>CM067319.1:13953523-15153523 GCA_034231615.1 Meghimatium bilineatum | reverse complement strand
GCTGATTGCTCATGTCTGGACTGTTGGGAGAGGGGAGGGAGAGATAATGAAAGAATAAATTCTTTCATTTGCAGTCTGCCTCGTGAATGCAGGCAGTCACATCAAAATCCCTTTTAGAGTGGAAGAAAGACTGCCTGAATCATGGCATTGTACCCCAGAGCTACATTGAGTAAAATAATCATAAGGGGCATCTGAAAGCTCTGGAAAACAACATTGTTAAAAAAGATGCAAAGAAAAACCAATAAAAAAAACTGAAAGTAAATCTGTACAGAACATGTAGAACAAGAGTGAGAAACTCATACTCCATTGGTGTTCTTAATCGGTGTATCAATATGTACATATGTATGATTCAGCCTAACTGCAGAATCTACCTTCTTACTATTGCATATATAATGAGGTAGCTGCTTCATTCTAATTCAAACACTGAGCTGCTTAAGTTTATAAGAACACAAACTAACACGCCAAAATATTATCATTTGAACACAACAAACACACATGACAAGCATCCTGAGTGAACACAACAAATACACATGACAAGCATCCTGAGTGAACACAACAAACACACATGACAAGCATCCTGAGTGAACACAACAAACACACATGACAAGCATCCTGAGTGAACACAACAAACACACATCATCACATGACAAGCATCCTGAGTGAATACAACAAACACATCACATGACAAGCATCCTGAGTGAACACAACAAACACACATCACATGACAAACATCCTGAGTGAACACAACAAACACACATCACATGACAAACATCCTGAGTGAACACAACAAACACATCACATGACAAGCATCCTGAGTGAACACAACAAACACATCATCCTGAGTGAACACAACAAACACACATCACATGACAAACATCCTGAGTGAACACAACAAACACACATCACATGACAAACATCCTGAGTGAACACAACAAACACATCACATGACAAGCATCCTGAGTGAACACAACAAACACACATCACATGACAAGCATCCTGAGTGAACACAACAAACACACATCACATGACAAACATCCTGAGTGAACACAACAAACACACATCACATGACAAACATCCTGAGTGAACACAACAAACACACATCACATGACAAGCATTCTGAGTGAACACAACAAACACATCATCCTGAGTGAACACAACAAACACATCATCCTGAGTGAACACAACAAACACACATCATCACATGACAAGCATCCTGAGTGAACACAACAAACACACATCATCACATGACAAGCATCCTGAGTGAACACACAACAAACACACATCATCACATGACAAGCATCCTGAGTCAACACAACAAACACACATCATCACATGACAAGCATCCTGAGTGAACACAACAAACACACATCATCACATGACAAGCATCCTGAGTGAACACAACAAACACACATCATCACATGACAAGCATCCTGAGTGAACACAACAAACACACATCATCACATGACAAGCATCCTGAGTGAACACAACATACACACATCATCACATGACAAGCATCCTGAGTGAACACAACATACACACATCATCACATGACAAGCATCCTGAGTGAACACAACAAACACACATCATCACATGACAAGCATCCTGAGTGAACACAACATACACACATCATCACATGACAAGCATCCTGAGTGAACACAACAAACACACATCATCACATGACAAGCATCCTGAGTGAACACAACATACACACATCATCACATGACAAGCATCCTGAGTGAACACAACAAACACACATCACACAACAAACACACATCATCCTGAGTGAACACAACAGTATTAGACTATATTCACAGATGTAGTAATAAATGAACACATGCACACAAAATGTGGACAGCCAAATAAAAATCCAGCATCATCTACTTTAGGTAGGGCAATCATGTTTCAGATATGTACAGGCAGCTATCATAGCTAACCAACACAAGAATGTATACACATTTTAAATTATAATAGAAAAAAACAAAACAAACAGAATGTCCTGTAATCAGTAAGCAGAATTTTGAAATGTGTCATCAGTGATTGGAACATTTAAATGTGTCATCAGTGATATGAACATTAAAATAACATGTCATGTCATCAGTGATAGGAACATTTAAAGGTGTCATCAGTGATAGGAACATTAAAATAACATGTCATGTCATCAGTGAGAACATTGAAGCTGTTCAATGAAAGGAGTGCCATCAGTGAAAGGAGTATTGAAACAGTATGTCATCTGTATAAAATGTTCAGTCAAGACAAGTAGTAGACACAATGTTGTATGAACTGTTCAGTCAAGACAAGTAGTAGACACAATGTTGTATGAACTGTTCAGTCAAGACAAGTAGTAGACACAATGTTGTATGAACTGTTCAGTCAAGACAAGTAGTAGACACAATGTTGTATGAACTGTTCAGTCAAGACAAGTAGTAGACACAATGTTGTATGAACTGTTCAGTAAAGACAAGTAGTAGACACAATGCTGTATGAAATGTTCAGTAAAGACAAGTAGTAGACACAATGTTGTATGAACTGTTCAGTCAAGACAAGTAGTAGACACAATGTTGTATGAACTGTTCAGTCAAGACAAGTAGTAGACACAATGTTGTATGAACTGTTCAGTCAAGACAAGTAGTAGACACAATGTTGTATGAACTGTTCAGTCAAGACAAGTAGTAGACACAATGTTGTATGAACTGTTCAGTCAAGACAAGTAGTAGACACAATGCTGTATGAAATGTTCAGTCAAGACAAGTAGCAGACACAATGTTGTATGAACTGTTCAGTCAAGACACTGTTATGATAGTGAATCAAAACTGATATGAAACCAAACATATTTTTCTGTCAGTTTTATATACAGGGTGTTCATAAAGTCAATGTGCACTTAATTTTTTTTTTAATAAAGGGACTCAATATGATGTCATTGAAAGTTGTGTATTTCCATTGTCCTGTGTGCAGCATGATTCAGCAGATTGCTGTTAACTGAAAAGTTCATGTGTACTTGTTTAGTTAACCAAGAATGCTACTAACCAATGAACAAAGAGTATATGTGGTGAAACAAGTATTTAATAATGAAGGTAAAACATGGAAGATGCTATGCAGAAATGTGTGAAGAAGTATCCTAACACACAAGCTCCAATATCTACTTTAGAAATAAATTCATTGCTCTATGAGCCACTTCACACAATATGTGATGGACATAAGCAGTAGTGTTTTTAATAAATGCTGTTGTGTCAATGACATCATGCAGATCTGCACTATATGCCCGCAGTTCATGTGGTGTCACCAGCAATGTGAATGAGTGCACAACAACTTTACAGACACCCTGTATAAAAATATTATATAAACAATTAAATGTATGTCATGTATTAAATGTATGACATACAATACTGTATGTCATGTTAGTTATAAATTTTATAATGGCATAACACAGTTCAAGGGTCAATTCACATTCTAAGCCTTACAGACAGCAGATGTGTAGAAAGACACAAACACAGACAGATGGTGTTTAGGCAGACATTAGCTAGTATCCTACACATAAAAATGTGTGTAGGCAGACATTAGCTAGTACCCTACACTGACAAATGGTGTGTAGGCAGACATTAGCTAGTACCCTACACAAACAAATGGTGTGTAGGCAGACATTAGCTAGTACCCTACACTGACAAATGGTGTGTAGGCAGACATTAGCTAGTACCCTACACAAACAAATGGTGTGTAGGCAGATATTAGCTAGTACCCTACACAGACAAATGGTGTGTAGGCAGACATTAGCTAGTACCCTACACTGACAAATGGTGTGTAGGCAGACATTAGCTAGTACCCTACACAAACAAATGGTGTGTAGACAGACATTAGCTAGTACCCTACACAAACAAATGGTGTGTAGGCAGACATTAGCTAGTATCCTAGACAGACAAATGGTGTGTAGGCAGACATTAGCTAGTACCCTACACAAAGAAATTTTGTGTAGGCAGACACAAGCTAGTATTTACACTGAATGCTCAACAGAGTAAAAACAACAACAATGCAATATATGCTAACAATGATAGACCACATAGCAAATCCTTCAATTATGTACTTACTGTGTTTTTTTTCATGTCCTCGAGGTGTTAGTTCCACCTTAACGTCACATTTCAACACTTTGTCCTGAAAAGTTTCCCGAGGAGACACAGCTGATTTCAACCAATGTTCTTTTTTTGTCATGATCAGATTTAGGTACTTATTTAATTAGATATGTCCACTTTTATTTTATAATTGAATCTTTAGTTCACTAACTTCATGGATGATTTTATTCTTCCAAACAGAAAACAGCCTTGAATTGTTATCCATGGCTGTTTCATCAGAATCTCATGTCAAATAAACCAAATGACAGATGAAAATATTTAACATTTTTCCCTATTTTTATAATGATTAACTGAACTTTATATTTTTGCGCAAATTAACTTACAAACTTTGAACCAAGCGTTACCGATTTCATCTAAGATAAATAGTAGTTAATTTATGATTTAACATCACTATCATGAGGCTGATAGTGTAGCAACAAAACCTTCAATATTTAGTTGCAATTGCTGGCAGTAAACCAGCAGTTTCTGGACAGCAGAC
Source organism: Meghimatium bilineatum (assembly GCA_034231615.1). NCBI lineage: Eukaryota > Metazoa > Mollusca > Gastropoda > Stylommatophora > Philomycidae > Meghimatium > Meghimatium bilineatum. Next base: position 15,148,924 of record CM067319.1, on the reverse strand, counting down.
AGCTTCTCTCTTGAAACTTCAAACAGCAGGAACTGAAAAGATAAAAGAGCAAAGATGAATATAAAAAAATAAGATACAACACCCACACTCAAGACACAAATGATTATCGAACTAGCTATTGTTGTTCTGTATTGAGGTGTTAGGTCCTGCTAGAATATCAATCTTGCTCTCAGGATAAAGTTTACTGTTGTTGTTCTGTCTATTGTCTGTCCCCAGGTGAATGATTGCATTCACACTTGCTGTTAAGTGAAGGAGTGGGAGCTTAAGCTGCCATTCCAAGGCCAGATGTGTCACAGTGGTTGCATTTAGACCATGTTTGTTCAAGGCTATCTTATAGGCACAAGAATTGATGTTTTCTATCCACCGTTTTCTTGGTCTAACTGGTTTTGTTGTTCTGTATTCAGATGTAAATTCTGCTAAAATATCATTCCTGCTGTCAGATTAAATTCAACTGTGTTGTTCAGGCATGATGTCCTACTCGAATATTTACCCTGCTGCCAGATTGAAGTCTCTTTCTTCTTCTGCATTTGTTCTGATAACCAGCATGAAGAATCATGTGATTTCTGCCAGTGATCATGGAGTACATCATACTGCAAGTTCCACAGCAGAACTGTGCTATTTGCACCACAGTTGGCTCACTCTGTTACTCGGACATCCAAGGCTCAGCACATCCATTTTTTGTCATGCCCTTAATTCGGACAGTGGGCTTCTCTATTCACCTACCTGTTGACAGGCGGCGGGTGTGTATTGACTCTTTGCAAAGACGATTGTCGTTCATGTCTATCTCTTACGAGGTGTTCCACAGTCAGTGAACGTGCCTCATGTAATTAGATGTATTGTCCCTGTACCCATTGGTTACTGAACCTTTTCTCATCCATGAGCCTGGTTCTAGTTTAGGAAGAACTCGATAGAAGAGTTGGACCTGTGCTCTTTCACCTTGTTAGCCAAGGTGTCATTCGTCATCATCATGAACCCTCCAAGTCTGAGTATCACCACGCATTTAGGAGCACTGGGAACTTGGTTCCTGAGCTGAACAACCTTGTCTCATTTGTTCCTGAGCCCATCGGCTACTGAACCCTTTCTCTCCATGAGCATGTTTCCAGTATGGCAAAAACTCGACAGCAGAGTTGGGATGGGTTGTCTTCATGGCCGAGAGTCCACGATTCTGTCTCTGCCCATAAGGAAAACCTGTAACTAGAAGCTTGTTTCAAGTAAACAGAGCTTTTAATTTTGATTTCCTTTAGATGTTTTCCCTTTCTATTTGCACATAGTGCTGCCCTCACACTGTACTCAGTATGTTATATTTTCGACTCTCACTATGCATCTATTTCGTGTCAATGCATTGGCCCCCTCTCCAATGCTCAGACCAGACTTGCGTCGCTGTGTCTCGACAATGATGCTGTGTGTGTTGTTGGCACAGAGGTTCGGAAATATTGCTTGTCTATGCAGTCAAATCGCATTCTGTCTGCAACATCCATACTCACGGACACAGGCTTAAAAGTGTTGGCCAGGAATACAGCAAGAGCAGCTGTATATGTTTCCAGGGTGCACTATGAAGAGGCACTTTTAGGATCTTGGTTATCTTCTAACCCTGGGTCTGCACGAGAGCAATGTGAGTCCCTTTGCATCCCTGAAGTCTACTGTCATTGTTCTCATTGTTCTGTATTCAGATGTGGATTCTGCTAAAATATAAATCCTGCTGTTAGGTTGAAGTCTACTGTTGTTGTTCTGTATTCAAGTGTGGGGTCCTGCTAGAATATCAATCCCGCAGCCAGAATGAAGTCCAGTACTGTTCTGTATTCAGGTGTGAGGTCCTGTTAGAATATCAATCCTGTTGATAGGATGAAGTCTGCTGTTGTTGTTCAAACACCACGAAACATGTGCTTTCCATATTATTCCATATCTCTTATCTCAGGAGTGTTTGCAGCACTTAAATATTAGAAAGGCTTGTATTTCTCTGAGATAATGCAAATCTGGGAGATGATACATTTCAATGGGGGAAAGGAGCACAACTCATATTAGAAGTAGTTCAATATTATTTACACGGTGTCATTATAATCATAATTTTTGTTACAGGACTAACATTCCAGTACAGAAATATTACAAGTCTCACAATATATAAATAATTGTCATATCTATGTCACATTTTATTTTGCCCCCAGGCATGAGAATTCTTCAGACAAATGTTCCAAATTGTTGCAGTGTTAACTTATTTCCATCTCATAAAATGTAAGGAACAATAATAGGTGAACTTCAGCAGGTGAAATCGAGCAGGTGAAACTAGTAAACAAGGTGATAAGTTTTGCCTATCACTGGATATACACCTGATAATACATGAGAATCACATGATTTGCTAATCACTGGATACACACATGATAACACATGAGAATCACATGATTTGCTAATCACTGGATACACACATGAGAATCATATGTTTTGCTATCACTGGATACACACATGAGAATCATATGTTTTGCTAGTCACTGAAGACACACATGAGAATCGTGTTTTGTTATCACGGGATACACACATGATAACACATGAGAATCGTATGATTTGCTAATCACTGGATACACACATGATAACCACATGATTTGCTAATCACTGGATACACACATGATAACACATGAGAATCATATGATTTGCTAATCACTTGATACACACATGATAACACATGAGAATCATATGATTTGCTTATCACTGGATACACACATAACACTCCAGAATCACATGATTAGCAAAATTTCATCACCCTGTTTTCTAGTTTCACAAAGTGTAAGATAGATCTATAAACAATAGAATGGCACACTTGAGTGGGTGATTAAGGAGAGTGTGTGGGTAATCAGCGAGCCACCAAAACTATCAGCACACATAATCTTCAATGTTTCTTCTTCTTCTCATTCTCAGATTAACATGTCTACACAGCACATCCGGTTTTCTTAATAGATGCTGCTGTATTTGAAAGTACCTCAGAGCTTCCATCCAGCTTTCTGTGGATACCCATAGAAACCAACTCCTTGAAGTGGAGATGGGACATAGTCTAGCCAATAGAGGCTGGAAACTAAGATTGCTCAGGACATTGAGCAAGATCACAGTCCTGACCAAGCGATCACTGGGGTGCTGAAATTGGAGATATCATGCCGAGAGGCACACCAACAACCATGGTATCATGCAACTAGATAACATGTCTTCACAACAACAAAAATTCATTGTTCGCAGGGAGAGACAGCACTTATAATTTTGACAAAGAATGAATCAACACTGATTCAGAAAACTCAAAAAACTAAAATAATAAGTAAGACAACATTAAAAAAATATACCCAAAAATATACAGGATCAAATTAACTGAACGTTTTCCTAAATGAATTTGGTTAGCAGAAAAATTGATAACGGTATATACAAATAAACAGAGAGAAAGAAATAATAATATATATATATAGCTCTATGCTCCACAGGGAACAACAGTAGTAAGTCAAATAAGCTAATACAATCTTTCTGAGGATGAAAGTAATCTATGACAAGACATTACTACACAGGAGTCTGAAGACACGGCACAGATACAGAAAATTATTACATCTTTCCAGCCGGAAGCAGCAAGAGGCATGGTCTCAACACAGCCAATCAACATAAGCTCAACCTGAAAATATCAACGAAATAGGTTACCACTTTCTGTTGAGAAAAATCAACAAAAACTGTAAGTGATCAAATTTTAGGTGAAATCTGTGATCAATTTATAGATCTTTTCTATCAAGTCTGTGGTCAAGTTTTAGGTGAAATCTATGCCCAAGTTATAGGTTGCTTTTTTTTTTACAAATTCCAAGTCAGTGATCATGTTTAATATACGAGGGGGAGTCAATAAGTAAGTCACAAATGGCTCTTTAGAAAAAAACTGAAGACGATAAAAACCTGAAAACTGTTTATTTTTACACATACATTATCCCTTTACTTCTCAACATAATTTCCACCAACATTGATGCATTTATCCCATCGTTTTATGAGTCCTCCCAAACCTGCTGCGTAGAACTGCGTGCTCTGCTTTTTAAGCCACATTTTCACTTCACATTCAACTTCTGCGTCAGTCGCGAAATGCTTCCCGCCAAGGTGGGTTTTTAGTGGACCAAAAAGGTGAAAATCACTAGGGGCTAAATCGGGGCTGTAAGGATGTTGTTCCAGAATTTTCCAACCAAGATTTTTTATTTTCTCCTGAGTTAATCGAGCCGTATGTGGTCTAGCATTGTCATGAAGGAGTAGCACTCCTCTAGTCAGCAGCCCTGGACGTTTTCTTCGAATTGCACCCCGAAGCACTGATAGAACTTCACAGTATGATTCAGAATTCACATTGTCACCTTTCTTTTTGAAATTGGTTAAAAGCACTCCTTGACAATCCCAGAACACTGTCAGCATAACCTTCCCTGCTGATGGTGTAACCTTGAATTTTTGGACACAAGGCGAAGAAGGATGTTTCCATTGCATTGAAGCACGCTTTGATTCAGGCTGGTAGTGATGCACCCATGATTCGTCCCCAGTAATAATCCTGTTCATCATGTCTTCTCCTTCATTTGCGTATTGACAGAGATGCTCCAATGACAAGCCTAATCGGTTCATTTTGTGTTCGTCCGTCAATTGTCTGGGCACCCACCTTGAACACACTTTCTTAAATTTCAATCGGTCATGCATGATGCTGTATGCTGAACCATGTGAGCACCCTATTGCAGCTGCTACAGCGTCTATCGTTACTCGTCTGTCACCTCGAATCATCTCCTCAACCTGCTGCACAGATGCGTCTGTTGCAATTTCAACAGCACGACCAGATCGGATTTCGTCAACAATTTTAGAGCGTCCTTGAGAAAATTTTATTACCCAGCTGTGCACCGCTTTACAGGACAAACAATTGTCAGCATAAACAGGAAGCATTTCTTTATGAATGTCTTTTGCAGGCAGTCCTTTTGCCCATAAAAAACGCACAACAGCACGTTGTTCATTGATTGTACACTCTGTAAGTACAGTAGCCATTTTGTTTTTTGTGCTGCGCATGCGCAAGGTACAGCTAGCGCCATCTAGCGAACATAAACATAAAGTTCTATGATGATATCAACTATAAACAGCTTTAGAAACCACCTACTGCATTTTCCTGCCATCCAACATCAATTTGTGACTTACTTATTGACTCCCCCTCGTATGTGGCCAAATTTAAAGTATTTTGTGAAGTTAGAAATCAAGCATGTGACAAAGCTTAACATATGTGGTCAAGTATAATATATGTGGCAAAGTTACAAATCAAGCATGTGGTCAAGTCTCTGGTCAAAATAGTATTTGTATCACTTGTCAGTTCAATATTTTAGATGAAAATTGTCCTTGGGTGAGAATCAGAGTTAGAACACTACAACGCAACAGAAACAAATAAACATGGCTCAGAAATACAATCTGGCAAGGCCATGTAAGATTAGGTGGTCCTTGCAGGCACTGTTCAGAGTTGAGAAGGTTGTTACTTCTGGGCTATCTTGAGACTTTTACTTGGATTAAGAGATTCCTCTGTACAGTAGATGAAGACAATCTATTCCATCCAGATCAAAATCCCAATCTATACATGAAAAAATTACTTATCTTCTGAATTTAAAAAAATGGTCTAGTATCTGAGAAATACAATGGGTTAGCAGATTGTCTCAGAATACAGTTGGTACACAGGGATGCTTTGAAGACAGATTGAAAACTGTCTTGAACTTGGGGTGCAGATGATGTTAAATGTTGAGACCCATACTAGGATAATGAGATATGTTTATATAGAAGATGAATAGCATATCCAAGTAGGGATAATAGAATTCATGTATCAATCTACTGAAAAGTGCTTCCTTATCCAGTAATAATCTCCCAAAAGAATTTTTTACAGACAAGTCAGGAAGCAGGCCAGTGTAAAATTTCAAATGAACTACGAGAACCTCAAAATCTCACATGTGATTGCTTGCCCTGGCAGATTTTATGGAGAAAGTGTCTTAGCCATTTGTACCAACCCTGTCTCGGCTTTGATGATTAGTTCCAAGGGTAAGGCAATGTCACTACGCTTGGAGATGCCAGAATATGATCGATAACATATGCCGTCGACTGTCAGGGTCTCCACTCCAGATTTTCTGTAGGGGTTGGCTCCCTTAGTCTTAAGGCACTCCTGAGGTAACCCATAAAGCAGCGGGTGAATAAGTATGACAGACGTTGAAAGTCAGACATTGAGACAATACATGCAGTGACAAAATTTGCCACAGGTGACAGGTTATCAGCCTATCCCTCAAACTTTCCTTAGTCGCCTCCTATGACATGCCTGGAAAGAGGACAGTGATCCTATTCTTTGCACCCTGAACTATTAGTCCAGGCCATGAATAAGGTTACATTACACTGAAATTAGATGTTCTGAGCCGAAAGACAGAAATGTGCAGTTTTGCTGTAAACCAGAAACATGATATACTTACAATTATTTAAGACATCTAAATAGTATTTCTATAGAGTGGTGAAAGCAGCAGAAGATATAGGTTTATGGATCATCTAAGTGCTGACACAGGTAGTGTCTGGCAGACAAGTTGAAACCTGCCATAGGCTACAGTAAGAAAGTTTAAGTTATATGTCTATGGTAATTCTCCATCTAAGAGCACCAATCAATCAATGAAGCCCATAGGCACGCTAGTGCATTTATGCTTAGAATCTTTGGGTGCAATGACCATAGAGAAAAATGTTCCATTTGTTTCTCCTCTTGGAGATGTTCTCAGCCTCATCCCATGTGATTTTCATCTAAGGTGAAGTATTTCATGGTTTCTCTTCTTCTTTTTAGCAGTTGGTTCCATGTCATTGATCTTCCAGCTATATTTTTACCTCAATGAGCAGGCTCCTGGTGAAAGGTGCTTCAGTATACATCTTTTGATAGTTTTCAAAGACTTACCTCCCGTGGTGTGCCCTCCACATGAGCTAGAGCTACAGCCCTGAAATAGACAAGCAGAAAAATATTGGCAAGCATTTGTTGCTGGTTGGATTACCCAGAGCTCTACTACAGGCATCAAACTCAACCACATTATGTTGTCGACTTCACAGTGCTGGCTACGGCTTCATTTGTTGTGGTTGGATTACCCACAGCTCTACTACAGGGATCAAACTCAACCACATTATGTTATATTTATGTTATGTCGACTTCATAGTGCTGACTACGGCTTCATTTATCATCATGACATGCTATTCTAGCTAATGTAACAAAATTTATCTCCCACAACTGTCTGTCCTGAATAAGACTATGACTGTCTGCTTACTTTTTAAGACCATTCAGAATTTTACATATCTGACCTCATCTGTCATTCATAATACAGCTTATCACACTGTACTCAGAATTTAATTTCTAATGGCAATCCTTAAAAATGATAACGGTTATTTTTAAATGACTTTTCCTTGAGCTAATAAGACCATGACATGATTCTCATTAAACTGGAACATTTTATACACAATAATTACTTCTAGGCCAATAAAGCCTTATGGACTTTCTGCACTGGCGGCAGTACATTCCAGGCAACCTAATGGAATTCTGTCTCTTTCCGCAAATAGCAACGGATATGCATGATGATAGTTCCCATAGACCATTGATTGTACATCTTTCTCACACAACCACTCAGTCATCCTTCTCTATTATCTCCCTGAGCTATTCCAAACTCCTTCATTCTCTTAATAACAGTTAAAACAGCCTTAGAAAATAAATAACAATAATTAAAAGTGTGCTGTGGGCAAGTTGATAGCAGCGCAGACAACGAAAAAAGTCAAACAATTATGACCGCAGCTACAATTTGGAAGGGTAAGATATAACGGTCAGAATCCTGTGTGAACAGATTGCAACGCACAGGCTGACTAACAGTGATATGGCTAGGGATGTCCAACTTCAATGGAATTGGTAAAACATTGAATGTATACATACCACTGCCAAAGTAAGACACTCTGGGCCATTGTGCAAATAAAACTGAAACACAGCACATCAGTGTTCTCTGCACCATATATTGCTGGCAAGAGAGATATAGTGAGATTTTGAGAACTCTAGAAAACACAAAAACAGCAGATACAGTGTTGACCACATCACCTTTAGTGTGTCGGTCATAGAAAAATTCTATAATATTATAATTACCATATGCCTTGATAGTTTTCTTCTTCAGCGTTCATTCTCAAACTCCCGCTGGATCTCTTTTGTAGCAGGACCATGGTCCTATTAGATTTCCAGCAGGATGTTGTCCAGAGAATGGAAATGCGTTGTGCCGTCATTTTATTTGCACCAATGGCCCAACACATCTGTCTTTGGCAGACATTGATAGTTTGACTTTACTTACATGGAACAAATAATCTACTTACATACATATGCAAGTATGCTGACAAGGTCCAAACACAGATGGATCACTGAAATCTATCAGCCATTTATGTACTTGCTTCAAAATGTATGAAGATCAGAAGATCTCATCAGTGGCAAACTCGACAAACCAGCATGCAACAGTAAAACACTAGTAGATGACATGTCTATACAGTGGAGCTTTTGTCTATATAGTAAGGGCTTTTTAATCTTACAGATTAATTTGCAGCACTTCATCACTACAATTACATTTTTACTCCCTCTGAGTAGGCTGCCTCTTCTCATCATAGCATTGCACACCCCTTAGAGTTGGGAGTCTTCTGAGTATAAAATAAAGCTCTGTTGACCAACACGCATACAAAAAATGTACATAAAAGGATTCACAAGCTCCTGTTGCTCGCAATTCCCAGGAATCAAAACAAATCAAACAAAACAAACTTGTACATCATCAACAACGCAAGGACTAAAGCATCATTAGGGGTAATACATACACACTAGTGGATTTATTGAAGGTGTTGAATTCTCACATGTAGCCTACTAGTCCAACCATCATGCAACAGTAAAACCTTTGAAGATGATACACCCCTATAGTGAGGCTTTCCTCTTGTGGAATTCACACAGCACGTAAAATTACTTTTTCTTCTGTAGTGCAACATTCAGAGAACTGAGCACTGCACATCATACTGGGCAACCAGATCAGCTCCAGGCCTTACCCTTGCCCTAGCTACCAATGTGTATGTAGTGCCCCTGACATAAACAGGTGGCACATGGGGTGTAGTGAAAAGCAACAGAATGTGACAATTCCCTGGTAGAGAACAGAATAAACATATTTTACAATCTGCCTCTGAGATATTACTATAGAAAGCCACTTCATGTGAAGTTGCATAACACTATGGACAACTAAATACCACTTCAAGAGTTAAACCAATTTTATTAGCCAAAATTAATACCAATTTTAAGAGTTAAACTCACATCTTCCAGAATGCAAGGTTAGCTGGCCTGTCCGTCTGAGCTGCCATAAATTTGCACCAACTGTAGGCTCTTCGCGTCTCTTTCAGAACAAGGCAAAGATCAATGGCTCTGACAATGATAGAAGTTGTGTAGGTCACCATGATTATGAGATAATGAAATATTCTTACAAAACATGTATGGTTCATAATATCTAACACAATTGAGCAGCAAGAAAGAAGAAAAATTCAATCGAGTTGACCGGGTGAGACCTTTAGAGATACTCACCAGACCTCTCTCAAATATTTATTGTGCGGCGATCAGATGAAGGCTTTGGACAACTACTTGACCACATGCAGAAAATACTCTTAAGGCGGTACTCAACATTTCTTAGGTTTGTAGTTTTTCAGAATGCAATGACAACCTACTGATTATATTTATATTGCATAGAAAATTACTACATTAAAAAATTTTGGGTTGATTGCTACACCCTGAATATGACTCAATATCAATGGGAAAATAATAAACAACCTTAGATATGCAGATGACACTGTTCTTTTAGCAGAAAGTGAACATGAACTACAAAGACTAATAGATCAAGTCAATAAATCAAGTAATGAATATGGACAAGATAAATATTCAAAAAACAAAAACCATGATAATCAGCAAAGACACAGAAGAACAGGAGGTAAACATAAACATACATGGAGAGAAACTACAACAAGTAAAACAGTATCAATATCTTGGACACATAGTCACAAATGATGGCAGATGTGAAACAGAAGTTAAAAGGAGAATAGGAATGGCTAAAAGTACCTTCAATGACATGAGGAAATTACTAATATCTAAACAAATTACAAACAAGTTAAAAATGAGAATTATAAAATGCTACATCTATTCAATATTAATGTATGGCTCAGAAACATGGACACTAAATAAACAATTAGAAGACAAAATTGATGCCTTTGAGATGTGGGTATATAGAAGAATAGGGAGAACATCATGGAAAGAGAAGAAAACAAATAAAGAGGTGCTAAAGACACTTAATATGAAGAAAGAACTACTAAGAGAAATAAAGATCAGGCAAATAAAATACTTTGGACACATTAAAAGACATGACACTATATTGAAGACCTTACTTGAGGGTAAAGTCAAAGGGAAGCGAGCAAGAGGTAGGCAGAGATACAAGTGGGAGAGTAACATTACACGATGGTCAGGTTACAGTCTAGCAGAGTGCACCACCAAGACAAGAGACAGGAGATGTTGGAGATACGTTGCAGCCAACCTTCGTTGCGGAGACGGCACTTAATGATGATGAATATGATACGTTTAGTTCCAGATTAAGTACGCTTCCCCATTTAGTAGGTTTCCCCATTTTGAGGGAATGTTGCAGGTGGACCGGGTTTAAAGTCCACTCATCACTCATGGTTTGCAAGACAAATTATGTCTAGTGCATTCAGCCGCCAGGAAATAACACCAGGACTCAAGCTCTGTGAAGGTCAAGCATCAAAATTACTGAGCAAGTGCTGAAAATGATGATAGTAAGAGTTACTTATTCAACTACTGGCTATGCAGCTGAGCACTTATAAGAGAAACACTGTGCTACGACACTGATTCATAATTACGTTACCTTTATTATCTTTACACCTGTCAACAGGGCAAAGAGTTGTTGCTTCAGCTTTATGGAACTATCTCATGCAACATTATATATATTCTGAACACCTGATTTCTGCTGAAGATGGATGTGTCAAACTATTGGCACACATAAACTGACAAAACAATGCATTTCCATTCTCTGGACTAAACTTTGCTAGAAATCTAGTAGGACCATTGTCCTGCTACAAGAGAGATCCAGCAGAAGTTTGAGAATGAATGCTGAAGAAGAAGAATCTTTCAATTACACATTAAATACAAATGTCCAACAAGAAATTCTTTTTCACTTTTGGTGAATGAAATATGTATCTGGAGTAACAGAACTTCATGTATTCATGGTAATTAGAGTAACAGACCTCTACATGTTCTTAGTAACTAGAGTAATAAAACTTATGTGTTCATAGTAACTAGAGTAATAAAACTTATGTGTTCATAGTAACTAGAGTAATAAAACTTATGTGTTCATAGTAACTAGAGTAATAAAACTTATGTGTTCATAGTAACTAGAGTAATAAAACGTATGTGTTCATAGTAACTAGAGTAATAAAACTTATGTGTTCATAGTAACTAGAGTAATAAAACTTATGTGTTCATAGTAACTAGAGTAATAAAACTTATGTGTTCATAGTAACTAGAGTAATAAAACTTATGTGTTCATAGTAACTAGAGTAATAAAACGTATGTGTTCATAGTAACTAGAGTAATAAAACTTATGTATTCATAGTAACTAGAGTAATAAAACTTATGTGTTCATAGTAACTAGAGTAATAAAACTTATGTGTTCATAGTAACTAGAGTAATAAAACTTATGTGTTCATGGTAACTAGAGTAACAAAACTTGTGTATTCATGGAACTAGAGTAATAACATTTCATGTGTAACATGTGAAGAACTAAAATAACAGCAATACATGTATGCAGAGTCAATTAATATAAGTTGATGCATGATACATCACTCTATTGATTGACTGTAACTCAACCAACCTGAGTAAACTGAGTAAAAGCTGGACATTATACATGATACATCACTCTACTGATTCACTAACTCAATCAACCTGAGTAAAAGCTGGACATTATACATCACTCTACTGACTGACTGTAACTCAACCAACCTGAGTAAAAGCTGGACATTGTTAGGCATGAAGGCAATGCACATCTCCATAAAGTCTAAGTTATCCTCCAGTTCCAGAATTGCCAACCAAGCTTCCACCAGCCTATTGCTATGGTAATAGTTGACCCACATGCTCCTCGATGATACCAGAGAAAATGGTAAAGGGAACTTGGTAGGCACTGAGATAATTGACCGAACCATGATATCTCTGACTTCTTTGGGTGGAGTCCTTGACCTCAGCAGGAAAGATATATAGCTTGGGAAACAGGAGAGAGAAAATGTTAATATGTGAAACATTTGGTTGGTCAACAGGACTGTTATCAAGGTGATTGTTCAAAATGTATTGTCTTTTTATAAATGGTTTTTCGCAGTGTAGCAACCGGGACCTGGACTTCTAGTCAGGTGCAAAGAATAGGACCACCATTTTCTTTCCAGGCATATTGTAGGAAGCAACAAAGGAAGTTTGGGGATGAGCTGATAACCTGTCAAATGTGGAAAAAAAACATTATCAATGCATGTCTTGCCTCAATTTTGTACTTTTGTCTTCTGTAAAATAGTCCCATGGATGCCGGAGAGATACAGGCCAGTGAATATTGTACCTTTGTCCTTTTGTGGCAGACTCAGAGGTGGCAAGGAATGCTAAGTGTGTCATCACTGCAGATGGATGAACAGACCTGATGGAAGAATGATGAACTAGTTTGCCAGATGTATATGCTGCTCTCCCGATGATCATGAGATACTGTCACACTGGAAAGCCTCACTTCGATGACTAAACATGCATCTATAAACCCCCTTAACACAACCATGTCTTTGAGAAAGCAAACAAATGCTTATGAGTGTCATCCCAGTTTTCCAACTGAGGAGGACCTAATCAGAAAGGCTATAGACTGTTAAGAGCTACTTGCTTACACATAAAGAGATTATTTCATCATCAAGAAGATGGTTTACTTTTGACTTGTTCTGTTCATTGTTGCTGCAAGATATTGTATGAAACGGAAGCATTCACATTAGTTCCCATGTAGCACTATCGTAGCATTTCTTAAATGTCTATCTACATGTCTCTTGGTCTGTCTCATGTTCTATAACCAGATCTTCTACTATTGTAATATTTCTGTAATGTTGCCTGTCCATCCATCTCTTGGGTCTTTCTCATGTTCTAAAACCAGGTCTTCTACTATTGTAAGATTTCTGTAATGTGGTCTTTCTCATGTTCTAAAACCAGGTCTTCTACTATTGTAAGATTTCTGTAATGTAGTCTTTCTCATGTTCTAAAACCAGGTCTTCTACTATTGTAAGATTTATGTAATGTGGTCTTTCTCATGTTCTAAAACCAGGTCTTCTACTATTGTAAGATTTCTGTAATGTGGTCTTTCTCATGTCCTAAAACCAGGTTTTCTACTATTGTAAGATTTCTGTAATGTTGACTGTCTATCCATTTCTTGGTCTTTCTCATATTTTAAAACAAATTTTGTACTATTGTCAGTTTTCTGTAATGTCTATCTATCTGTCATTTGGTCTTCCTCATTTTCTAAAACTAGATCTACTATTTTAATATTTCTGTACTGTTGCCTGTCCATTGGACTATTACAAGAATTATGTAATGTTGTCTATCTATCTCTTGGTCCTCATCATATTCTAAAACCAAATCTACTATTACAAGAATTATGTAATGTTATCTATCTATCTCTTGGTCCTCATCATGTTCTAAAACCAAATCTACTATTACAAGAATTATGTAATGTTGTCTATCTATCTCTTGGTCCTCATCATATTCTAAAACTAAATCTACTATTACAAGAATTATGTAATGTTATCTATCTATCTCTTGGTCCTCATCATGTTCTAAAACCAAATCTACTATTACAAGAATTATGTAATGTTGTCTATCTATCTCTTGGTCCTCATCATGTTCTAAAACCAAATCTACTATTACAAGAATTATGTAATGTTGTCTATCTATCTCTTGGTCCTCATCATGTTCTAAAACCAAATCTACTATTACAAGAATTATGTAATGTTGTCTATCTATCTCTTGGTCCTCATCATATTCTAAAACCAAATCTACTATTACAAGAATTATGTAATGTTGTCTACAGATCTCTTGGTCCTCATCATGTTCTAAAACCAAATCTACTATTACAAGAATTATGTAATGTTGTCTACAGATCTCTTGGTCCTCATCATGTTCTAAAACCAAATCTACTATTACAAGAATTATGTAATGTTGTCTACAGATCTCTTGGTCCTCATCATGTTCTAAAACCAAATCTACTATTACAAGAATTATGTAATGTTGTCTATCTATCTCTTGGTCTTCATCATGTTCTAAAACTAAATCTCATACTATTCTAAGAGTCCTGTATATCATCCCACTATGAATGATAATCATCAGGAAAAGTTACTTCAATAAATTCATGCTCAGTCTTGAAATTTCCCATCTACAGTTGGGAGTTACGGTGGGAGTGTCACAGGGATGTGTGACATCAGTTTTCTCTTCAACATTATCATAGACTGGGTGATGCTTAAAACAACTCAAGATGTCTCTTCTGCATTATGTTCTCATACTTGATTCTTGATTAGAAAACTGGCCTCACAGCATGTGGGGCATTCCCATAAGCGCTCCGCCCTCTGTTCCAGCAGCCATTCGACTCAATGGTGTTTCGAAACCAATGCCGCCGAAACAGACGTTGACATCAGGGCACAACTCTGGCCCTTGCGACAGATTTCTTTGTTGCTCCGTCCACCCACGCCGCGCCCGCAACTAGTTCAAGCACAACGTCGGCCTGTCGGAACAACATGGTAACTGTTATCAAAGGTTACATGTTCTCATACTTCTACGAGTTAACAGAATGTAGTCTGGTAAGTTCCTATCAAAAACATTTAATATCCATTCATTTTTATGAATGATTGTGTCTAATATTGGCAGTGCCGTTATCCAATTTTCAAGGTAGGTGTCCATATTCATGCTCCTGTACCTGCACACTCATCATTCATACCTCTATAACTGTCATTACTTGAATCATAATCCAGTTCTGTATCTGATTCAGAGTCTATCAATATTGCTTGATAAAAAGTCATAATCTGAGTCATTGTAGACCTGGGTATCATCAGTTACATCACCCATTTTCATGAGTTCATTGAACAAAAATGCAACAAAATAATTAAATCTGATTAATTGAACTAAATCCATCCAATCATGATACAGAAATACTGCAATGATCTTTTCAATAGAAAGGAAGTACAACATGGATAATATAGATGTCTGTAAAAATCTCCATGAATAGAATGTCATATTCACAGACAACAACAAAAGTCCTCCATCACAGAGAAAGAAATTTTTGGCTCCAATGACTTTTGTCATCCATGACTTTTGTCATCCATGACATCGAAAGTATTAACTGCCTTTTACAACGTGCATGGTGGGTCACTGTGCTGCTATTCTTTACTCCTCTTTCAGGACTTGGCAACAACACATTAAAATAGCATTTGCTAATCTTTCTTGATTGTAATATATAAGAGAATAAGATACTCTTCTGACAAACAATGCAGATGCCTCTGGACTCACTTCTGCCACACAAGAATGAGATCATCTGGAGTCTGAGCATGCGTCAAAGATATCTCAAATATCTCCACAGGGCCACTTGTGCTGCCTTCAAGTTCCACCAGCAGACTGCAAGAAACAAGATGTGATTCATGAGTAAATGTGCCCACAGAGAAGGAAGAGTTTAGAGATCCAACTTATGCAAACATGCTATGAAATTATGTAGTAAGAATATATCTTATCTTCTTGTCAACTGGTCAGTACCAAGTAACTAAAGTAAGAACTTTATCACAACTGTTTCTACTTCATTTTACCCATCTAGTGTCAGCCATCTATCTGTATACATGCTACAGTGTGGGTGTTACTTTAGTTGTTATTACACTTTATCTAGTGTTACTTTAGTTGTCTGTAAGTAAAGTAACCCATAGCATTTATTAATGTCGTAGGGGTGTGAGATGTTAGTGATCTGAAAATGAGGGTGATAGCCATCTCCTCTCCCTCGCAGTCTATACTTCCCAGATTAATCCGGTACCCATTTAAGGCTGGGTCGACCTGGGAGCCGTTGTGATCTGAGAAACATTTCCGCCTCAACTGGGGAATGAACCCAGGACCCCTCATATGCAAAGCCAGTGCGCTAACCACTGCGCTACGCGGTTCACCTAGTTGTCTGTACACATGATCTAATAATAATAGTAGCCATCCAACGCAGGCAATAATGACAACAGTTTCAGACTTGTGTCATTACATCTCTCTGGTGTGTATGAAGAGAAAAATGAAAGGTCCAATCTTGTTATAAAATCCCCTGCCACATTTGGGACAAATATGATCAGAATTGGGTGTCTATTGTGCTATCTATTTAGGTAGCACATTTTCTCTGTGCCTCCTGAGAATTGCATGCTTCTTGGCATCTTTGGTGGTGTTTCTGTGTCACACTGAGCGATTCTGACAGATGGACTCCCAGAATGTGGAGTCAATGTCCAAGCTCTTTAGAGACACTTTGATAGGATCCTTGAAATGTTTCTTCTGTCCACGGGCCATTAGTTTTCCCACAAGGAGCTCACTAAACACCAGCTGTTTTGTACACATGATCTAGTGTTATTTTAAGCATCTGTACACATTATCTAGTGTTACTTTAGTTGTCTGTTCACATAATCTATCATTACTTTAGTTGTCTGTACAAATAATCTATCATTACTTTAGTTGTCTGTACATATGATCAAGTGTTACTTTAAGCACACATCATCCAGTGTTAATGTAGTTGCCAAAGCAAGTTACTTTAGTAGCCCTACATACACATACAGTTCATAATTGTGTACCTGTAACACAGCCACAAATGGATGTCCTTGTGTAGACTGTCAGACACACCCTCCTTAACCTGAGATGCATGTAAAGAGAATGTCTCCTGCTGTTTCAGTAACTGACTGGAAAGAGGTAAAATTAAGAAGAGAATTAACTATGTCATCAAAGAATGGAATGCAATCAAAGGTATACTATCTTTGTCACATTTAATAATGTCAGTCACGTCTAATAATGAATTTATCAATCTAACACATCTCTCATAAGGTCAATGGCCATGGTTGAATTTACACTCCAGTCTATCTTATCCTTAGAAGTAGATTTAACCTTCACCATGATGTCAGCAACTATAAGCAAAAAAGACATAATGTTTATTCAGCAGCTTTGATTCTTGATTAGAAACTAGCTTCACAGCATTGGGACACTCCCATAAGTGCTCAACCCTCCATTCCAGCAGCCATCCCAGTGTAGACTCAGAGTTCCGGTCTGGTCTTGATTACGTGATCTTCAAGGCCTTCTAAAAAAATTACTTTTTCTTCTGTCCCCTCTAGATACTCCCATTTCTAACATTCTCTGCATTTGTATAATCTCAGCCTCATTGACATCATCTTCATCTTGAAATAAATTTATTACTGCCTTGATTACGTCTGCTTTATCTCTTCTAAGCATTGTGCAGTCTATTGCTGTATTGACTGGTTTTCCAGTAAAAATGTTTTAGTGCGTCAGATTTGGTCTGCGGAATTGTTTACCCTCTATTGCTATTGTTTTAAGTCGTTCCTGCCTTTTTTTTTACCGGATTCAATTTCGATGTCTGTCTTATGCCACCTTACAGTGTGGTCAAAACATTCTGATTTATTATAATCCTTGTTTGGAATCAGAACATTGGTATTTCAGCTGATAATTTTACAATATTCTTATTATGACTGCCATCATGCAGTATAGAACAGGCACCATGCAGTACAGATGTTATATAACATAGGGCATAATAAGAGAGCTTTTTGTCAGGTATTTTTTTTATTAAGCATACAATAGCCTAAATCAATGTTTCGACACACAGAACCGTATCAAGTTACATATAATACACACATTGAAGGACTAAACAATGACACTAGCACAAGAGAGCATTGTAGAATGACTTATCTTTTATCTTTTATGTTTATTCTCAACCAGCAGAGTGTTGACAAGCTAGGGGAGCATTTCGTACTAAAAGTGAATGACTTGAAGTGACTTAGAGCCTATGTGCTTACCTGTACAGCTGCCTATGATCACAGTGAGATTGGTTTCTTGAGTTTACATCAAAGTGGGAAATGACATACTGTTGTAGCATTCTCAGGGCCATCTCTGCTTCTCCCTGCAACACACCCACAGAAAATTGAAGATAAAGTTGAGGTAAATATACAAACACCTAAATAAAATTGTTCAAAACAGGATAATATGCATAAAAAAAGGAAACATTTTTGATTACATTGATGAAAAAGTATCTAAGGTGTTCAAAAGGCTTGGGGCACTGACCTCATTGTACCCGAGTTTCCCAGCACATACTCCATCCCTCTAAACAAAGCATCCCTAATTTTACCAAGAGCAGCACTCATTGCATGTAACTCTAGATTCAAGAAATAATCCCCTAGAAAATTATTTACTTTGTAAACAAGGCGTCATGCACCACATTCAAACCTGCTACATCTTTAATCACTACGCCAAGGAGACCCAGACACCCCCCTCACACCACACCCACACCCCCCTCACACCAATCTCTGCAAAAGTATCTGCATTTGCTATAATAATTACTTATTTTACCTACTGGTGTTAATTTACTTTAATATATTCATGTTTACTTGCAGGTGTATGAATGAAGGTTATTGTTACCTGTTGGTACAAGAACATACAATGGTAATACTGCAACTTGGAACTATACTTGTGTGCAGACAATGCTTCAGTCAACACCTGTAGTGGAAAAATAAAACAAGTAATCTGGGCAAGTTCAAAGTTTGGGAGATTGATGTATTCACAATTGATTTAGTGACAGTGAATTAAAGAGCTCAAGATAAGTAGGAGGCTACTGAGATGTGGTTTTTGAGAAGAATTATGAAATTTCCATGACTGACAAGAAACCTAATGTAGAAGTCTCCAGAAATTCTGGATTAAAAAGACAAATTATAACAAAAATTAGAAGTAGATAGTCAAGACTTTTTTGGGGCATTTGATGAGAAAAGCAAAACTCAAACATTTAGTAACCGCTGGAAAGATCAAAGAAAGAAGGGACAGATGAAGACAGAGATGGGTGGGTTTTCACCTTTGGCACAAAAAATGTCACCAACTGAACTTATTAATAACACATGAGACAGAATTGTGGAGAAAAATTATCGCCTATGCCACTCAGTATGGCACTTGATTGATTTATTGAATTAAAGATTAGGCAAAAATAGTGATACCAAAAATAAACAAATACACAAAATGACACATGCAATCTAAATACAATGATGTGTGATTACATGTAGCAATGTATTAGCCAAGATGTCTTCATCAAGCGGCACAGAACACTGCAATAAACTAGACTAAATTATGAGGTGTGTTCAAATGAAACTTGTCTGTGCGGCATTACCACTGTCAGTATGCAAGGAACATGGAGACGTCATCATTGATATAAAAAATATTAAAAAATAAGCACACACCAATGAACAAATCATGACTCTCTTCAATGTATATTGTCTGGTACAGGCAGTCAACAACATGGCTGGTGTGATAATATGTCTAAATTGAATCAATGAGCAATTTTTCATTTCCTTACAACTTAAGGATGTTGACCAACCAACATTCATCAATGAATGTAATGTCTGTTCTTCAAGCCCTTGACATCAATAAACTGCAAGACCTGAAAGAAGCCATATGATGTGAGAATCTGAAGAAGGGTGGGGCTACAGTGAATACCATCTCACTGTGGCACACCTGGAATAAAAAAGCCGATACTAGCAAATGATAGAACAACACAGGAACATAAACACCAAGAAATCACCTACCAGGAAAAGAAGACCATATAGGCTCAAAGGTGTCATATTGAGACATAATCCATGAGGGTTGTAGGGGTGTCACATTGAGATAATTGATGCAGAAAGATCTCCACATATTTCTAGCCTCTCCCATCCTGATGAGTTTGAAAATTTCATACTGTCCAGTCCTTGATATTATCCAGCCATTTCTCCTCTGGTCTTATCTTCTTCCCCCCCCCCTGTCAACCGTACCTTGAAGAGCATCTTTTGTCGAGGAATATCTATAGAAATACAAACAAACAAATATGGAAATTCTGTCCTCATTTGTTTGCTTTTATTTCTATAGAAAGAATTCTCAAAGCATTGAATACTACATAAAGTTGAAGTCTTCTGGGTATTAAAGAAAGTCAGGAATAAGAGCTTCATAGTACATAATTCTTGAATATAGAAACAAATAAAATCAAGCAACAAGTGATGTAGACGACCAATGCTTTTCAAACATTTCTGTTAAATCAGACCAACAATTTGTTTCTCAATTTGCTTTGGACCAGCATAGGTGTTGAGAGTGAAAGGTCTTATGTGATGTATATAAGAACTTGCAATGAGGGGTTGCTGAGTTGCAGACCATTCACTGCAGACAACCACTTTGATAAGCACTGATGTGGACAACACAAATAGGTCATAAGGGAGTCTTACCTGTTTAACATTCTGGATATCGTGACAGGAAGCATACAAGTCTGCAGTAATCAGCCACACATCCACAAGTGACTGGTGTGTGAGCACACTTCTGCACTTCATTATAGCTTCTGTATGTCTGCATTGTATTGAAACAAAATAAATATGAATGAACTTATAACACTTCTGCATTTGTTCTCAAGCTCCTGATGGTTAATAGAAAGCAGACCGGACAGCAGAAAATCTTGCATCATTAATTACATAGCTTGTCTTTGATATTTATAACTTTCAGTCTCACATATGCAATTTCAGCATGACTTTGAATTATGAAGTTTGGCAGCGAACTCCACACCTATACTTTCTTAGTTGCCTCTTATGACATGCATGGCATGTGACAGGGTTGCTATTCTGGGTGGTATTTATATACAATTTTAGGGCCCCGGGCCTATACTTGTACATATTCCATGTGAAGCACTTTCTGACAAAGTGCACAGCTTTACAGCAGTGTTTCCCAACATTTTTTCTACCATGTATTTACCATGCACGTAAGGTCTTCTTAAAATTCTAATGCCCTATCCTCTATGTAGTACAGGTGTTAATGTGGAAATTACCCTGATTTTTATCAAATGTTCTGTTATCACACAAATACATATTTGAGATTCTGAAACAATCTCAGGTTCTTGTTTGGAACCTGTGTCCTCTATTTGATTATTTCCCGTGGCTATGTTTATGATTTATTAATTTAAATATAAATTTATTTAGGGTTAGTTATGTACCCTAACCCTAACAATTCAATATTTAAATTAATAATTGATATAATATTTAGATTAATTAATCCTAAAATAAACATGGAGACACAGGTTCCAAAGAAGGACGAAATCTCCTATTTGTATAAATTTCTGCAATATTCTCATCTTTTCATTACACCTTTTTCACACAGCAGGATGAAATGATGCAACTAATGAGAAAATCTTATAACAAAAATGACAACTCACTTGTTCTGCAACTTTAGCAACGATACATGAGACTGTACCAGTTTAACATAGCAAGCAGTGGCTTCCTCATCCTTGTCACTACATTCCCACACTTTAGCTGCTTTATCGTGCAGCTTAAGAAGGGAGTCTATTCCAATGTGTAGTGATGCTTCGGCCGACCACTGCAGAGTTATGTTCTCCTGTCAAAGAGAGATAATAGCCTATGAGATTATACACAGTTCCTAGAAAACTTAAGTTCAGAGGTTACGTTTCTTGATGATTTGAGTATGTAAGTAAGTTTATCATCATCAAGTGCGTATATGTGTGAATGTACAAGGCACTGAAGATATAACAGAGTACTGTGTGTGTGCATGTGTGAATGCGAAAAGCACTGAAGATATAACACAATACTCTCTCTCTCTCTCTCTCGTGTGTATGCTCGTGTGTGAGTGCATGCGTGTACATGCGTGGACGTACAATATTGAAGACAGAATTAGCCATGTCTACATTTACCTTTGCCATAATCCTTCCTGGATTCTCATCTGCCACATTCAGTAAATGTTGGGGTAGTTGATGCCAAGCCAGGACGTGAATGTAAACCAACCACAGTACAAGCAGATCAGCTGCAGTCAGATTATGAGCCACATCCAGCATGGAGGCATCAGCCTTCTTCAAGCCAAGCACCATCTAATGTAAAGGTACACATCATGCCTGTGACTACATTCATCAATCAATAACAATGATTTGTGACATGTCACAAGCAGAAAATTAAGTCTAATTAATATAGCATGACAATCAATAACATGGAGCCCACCAAGAAGGAGGAAACAGGGCAAACACTAGAAGCATATGGAGATGAGATAAAATAAAATATCTGACAAGGTGAAGCTTTAACTGGAGACATGCGGAGCAAAACTCCAAGCAGCAGAGGAATAAATTAAGAATATTTGTTCATGGCCAATGCACTCTAGGATATAATGATAAATCATATAGCAGATTGTCTTATACATTATATATGATTTTATATATATACATATTACATATATGTGAGGTATATTCTATCTATCTATTCTTTTCTTTGCTGTAAGGCGTAGCAGGATTGAATGACGATTGATTTTCAGGCTATGGCACATTTGGTTGCATGATATGCAGTAATATTTCAATATCTCAGATTGTTGGTAACCCCTTCAATCAATCTTCCTCTGTATCTTGCTGTGTCCATTTTCATATTGTATGTTCTTGTCACTGGCCAGTAAAGGTTTAATCTCATTAAGTGACTTTGATTCTTCAAGAATCAAGTGGCTGAATTATTTCAGTCTCTTTTTCAATATATTTACCAGAGTTGGTGTATCACGTTCTTGTATCTCTTCATTCCTCATATGATCTCTTCTTGTTCTCATTTCTACTTTTTTTAGACATCTCATTTCACACATAGTAAGCTTTCTCTCTTCTTCTTTTGTTAGTTTCCATGTCTGAGATTTGACAACCTGAGACATGCAGATGTCAGTGCCCTTTTAACAGCAAGTGAACAGGAACTACAAAGACTAATATATCAAGTCAATAAATCAAGTAAAGAATATGTACCAGATATAAATATCCAAATACATGATAATCACCAAAGTCACAGAAGAAAATATGCTAAACATAAAAATACATGGAGAGAGACTACAACAAGTAGAGCAATATCATTATCTCGGACATAATCACAAATGATGGCAGATGTGAAAACAGAAGTTAAAAGGAGAATGGGAATGGCTAAAAGTACTTTCAATGACATGAGGAAAATATTAACATCTAAACAAATTACACACAAGTTAAAAATGATAATTATAAAATGCTACATCTATTCTATATTAATATATGGCCCAGAAACATGGACAATGAACAAACAATTGACAATTGACATGGACAATGGACAGAATTGATGCCTTTGAGATGTGAATATACAGAAGAATAGAGAGAACATCATGGAAAGAGAAGAAAACCAACAAAGAGGTTCTAACAACAATTTGTTTGAAGAAAGAATTATTAAAGGAAATAAAGATCAAACAAATAAAATATTTTGGACATATCAAAAGACATGATACCTTGTTGAAGACCTTAATTGAGGGTAAAGTTGAGGGAAGGCGATCAAAAGGGAAGCAGAGATACAAGTGGGAGAGTAACATTACAAGATGAATAGGTTACAGTCTAACAAGTGCATCACCAAGACAAGACAGAGGATGTTTGAGGTCTGTTGCTTCCAACCTTCGTTGTGGAAATGGCACTTCCTGATGATGTCTGATATTGAAACCACAATATTGGTATGAAGATTAAATTTATGATTTGCCTTTCAGTTTTTCATTGGGATAGATTTGTGTTTCTGTCCTGATTTAAACCTGCATTTGGATAATAAACCAGAGAGAAAGCAAGATAACTCTACCCTAGAATGTACACACATCTAAGAGGATTAAAGGGCTTCATTCACCGTCTCGTGCTGAGGGGGAAGCAAAGAATAGCAAAACTGTTGCCTTCCACATATGTAGGAGGCGGCCAAGGAGGTTTTATAGTGGATCTGGCTGTCCCATCCCACAGAGGGTCAAAGTAACCCAGAAACCATGCTGAGATTGGATGACACCAAGCCAATAAAGCATAGAAATGGCGGTCTAGTTATAAACCATGGCACCATGCATTCGGTTGCCCAGACTACATCCTGCTAATCTGCAGGTACTTGAGAATGAAGAAGAATGAGCTTGATTGAGTGAGAAATAAACCCACTTGCTATAAATATAGACCCACCTACTCTAAATATAAACCCACCTACTCTAAATATAAACCCACCTACTCTAAATATAAACCCACCTACTCTAAATGTAAAGTTACTTGCTCTAAATGTAGACCCACCTGCTCTAAATTTAAAAGCACCTATTATAAATGTAAGCCCACCTAATCTAAACGTAAGCCCACCTAATCTAAACGTAAACCCACCTACTCTAAACGTAAACCCACTTACTCTAAACGTAAACCCGCCTACTCTAAATGTAAATTCATCTACTCTTAATGTAAATCTATCTGTTATAAATGTAAGCCTACTTCTTATATCAACCTACCTGCAAGAAATGGACAGCTGTCTTTATCCTGCCTGTGTGAAGGTTCACAGACGTTTTGTACACAACCATCTCTAGTGTCTGGTGTGAGAGTTGTTTCATGGCCGTGCTGCTGGACTTGCCTTCTGCTCTTTCTGGATCAGCCTCCTCACTGATTTTATTACTTTTTAACAAATCCACAACACAGTTCCCTTGCAGGACATCCTTCCTACTCTTAATCACAGTTGCATCAACAATATCGCTCGCCACCACTTCCTCCATCATCTCAGTATTGGTTTTATTATCCTTCCTAATCTCTGAAATGTTATCCCCATCAGTAGCTGTATGGCAGTCTCCTGCGGACTCTGTATGACTCTCCATGAAGTTGCTAGCTGTATAAAACGTTCTTGTTTTCTGATCATTCAATGAAGTTCTCTTGTCTCTGACAACACTACACAGGTAATGCAGAGCCTGGGAGCTGACTTCATTCTTCTCTGAGTATGTCCTCAATGAGTCCAGATACTGTAAACAACATTGGTTTTCATGTGTTAACTTTATGGTTTTAGTTATCTGGGTCATCATAAAACACTATAACCACTTGATCTTTAGTACATTACCTCATAGGTCGTAGTTACTGGATTACCAGAACCGTACCTCCACATTACATCATAGGTCGTAGTTACTGGATTACCAGAACCGTAACTCCACATTACCTCATAGGTCGTAGTTACTGGATTACCAGAACCGTACCTCCACATTACATCATAGGTCATAGTTACTGGATTACCATAACCGTACCTCCACATTACATCATAGGTCGTAGTTACTGGATTACCATAACCGTACCTCCACATTACATCATAGGTCGTAGTTACTGGATTACCAGAACCGTAACTCCACATTACATCATAGGTCGTAGTTACTGGATTACCAGAACCGTAACTCCACATTACATCATAGGTCGTATTTACTGGATTACCATAACCATACCTTCAAATTACATCATAGGTCATGTTTACTGGATTACCAGAACCGTAACTCCACATTTTTTTAATGGTTAAAAAGCTGTGATTAAACCAAATTGGACTAACATCAATGATTGAAAGAAGTGTACCTCACCACAAGAGATACTTATTACTTAACCAATCATAGCCACATTACTGTAGTGCCATTTCATTATCATAAAGAGAAACATAATAGATATACGATGAACAACAAACTGGCTCTGTGGCCGCTAGACTGATGAGTTTGTTGAGGTGGGGGTTCGGAGCACCTATGAAATTGTCCGGTGTGCAATGATGATAACCTGAAGTCATAACTCATAAAACATGGAAGAAATACTAATAAATAGGCAATCCAGTTCTTCACTGTGTGTTGCTAATGCCTTGGGGGGAGGGGGGGGGGGAGAAAGAGAATTAAAGAAGTTAATACTGGCACTGTGACCTGTCATGCATTTCATAAAAGATGACTAAGGAGGTTTATGGGTGGTGACAGATCCTTCCTATAAATGGTCACAGTAACCTAGAAGCCATACTGAAGTTGGATATATCATGTCAAAAGGAACATATATCACAGCCAAGCTATAAACCTTGATACAAAACATTATTTTCTCCAGACTATTATCCGCAATAGTATTGAAAACAAGGTCAGAGAAGGGTAATTCAAAATAAACCCAGGCATTTCTGATCAGCAATAATGTCTTGGCAGAAGCTAATCCAACTCATGACAGAACAGTTTCAGATCAATTGAAAACATTTTTAATAAATACCAATGAAAAAATTAAATTAAATTTAACACAAAATGAATGTTTCAAGCAAAACTCTTTTATCAAGATTGTCAGCATCAAATCTATAACCCTTCAGGGTCATAACAGGTGCCATTCTGGAAAAATTAACACAAAAATCTTGCCATTCCTCTCTACGCTCTGTTCCTTGTTTAAGTGTGGGGAATCTTAGTCCTGCCTAGTCTCTAATATTATCAATCCATACTTTCTTTTGTCCTCCTCCACCCCCCCCCCAAAATGCCACCTGCAGAATAGTTTTGGAAAAGGAATCATACCTAATCACACAACCAAACCTCACAAGTGTGTAATGCGATGTTTACTTTTCCAATTTTTTTGTATGTATAGTACAATATTTGACTGCAGTTTCCCTAAAGCTCAAATTGAGAAAATTGGAAACACTGGGTAATAATTTTGCTAATTACTGGAAAAAACATAAGGAAACACACAAATAGATGCTTTGACCAAAAGGTATTTATCAAGAGCACAAAAACGTACATGAGTAAAGGACAACATTATTAATGATCACACCCCAGACCTAAATAAGAACACAAATGTTGGAAGTCCAGAAGGGATGAGTGATAAATGATGATGTTGAACAACTGGAGGGAGAGGAGACAAAATGAGCGGAAAACTGAAAAAACAAAACAGGATATCTACATATAGGATTTAAGGGTGTTGACACAGAAATGTCATACTACCAAACTGGTGGACAAACCTGTTTCTCAAGTGCACACCTGAATCAAATAACTTCATAAAGTACTAATTCAAGCAGAAAAGTTTCAGTGTATGCCAAGTCATCCAATGAAGGAAAGATTCCAAAATCTAGCACTGTGGCGACTGAAAAGAAGCAGCTTTATCCATCAAGCTAAACGACTCCGCAGACAACTTACAGACCTACCTGAAGTGGACAGCCCCTTAAGGCCTGTACCAGAACAAACCCTGTGGAGTGAAAGGCATGGAATGCCAATATACATTCAGACCCATGTGAAAGGAATACTAAGCGAGGACGAACAGAACAGTGTGCAGCGAAGGACAGTCACCCTCAGTTTCCTGGATGAGGAATATCCACAAGATATATGGGTCAGAGTATACACAGATGGGTCAGCACAGAATGCCGTGAGGAATGGAGGTGCAGGTGTATATATAGAATATCCACACAAGCCTAGAGATACCATCAGAACACCAACAGGAAAATTCTGCAATAATTATGATGCTGAAATCCAGGCAATTAGTGTGGCAGCTAAAAAACTGCTGAACTCCAACTCTGACCTACAGCCTGTGGTATTCCTGACAGATGCAAGGTCAGTGCTTCAAGCTCTGCAGTCTGGAAAACTAACAGACTTGAAAAAACTACTTAGCGAATTGTCTTACCAGTATAGGGTAACCATGCAGTGGATACCCTCTCACTGTGGAATACCAGGAAATGAAAAAGCAGACCAACTGGCTAAGGAAGGTGCTGCCGAAGACCAACCAGACATACCAATCACCTACCATCAGAAAAAACAGATGATCAAGTCAATAAGAAAGCCACAAACACCAACACAAGATGACTATCATATTATGAACAGACCAGAACAAGTTATAATTCTACGTCTCAGAACAGGACACAACCGACTCCGCAGTCACATGTATACAAAGTTCAAGATTGGCAACACGGCCATGTGTACATGTGGGCAGGCAGAACAGAGTGCGAAATATATACTTCAAGATTGTTCTGAGCATAAAACGCTGAGGCAGACATATTGGCCAGAGGAAACAACACTGGAATCAAAACTCTATGGGACACTGTATGAACTACAAAAGACAGTGAGTTTTATTAAGGAGACAGAATTACAGATATAGACATGTTTCAAGTGAACGAAAGAAGAAGAAGAAGAAATAACTTCATGTTTCTTGGCTGCAAGAAGTGTATTAGAATGACTTACTAATAGTTTGTAACAATTTTTTTATAGAGTTGCATAAATCATTGAGTCAGCAAACTTGTACTTTTCTAATGGAGTGACTTTGGTTATTTGTCAGAAAAATCTTTATTCTTCTTCAGCGTTCATTCTTAAACTCCTGATGGATCTTTCTTTTAGCAGGATCACTGCCCTACTAGATTTCCAGCAGGATGTAATCCAGAGAATGGAAATGTACTGAATTTATTTGCACCATTGTCCTGAGAACATCCATCTTCGGTTGAAAAAAAATCTTTATTCACTTCCTGTGTTCATGCTACTTTCTGGATTTTTGTTCCATTAGTGTTAAATATGTGAGTATAAGATGAAGATCAGTTAAGAATTTCCGCCCGTGTGTTGTCGGGCCCAAAAGGGGAGCAAAGAATAGCAACACTGTTTACCTTCCATGCATGTCGTACGAGGCGACTAAGGAGGTTATGGGATGGAATTGGCTGTCGCATCCTATATAGGGTCCATGACCCAAAGCCATGCTGAAGTCGGATGTGTCAGGATGAAAGGCACAGATATCGCAGCCTTGCTGTAAATCATGACACAACACAATCCGTTCTCCAGACTACATCCTGCTCATCTGCAGGAGTTTGACAATGAACGCAGAAGAAGTTATGATTTTCTACAGAGTAAATATCGAGCCGGACCGCAGTCCTGCCTAAGCAAGCACAGGTGCTGAAGTCAGAAATACCAGGCCAAGAGCACACTAGCAACCATGTTATCATGCAACCCACCTATTATGTGAACAAGAAGACCTGGCAAAGGAGAAAGTTTATAATCTCTGGAAAGATTCAAAGAACCCCACAACCAATAGCTGATTGGGACAGTGTGTGCATATGCTGATGGACTAGTGAGTATAGCACATCAGAATGTTTCCCGTGCTGTGATGCTGGTTTAACAGCAAAGTTACCAGCACGTACAGAACAAAAATCAACACTAAAAAAGAGCAAGGTATTGGTTAACAGCAGAGACAAAACATCATGATGAATGGATATTAACTTGAGGAAGTGAATACTTTCAAATACCTTGGATCTAGCATATGCAGCGACAGAAAATGCAAAGCAGAATTAAAGTTAAGGCTTAAGCTTGTATGTCAAGGCTAAACTTAATTTTAAAAAGCAACATCAGTGTTAGAGTGAAAATCAAACTATAAATCACTAGTGCTTTCTATTGTGTTGGATGGTTGTGAGAGTTCAGCATTCAATGCAAACATGGATAAACGATTACAGGTCTTCAAATACCCTGCCAAAGACAGATGTGTCGGCCATTGGCGCAAATAAAACGGCGACACAACGCATTTCCATTCTCTGGACTACATCCTGCTAGAAATCTAGTATGACAATGGTCTTGCTACAAGGGAGATCCAGCAGGAGTTTGAGAATTAACGATGAAGAAGAAGGTCTTCAAATACAAATGTTACAGACGAATTCTACAAATCTCCTATAGAGAGCAGAAGTCAAATGTGGGCATAGGAAGTAAAATAGAGATGTATACAGATGCACAAGAACCATTACTTTCAATAGTGAAGTGAAGAAAACTTGCATGGTTAGCACATGTATGCCGACTTGATTACTTTTAAAAAACAATACTACAGGGAACAGTCGAAGGTGGAAGAAGCAAAGGCAAAGAAAAGCATAGACAGGCAACATTAAGGACTGTACAATATTTTTTCACACCATTCAAAAAAATTGCTGGAGGACTCTGTATTGGATACATCCAATGTGGTACCCTTACGACTTTCGTCCTGCCCAGCATGTAAAGTCTGGATGCAGCGGACTACGCAAAGGAGCTCAACTAACATGGGCCAATGGGCTGGAAGGCACCATTCAGCTAACATAGAGCGTCAAAGAGCACAGTGTGAAAATAAGGCACTCTGGTCATCTACTGCACCCCGACACACACTCGGTCATCTTGACTCGTCTTGCCACTGAGACCATATGTGTAGGGGCGAGAGAGTGAGGCTGATGATGTTTCACGACTCTCCCTCACTTTAATCCAATTTTCATCGCGCAAGTCATGACTTTCATCATTTTTTTTCACGCCATGCTCATCTTCGCTTGCTAAGGGGGAACATCATCATCATCCCTATGACCATGAAAGGTTACATTTCTACAGATAGATAGTCTGGCTTCTAATCAGCAATAATGCGTTGAGAGAGAGAGAGGCGTGCGCTCTCGCATGCACGCACACACAGACAAAGACAAACTCACCAGAAACCACAACGCGTATGATGGAGCATACTCCAAGGCAGTCTGACAAAACTCTGGGAAATCTCTGACCTCTGGATGTCTCTTATACAAAGTCAGGTACATGTGCCATAATTCAGGGTCATTTCTGTTGGCTTCCAGTCCTCGGGCTAACACACTTAGAGCTTGATCCAGACATTCTTTAGGGGACCTTAGAATCATTAGACAAAATGTTTGTGAAATATGATTAAATTTCTCAGAAATAGTGCAGCAACTTTAATATCACACTCTGAAAATTAACTGTATACTTGTGTATTGCAGGAACCAAAAATGGAAGCAAAGAATATCAAAGCTGTTACTTGTCATGCATGCTAGCTTGTATTGTTGTAACATCAGATTTTACGTAATAATTTCCTCCTTAGCACTGTTTAGCATTGTGGTTTACTTGTTTGCTTCAGCTTGTCATTTAATAGTTAACCTTTACGACTCTGCGGTCGCAATATTGCACCTATGAGCACAGCTCCATTGTGCCTGTGGGCACAATCCCGCTACATAGGACATCATCCTATTCCAGAGTACGGAACTTCACGAAGTAATGATCCCGTGACGTATAAAACCCGCCAAACGAAGCTAGGAATACGTCACAGTTTAAAGGTCAAATTCCTTTACTCACTACGATTGCAAGAGAGAAAGCCGGCTAGTTTTGTCAACGAATTTCTAGAGCGACGTTGGCCATTTTTTGGCCATATTTTACTAGCAAATTGAGTACCGCGTGGCATGGCTAAGTGATCGTGAATACATGTTTTAATTGTTGTTTTTTGTGTTTAATATGTTGTTATTTGATAAGAATGTTTGTGTAGTCGTTCAAAAACACACAAAAAATATGTATCAGGGGTGCCACGTGTGTGCTTAGACAATAATTATGCTGCGTGTCGGGCTAGACCTAGTGTTTACCGGACGGACATTATATGCGATTTCTTATACACTACATGTTTTAATTGTTGTTTTTTGTGTTTAATATGTTGTTATTTGATAAGAATGTTTGTGTAGTCAAAAACACAAAAATAATATGTATCAGGGGTGCCATGTGTGCGCATAGACAATAATTACGCTGCGTGTCGGGCTAGACCTAGTGTTTACCGGACAGACGTTATATGCGATTTCTTCATGTTTTATTAGTTCATATTATATTAGTTTTGATATAAAACAATATATATACAATAAGTATATGTATTTATGAGGATTTTATCAATGTTTCCACGCATTGCTCAAGTATTAGGGACGTCAAGAAGTTATATGTGCGATTTGAAAATGGCGTTTTGCAATTTTTCCCCCGAATTTTCAACTTCACAACTTGCTCACAACTGTCATATCATACATATAACAACAGCAAAAACATGACTATATTCACTATTCACTCCTTTATTTAGATATGCAAAAATTATTTTGATATCTTTTAAAACAAAAAAGTTATCACGTTTTCAAAACACCCACCATCAATAATGCAAATTTTCCAAAAAAGAACTCAGGCACAAGGGGATGTTTCTTAATTTTTAATTCAGGGCCCTAAAGGTTAATTTTGTGAGCTCCAGGGACAAAGCATATAGTAATTTTTAATAAGACTGACAAGCTAGTAGCATTGGCTAGTTATATCAGATTTGATCATGGGTGATATTTCTTTACCTCTGGCTGATCACCATGACAGAGAGGACAGTCAACAAAAGAATTAGTACTTTATGACTAAAAAAATGAAGTTAAAATCTAGATATGATAGTCATATAAAGAAAACAATGACTGATTCCTTACTTGTTAGGGTCAGACAGTTTTACTCTGGCCAGTTTCAGCCATAGCTGAGTGTTGGTTTGTTCTGCTAGAATGCTGGCCTCCAGGGAGAGTAACTCGGTTAAGTCAGCAGTAAAGTACCTGACATCTTCTTCATTGACAACTGCATCTTTGTCTGTCACCTTCCTGTCCACATCTGTTTTATAATCAACAAATTTTTTTTTTTAAAGGGATATGAATGATGATGTTATGTTGTGATTCACTAAACATTTACCCCCATTGAGGTCAACTCTTGAAGTGGAGATGGGGCTTAGTCCAACCAACAGATGCTGAAAACTAAAATTGGTCAGACCATCCCTGACATCAAGCAGGATCACAATCCTGTCCAAGAAAGCAGAGGTGCTGAAGTCAGAGATACCAAAGAGGCACACCAGAAACTATGATATCACGTGTAACAACACTAAACAATTACAATATCTACTTCATATTCAATCTGCTAATACATTCTGCATTTGTTCTCAAACTGTTGCTGGATGTAGTCTAGAAAACAATGTATTGTTTATGGCTTCAGCTTGGCTGTCACATCTATGCTTTTTGAACTGATAACTCCGGGAGTGATGATGCCATAGTGCTTACAGATGGGTCTGTCTGTTGTGATGAGAAATCTGTTCTGGGTTTTATAGCTTGTACAAGTGGTAGAGTGATTGCCAAGTGCAACAGAGTATATATAACAACTACATCCTGTAAGAGAACAGAGGCTGAGGCTAACAATGCTTCCTTCCAATGGTTCTGAAACTCAATTTACTACGCTCCTGATTCTCAGTATACGCTTCGAAAGATTCAAAATGGTCGATGTCTGTTAAGTTGATAGCATTTGTAGATTTTTCCAACCTGCTGGATATAAAATGGATGTACTGTCCTGTACATGTTGGCATTCACGGACATGAAAAAGCAAATAGCTGTGTATCAAATACACTTTTAGTCAGTGAACTGAGAATAGATCAGGAGAGTACTTTGATGTTGATTAGTGAGAACCTGTTAGATGTGGAGACTGCGATAGAGGTTGCATGTAGTATGTGATTAGAGGAATTTTATATTAAGTGTGACATAAGGACAGGGCACTTGGTAAAATGAAATGTGTTTAATCAGTTGACCATGGGAACAACCAGTATGCACATACTTCCATAATTTGCAGGGGGAAACTGAGCATTTATATGTTTACCTGGAGAGCAATGATGTCGGCTCATAACCAATAATGGCCTGATAAATAAATCAAGCCATTATTGGTTATGAGCTGGTATCATTGCTTTCATGAGTTCATCATGACATTTTGGATCTGAACCCTCTACTACAGGGTTTTTAAAAAGGTGTGTGTGTGTTTTTTATATCTGGGGTTTTTTTTTTTAAATCTGTGGAAAGCTTCTTCTGGGAACACTGGGAAGATATTTCATTGCATTAAAATGAAAATAAGCCACCATACTACATTCTGTGTGCAATGGCCAAGAAATTAGAGCAATGGTCTCACAACCGCCATGAGATTCAGAGTTTGACTCTCAGTAAGGGACTAGGTTTTTTTTCTGTCTTCTTCTTCTTCGGCGTTCATTCTCAAACTCCTGCTGGATCTCCCTTGTAGCATAACCATGGTCCTACTAGATTTCCAGCAGGATGTAGTCCAGAGAATGGAAATGTGTCACCGTTTTATTTGTGCCAATGGCCCGACACATACATCTTCGGCTGGTTTTTTTTCTGTCTGAGAGTAAATTTAACACCCACCCTATACATGACATGGTAACAGCAAGGGCAAACAGCCACAAGTTTTCCTCCCTGCAACTCCTTAATGGAAAACATGGAATATAATGACTCTTTGCAAAAATGTTATATTAATAATAACAGTTTCTTATGTATTTATCCTGAATCTTATACTCAAGGTAATGTTGTCAACTGTTTGTAATAATAGTGACAATGGAGAAACATAAACGTGAGGATATCGGGGTCAGTCTATTAAATAAGCAGGGGGGGGGGTCAACTTTTCTTCTAAGCTGCATGGCCGTATAACTCTCCCAGCAAAAAATCCCAAACTGCGGAGCAGAATAAAGGTGTCACACACCACCTCAAAGAGTATTTTGTGCATATGATTTTGCGCCAGCTCAAACCTCAGACCAATCACGAAGGCAGAAACGTTTCTGAGGGAACATAGACGATAGCACAGAAAAGTTTGAGAAACAGTTTTCAAGATTTGGTAGACAACCCAAAATTTGAACCTTTAGTTGCCTTTGACGACATGCATGTCAAAGTCACAATGTTGCTATTCTTTCCTTTTTTTTCTGGGCATGGCAACACACTGTTGTTCTGTCAAGTCTGCATTGAATAAGTGCTGAAGTATGACCTGCTCATATTTACATATCTTTATATAATATGTATATGATACTTACTGATAGCTTCAACTTTATTATTTGTCAATTTCTCATTGAGATCAAGGCTGAGACCAGCTTCCTCCTTGGGCTGGGGTCTCCAAATACGCTGCTTGAGACTAATTGTATGTGGGTGTCCTGTCAGATTCAAATCATTAAAATAAGAAATGTATAAACATTTAATAGTAAATAATAAAACCCATAACCTATTAGGGTTAAATGGGTTATCCTGACAATCTGGTGGTTTATCTCCCAATATTTAAAAAAAACTAAAGGTTCTTACGGAGAGGCAAAAAGAAAATGAAATGAAGAGAAGATATGAAAATTTATGAAAGAAGATAAGGAAAGTAACATGCAATTATTAAAGCATGAAAGTACCGGTAGAATGAATTGTGAAAAAAAGTGCCTGGAGTTATGGAAACAAGAAAGTACATGGAATGATGGAAACAGAATAAGAAAGTACATGGAATGATGGAAACATGATAAGAAAGTACATGAAATTATGGAAACATGATAAGAAAGTACATGGAATGATGGAAACATAATAAGAAAGTACATGGAATGATGGAAACATAATCAGAAAGTACATGGAATTATGGAAACATGATAAGAAAGTACATGAAATTATAGAAATAATATGCAAATTTACTTGGAATTATTAGAAACAAAATGAGAAATTACATGTGAATATGAAGATAAGAACTCACGTTTTGCAGAGGCTTCATTGACTTGAGATGACAACCAGAGACACAAGTCATCAATTGTCATCTTACCTTTGTGCTTGCTCATGATTTTATCCACAAATGTCACTGTCACACAAGAAGAAGACATAATGGAAGAATTGGTATTTGTAATGTGACAAGAGAATGAAATTCAAAGACAGATTCCATGGACTAACAAAAGACAAATAAAGAAGCAAATGAAAATAAGAACATTGTGGGTACTTAATCTCAATCCTCCCACAAAACATAAGATTTACTTGCCTTTAGAGATATCAGTGGGTTTCCAATTACAGTTGGGTTAAACTTTGGTGTGGTATTAATCGAGTGTCAGTTCTAACCCTAAAATTGGTAGCATATTTATTCATGATTTAAAACCAACCAAACATTTTTGGCTTCTAGACAATATAAAATGTGCTCAGTAGTTTGCCATTGCTATATAATGTTTGTGATGCACAATTTCCTGAGGACATAACATTACCTTAACTAAATTGAAAACCCATTGAGATCACTAAAGAGATGTAACAAGTACATGTTCTGCTCTATGGGAGGATTAAGGACATGTACAGAAATATGAATAAATTCATAAATACTCTGAAATAACACAAAGACAAAACTAATATTACTAAAATAACATAAAATGACTGGAGGATGGAAACTAAAGTAACATGTTGGATGAACATGGCACCTAAAGTAACAAATATTTATGGACACCACAACTAAAGTCACATGTTTTTGGATACAGCAACTTCAGTAACAAGTGTATGTGGACATGGCAACTAAGGTAAAACATTTATGTGGATATGGCAACCAAGGTAACAAGTTTATGTGGACACGACAACTAAAGTAATAATTTATGTGGACATGGCAACTAAGGTAACTTGTTATGTGGATACTACAACTAAAGTATCCACAATTATGTGTAAAGGACAACTACAGTAACAGAAGTGTATGTGTATATATATATATATACAACTATGGTGGAAATCACATGCACAACTAAATCAAAATCAAACATTATGTAAGTGCAGGGATAAATAAATGGTCCCTATATTGGGCTAGAAGTTTTTATAGCTCAGTGGTTAGTGTACTGGTTTCTTAATTTTATGGTTCAGAACTAATTTGCACTTTAACTAAATTTATTTGGCCACAAACATCTCTAGTCACCCAGGGTCAGGAAATTGGTGCCAGAACAAATCTTTGAAAAGCAAATGTCACAGGTTAAGATGCTTACAGCATCACTCCAAGGATACACTTGGTTACAGAGAAAAGTGGACTTGACAATGCACTTCTCATATGCCTCAAGATACAAGGAGAATACACAGTGGTAGTCAGGGTCATTATTATGTCACTCTCAATCCATGATCCACACGATTCAGAATGGATATTTGTACCATGAATAATATGAGTGTTGAGAGAGATATTGTGGTTTCAAACTGCAGGGATTTGTGTAGATATATCCTGGGTAATGCTGGAGTTCAGGGTAATGTGAGAGTTGGAAGACACACTTCTAGGACTAGGTATTAGGAAACATGACAGTCAAATAGAAAAGGGAGACGTTGAATTCCCAATGTATACTCCATTTACGTTATAAAGATATTCTAGACTTTTTGAATTGCTCACGTAGAGGGAGATTATTGAGTGATAAAATGTGGAAGATATAGGATATATCAGTAGATATAGAAACAATCTGCATACATAACATATTCACCATCTACTGAAAGATAAAACTCCTATGGGGATGCCCAGAGTGTATCAACACTAGTTCAGTAACTCATAAATAAATAATCATAAACTTTATCTTTTTTTATGAAATGTGTATATATATGTACACGTGTATAATCTTCATATCCTATCAATTAAAATAAACACAATAACCTACCTATGCAGTTTTTCACCTCTTCAGGTGAACTATCATCTTTTGCACCTGCCAGTCGGGGGCAGTAGGAAACTATATCTTCTAACAACTCTTTGTCACTCAACTTATAATCCTTCGGATGTAATCTGCAATATAAGAATGTGTTACCTGACCAATCTGTGATGATCCAAGTCTATATTATATAATATATCTCTCTATTATATTCTATTATATAAGTAAGGGGCTCATGCCTTTTTTGGGGGCCTGTGATCCACATTCAGGACAAAATATTTTCCGCGGCCCACATGGGATGTTTAAAAACACTTTCTAGCTTTCTTCAAGGATCATTGTGATCTTATTATATATTGACTGAAAGAATTTATATAGTTAATTTTCTGTGGTCTTCCTAGAATGGTCCATCATCACACAATTGTCAATTTCTTCTCAGTGGCCAGCCAGCAAAATGATTTGACCTCAGAGTGGGGAACATATGACACACAGTGTGGACCACTGATATACGGTACAATAATGAACTATTAATTGATCTATTTAGTTAGCTATTTAACTATTGTTGAGTTTATAAGCACTTCTCATACATCCAACTGTATCACTAGTACAATGTAAAGATTCAGTTTGTCTTTCTATCTATCTATATGCTGTGGCCCTTGTTTGCCTTGCGGCGTCAGGGTTGGAAGAGTTCTCTGGAGATGGCATTCTTGTGTGCTGTTTGTAAGCTTGTTCCTGTGTCTTCTTTGATTTCTGTGATCCATCTTTCACATGGTTTGCCTCTGGCTTTATAGCCTATGTGTCATCGCTATTTGTTGGCAGTCTGGAAGCGTGTGAAAACTACTTGATTTGTTGTCTCCTGATGTGTTCCAATACTGGTATTGTTTTGGTTATCTGTCTGATGATATCGTTTCTAATTCCATCTCTTAATGACACTCTGAGTATTCTTCGTAAACATGTCATTTCTGCTGTCACTATTTTTCTGTTGTCTTGTGCTGTCATTGTCCAGGTTTGACACTGGTAACACAGTGATGGAATAATAATAGTCTTAATAATAGTCACAAAATGGCAGACAGAAAAGTCATGAGAAAAAGTCTTTATAATTATTGTGATTGGACTAAATTTGTACAATTTGTTTTGGTTGAGACCTCCTTAGCAATGTTTACAAACAAAACACATGTTTACTATGCACTTACTGCTGACAACTATCATCATTACAAATTCCTTGTAGATCGTAAGGACACATAATGATGCTGGGATTGATTTTGTGTGAGTATGTACTACTCTGCAGACCCAAGTTCTCTTTTGTCCGGAAATAGGAGTTAAATCTGTAACAGAGAATGTATGTGAAAAATGAGTACTAGTTCTGACAACATACTGTCTCTTGTTCATGCAGTACCAGTTCTCACAACATACTGTCTCTTGTTCATGCAGTACCAGTTCTCACAACATACTGTCTCTTGTTCATTAGTAACAGTTCTCACAACATACTGTCTCTTGTTCATGCAGTACCAGTTTTCACAACATACTGTCTCTTGTTCATTAGTAACAGTTTTCACAACATACTGTCTCTTGTTCATGCAGTACCAGTTCTCACAACATACTGTCTCTTGTTCATTAGTAACAGTTCTCACAACATACTGTCTCTTGTTCATGCAGTACCAGTTCTCACAACATACTGTCTCTTGTTCATGCAGTACCAGTTCTCACAACATACTGTCTCTTGTTCATGCAGTACCAGTTCTCACAACATACTGTCTCTTGTTCATGCAGTACCAGTTCTCACAACATACTGTCTCTTGTTCATGCAGTACCAGTTCTCACAACATACTGTCTCTTGTTCATTAGTAACAGTTTTCACAACATACTGTCTCTTGTTCATTAGTAACAGTTTTCACAACATACTGTCTCTTGTTCATACAGTGCCAGTTCTCACAGCATACTGTCTCTTGTTCATACAGTACTAGTTCTCACAACATACTGTCTCTTGTTCATACAGTACTAGTTCTCACAACATACTGTCTCTTGTTCATACAGTACTAGTTCTCACAAAATACTGTCTCTTGTTTATACAGTACCAGTTCTCACAACATACTGTCTCTTGTTCATATAGTACCAGTTCTCATAACATACTGTCTCTTGTTCGTACAATACCAGTTCTCACAACATACTGTCTCTTGTTCATGCAGTACCAGTTCTCACAACATACAATTTTGCTATGATACAGTTTCTAAATCTTTGATGGTTGGATACTTGGTTTATCCTCACAGAACAGACTTACCTGTAAGATTTGAACATACAAAGGGGGCTAGAATAGGAGTGTGACACCTTCAGAAATGGTTTGAGGTCATCTTGTGAAGGTCTCCTCTTGTTCTCACTGCTCTGCAGTTTGAGTTTAGGTACCTGCAAATTGTAAAAAAAAAACAATCAATCCTCACTGCCATTGTCCAGATTGTTATACTTTATCTAGAGATGATGAACACATAACTCTAGCATTGCTCAACATATACTGGCAATGCTATATCAGGGACTTCTTTCTAGTATAGATTATACTTATTCAATGTTCACGATTGGTGATACACAGCCAGGTTGGACTAGATTCATATTGAGGCTATGCACATAATCTTTGTATATGCCATGGGTGCATCCTGTGCAATAATGAGATTTTTTGCTTGACTTCCTAACTGTAGCTGACAGAATAAAGGTATGGCGAGCTAGGATATATCTTGAAATCAGTGCCAATGAACTTTGTCTATTACATCCAGATCTCTGTATGGTGAAAGGTTTTGGGCTAAGAGGGGGCAGATCGTGGTTGGGACTGACGGGGAATGTCATCAGATGTGTGTGTGACCCAACTTGTATTGATCCTGGGGTGGGGGTGGGGGGGGGAAGAAGAGGATACTCACTCAGCCTGCATTATGTTATCCTGGAGAGGAGTGGATACTCACTCAGCCTGCATTATGTGATGCCTTCTTTGTGGTCATTAGACTCCACAGAAGTTGCAGGAAAAACAATATGGTGACTGTGCATGCTAAAATCTGGAAAACATTGATGATAACACTGCAGAGAATAATGTAATAATCTACACTGATTGGTTAGACATACTTCATCAATGCTGTGCTTGGGTTATTTCTGTCCGGTCCGGTGGGAAGCAATAATATTGAAGCAATGCTATAATATATGTTGGGCATGGTATGCACACGTGGAAGCACAAATAACATTATAATACTGCTTTAGTGTTGCGTGTTGTCTCTGTTTGATTTTGTGGTTCCATTCTGTGTTTTTTCATTCCTTTCTTGATAAAGACCTTTTGGTTGAAATGTTGATCCTATATATTGTTCAACATAAAACTGCTACTCAAACCTTTTATATATATTTTTTTCAATATTTAATTAGAAATGACCCATAAAAGTATAAAACTCTTGATAACACAACTATCAAATAAGGCATGACTAAGGAACTAATGACTAATTAGCATAACTAAGGAACTAATGACTAATTAGCATGACTAAGGAACTAAGCAGATCCTCTTTTGTGGTGACTTCAATGCGAAAGGTACATCATGGGGCAATAGTGCTTCGAACAAACAGGGAAGAGAACTTGAGGAGGCCCTGACAGATACGGACCTGGTGTGCCTTAACGATGGCCGTATAACACGGATGGCAAGCAGGGATGGTGATGATGATAGCGCTATCGACCTGGCATTGGTGTCATCAGCTGCTGTGGCTATCTGCAAATGGGACGTGCTGGGGCATCATGGCAGTGACCACCTCCCATGTGTTGTTCTCTTAAAAAATGACAAAAGTAAGCAGATAAGGCCAAAGGTAAGATCCTTTAAATATGATCGAAGAGGAGTGGATGTTGTGAGCAGAATTCGACAAGACAAACGTAAGGCTCAAGTAGTGGGAAATCTGGTGTGGGATAGGCCCTCCTGGTGGAACGAAGAGGTTCAAAGGGCATGGAGCGAGAAACGGAAAGCAGTATCACTATGGCAAAGGGCACGGAAACGTGTTGCGGCTCAGCCCATGGAGGTCGCACAATGGAAACGGAAGAAAGATATCTTAGTCCAAACATTCAAAGATATTGCAAAGTCAGCAAAGGCGTCAAAATGGGACGAATTTTGCAAAGAGATAACACGCGAAAAGTCACTAAAATTGTTCTGGCGGTTACACAAATCCATGAATGGTCTCACAAGACGCGTGACTATTGCCGATTTCCAGAGCGACGATACCGTCTGGTAGAAGACGGACGAGACAAAAGGTGCGGCATTGCTGGCACACTACACCGCACAAATTGGTCAGAGAAATGTGGAGGCATATCAAGAAATCAGGAAAACGCTCACAGACACGTGTAAGAACTTGAGCATGGAAAACCATATGCTAATCACAGTTGAAGAAATCAGGAAGGCACTGAAAAGTACAAAAAATACAGCACCAGGGCCAGATGGCATTAGATACGATGACATTAGTCGAAGAACGGATGAGGAGTTGGGAGAGTTGGCGGACATGTTCAATAATAGCCTTCTAAAGGGCACAGTGAAAGAAGACTGGTTGCACAGCTATTTAGTTCCACTACCCAAACCTGGGAAGGACCACACCAGGATACATGGCTACAGAATAATAACTATGCAGAATACGATTGGCAAGTTTTTGGAAAAAATTGTGGCCCGGAAGGTATCGTGTTATCTTGAAAGAAATAAGTGTTTACCAACATTGTTAGGAGGATATCGTCCAGGAAAGAAGACATGGCAAAATGCAGCCATATTTGCGCAGGATGTTTTTGAGGGGTTCGATTCGCGCATGGAGACATGTGCGGTCGCAATAGACCTTGAGGATGCGTACAATAGGGTGTCCTTGGATATCTTGATGCACCAGCTGTTAAATCTTGCAGTTAATCCTTTTGTCGTGCGTTGGGTTGGCGCCGCCCTGATGCACAGGGTTGTAGTTCCTAAGTGTGGTAACTGGATATCTACACCAACGGTTATTAGCCCTGGCCTGCCACAGGGATCGCCTCTATCTCCTGTACTTTTCAATGTATACACAGTACATATCGCTGGCAATCAAATCACAGGTGTTGGCAGAACGATGTCATATGCCGATGATATCCTGGTGTATAGACAGGGCAGAAATCGAGAAGAGTGCGTCGTGGAACTACAGAAGGAGCTGGACAGACTGACAAATTGGTGTCGAGATACAGGAGCAGTGGTTAATCCGTCTAAGGCATTCGTGACGTGGTTTTCCTTGAACAATCACATGGTAAAGACACCCATGCCACAAGTTTCGTTGTCCGGGAAAAGTTTAGAAAGAACTAGCACAATGAGATATCTGGGTGTGTTTTTTGACAGAAGCCTGAGTTTCAGGGAACATGTTGACCACATTATCATAAGGGCAGGCAAAGGCTTAGCAGCAATGAAGGTTATGGCTGCTGCGCAATGTGAGCAAAGATTGTTATTTCTTTTGTACCAGGGTTTGGTAGTGGCTGTGGTGGAATATGCACTGGCAATTCTGACTCTTAGCCAAACTCAGATCGAAAGACTGGATAGAATGCAGCAATGCGTATCATTCTGGGATGCACAAGAGACACATCGACAAGAGCTATGCGATACCTACTTGACTGCCCAACAGCTGAGCATAGATTACAGTATTGCCGTG
This sequence comes from Meghimatium bilineatum, assembly GCA_034231615.1. NCBI lineage: Eukaryota > Metazoa > Mollusca > Gastropoda > Stylommatophora > Philomycidae > Meghimatium > Meghimatium bilineatum. The sequence goes on along the minus strand of CM067319.1, from coordinate 15,105,978 downwards.
CACGGGCGTACCTTCAAATACATGCAGATAAGGAACACCCGTTGCATTCCGAAATACAGAAAGTTAAAGGCAGCAGACTCAAGAGAGGAAGGTCGTGGATGGGACGTGCTGAAGATGTAATACAAAGCGTGTGCCGATTACAGGATGTGGCAGTTGGTGCGGAATGGATAGGTCTACCCACAGATTTCGAAACTTGTTTGAGAGTAGTAATATCACTTAGCAGGGAATGCAGAGAATGGTGTCCCACAGCTGTGGAGAAAGAAGTGCAGGCTTTAATCAGTGAGAATACCAAAGAGGGGGATGTGATTATATACACTGATGGATCTGTAATTAGGCATGTTCGCAGTGCTTGGGCCTTTACAGCTCAGTGCGCAGGTAAAACGATCAAGGAGGAAAGTGGTGCCTTTGCGGTCACTACGAGTAGTATGACCATGGAGACTATGGCGGTGACCAAGGCATTTGAGTGGCTACGCACACAGAAAGTAATGCAGGTCTGCATCTTGAGTGACTCTATGAGTATGATTAAGAAGGTACAAGTGGGTCTCGTTCGCGAACAGTGGATTGAGGCCTTGAGAAATGCGAGCTTGAAGGCGGTTACATTTATTTTCGTGCCGGGACATGTGGGCGTTCGAGGCAATGAAAGAGCGGATCAACTGGCATCGTGTGCGATTGTGGCAAAGGGCGATGGGGCAATGGATCGCGCTGACATTTTGAACTCCTTAAGAGATATAACACGCGAGAGTGAGACGAATGTGGATGATGATTCCTTTTCAATGGCTAGGATTAAAGATCAGGGATTGAGATGCGGTGTTGCTAGAGGTGAACATTTTGGAGGGCGCAGAAGAATGATGGTCAACCAGCATAGGACCGGTACTGTCAGCAGAAGTGTGATGGCGGATACACTCAAGGAGAGATCGGAGCAACTATGGATGTGTCCAGTTTGCAGTGATGATGATCCGACGACTAACTAACTAACTAACGAACTAATAAGCATGACTAAGGAACTAATGACTAATTAGCATGATTAAATCAGTATAGCAGTTCGACCTGGAGAGCACCAGTTTCTGCACTATTTACTATATTCGTCACCAGAGAAATAGATATATAGATGGATGACCATGCTGTTCAAAGCACACACTTGTAAGTCTTTCACATAACAACACATGCTACAGATGCTGTATCAGTTCTACAGAACTTCTTTTTCTTTGTGAGCTCAAGATAATAAAATATGCCTGCACTCACCTCTATACCTGTCAGATTTGGGTAGCAACTAACACTTGCCACAGGTGCTGCATAAGAATGCTTCAGATGTTTCAGCGTTTTCTCTCTCTGAAAACAAGAGTTAAGACAAGGCAATCTTTAATGATGTAGGTGGTCCACCCTGTGTTAATCTCATACAAGGTAAGTATCCATGAGAAATATTTAACTACCAGAAAGATCATCTAATGATCATGTGTGGGTTGTACTAATGATCATCTAACGATCATGTGTGGGTTGTACTAATGATCATCTAACGATCATGTGTGGGTTGTACTAATGATCATCTAACGATCATGTGTGGGTTGTACTAATGATCATCTAACGATCATGTGTGGGTTGTACTAATGATCATCTAACGATCATGTGTGGGTTGTAGTAACACAAAGATCATCTAACGATCATGTGTGGGTTGTAGTAACACAAAGATCATCTAACGATCATGTGTGGGTTGTAGTAACACAAAGATCATCTAATGATCATGTGTGGGTTGTAGTAACACAAAGATCATCTAACGATCATGTGTGGGTTGTAGTAACACAAAGATCATCTAACGATCATGTGTGGGTTGTAGTAACACAAAGATCATCTAACGATCATGTGTGGGTTGTATTAACACAAAGATCATCTAATGATCATGTGTGGGTTGTAGTAACACAAAGATCATCTAACGATCATGTGTGGGTTGTACTAATGATCATCTAACGATCATGTGTGGGTTGTACTAATGATCATCTAACGATCATGTGTGGGTTGTACTAATAATCATCTAACGATCATGTGTGGGCTGTAGTAATACAAAGATCATCTACCGATCATGTGTGTGTTGTACTAACACAAAGATCATCTAACGATCATGTGTGGGTTGTACTAATGATCATCTAACGATCATGTGTGGGTTGTACTAATAATCATCTAACGATCATGTGTGGGTTGTAGTAACACAAAGATCATGTGTGGGTTGTACTAATGATCATCTAACGATCATGTGTGGGTTGTACTAATGATCATCTAACGATCATGTGTGGGTTGTACTAATAATCATCTAACGATCATGTGTGGGTTGTAGTAACACAAAGATCATCTAACGATCATGTGTGGGTTGTACTAATGATCATCTAACGATCATGTGTGGGTTGTACTAATGATCATCTAACGATCATGTGTGGGTTGTACTAATGATCATCTAACGATCATGTGTGGGTTGTACTAATGATCATCTAACGATCATGTGTGGGTTGTAGTAACACAAAGATCATCTAACGATCATGTGTGGGTTGTACTAATGATCATCTAACGATCATGTGTGGGTTGTACTAAAGATCATCTAAGGATCATGTGTGGGTTGTACTAAAGATCATCTAACGATCATGTGTGGGCTGTAGTAATACAAAGATCATCTAACGATCATGTGTGGGTTGTACTAACACAAAGATCATCTAACGATCATGTGTGGGTTGTACTAATGATCATCTAACGATCATGTGTGGGTTGTACTAACACAAAGATCATCTAACGATCATGTGTGGGTTGTACTAATACAAAGATCATCTAACGATCATGTGTGGGCTGTAGTAAGACAAAGATCATCTAACGATCATGTGTGGGTTGTAGTAACACAAAGATCATCTAACGATCATGTGTGGGCTGTAGTAAGACAAAGATCATCTAACGATCATGTGTGGGCTGTACTAATACAAAGATCATCTAACGATCATGTGTGGGCTGTAGTAAGACAAAGATCATCTAACGATCATGTGTGGGTTGTAGTAACACAAAGATCATCTAATGATCATGTGTGGGCTGTACTAATGATCATCTAACGATCATGTGTGGGCTGTACTAATGATCAGCTAACGATCATGTGTGGGTTGTACTAACACAAAGATCATCTAACGATCATGTGTGGGCTGTACTAATGATCAGCTAACGATCATGTGTGGGTTGTACTAACACAAAGATCATCTAACGATCATGTGTGGGTTGTACTAACACAAAGATCATCTAACGATCATGTGTGGGCTGTAGTAATACAAAGATCATCTAACGATCATGTGTGGGCTGTAGTAATACAAATATGAAAGTAAATATTATAATAATGAATTTATTACTACACCCCACCCCCCCCCCCCCAAATACTGATGATTATGCTTATCCGATCCTCTGGGTTGTGAACTTTCCTTCCCTGTGCCAGGTGGTGGTAGGTGCATGTCTTTCTCAGCTGAATAATTACCAAAAAGCCAGAGAAAATACAACAAATCAGGTATTGGCTGTAGTAACACAAATACTAAAGTGATAATAGTGAAACAGCATTAGGTATTTATATACTTCCATACACAAAATGGCAAACGAAAATGAATATGTTTTCCTTCAAGCATCAAATTAATGCATTTTCCTCCCGAAAGAAATGGCAACCTACAGGGTAAAGTGCCTAGAAATTCAGAAAGGGTGCATTGAACAGTGATGTAATTAATATACGAAAGATGGCTTCTAAATACCATCAAAAGAAGGAACTACAGTATTTTGAACACTTTTGATGGTATCGAAAGGCTGATTCTTGAGGGAAGAGTACCAGACGAGAGAAGAGGAAGACCAAGAAGATGATGGACAAGTGACATTGAAGAATGTAGGCCCGTCTCTGGCTAATGCAGGCCTGTTTGTTCGGGACAGAGAGGTTTTCAGAGTAGACAATGTTCTGGAAAGAATATGTCACTTGAGATATATATATTTGTAATACATATTTACTTATTCAATATTATCACTTCCTCAGCTGTCCTTTGCCTGTATAGATGGTGTTAGTCATAGAAACACTACTGAAACCTATAAGATAAAAGAAAGTAAAGATAATGAGGGACAAGGATGACACATAAACCAAACTTCAAAGCAGAAATAGAAGCCATAACAAACAGAGGCAGCCAAAATGCTCATAAATTGCTTGCAGACCCATAAAGACATGTAGCGTTTCTAACTGATGCACAAAGTCAGTGTTCTAGGCATTGAAAGACAAAGCAACACAAGCTTGCATGAATTCATGTCCTGCTTACTACACCTTAAACTAAAAGTCTTGGTGAATTTTTACTGCTGCTCTAATATATGCATAAAGAAATGGAATTCATGTGTAGACATTTAAAAGATTCTACAAATAAAAGAAGGATTACCTTTCCTCAGTTCATCAGGAACGAGGAATATAGATGTGTCATGGAAATATAAATGATTCCAGAAAATATAGGTGGTTCGAAAGAATATAGAACATTCAAGGAAATATATATGAATCAAGGGAATATAGATCATTTGATGGAATATAGATAATTCAAGAGTTCATACCTTGAAGGTCGTCGTTTAGTAAACCACAACTTTTTTTTTTAAGGTAAAAAGCTCTGATATAACTATACTGGACTAATGTCAGCAGCTGAAGGAGCATACCATACCATAAGAGATAGATGGAGCATACCATACCATAAGAGATTGATGGAGCATACCATACCATAAGAGATTGATGGAGCATACCATACCATAAGAGATTAATGGAACATCCACACCATAAGAGCTACCTTTTATATTAAAAAAAGAATGATTTAAGAAAATATAGTTGATTTGAAAGAATATAGATAATTCAAGGAAATATAAATAATTCAAGAGAGTAGATGATTCAAGGAAATATTGATTCCAGAAAATATAGATGATTTAAAATGATGATTCAAAAAAAATAGATGATTTGAAATAATATAGATGATTCAAGAAATTGTAGATGTTTTAAGAAATTACAGATGATACAAGTAAAGAAGTCAAAACAAGACATGAATGACATACCTGAAGTTTACAAAAGTTAGTTAATTGTGTACCATTTGGCATTTTAAAGGTTGAACTCAAGTCTGTGCCTGCTGCTTTATCCATCTGCTGCATTTCTACTATTTTCTCTGACACAATATTCTCCTTCTCTACATTTGACATAGAGTTTGATCTGCGTGGGGCTAACGGAATGTTGGGAGTTGTGCTTGGACTCATTGCTAGCAAAGACTTCCGTCTGTGTTGTACGGAGATGTCTGGTTTAGCATCCTTGTCAATTCTTATCACATCCTGAGATTTCCATTTTGGTGTTAAAAGAATGGATGAACTGGAAACTCCTTTGGGTATTGGTGGTCCTTCTATATCTTTGTCAGATTTGGCTTCTTTCAGTTTTCTCAATTGCTCAGCAATCTGTTTCTCTTTCTCCATGAGTTTCCTTTTCTCTTGTGCAATACACTGGGCTCTTGTCAAGTTCTGCTTTTCCGGCAATGTTGACTCCTATTTTTTTGGCCGTTAAGAAAGAACAATTATTAGAATAAAAAGTAATTTAAAAATATTGAATATAAACAACCATGAATACAATTTAAAAACATTGATTAAAAACAACCAAGAACACAATTTAAACACATTGATTAAAAACAGCAGAGCACAATTTAAAAACATTAAATGAAAACAACCAAAAGCACAATTTAAAAACAACAAATAGCACAATTTAAAAACATTGATTAAAAATAGTTAGCCCAATTTAAAAACAATTAAAAAATAACAGAGAACGTTTTTTTTAAACAGAAAAAAAAAATTGTGATAATAAAATTATGAAAACATAATACAAAAATATGTGCTAAATGGACAAGATAATATATGAGAATGAAACTGATTTTTAAAAGAAAATTATTTGGGGGGGGGGGGGGGCTGAAAAGAAAAATATTGTAACAAAAACAACAAAAACTGTTAGACCATAAGCAAACAAATATTATGAAAATAAAATCTTTAAAACTCAAGAAAAATGTGAAAATGAAACCTTAAAAACTGTGGCAAATTGTGAGAATAATAGATTTGAAACAAATCAGTACACGCAACTTGAGTCAACACATTTTCTGTATTGACCACACTGCATCCCTATAAAAAGATGCACTTTTAGTCAAGACTCCCAACATGTATATTCTCAAACCACTATGAATATGGACCAGTCCATCGACCCATAGAAAACAATAATACACAGGTATATAAATTCCTCAAGAACCACAAACATTTTAACATTAGTACATGCCATTAGCCTCAGTTACAAAAGGACCAGTTAGGCCTACTTGTAAACATAAATAACACTTAAACATAAACGGTTGCCTCAGATGTGACATAGGCAAATGAATAATGTTACATAGAAGAATCAATGATTTATTATTATAGAATGAATCATAAAGCAGAAAACGGAATTTGAACCATCGTTCAGCTCATACCTATTTAACTAGGAACATGAGTCAATATGTTTTCCACATTTGACCACACCTAATTCATAAAAAAAGATGCAATTGTGTTTCCAGGAACATGTACTGCAAAGAGTGCAGCATTTACATCTGGGCTAACATGGTTATCATTCTTCAATCAGATCTGTTGATCCATCTGCAGTAACGCACACCCTGCATTCCCTGCCACAAAACGACAAAGGCAATGTTTGCTGACCTGCATCTCTCCGTGATCCATGAGGACCATTTAACAGAAGACAAAACATAGGAAATCGAGACAAGACATGCAGTGACAATGATTTTTTCCACAGATGACAGCCCATCACCCAAATTTCCTTAGTCAACTCCTACGACATGTTTTTAAAATAAAGACAGTGGTTCTATTTTTTGCCCCCTGAACTATAAGTTCCCACCCCAGTGATTATGAAAAAGTAGAAAAGCCACAAAATAGTCTCCTCCAAGTGACCATATTATCTCAATACAAGCAAGGACAGATAAATAACCAACCTGCAATGATCTGACAATCCTGGGCACATAATTTGGCCCCAGAAGCTTGCTCCCAAGAGCCATGATAGATTTTGCTCTCTTGGTGTAGAATTTCTTCTTGTGAAGCAGTCTTTCTGTGACAAGTTGAACCTAAGATAAGAGACAGATGGATGGGATATAAATTATGGATAAGTCTCACATAAAAAGAACATATCACTATGTGTGCAATTTAACACTTCTATAAATTCATTATAGTAAAACAAATGTTAGGCAGATAGCGGAAATTCTCAGGACAGAGACAAAACTACACAAGGATGTGAAACTCTCAGAATATAGACAAAACTTCACAGACAGGTAAGGGAAACTCTCAGGATAAAGACAAACTACACAGGCAGGTAAGAGAAACTCAGAATATAGACAAAACTTCAGATATGTAGAGGATACTCTCAGGATATAGACAAAACTTCTCAGGCATCAGGCAGGTAGGTGAAACTCTCAGGATATAGACAAAACTATACAGGCAGGTAGGTGAAACTCTCAGGATATAGACAAAACTTCATAGGCATCAAACAGGTAAGTGAAACTCTTAGGATATAGACAAAACTTCACAGGCATCAGACAGGTATGTGAAACTATCAGGATATAGACAAAACTTTTCAGGCATCAGACAGGTAGGTGAAGCTCTCAGGATATAGACAAAACTACACCAGCAGGTAGGAGAAACTTTCAGGATATAGACAAAACTGCACAGGCAGGTGAAACTCTCAGGATATAGACAAAACTGCACAGGCAGGTGAAACTCTCAGGATATAGACAAAACTGCACAGGCAGGTGAAACTCTCAGGATATAGACAAAACTACTCCATCAGCTACATGAAGCACTCAGGATACATATTATTCACATATAAACAAAGCTATGCAGGCAAGTATGTGAAACTATCAGAGACATATACAAACATTTGTCACAAACTACACAGAAAAACATATAGAAAGATGCAACATAGAAAATAATTCACGGTTTAACCTTATGGGCTCCATAGGCGTCGTATAGTAGATGATGCCATTATGTAACTAGGATCCGTAGGCATCTCCATTCAAACCCCATTACTATGCCCCAATTCATCCGTTCAGAATCACACAAAGTCAGGCTCATATGATGAAGAATTCCTGCCAACTGAAGCTAGGAATATGTCACAGCCTAAAGATCAAATTCCTTTATACATTACGATTGTAAGGAGGAGAAAGCCAGCTGATTTTGTCAATGAATTTCTGGAACGATTTGGTCCATTTTCGACATCATATTTTACTATCAAATGTAGTACTGTGTGGCATGATAAGTAATCATCATGGAAAGTAACATCTACATGTTTTAATTGTTGTTTTTGTGTTTTAGTTGTTATTATATTATAAAAATGTTCATTTATTCATTGAATAACACAAAAACAATATGTATCAGGAGTGCCAAGTGCCGGCATTTAAAATAATTATGTTGTATGTCAGCCCAGACCTAGCGTTAGATGAACGGACATTGCATGTGATTTCTATATGTTTTATTAGTTTGTTCAGTCCATATTATATTAGTTTGGATATAAAACAACATATATACAACAGGTATAAGTATTTAGGAGGATTTTATCAGTGTTGCCACACATTGCTCAAGTATTAGGGTAGTCAAGAAATTATATTTGTGATTTTTTTAAATTGTGTTTTGAGATTTCCCCCAATTTTCAACCTCACAACTGTCATATCACACATACAACAACAACACAACACAACTATATGCATTATTCACTCATTTATGTACATGTGCAAAATTATTTTGTTATCTTTACAAACAAAAAGTTATTGTGTTACCAAACACCAAAAAGTAATGCACATTGTCAACAGATAAAAATCTGGCCCGGAGTAGAAATTGTGTAATTTTAATCTGGGGGTCCTAAAGGTTAATCAAATTACTGTCACAAATCATGTGTTTACAAGATCAATCAACTGAACATACTATTTCCGCTGAAGCTGCATATAGCGGGAGACTTGAAAATAAAATGGCAACATAATGTATTTTCATTCTCTAGACTACATGCTGCTGGAAATCTAGTAGGACCATTGTCCTACTACAAGAGAGATCCAGCGAAAGTTTGAGAATGAACATTGAAGTAGAAGAACATACTAGAAAATGTGAAAACTAAATTCTGTCTGAGATGTTTGTGATGTATACAAATCAGATGATGATTTCAGCAGCTACAAAACTGCATGAGTAAACAAATTTGAAGGTGGCGCTTCAGGATCTTTTTAAACCTTGAAATTTTAGTTTATGTCTGCAGTGTGTTAAATTTTGTGAGCGTTCTACATTGAAGTGCATAGCTTAGAGAGAACATTGTTCATTAGTCGAAACGTTCATAAATATTGTGAGCAGCGGTAGTGTACTGGAGAAGTCACCAACCAACCTTGCAATCTGGGTTCAAAATGACTCTTTACTTGTCTGTAACAACCAGTAATCCAATAGTTGATCTAACCACCAGAAAACAGAAAATGGGTACCTAATTTGGGAAGTTCAAGGAATGGCACAATTGATATAGAGTATTTGCACTGTAGACAAGGTTTCTGGCAACCACTAGCCTAACTTCTCAGCACAGATAAATTACTACATTCATAAACTCCTACCTGTTTCTCTGTTTTTTCCTTCTCTGCTTTCAACAGCATCACCAGTTTCTGGCTAGTTCTCATCTTGTGGGACAGTGCCAACAACTGGGCACGGATCAGATCTCTCTTCTCCTCTTCCAATTGTTGAGCTTCCAAGAATTTGACAGCTCTCTTAACCAGCAGCTTAACTGTCTTCTGATCTTTCTGTATAGACTGCCTACAAAAAGCCAACAATAGATTGATTATCTCTAGGGAATTAGACTTGTAGACTTGATATATTTGGACACAAACATAAATAGCTCAGGAGACAGAGCTGTAGAAATCAAGAGAAGAATTGTGAAGGCAACACCGAAACTTGCGCAATGAAAAATAATTGGCACGGTACCCGCAGCAAAGCCAAACTGTATGATCAGAACGTGTATTTCCAGTGGCAATATATGGTTGTGAGGCATGGACATTAACTAAAGCGATAGCAAAGAGAATCACTGCTTTTGAAGTGAGATGATACAGAAGAATTTTACATATAGCATGGACAGCTAAAAAGACAAATCAAGAAGTGTTAAGATCAATAAACATTGAAGCATCATCCTCCTTAACAACATCTTGAGAAGAAAGTTGTGTTTTTTTTGGGTCATATAAAGAGACATAACAGCATGGAAAGATTACTAGCTGAAGGCAGAGTTAACGGCAACAGGGAAAGAGGGCGTCCAAGGTGACAATGGTGCAGTGATATGTCAGAAGGTTTAAACATGTCTCTAGCTGCGGCAAGTCAACTCGCCCAGAATCGCAGAGTGTTCAGATAATCCATAAGAGATATCACATTTTGGAAAGAATATGTCACATGAGAAGTAGACTTGATAAGTTCTTAGGAGAAAATATGTGGAAAAACTTGATCAGACAATTCTTCCAGTCTGTGTGGAGTAAGAGCTGATAAGTTTTTAATTATAAGGAAATGGCTGCATGAATATAGATAAATATTTTTTAAATTCTAAATTGGATAAATAAAAATAAATAAAGACTAAAACGTCTTTACCGAGATTGGGATAAACAAACACAATTGAAAGAATAACCAGCTGTTATTATATCATTAATTCTTCTTTTGTTTACTTGGAATGTGCTTATATCTGAAGTTTTATCTCTTCTATAAACTTGACTAAGTACTGTAGGCCTACTTCTGTGTGTTGCCATGACTTTCTTCTTGGAAAACTCATTTTTGTTTTCTAATTAGATTATTAGAATTGTTTTCCAGTTAGATAACTGGAAAGTGGAAAATTAGAGGTAATAGAGATTTGGTTCTATAGAAGAATGCTTAGAATACCATGGACTGCCAGAAAAACTAATGTGGAGGTGTTGAAAGAGTCAAATGTGAAACGAACCTTAATCAATAATATAAGAAAAAGACAATCTTAATTTTTTGGCCACTTCATGAGACAGGGATCTTTGGAGAACATAGTCACAGCAGGCAAGATTGAAGGCAATAAAGACAGAAGGGATAACGTGAAACAATATTAGACAGTTTGACAACCTGGTACGGCAGGGAAACAACAACGATCTTGATACATGACATGCTAGAGATAGAGAGCTGTGGAGAGCAATGATCACCTATGTCAGCCAGCATGGCACTTGATGATGATAAACCTCACCGTCTTCCGTAACACATACAGAAGTCTGTATAATTTTTCTTCTACTGTTGTTTCTTTCACTTTCAGTACTTGGCAAAACACAGCAAACAGGAATATACAACACATACAACTCACTCCTGGCTACTTAGGATCTTCTCTTGTTCTGTCAGCAGCTGTGATGCCATCTTCTCTTGACCCTGTAACACAAGAGTGCACATAAATGACTTCTCACAATGTAGAATTCCTAAACTTGGCATGAATAAACAAAGGTGAAAGGTTACTAAATATGTTGCTTACTATCACCGGCTCACAGCATGTCAGGTTCAAAATCATGCCTGGACACACAAAAAACTCAGATCATGATTTCCCACTTGACACAGCTGGTGGTCAAGCTGACCCAGCTGTAAATAGGTACCTGACGCATGAGTTAGGGAAAGTAGGTACAACAAAGAAGAAGAAAAGGAACTGGCCACAACCCCACCCTCCTAATAGTTGCTACTGCTTAGTACATGAAGAGTTATCTTCATCCTCGACAGCAAGTTGCTGCCATTGGACATATCATATCATACCATTAAATATGCCTTAACTTTGTCTTTGCCTGGCGTAGGTTTAGCAGCGTCAGTACAAAACCATTCTTTGAAGCATACAGGCAGAAGCATACTCCCAACAGGTTCTAACAGGCTGAGAGGATTTTTATGAGTAAACACTCATTAATTCAAGTTGCTGGACTGGAGAAGGGAAAACAGCATAGCAGCACTGTTACCTGCCACGTATGTCATATGGGGTGACTAGGAGGTTTTGGGGTAGAGTTGTCTTCAGCCATGCTGAAGTTTGGTGTGTCAGGCAGAAAGGCACAGATATTACAGCTAAGTTGTAAACCATGGCACAATGCATTCTGTTCTCTGGGCTACATCCTGGTAATTTGCAGGAATTTGAGAACGAATGCAGAAGAAGAATTATCTCAGTCGGAAGTTGAAGCATATTTATAAGGCAATATGAGAGAAGCACCTAAACTGATGCGGAAGGGAGCTCCTGAACTAATAGGGAAGGGAGCTCCTGAATTGATGGGGAGAGCACCTGAACTGATATAGGAGAGCACCTAAACTGATGGGGAAGTGCGCCTGACAAAATGGTGAAAAGAACACTTAAACTTATGGGGAAATTATGGGAAAAATCACAGACATCATCCGATTACCAAAACCAAAATACTAGAGACATTTAATGAAAGCAAATGATGATATTGGTGTTACATGCAGGCCAAATTCTAATGTCCCCATCTCAAATAAGTTATGCTAACCTTGAATTGCATAGGGCTGTGAAGTGTTTGAGATCTCTGTATTAATAGATACGAGGTGTTCAATTCTCTTTATGCAGCATTCAAGTTTAAACTCATCACAAAATGTGATAACTGTGTCCAATGTTGTAAGGCTAATAGTAAAAAACACTTCAGGGTAGTAGGGATACCACATTTGATACATCAACGCACAGTCCTCCAACAATTGCTATTTTCAGTGATACGGATGAGTGAGGACAAATCTTTAAAACATTTTAATGCAAAATAGTTTTACTAATTAACTTTGCATTTCATCAACATAGTGAGTCTGGCATCTAATATTTTGGTCATGTGAACTAAATGGAATTGTGACAGTCAAACATGGGTAAGTAATTAAATGCTACTGTTCATACAAATCTAATAAGTACAAATTGTAATAAATATAAATCATTTAAAAAAATGATGTTTCTGACACTGTGGCCAAAGGGCTTTTAAAAAATACATAGATATGTAAATGAAAAAAGGATAATAATGAAAATGAATCCTTTCATGAAATGCAAAGGTTTATTATGACAGAGTTTAGAAGGAAACTAAAATATTGACTGCAGTAAAACATGAAACTGGGCACCAAATCAAGTCTCTTCAATACAAACATAAAGACTGTCCAGCTGTATGGCTCAGAGACATGGATGATAATAAAGGCAACACAACATAGGTAACAAACACTTGTGAACAAATGAAAGATTTTAAGTATTAAATAGTAAGATAAGATCAGAAATGAAGAGGTTTGGATGAGAAAAGATCAGGACCTGCATGTCTACAAATCATGCCTAGGAAATGGATTGGATATGCTCTGAGATAAAGGCAGAAAATTGTATAGCAAGCAAAACAATGACATGGAATCGACAACACAAAAAAAGAAAGATATAACCTTGAACTTGGAAAAGAGAGATGAAAATTCTGTGACATTGGCATAACATGAAAATACCTGGAAAGGAAATCTAAGGACATGATAGACTGAAGAGAATGTGCACGTGTCCAGTGCTTTTATGAAGCCTGACTGAGCAATTGGCAGAAGCAAACTCACCTGCTTCAATAACAAAGCAAGCACTCTAACTACTTAACCATGCTAGAAAATGACATCCATATGTTTGATATTACAAGTATTTTTATATTACCTGATGCAAGACCTGGCATACCTGAGTCAAGACCCCATCATTATTCACAATTTTGTCAAGCTGTACACTTGTGAGCAGAGTCGGATCAGATGATGCTGTTCTCTCTATGTTCTCATCACCTTCACCATCACTACCTGATGATGCGTTGACTGGTACCAGCACTTGAGGGTGGACTGGGAGAATGTGAACCTATAGACAAATAATTGACAATATTAATATAATAGAGTAATGAAGTTGTACTAATCACTAGAAACACATAATAACACACACAAATTGATATTTCAACCAAAAGGTCTCTATGAAGACCACACACAACAAAAAAGCAACGAGTAAGAACGGCACAATTGACATGACAGAACAAAATATGGATATAATTAGGAATGGTCAGATCAGAGGTGAAACAACACAAACAGAATATAGACAAAAAAAACCCAAATATATAAGAAATGATGGGCATCATATGCCATTCAGGTGACAATTATTAACATCTAGGACCTCATAGGCATCTGTAAATCCAGATCAAATTACGTTTCCGGGTGCCCGTTGGTATGTCCAGTCACCTCCGTTGCTATGCCACGCTTCATTAGTACGGAATCCCATGAAGTTAAGCTCATATGATGTAGAATTATCTGCACACAAGCTAGGAATATGTCACAGCCAGAAGGCCACATCCTTTTTTACACATTAGGATTGTAAAAAAGTGATGGCCAGCTGATTTTGTCAATTAATTTCAGGAACAACTTTTGTCCATTTTCGGCGCCATATGTTATTGTCAAATGTAGTACGGATTGATTCGTGATCGTCATGGAAAGTAATATCTACGTTTTAGTTGTTATATTATAAGAATGTTCATTTATTTATTAAATAACAAAAAAACAATATGTATCAGGGGTGCCACGTGTCGGCATGGAAAATAATTACATTGTATGTTGGCAATTACCTAGTGTTGGACTGACAGACATTGTATGCGATTTTTTTACATTATATTCGTTTGTTCAGTCCATATTATATTAGTTGGAATATGAAACAATACACACACACGCACGCACACAACAGGAATGTGTAGTTCAGAGGATTTGATCAGTGTTGCCACACATTTCTCAAGTAATAGATGTGCCAAGAAATTATTTTATATATATATATATATACACACACATATGATTGAACTCTGGGATCAATGTTCGTCAGTCATATATATGTATGATATGTTGTTTCACCTCTGACCTGGTTTTATCCATTTTGCTTTGCATGTGTACGTCAATAGTGTCGTTCTTATTCGTCGCTTTTTGTTGTGTGTGTGTGTGTGTATGTAGTCGTGATAAAGGCCTTATGGTCAAAACGTCAATTTCACTTACAGCCCCAGGTTGGTTTTTCTCTAGAATACTTTATTACAGAAATACTTTCAAAACTACACCAACTTACATTTGAGTACTTTCTGGGTGCACCTGACACGCACACCTGACTGGAATATGTTGAAAGACTTGGGCGCTGCTCACTAGCTAACAAGGAAGTGTTTAATGTGTCTGAGTTCGCTGCTCTCCTCCCATGAGAAGCCTGTTGAATTACTGGCTCAGAAGAAGTCCTAGCAACACTTGTCAGCATGACAGCTGAAACTTTTGCAGTAGTATTTGAACCTGTGACTACACCTGCTGGAGAAAGTGTCTTTGCTTCAAAAATATTTCTTGAATGTAATTCACTTTTATGAGCAAGTCCAAGACGGATTTCATGGTGATGGACATCTTCACTGGTTCCTAATAACAAAGTTGGTTTGATTATGTCAGGTTGAGCAGTGTACGAGGTGGTTGCCCCTAATTTTTGACCTAAACTTGTATAATTGTTTGACACTGTGCTAAATTCATTGTTGAATGATGCAGATTTAGAGACAGCATTCTGGCTGAGGTCTTCAGTGGGCTGTTGCAAACTTGTCGACATTGCAGATAATGTTGATGATTCTGAGGTCAGGGAATGAGTCTCTGAATAGACAGTTGATGATGAAGGTTTGATTTTAATACCATTGATTATTGATAATTGAGCAGCAGTATCAGGAGTGTTGGTGGAGGTAACAGTGGTTGATGTGATGAGATGCATACCTTTATTTAGTGTAGTACAGAGATGCGTGCTTCTTGGATCAGAAGCATTGATGTTTCTAGATGAGGTTGGAGGAGATGAATTCAATGTTGTATTATGAAGAGTGTTATTTGAAGATAGGTGGGCTTTTTCAACATGCGGCTCACTTTTACACGATGATGAGACACTCACACCAGATTCTAACTGTCCATTCGAGGGCAAAAAGGAAGTTGTTGAGACTGCAGAAAATGTTGTGCAAGGTTTCTCATCACACATGTGCTGACCAACACGTTCATCTACATCACAAGTCACATTCTGTTGTCTCCTATCTGCTAAAGCCCGTGCTTGTGCCCTTATCACATATGCCTTTAGTGTTTCCAGATCTGATTTTGACAGGCCTTCATGTTCCTCCTGAAACATCTGTTCCATATTAAAACTACTATCTAAATAATCCAGCACAGGCTGATGATGTGACTGTTGTTCTTCATTCTGCGACTCTAACTGCCCCTGCTGGTTATTTTCGGTCATGGTCAACTCATTTCTGCAGAGCTCTCCAAGAGATGGAGGTTTATCTCGTTGTCTTGAAACTCTATTTACAATAGGTGGGGGTTTGACATCTTCTTCCTCATCACTCTGAAAGTCAGTTACTATACTTGGCTGCTCAACTACAAGTTGATCTTTCATTTCATCTACAAACATCTCTGATTGCTCAGAGTCTAGCCTCGGAGACAGTTCAGCTGGTGTTGTGTTATTTGATGGTCCCTATAAATACAGAAAAAGTGATAGTGTTAATTTTACAACAGGTTGGGAATGTCAATAAGACTGCGAAAACACAGAGATATAATACATAGTTATGCATGCAAAATCTCCAGCAACAAGGGGGAAAAAACAGATACATGTAAGGAGTTTTGCAGATTAATACAAAACACACTAACAACAGCAATCAATAGAAACAAATGACATTTCTACTAAAAAGTCTTCATCAGGACATAAACCAACAACAAGAAATTAATATTACAAACAGAGAATCATAATATAAGAGAGGAGCAAAAGCAGATGATAAGGGAGATAAGATATGAGAAAGAAAAAAGGAAACAAATGCGGCAAGAACAGAAGATTAAAAGGAAAATCATGAGAGCAAGTGTAATAAAATAAGAAAAAAGATATCAAAGAAAAAAACTACTTGAAGTAAATGCTGTTAAAAGTATTAATCAGAGAATGACTATCATGAACAATGTTCACAATAACAGAGGGTATTGCAGGAAGGGAAGAAAAAGGAGGAGAAAAGTGAAATATAAAAATTACATTAAATTTGTACCTCCATTACGTATCTTTCCCATAAATAATAGCAAACTAAAAAAAAAGCTCTCAAAGCACCCACCAATACTCATTCTCTGTTGCTTGCACACAATGAATCTATCACTATAAAAATCGGGGTGCAAAGGGATCGCATTGCTCTAGGCGGACCCAGGGTTAGCAGATAACCAAGATCCCAAATGTACCTCCACGCGGTGCACCCTGGAAACAGAAATACAGCAGCTCGTGCTGATTCTGGCCAAATCATTTGGGGATCGTGTCCGAGAATGTGGAGGTAGCAGATGGAAAGAGATTTGACTGCACAAGAGACAGACAATATCTCCGACACCACCAGCAGCACCACATATAGCAACACTGTCGACATACAGTGAAGCTAGTCAGTCCAGTCCGAACATTGGAGGGGCGGCCAATGTAAAATGCACGTGAAGGTAGATGCATGGCGAGAGACAAATAGATTTCATATAGAGTACAATGAAACAATGAAAGGGCAGAACAGCGCTAGAGGGCAGCGCGAACTGCAAATAGAAAATGAAAAGTTCCTAGGAAAAGGGAACTACAAGCTCCGTCAGCTCGAGTCGAGCTTCTAGTTACCTGTGTTCCTTACAGGCAGAGACCCAGACCCATTCATTGGCGTTTGGTAAAGCAAGAAGACCTAATCCAAATCTAATGTCGAGCCTTCCTAAACCGGAAATATGCTCACGACGAGAAAGGATTCTGTACTCGATGGGCTCAGGCACAAAAGGGACAACGATTTAGCCCTGGCCCAACTCTACTGTCAGGTTTTCCTACACCGGAAATACACTTGAAGAGAGAAAGGGTTCAGTACCTGATGGGCTCAGGCGCTATTGGGACAAGGACGCTCAGCTCGAGAACGCCTTGCTCTCAAACGCGTGGTGTGAGACTCGAACTTGGACAAGGGGTACACGATGTCGGTGAATGACACCTCGGCTAAGAGGGCGAAAGAGCCAGGGTCCAACTCCTCTGTTGAGTTCTTCCCCTTAAGGAACCAGGCTCACGGATGAGAAACGGTTCAGTACCCAATGGGCACAGGCACAGCACGTCCAATTACATGAGGCAAGTTCATAGACAGTGGAACACCTCGTTCGAGTCAGACGAGAGCACAAAAATCGTCTGGGCGAAGAGTCTCCACTACGCGTGCCTGGAGACAGATATAGAGGCTGTCACAGGCTAAGGGTAGCCCACCCGAATTGTCAAGGCATGCCGAAATCGGATGTGCTAGGCCTACAAGGCGCATAACGGAGGCACAACGTAATCACGTTCCCGGCGGAAATCGCACGGATATCCGTGATGGTTACAATGGAGCGAACGAAAAACAAAACAAACAAAACTATAAAAATCTATTGCAAAACCAGACCAAACTACCACATCGAGATCGGACTGTACAATAATGAAAATAGAAACATGGAACAGAGAATGGTGACAAAGATAATATGCCAAAGAAAGTAACAAAAGTATATGATACTCAGTGGTAAGAGATATAGAGGAAAGTGTAGCAAAGAAGACAGAATCAGAGAAAAGCTACTAGCAAGATGCAGAGTGTTCAATAAAGGGGAAGACAAGGCATGCAAAGGAAGCTTAGGTCACAGAAAGAACCATAAGAGCAGGAAGGAGGTCACTGGTAAGATAGGGGCACCAAGATACCACAATGGAAGATAACAACCTAGAGGTAGCAAGGTGGACAGGTACTCAACTTTCCAATGAGCAGGAGACTACAACAGTCCGCTGAATGATACAGCAGTGGTAGCAGCAATCAAGAATTGGTTTTATAACATGATAACTGGCGGAAGAATGATAAAGAAGAAATGAAATCACAAACAACATTAGAAATGACATGACAAATGATAGCATTAGAAATGTCATGACTAATGACAACATCAGAAATGACATGATAAATGACAGACAACTTTGTACAGCTTACATTTTTTATGTCCTTACCTCTGTTGTAGTCTTCCTCTTTTCTATAACCTCTACTAGAAGCTGATTTCTAAGTGCATCCGGATCTTCTTCTTCTGAATCACAGCTGTGATGATGCTCAGACATCTTTGATTCAACTAGACTGTTAGTATGTCTGATTGATGTTGGGATGTATAGAGGAGGAGAAGAACATCGATATTTCTTATTAGGGGGAATTTCTGGCTCGTATGCATCTGTTATTTCAGAGGAGCAACTTCTTACATGGTTGGGTTTCTGAGGAGAGGATGACCAATGCAGATACTGCTCATGTTGTAATTTCTGGGACAAATATTGAGAATCATTAGATGACCTTTCACTGACACGATCCCTCAATAACTCTCTGGATGCAGATCTCTTTGGTGAACTGTAAGACTCATGTTTGAGTAGAGTAATCTTCAGTGGTATCTTGGATTGAGCAGAAGAACCTGGTGAACCAGATGCACATTTTGTTAAATTTCTCAGGTGATTGCCTGGAAAGGTTCTTCTTGGAGGGCTAGGTGTTCGATCCCTATGGACTCTTCTCACAGGTTTCTGATGTGACCTGTAAGAAATCTTGAGTGATGGTGAACTACTGTACATCTGAGTATTATCTATATAAGCATCTCTTTTCTCTGAAAAGTCATAGGCATAGTTCTTATCAATTCTTCCTGAAGAATTCCTTTGCACAGGTAAGGATGGTGAAGTGGTTTGTGCCTGAAAACTATGACACTCTTGATTTTCATACAAGGGTTGATTTGATGTTCGGACATAAATAGATGCTTGACACTCTGCTCTGGGAATGATAGTTCTCTTATCTTCAATGTGTGAAGAGATACCTGTGAGAGATATTAAATGCGGTGATATTGTTCTATCTGTGAGAGGCATTGAATGCTGCGATATTGTTCTATCTGTGAGAGGCATCGAATGCTGCGATATTGTTCTATCTGAATTATCTGGAGAATATCTCGGTGATGCATCATCTAGAAACACATTTGCAACTCCGTGTGAGTTTGTGTCATGCAGCTTTGAAGAAAGATTTCGTTGATTCTGTCTAATCAAACGCAGGCGTCTGCCAATGTCATCATCTAAGGAGTTGTGTAGAGAGAAATTATTGTCATCCTCAAAGTCCCCGGACTCACAAACAAATTTCTTAACATCCTCTGTTAAATAAACATCCAGTCCTGAACGTTCATGATTTTCTGTGTTTCTGTAGTAAACTGGGATTGTCTCTTCAAGATGAAGAACATTGGGAGTCTGAGTTTTACTGACTGCTAACTTATCATCCACAATTGCAGTGTTTTTATTTTCTGTTGGTTCCTGCTGGTTTTTCCAAAATAAATCCTGCTCAAATGATGGTGGATGTGCTGGTGGCGGTGGAGGTGGGGGAGGAATTGATGGTGGTATGGGTGGCTGTACCAATTCAAATGGTATGGAGGCAGGCAAATGTAATTGTCGAGAAGGTAGTGCGGTCATGGATGCAGGAGTGGACTGACTACTTTGCTGGATGCTTACTGTCTGCTGAGAAAAAAAAATAGTACACAATAATGTATGATGATTAAATGAAATGAACATAATAATAATAATAATGTATACAGTAGAATCCCATTATAAGAACTAGGTCCAGACCAACAAAATATGTATCAGAAATACACTGTAAACCATACAAACAATATAGAATAAATATAATTGGGGATTTTGAAAAGTGTTGTAGTGTAGGAAAAATGTGCTATAAAATGATGCGATATAGAGGGATTCCAATGTATATATTAACACTTAAACCTGATGATGTGTTATCTACTTCAACGTGGCAGACACAAATTAGCTAACTTTGTTTGCCATTGGATCATTAGCAGCATTGCACTCCAGACACATCCTAGGGAGGTGGTCCAATTTCTGCTCTAGCGCATCCACCATTACGCAATGACTGACGATGACAGTTCTCTCTTGACAGACATTCTTCTCGGCTCACACCAGTATTTATTTCTGGCAAAGTCACATTTCAAGCAGAGTTATTTTATTCTGGACAAAGAAAAGCAATCATCACTACCGTGAAATTCATTAGTCAGTGTTGTTTCTTGTAAGGAGTTCAAAATGTCTGCTCATTCATTGCTCGACCGGTCAACATAATAGCAGTGTACACAAGCTGATCTGATCTCTCGTTGCCTTGAACACTCACATGACTAAGCATAGAAATGAATGTGATTCATTCTGTGACCTCTCCACTGCCTCAAGCCACTATTCACAAACACAGCCAACTTGTACTTTTCTGATCATGCTCATTGAGTCACTGAGGATGCAGGCTTGAATTGCCTTCTCTGTATTCCTTCAATTTAAAGCCTTGGTCACTGAACTAATCTTCATAGCCATGCTGCTTGTAGCCACAACAAATGTGCTACTCTCTTCCTTGATGGACTACACAGTGAGATGTGAAGGCCCAAGCACTATGCAGATAGTTCCATTTTAAAAAAAAATTTTAGTTTGTTTATGAATTTTTCTGATTATCATGACTTTTGTCTTCTGGGTGTTAATATCTAGTCCACAATCTTTGTTTGATCTCCTGAAGCACAAGCTTCAAGTAAAACCTGTTGATAAAGTTCTGATCAGGATTGCCAGATGCTGGAATTGTTTATGGAAAAATTGTTGGTAGAAAATGGCAAAATTTTAAATTGTATATAAACTACTAAAAATATGCTGAATGTTCAATAATGCTACCTTACTAAAAACTTGTATTACATCTCTCCAATTATCAAAATTAATTCATAGTACAATAACAAATATATGTTATTGCCAACTTAGTTCTAATGTTATTTTGAGAACCTGAGCTTCCACTTAGACATCCTGAGACAAGTATTATCAAATACCTGCTTAAAATATGTACTCTTCAATCTACATCTATACATGAGTAGAATAGACAATGTTTATAAATTAGTTATAACCACAAAAGATCCACACAATTTGTAGCTAACTTAAACTAGAAAATATGGGAAAGTAGATATCTCAGAAAAGAAATATCTGAAGAAATAACAACAGCAAAATTCAAAGAAGAAATAACAAATCTCTTAAATACTTGCAAGGTTTGGACATGTATGCCGACATGATTCCTTGTCAAAAACTACACTTCAGGTAACAGTCAAGGATAGAAGCAGCTGAGGACAAAGAAAATCATGGATAGACAACATCAATGATTGGACAGAGTGGGATTTTTGTCTTACTCATCTGCATTGCTGAAGATATAAATCAATAGAGGACTGTGTGATGATGCAACCAATGTGATACAACTATGACACTGACGGATTACAGGCTTATGGATGGATATGTCCTCAAAAAAAGGCAAAAGATTATTGTCAAAAATAAAATTCATGGCCAGTAGCCTTTTAAAATGCCAGATCTAATCCACATATATCATGGCCAATATGGCAATCCCATAGGATTGGAAAGGATATTCAAACTGCCCCACTATGACAGTGTTTTGTTGGTTTAAATCTGCTGGAAAAATGAGCTATTAAAGCTCTCATTTCCTATGTGCAGTGGGGGGGGGGGGGGGGGGTTCTCAATTTCCTTGCCACGCCATGGTAAAGTCACCTGCGACTGCAGTACCCAGATCTACAGTAAATTAACAATACTTACGTAAGATGCTACAGGTAGCATGGCTTGGTTAAAATCTTCCCCAAAGCGAAGACTACCAAAGTTGGAACTCTCCTCTGTAAAACATAAATTATAATCATTTAAAATATACTTCACTCCTTGTATTCTTCAATCTGAATCTGTATGGATGCAGAAAAGCATGAACAATTAGTAATAGCAAGACAGTAAGACTGATCCTTTATGAGATTTCTAAGACTGGTTCCTATAATACAAGGTACCCTCAAAAAGTTCCCAGAATTAGTGGATTAAATAGAAACATATAGAAATGTCTGGCTCTGAGGTGGAGTGGTACAGAGTGTGTCTGTGACGGCCATGGTACCAAGTTCAATTCCCGCCACAGGCAATTTGCAACCGGACCATTCCAAAAGGAATAGAAAACTACTGAACATATTTATATTGCCTAGAAAATCAGTACAGCCAAAAATTTGTTGGGTTGATGACTACGTCCTTAATAGGATACGCTATCAATTTATATAAAAATAAGTAACAATAAAATTATCTACACTACATTTCCTTCAAAGTAATTCCCATCTGCATCTTCTTGCCAACAAGAATACAGCTGCTGGAAACATTTGAGGAACCCATTCTTTGACATCTCTCTCAGATGCAATCAGAAAAACCCCAACTTTGGAGACAAAAATAGTTGGATTATGCTGCCCTACAATGCACAGGAACATTAATCCCTACTGGTGCACAATATGACTACCTTTGAAAAGCCTTCATATTCTCCTGACCTCGGCACTGAATGGACAGCAATTCACAGATGCAGTTTTATCACCAATGAGAAAGACAACTGAGAAAGGTGTCAAACAATGGGTTCAGTATGTTTCCAACAGCTGTATGAACGTTGGCAAAATTGTGTAGTTGTAGAAGTATTTTGATGCAAATAATTCTATTGTTACTTATTTCTATACAATCCACTAATTCCTGGAACTTTTGAAGCTAACTAGTATATACCAAATAAAACAAAAATATGTGTGCATCATGGAATCACAAGCTAACATATATCTGCTGGAAGGGGAGATATATTTTTCAATGCTGAAAAGGTATAAGGATTTACATCACTACTAAGGCATAGAAAAGAACGGCATTGTAATTCACATCTACATGTTTTATTTGTTTATGTAGTCCATATTATGTTAGTTTGATTATGAAATAACATAAATACAATAGGCTTAGTTCTGCAGACAAATGTTATCAGTGTTGTCACACATTGTTCAAGTATAGGTGTGTCAAGAATATTTTTGTTCAATTTTTATTTCCAACTTCCTCACACCTCTTATATCACGCATACACAAACACTGATATATGTGGTATTCAACTCTTTATTTTCATTTACAAAAATGAATTTTAAATCTTTACAACAAAAACATTATTCCAAACATCCACACAAAAACGACACACAATTGTCAAAAAATAAGCCAAGTCCAGGGGGAAACTAGCCTTATTTTTAAGGTAGGGTGCTAGAGGTTAAATTTATCATACAAAAACCTTTTATTTATTTGTTCTTCTTCTTCAGCATTCATTTTAAAACTCCAGAAGGACCTCTCTTGTAGCAGGAAAATGGTCCTACTAGATTTCTAGCAGGGTGTAGTTTAGATAATGGAAATGTGTTGTCTCTTTTATTTGTGTCAATGACCCGACACATCCATTTTCTTCTGTAAACAGTCAATCAATCAACTGGCTTTAGGTCCCTACAAAGTGATGTCAATATTACAAAAAAAACTATCATCTTTTCTGAAGTTATTCTATATTATTTGGTATATGATTTGTAGACAAAAAGAATCTGGCATATGTTTTCATCTAGACCTCTTCATTCTGATCTTATCTTGTCACTTCATGTTTGGTATTGGATCCCAAAATAAAACCTGAGTTTGAAAATGTGCATACATGGGTTTTTGTAGTACAATGTGCTGTGTGGTGCTTAGTGCAGTGAATATACATTAAAAGGAGTGGCACTCCTAATATGTATACTTTATTGTTTTCAGTGTCAGTTCTGCTATGATCATTTCAAATTTCTATCCAGTGTTAAAATGATTAGTTTTGTTTAGTGCCTTAATTTACTAAATGCACTGCTTTATATGTCCAGCAGTTCTTGAATAATTTACATTGTACAAACTGTGTTCTGCACAAAACACAACAAAAATATCAGATAAATATTACATATATATCTGCAATATACCAACAACTTACTATACTGAAATTTTTGTAGACACATTTTCAATATCCCATGCCTCATATTTAAAATATTTCTTTAAAAGATCGAATAAAGTGTCAAAACTCACCTTCATTTTCAGCATTACTATCAATATCCATTTCAACTTCTTCATAATTATCTTGCAGCTGGCCAGACTTTTTCACATTCTCCTTCACATCTTTTGACTTCTCCTGGACAACATTTTTCTTGACTGCTGACTTTTGTGAGAAATTCTGGACAGCACGTTTGTCACTCAGAACTGGCATCTGCTTCTGTCTCTGAAAAAAAACATAGACCAATTTATTTGCAGTTAAGATTGGTTTGACACAATATATAAGAAAATATATGAATAGTAGGTATCTGTTCATGTTGATCACAATCCAAAGTGGCAACATGTTAAGTTCAAGCAATGATGGCAGTAGCCACAATCTGGATGTGTGACAGCAAAAGGTTTTGTGTGCAATTGTGATACACAGACTGGCCAACTAGTGATATTATTAAAGATGTCCACAATTCAGTGCAATTTGTAAAACACTGAACATATACATACCACTGCTGCGGTCGACTTCAAGATGCTCTATGTATTCTACAAGACAAAGAAAATCTGCTGGACGTCACTGAAAAAAGTAACTTTCAGGTAAGAATTATAAGATACTATTCTACAGTTAGTGGGAAAAGACCAGACCACATGGTACAGGACTTGAGACAGGTTGTCTATGCCACACAATAAAATCTATGAACCAAATGCCTGAAATGGTAAATCGAAGAATGTGGCCACAAAACAACCATGACTACAGGACTATCCCAGCTTCAGTGCTCAGAGAGCAACAGTCTGGCTCACAGGACGCCATTGCGAGTTAATTTGTGGGGAAACCACAATGACCTAACACAAACATCTCTATATATATATAAACAATGTATAGTGATTGATCGCGGAGGAAGAATTGTTAAGTCAGATGTGTAAGTCATTGGCACAAATGATGATGATGAAATAAACCCTATAGCTATTAGCTATTGACTAGATTCATAGTCTTTCTGACAAATGCACAGGATCTCAGTTGCATAACTAAATTGAGACCTGGTCTCATACGATTGTTTCAAAGACATGATTGTGTAATGGGGATTTATGGTTGCAAGTTTAATCCCCGAAGGGAGGCATTTCAGTGCGCCAGTATCTCAGGATTACAACATCCTGCCTGGAACACAGTACACACATCTGGGCAACTAACTCATCATTCTTCCATCAGATTTGTTGAACCATCAGCAGTGATGGCACATCTAGCATTCCCCGTCACCTAAGAGTCTACCACAAAATGTCAACGGTGCACTGGCTTGCATCTCATCGTTATCCATGGGCATGATCTGATAAGAGTACCAAAGTAAGAAAGTGAGACAAGATGTGACAGAAACAATGAAACAAGACATCTCTGTTCTATGGTCTTCTAATGTGCAATGGGAAGGTTCCTTCAGAGCTTTCATGCCCAGAAGACTTTGAATCTCTGTGATGTGCATTGCTTCAAGTACGACTCAGAGGTCTACTGTGGTAGAGTGAATAGATGGAAAACAACAATTCTTGATTTAAAACCTGCATCATGGCACACAAGAAATCTGCATATGTGCTATGTTTTCCATTCCAGTGGCCACCCAAGAGTATGCAGGTTCCCAGTCAGATATTGATATTATTTTTTGATCTTCCAGGAGAGGACATACGTATAAATAGCAACTTCACATACTGTTGTGATAGACAGTACAAAACTTTCAACATTACAACAAGATTTGCCAATTAGCAAACATCCCCTATTTCAGATAGCAATCAACCAACATCAATGTAAATTTCATAATATCACTATTAAAAAGTGACGGTTATGACATTTGTTGATAGACTCGAAAGGGGAGCAAATAATAGTAGCACCATTTACCTTCCATAAGAGGTGGCTACGGAGGTTATTTGGCAATGTTGTCTGTCCCATCCCATATTGAGTCAAAGTGAACCAGAAACCATGCTGAAGTCAGATGTGCCAGCCCAAAAGGCACAGATATTGCAGCAAAGCTGTAAACCATGACACAGTATTTCATTCTCTGAACTACATCCTGCCAATGTGTAGAAGTTTGTGAACAAATGCAGAAGAAGCAAAACAAGTTATGACAATGTAAAAGAAATTGTCCAAACTAACCTTAAAATCCTTGATTGTGCCTGTTAAAATAGGCCTATGTCTCCCTTCCCATTCATTAGCAAATTTCAGAAGTTTTTCCAGTGCTTGTGTGGGGTTGTCCATGACCAAGATTCGTAACTCTTCACGTTGTCTTGCCCATTCATGCACTTTAATTTCATTGTACAAACATTTGTACGTGGGGAAGAGCAGAGGAAGAAAGAAACAAACAATTTGAAAATACAGGGTGTCTACAATGTCAATGTGCACTGCTTAAGTCACACAGATCCGCACTAAATATTTACAATTTATACAATGTATACTATCAATCCCTGTTCCTTCAGCACATAATACGGTGCATAGGGCAGAAACCAAATGTCTCCAGTTTGAATAAGGTGCATCTATATGTTATTTAAATAATTGGTAGCATATGCTATTAGGACGTCAACCCAGCATTTTTTGGCTGCAGTGATTTTCTAGGCAATAGATATGTTCAGTAGTTTGCCATTGCTTCTGAATGCTCAGGATGCACAATTACCAGTGGCGGGATTCTAACTAGGTACCTTGGCCATCATAGACCACACTGACCCATATGTTGTTTATTTTATGTAATTCTTGCATGTTGAGACCTATAGTAATACCCTCTATGATGGTTGCTTCAAGAATCTCTCTTGCTTTTTCTGTTTTTCTTTTGCCATCCAGTATCCAATTTACTGCTTGTAGCGACCATTTGTTTTCATTCAGTTTAAGTACGTCTCATCATTTCTTCGGTAAAGTATAAGTAGATGCAACCACATATTCAAATTATTCCCTTGTCTATATTTGTAAATTTCATGTTCATCATTTAATAATTTAAATATTAATTTATTTTCTGGTTTGGGTGAGGGTTAGGATAGTTGTGTTTTACATATCTAACCCTAACCCTAGGCACGTGTATAGCTGTAAAAACACAAAATATGATAACACAGAATATTGTTAAATACCCGTAACAGGTGAAATCTTACACATTCCAGAATAAACATTAATTGACATCCTTTAAAGTCAGAATTACTTCTGAAATAATTCATGAATTTTATCCTCTGCCGTGGAAACATCAGGGAGAATATTGTCAATCTTCAGTACGTTGTCACCATTGGCATCATCCTCAAAGATAGCGGCATCCTCACTATCATTTATTGCATTACTAATCAGGCACTTTTTTTTAAAGATCGGGTGATTATTTCGGATGAAAAATCTGACCATGATTCTTTTACTCACGAAATGTGATGTCAAATTTTTTTTAACGGCACCATTCTTTGCCACAACTAAATCAGGCCATGCTATCCAGACATTCCATTTTGCTCAGAGTTTTTAATGGAGACATCTAGTGGCTGCAAGAGGGAGGTAAGGCCTCCAGGAATTACAGATACAGACAACCCCCATCTTAAAGCATTGTTTTTCCATTTAGACTTTACTGTCTGCTTTAATATCATCTGAACCCTGCGGCAAGATAATTAGTATATTCTATTCACTACCCAGTCGATGAATTGCACAGTTCCACATCAGAACATCTGGAATTTATGCGAGTTCGATTTTATACAGATTTAATGTAAGCCTAAAATCATTTGTTTACACCCTCTAGTTTCTGTGCAAGCTTAGTGTGGGTTCCTAGACACAAACGATGCTGTAATACCACCCAAGAGGACAACCTTCCTGAATGAATAGGATAGCTGGGAACAATGCTGGTATCTAGTGGTTACCGGTTTAATGACCACTGGGCCATGACTTTCAACAGTATTTCTACTGTAGACGGTCATAACTGGGGATACCACCTGGGAATGTCCTGCTGTGTTATATTTGATGTATTGTTCCCAGTGATTCTATTCATTCATTCTTTCAGTGAATGTGAGTGGGGCAAATTAAAGAAATTACCGTGTGTCTTATGGTTGTTAAAGTTTGTGTTAATTTTCATTTAGCATGGTTTCTCTTATCCCTTCATTCTTATAATAACTTGATGGGCCTATTCATGGATTTGTAACACTTTCTTGACATTAAAATCATATTCTTGGCTTATAAATGGAAACATATGATACTTAAAAAATACTTGATAATTACTTGTAACACAATAACTACCAAAAACTCATAATACCTTGCTCGTAATTACCTTCTTTCTTATGTTTCTTGCCCTTGGACTTTTTCAGACTAGGCTGTGTCACCTTTGACTTAATGCCTGTTCGTTCTTTACTGTGAATGCTAGACTTGCTACTGTTGCTAGACTCTCGTTTCTTTCTCATTTTGCCAGATTTTTTGCTTTTCTTTTTAGTGGGTGAATTTATAATAGGATCTAAACTGGCATCAGCTGTCGAAATGGCCTTTCGAATGTTTTTATTTTTTTCATACTCTTCTTCTTCATCGATCATCACAACTTCCGGTTCTGGTAAATCTGGTTCTACATCAGGAATGACAACCACATCACAGTCTGGAATACCTGAATATGCCAATATATAACAATCATAACACAATCTGGAATACATGAAAATGCAAATATGAAGGATGGTAGAAAAGTTTTGTACTTTATTAAGAAATCGTAAAGACAAGTACAATTGCTGTGTATAATTTTAAAGACTTGCCAATTAGCAAACATCATCTATTTCAGATAGCAATCAACCAACATCGATGTAAATTTCATAACATCACTATGAACTTTCTCCAACGTGATTGACAATTCCTGCACTTTAAAGGCTCGCACGGTGCGACACATGAAAGAGAAATTTGCGGGAAACTAGTTCAGTGTTGTATGAAGCTGAGTCTGCAAAACAAATTCATGATGAGATGTTTGGCATATATAAGGATCTCTGCCCTTCGTATGATACTGTGAAGCATTGGAAAAATCACTTTCAAATGGGACATGCCAGCATTCAGGATGAGCCAAGGAGTGTTAGGCCATCCATTGCAAGAGTGGAGGTCATAGTCCTCTCAGACAGGCATATTACCATCGAGGAAATCATGGCTGAGTTGAGACTAAGTCATAAAACCACATTGAAGATTTTTCATGAGTAGCTTCACATGTCAAAGGTGTCCACCAGGTTGGTTTCCCCATCTTCTCATGCCAATCCAAAAGAACATCTAGCCAAAGCATCCACAAAGATGGACATGTGTAATGACAAAGATGATTTGCTTTTTCATAGATTTATTACTGTGGGCCAGAGATGGATGCATCTCTATGACCCCAAGACAAAAAAAACCAGAGTAAACAATGGAAACTACCACCAAAGAAGGCAAATCGGTTCCCTCTATATGAAAAGTCATGCGTACGATCTTTTGGGACTGTTGTGGAGTAATACTCACTAACTACCTTCCTCATGGCCATACTATCAACGCAACATACTACCAAAGTCTTCTCAAGAAATTACGAGAAGAAATTAAGTGCAAAAGACGTGGGATGCTGTCCAGAGGCAGTCGTCTACTTCAGGACAATGTGCAGTCTCATGACTCCATCGTCTTTGTCCAGCAGTACGAGTATGAAATCATGCCCCATCCACCTTAGCACAGAGTGACTTCATCCTGTTTCCAAACATGAAGAATCCGCTTCATGGGCATCATTTTTCTGACACCCAGGACTTAATTACTGAAGTGGAGATGTGGTTCCAGGTCCTGGAAAAGGGATAAAGTTCACACCAATTTTCAGGTAAGTCTTGATTCCTTCCCACTAAAGTCTAAAACTTTTCACCTTTAAACTTTAAAACTCAACCCCGCCGAAGATGGATGTGTCGGGCCATTGGCGCAAATAAAACGGCGACACAACGCATTTCCATTTTCTGGACTACATCCTGCTGGAAATCTAGCAGGACCATGATCCAACTAGATCCAGTTGGAGTTTGAGAATGAACGAAGAAGAAGAAGAAAACTCAACCACCCCTCATATATAACATAATCATAATACAATCTGGAATACCTGAATATGCAAATATAACAATCATATTACTGCCTGAAATACCTGAATATGCAAATATATACAATTATAACAAAGTCAGGGGTGCAAAGGGAACGCATTATTCTAGGCGGACCCAGGGTTAGCAGATAACCAAGATCCCAAATGTACCTCCACACGGTGCACCCTGGAAACAGAAATACAGCAGCTCGAGCTGATTCTGGCCAAATCATTTGGGGATCGTGTCCGAGAATGTGGAGGTAGCAGATGGAAAGAGATTTGACTGCACAAGACAGACAATATCTCCGACACCACCAGCATCACCACATATAGCGACACTGTCGACATACAGTGAAGCAAGTCAGTCCAGTCTGAACATTGGAGGGGCGGCCAATGTAAAATGCACGTAAAGGTAGATGCATGGCGAGAGACAAATAGATTTCATACCGAGTACAATGAAACAATGAAAGGGCAGAACAGCGCTAGAGGGCAGCGCGAACTGCAAATAGAAAGTGAAAAGTCCCTAGGAAAGGGGAACTACAAGCTCCATCAGCTCGAGACGAGCTTCTAGTTACCTGTGTTCCTTACAGGCAGAGACCCAGACCCATCCATTGGCGTTTGGTAAAGCAAGAAGACCTAACCCAACTCTTATGTCGAGCCTTCCTAAACCGGAAATATGCTCGCGAAGAGAAAGGGTTCTGTACCCGATGGGCTTAGGCAAGAAAGAGACAACGATGGTAGTCCTGGCCCAACTCTACTGTCAAGGTTTCCTATAACGGATGTACACTTGCAGAGAGAAAGGGTTCCGTACCCAATGGGCTCAGGCACAAAAGGGACAACGATTTAGCACTGGCCCAACTCTACTGTCAGGTTTTCCTACACCGGAAATACACTTGAAGAGAGAAAGGGTTCAGTACCTGATGGGCTCAGGCGCTATTGGGACAAGGACGCTCAGCTCGAGAACGCCTTGCTCTCAAACGCGTGGTGTGAGACTCGAACTTGGACAAGGGGTACACGATGTCGGTGAACGACACCTCGGCTAAGAGGGCGAAATAGCCAGGGTCCAACTCCTCTGTTGAGTTCTTCCCCTTAAGGAACCAGGCTCACGGATGAGAAACGGTTCAGTACCCAATGGGCACAGGCACAGCACGTCCAATTACACGAGGCAAGTTCATAGACAGTGGAACACCTCGTGCGAGTCAGACGAGAGCAAAAATCGTCTGGGCGAAGAGTCGCAACTACGCGTGCTTGGAGACAGATATAGAGGCTGTCACAGGCTAAGGGTAGCCCACCCGAATTGTCAAGGCATGCCGAAATCGGATGTGCTAGGCCTACAAGGCGCATAACGGTGGCACAACGTAATCACACTCCCGGCGGAAATCGCACGGATATCCGTGATGGTTACAATGGAGCGAACGCAAAACAAACAAACAATAACAAAGTCAGTAATTGTTTCAGTTATCAGAGTATCAGTTATCAATAATCCAATTTTCATACAACTATAACATGATCTTAAGCAACAGTTTCAAGTCATATCGAAGCCATGAAATCATATGGCTGTGTGGTGATGTCTGAACCCTCTAAAATGATTTCAGAGTGGTGAATCAAACAATAGTTTGGGCAGCCACATCACCACAAGCAAAAATTAAGCCCTGTGCAGTTGTATATTTTGTGCATAGAGTGTCAGCTTTTAGAGAATGTTGGTGGTGATAATACTTAGATACATCCATGTTTGGATATGAGTATATGCCTGTATACAAACTTGAGGGTATATAGTAATAGATCATGAAGAATGTTGAATACCTATCTTTTAGTTTCAGTGGGAATTGGGGGGGGGGGGGGCATCCCAAAATATAAAATTTTCTACAAAATGGCGGCTTTGTGGCAACAACAAAATTATTTAAGGGGGGGGGGGCTTTGTACACTTGGAATAACAAACAGAACCACTGCTCTAAGAAAGTAGCAGATGGCTTTAGACAGGAAATATATACATAAATATAAATCTGTTATGTGTGTGTGTGTGTGTGCATATACCATTCACCCCATTGCACAAATCATTAGTCTGTACAATTTACTTCAGAACTGCCTAATCCACAAAGACATTCTTTCATTGGCAAACTTCACATGCTACTTGTGTATATGAAGGTTTTCTGACCTTGCTGAGATGTCTGTGGTCCAGTAGCCATGAGCCGAATATGCCTCTCTGATGTGGCCAGTGCTAGTCTCCGAAGTTCTTGTACATCTATATCTTCATCATCAATTTTTTCTGTCTGTAAATGTGTACAAAAGGCAAATTATGAAACAAAAACTCTATCCTAAGCACAAATAGTGAATTTATTATTCTACTAATGTGAAACATAAACACCCTGTAGGAATTTCTGGATCAAACTATATTCTACAAAATGTTGTCCCAGCTGCTTCTCTACAAGTCTTTCAGCTCTGGACAAGTTGTCATTTTAATTTCAATTTCATTTTTAAAAGTCCCTCAATATCATGTGTCCAGATCTTTTCTCTTTTCTGGAAACTATCATTCTAAACGTAATCTCTCTAATGTTGTGGTCTTTTTTTATGTGCCAAAAATATGTTTACATTTGGAGATGCACTATCTTAAGACAATTTTCTCCTTTAGGTTTTTGTAAATATCTGTCTTGGATTGTATCTCTCCCCACTGTAATTCTTATGATCTTTCTAGAACATCTCATTTTTGTTGCAAATGCCATTGTTCATGCCTCACACCCACATGCTGCAACTGGAAAAATATAGCATATTTACAGTCATAACGTTGTTTTTTTTACAATTAGTAATAGTCCCACACACAAAAAAATCATATGAAAAATGTAGAAAGATCAATAATATGTACTTACTACGCAAAACTGAAATCCAACAGGTAATCCATGAACAGGGTAATAAAGTTTTGCTAATAATTAAAGACACACATAATAACATGTTATTATGTATGTCTTTAGTTATTAGCAAATATTTATTCGAGAATATATGCCTCAGAAAAATCACAAATACTAATTGAAAAGATTTCAAATCAAACAATATACTATGAGAGGAGATAAAACAAGAATATGTGATGAACATCATCAGAAAACGCTGCTGGACATACACAGGCCACACACTTAGAATGAAGGAAGACAGAATCTCAAAAGTCTTCATGTAGACACCAGATGGGAAAGAAAACAAGGAAGACCACAAACAATGCTCAGAAGAACATTTATGAATGAATTAAAATCAACATGCATAAATGCACAAGACCTGCAATCCTTGGCAACTGACTGACAGGCATGGAGAACTATGACATCCGCCCTATGTGCCAAACTTGGCAAAAGAGGAACTGACTGACTTAAATATTTATTACCCTATTCCTGGATTTACCTGTATGAAAAATTTATGGGGCAAGGGGTAAACAGAAAATCAAAGTTACAACTACCAAAAAGTTTTATTTTAATGCGATGACATACAGTTATAAAGCTCGACTCTTTGGCTACGTGTTGTCTTTTAAAAATCCTATGATAAAATTACAAATTACGGACCGTCAATAAAGCAACGCTGACATTTTTTGTTTTATTTAATCATTATCAGTATATATTTCAACATTATGATGGTTCCGATCGAAAGTGTAATATGTCCAAATTACGTCTGGCATGATTTTGATGTGTTATGATATCAAATTTAAGTTATTGATACGTTTTTAACACGTGACTTATGTGACATCATTGTTCATTATATTTTCTATATATATTTTCAAGTGCACATATGTTTCATGAAAGTATAACTATTTTATTTATTTTGATAGCATTAATTATTGAAATCCAACCTCACAATAACTAACCGTATACCAGATTATGTCAGATTTATGTCAATTTGTGAGAAAAATTTGACAAAATGTTGATCGGTCTTAGATCTACATTCAAATTTCAGAGACAGGACCTCTTCTACAGAACCAACATCGACTGC
Source organism: Meghimatium bilineatum (assembly GCA_034231615.1). Taxonomy (NCBI): domain Eukaryota; kingdom Metazoa; phylum Mollusca; class Gastropoda; order Stylommatophora; family Philomycidae; genus Meghimatium; species Meghimatium bilineatum. The sequence continues at coordinate 15,071,071 of CM067319.1, read as the reverse complement.
TTTTGGGTCTCCATTCAGCATTTTTCTGTAGGGATTTACTCCCTTAGCATAAGGCCACCCTGTGCTAATCCGTTAGGCAGAAAACAACAAAAGCAAGAAATTGAGACAAGAAAATGACAATAATTTTCTCACATGCAGGTTGTCAGAGTATCCCAATCTGGTATTATATAATTTAGTAAATACAGATGTCAGGAAGTCAATGCTGTGATTTACCAGCTGTTGCCAACACTCACCAACCTGCATGGCTACAAAGCAACAATTGATAAATAGTATTTTTGTAATAACTCTATGTTACCAATGTCAAACATGGCCCTTGACAAAGACACTAGCGAAAAAGATCAAGGTGTGTGAAATGAGATATTTGAGGAAAGCTATAAATGTCACCAGAAGAGACCAACGGAGAAATGAAGACACCAGGAAAGAAATAAAGACCAAGCCAAGACTACATCGAGAGGCAGCAAACTGGATGGTTTGGCCACATTATGAGAATGGACCAACACAACCATCCCTTTGTGCACACAACAGCAGAAGATCGGGCTACATGGCATGAGAAAGACCAAGAACTATATGGGTGGAGACAATCAAAGAAACCTTGGAGACAGACTGTGGCCAATGCAAACCAAATGGCCAAAGATAGACACCTCCAACTTTTTCCCCACGATGTTTGTTAATTGGATGATATAGAGCATTGTGAATGGTATAACTACATGGCATGGAAAGTTTTCAACATCTGAACTGAGTACTCAGAGCAGACATCTACTGGTATCCATTATCAATTACATCAAACAGTATGGTCACAAATACAAAGAGTAGGAAAATAATTAACACATAATGCAACCAGTGGCGTAGACAGATCATCAGGCTCTGAATTAAATGATTTCAAAGTAAACTAATGGCTATTATGCGTAACCGTTTCCAATTAAAAAATAGCTGCGCAAAAAATGGGATATACATCTGCGTGGGCTAAGGGTTAATCCATTGTCTGGTATCTCCTACAGTTATACATCCAGGAAACACTACATCATATGAATTGTATTTAGTGCGGATCTGGGCGTGCACAAAGATTACATAGACAACCCACATGGTCTGCACAACTTGAATATATTCTGTACAAAATACACAGAATCTGTAGAAATTTACAGGTATAATTCTGCTCATACCTTCAAATGAATGTAGTATGATGAAGTTTCTACATCACAAGAGCGGATGACCATGGAGCAGAAATTTTTTTTTAAATATTATATGTTTGATGCTTGAGAGTCCAAAGATGGCTGAGAAGTCCAATCCAGGCTTAGAAATACCCGATTGTGAGCATGAAGGTTTTTAGAAAAAGCTGTGTGACTTCTTTCAATTTTATCTTTTTCATTACTTTAAGTTTTCTACCCTTTCCAAAGTTTTTAATACCTGACACTGATCTGAACATGCCAAGCTGAATGACCAAAAACTATGTTTTTTTCAAAATACTTTTTACTGCAGTACTTACGAGATTATCACTATCCTGTGTTTGCAAATTTAACTAACGCTTTATCCACTGTTCTTTACAACAAACATTATTTAGAAATTACAGAAAGTTAATCAATCTTAATATTATCACAAACTGCCTATGAAAGTGCTAAATAATTTCATTACTGGGGTACACATAATTGCACTGAGTTGATTTAGAAAATTAACAGAACTAGACTAAGCATTTTGAAGAAGAGGTGGTTAAGTTAGGTCTTAAATTAAAAGTAATCTGGCAGCACACAAGTCAAATCTTATTATAGCAACTTGTTCCAGGACAATAAAATATTTATGTACCGTAATTACAGAAACTCGCAATATACAATATAAACAATAAATATAATTGTGGATTTTGAAAAGTGTTGCTAAATAGGGAAATTACTAAAAGTGTATATGCTATAGACATGATTCCACTGTAAAGAGACAGGATATCTTGTGTTCTAGAACTTGATTGCCTACTAAAGACTTATTTACATTGCACAAAATCATTGCAGAACAAGAAATAAGTAGTCAACAAGGAAAGTTGCAAGAATTTAACAAGCGACACAGGTGAAGAAAAAGCACAGAAAATGGCAACATGAGAAGGCAGAAAATGATCTAACAATATGGCACAGTACACAGGAAAAATTAGCAAAACTCACAACTATATATATATATATTTTTAGCATATCATAACACTGAACAATAACAGCACATTAATACATCAATAATATATAGTCCATTCATTATATATCATCTAATAAATTTCTGATTATACATTACCTATCTATTTTGACTATGTACCTATGTTCTTTCGGAGTCCAATATGGTGTACACAGCAGAAACCAGTGCTGTCCAAGTTTGGCTGATATGATACTGCTGTATGTAATTTTAAATTACTACATTTTGGTAAAATTAGAGGTATAAACACTATTTGGAACACCACATTAGTCCCCAATAACCAAGAAGCTAAAACAGTATCTGACAACGGTGAGAGGGGCCACAATAACTAAAATGGACAATACTATGATTAATTATAAGTTGTGAAATGTTACGAGACAATAAGTCTAATGAAAACAATAATAAAAATGTATAAATGTACTATAAATATTAAAAGTCTCCATAGAGGCCAGCTTCTTGATGCAGAGATGTGGCTTAGTTTAGCTAACTTAGATGCTAGAAACTAAGACTGCTCAGACCACCCCTTACAATGAGCAGGACCACAGTTTTGCCTTAACAAAAATGTGCTGATTAGAGTTACCAGGACAAGAGGTGTACCAGTATTCACATAAGTCTCATGTCTATGCTGCACCAAATTAGGTTGTAGGTACATCTGCCAAGAATGTTGAATTACAGTAACATATCTATGATATAAAATAGTAATGGTAGCATATAGAATTCAACTGCCGCAGGGATGTTCAGGATCTCACATTTCATAGGCTCTGCTATATGAGGACAGTAGCCATCTTCTAACCCCCGTAGTCTTTACTTCCTATATGACCCATTACCCAATAAAGCTGGGTCGATCCAGGAGCTGTTGCCATCTGAAAACAACATTTCCACTTCAACTGGGGAATGAACCCAGGACCACTCATATGTGAAGCCAGAGAGCTAACCACTGGATATGCTATCTATCACAACTTGGCATACCATTGTAATATGCCAACTGGCCACACAATGACACGTTACAGCAAACATTTACCTCTAATAATAAATTAATGGCAGCACTTTCGCTTGTACTTGAAAACGGAGTGACAGATTCTTCGTCTTCTGACCTTGCATGTAAAGTTTCAAGGACACCTACAATATGAAGCAGTGAATCTAACAGCCCAATATGTGCTTAGATATAAACAGCATGTTAAGAATATTGACAGAATGGGCAACATAATAATGAACCTATATTGGTGAGTAAAGGTAATGTCCTGTACAGCTGTACCAATACTGTATCTGGTTAAGATTAATGTTTTGGCCAGCTTTGTGTATTTTAATAATTTATATCAATACTAACATCAGATATTAACATTATCTGTAGTAAAGATAATGTCCTGTCCAGCTACACAAATATTGTATCTATGGTGAAGATATTTTCCTGCCCAGTTGTACCATGTATCTATGGTAAAGATAAAGTCCTGTCCAGTTGTACCAATATTGTATCTATGGTAAAGATAGATAGCCTGTCCAGTTGTACCAATATTGTATCTATGGTAAAGATATTGTCCTGCCCAGCTGTGCAAGAGTGAGAATCAAAAAGCTGTTGAGTGTCCATCTTGGCACACATCCTGCAGTTTTCCCTGATGAGTGCAGGATTGGTACTCCCAATGCTACAGTCCAGAAGGCTGCCAGAACTACAAATGCTACTGACCAGACTTAGTAGTCAGAACAAAGTCATGCAGTGGTATCATCACACTGTGTGTAGCCTGGAAACAAAAAGCTGATTTGACTGGCTAGGAAGTGTGCTGACGATGACCAGGTGTCAATAACATTAATAGAAGAAGAAACAGGTGGGCTTCTGTGGCTATGTCGATAGTATGTAAGACAGTGGCAAAAAAGATAAAGCATGTTTGGCTGTTCAACCTTGGTTAGCTTTGAGGTTGGAAACTAACATGTAGGTACAGGAATCAGTTTTCTCATATGGCTGAACTATAGCGATATGGTTACACATGTCCATTTTAATGGATCTGGTGAAAACACTGAATGTGTTAGTTACCACAACCAAAGTCAGATGTGTATAGGATGCACACCAGAGTGCACAGGCTGGTGCTCCATAGCTGGTCGAGCATCAAGGTCAGCGAAACACAGCTGGCCAAGACCCTCAGTACACTTCCACGCAGTGGGCCTGGAAACAGGAGTGCAGCAACCCTGCTGTAGCCTGGCCAAGTACTAGGGATCAAAGATACGGGAATGCCAATCCGGCCCAAAAAAATGCTGCCTGAAGACAGATGTGTCAGGTCGAAAGGCACAGATAACACACTTGCTGTAAAAATGACACAACGCAGATCACCCTCATATGCCCTTCTCAGGACGGTCAGCGGAATGCTTTCAGAGGGTCCGCCGCAAGGCGTACTACGAAGAAGAAGTGTATAGTGCTTTATTGTAGATACTCAATGGCAGATGTTGCTGCATCTCAATATGGTTGCTAGAAATCTATATCTTGTGACAAATGTTCAAGCAAGCATTAACAAGCATAATTATCTTAAATTCTCTATTTTAAATGTATATCTGCGACAAGTACACGTATAAAGTATTGGCACATACAAGAAACCAAATTATATATACAACCAACAAGCAATAATGATGAAGCCCACAACCCATTAGGGTTGTAAGGATATTCAGCAATGGAGACATCAGCACAATAAAGATGAACCATATTATGCTAATACACCAATGAAAACATTTCAGTGGGCAGAAAACTTTCCTTATCAGAAAGCAGAAGCTAAAACAAGAAAACCAACAAGTACATGAGTCAGTTAACAGAAGCAATTCAACACATGAGTACCTACTGTAATGAGCACCAGCTAGTAATAAATGTATAAAAGCAACCAATATGAACAAGCAATCAACATATAATAGCAGTACACTGCAGGCAATGATAACAACAGTTTCAGACTTGGGTCTTGTTGCAACACATTTGTATGTGCAGTAATGAATCTAGGAGTCCAATTCTGCCACATTTGTGTGTTTGCTATGATCCCAAGGAATTAGTGATTATCTATTTGATATGTACAAAAGTGATGGTTTCTTCAGAGCTTTCTTCCATACCCAGAACACTCCAACTCACTGCTATGTGCAATGTCTTGATAAAAAACCTCCTACTCAGATGGCGTCTACCAAATCCTTTCTATCCTTTATTCGGTCATTCCACTAGACATGTGAACGCAAGTTGTGTCATCCCTACAACTTGGGCGAGAGCTTCTATAGCCTTTTTTCAAGCATTTCATTTTACGTCATCAGTTTTCTCATGTGAGGATGTCAGTGTCCAAATCTAGCATTGGTAATAGTGTTCGCAGAAAAATACTCTTTATCATTTTGACTTTGAGCTTCGGATGCTTAAAGTAATGGTGACAGTTAAGAAGTCACTGCATTTTCTGTATGACATCTAGGTTATATCTGTCTACACTTCCATCTTTGCTGAAAATACTATATAGATATCTGAACTCAGTTTTTTTCATCTTAATATTACCTATTTGTATGTTTAATGGGTTTGGTATTTTTCTGATTTGCCTAGCTTGTCTTTTGTATATTGACTTTCATGTTGTACTCGTTGCAAGTTGTTATAAGTAAATTGATACACTGTAGTTGTTCTTCATCTTCATGAATAAGGCTCATGTAATTAGTGAAAAGAAATTAATTCAATTCTTCTACGATCAACATATTATTTTTATATATCCAGTCCTGTATTGGTCATGTATATTGCAATTTGTTTTAAGTCGCTGTGGCTTACCAAAAGTAGTTTTGCATAGACACGATGCAGGCTGCAGAGTTGCTTTGATGCAGATTCTGTGTGAGCTTTTAGTCTGCAGTGTCCATTTCTCAGTCAAAATATCATGACTTGTTCATTTCTGTTCAATCTGTTAATGTTAATTTGCTCAAGTTTGTACTTTCCATTTAGTTTCCTTCATTGAAGTCTTATAGATTGATCTTCAATCTGTTTAACTCCTCTAAGTCTTCTTGCTCCACATTAATCTGATTTATTACAGTGGATGATATGTCTAAATAGTGAGACTTCTTGTGAAAGTCCCACAACATTTCATATTTACAATTAAACTTTACCCAATATGGTAAGAGACTTCTCAAAACATTGCACATCAGTTTGAGTTGGAGGAAGTCTTTTGCATATGAAATATAGTTTATGGAGAATACCTCCCCCACATTGCACTATTATACAAGACCTATATTGCTTTATTTCTGAGCATTGAAACAAACAAATGAAAAATAACGTGCCAAATAACGATGGCAAGATAACTATTTATGCAGTCCTGAAAATATCTGCACCTACAATGAAAAACTGAAAATAATTGTATATAATGAAGATCTGAAAACTTATATATAATGGAGATTTGAAGACTATTGTATATAATGAAGATCTTCTTCAGCGTTCATTCTCAAACTCCCACTGGATCTCCCTTGTAGCAGGACCATTGTCCTACTAGAATTTCAGCAGGATGTAGTCCAGAGAATGGAAATGCGATGTGCCGCCGTTTTATGTGCGCCAATGGCCCAACACATCCATCTTTGGCAGGTAATGAAGATCTGAAGACTATATAATAAAGATCTGAAGAGTGGTATATAATGATCTAAAGACTATTATATATAATGGAAGTCTAAAGACTGATGTTATATATAATGAAGATCAAAAGACATGTAATTAATGGAGATCTGAAGATTATACAATAGAGATCTGAAGATTATATAATGGGAGATCTGAAGAATATATAATAGAGATATGAAGATTATATAATAGAGATCTGAAGATTATATAATGGGAGATCTGAAGAATATATAATAGAGATATGAAGATTATATAATGGAAGATTTGAAGATTATATAAAAGAGATATGAGTATATAATGGAGATTGAAGTCTATATAATGGAGATCTGAAGACTATATAATGGAGATCTGAAGAATATATAATAGAGATCTTATTCTTCAGCATACATTCTCAAACTCCTGCTCATTGAGAGCAAAACTATGGAAACCCCTACTGCCCTTAAGGCACAAACACTTGATCACCTAGACACCCAATACCCTACCTCACAGTGGATTCATGTCTTCACAGATGGATCATCAGAGGGTGCAGTAAAGAAAGGAGGAGCTGGGATACTAATACTCATACCAAACACCCCAAAACTAGAACTCTCAATTGCTACTTGCAAATTATCAACAAATTACAGGGCAGAGCTACAAGCAATCTTGGAAGCATCAAAGGCTCTAGAGGAACGGAGGCTCAAAGGAGCTAACATAGTCTTCTTGTGTGACTGCATGTCAGTACTCCAAACCATCCAAAAGGAACCTAAAGATCTAACAAAAACAACTGTAGAACTTCTAAATCAACTATCTGCCAACAATAAAGTTGTGCTGCAGTGGATCCCTGCACACTGTGGAATAGCAGGAAATGAAGGAGCTGACAGACTGGCAAAAGCAGGCGCAAAAAAGGAACAATTCCACCACAGAATATCACTGACTGAAGCAAAAACCCTCATCAAAGGAATATACAAACATACATGGAGTCAGAGAACAGGCAGTAACTTTCCACAGGACCCTATTCTAAAGCTAAACAGGTCACAACAAACCACAATTTTTAGACTTCGCACAGGCCACTGCAGACTACAAGCACATCTCCACAAAATTAAGGCTGCCCAAACTGACCAATGCCCATGTCAAAAGGGTCCCCAGACTCCAGAACATATTCTGCAGACATGCCCCACTCTTTGATGACGTGAGAACCAAAATATGGCCTCAAGAGACAGATCTGAAAGTGAAGCTGTGGGGCAACCATGAGGACCTCCTGCTGACGACTGAATTCATGGAGGCAGCCCACCTTCCTGTATAGACTTATGAGCATAGGAAACTGATCGCAGAAGAAGAAACTCCTGCTGAATTCTCTTGTAGCAGGACATGTCCTACTAGATTTCCAGCAGAATGTAGTCCAGAGAATTGAAATGCGCTGTGTCACAGTTTTATTTGCGCCAATGGCCAGACATATCCGTCTACTGCAGTAATAGAGATATGAAGACTATTGTATGTAATGGATATCTAAAAATGATGGGCTATATGGCTATAATTGATACATTAAAATACTTACATTCATTCTCACTATTTCCTTCATTCTGCTCCTCTTCTTCCTCTGCTTCCAAGCTTTCCAACTGTTCTCGGATTCTCCTTTGCTCCCTTTCCAATCTCTCCAGTTCATCTTGACCATCTGCAATGCTATCTTGCTCTCTGCTCTTGTGAGACTGAGAAGACTCATTTCTCCAGGGTCCAGATGATTTCGTAACTTTTGGACTAGGAGGCCTGACAGATGAAGCCCTAAACCGTCGGTTAGCCCAAACTGGCACAGCTCAGGAAAATTAGTACAATTTGCTAATGTATTTCATAAACATTCTATGATCAAATAATAAAAAAGTTTACCATTTCATACTTTATGCTTTCACTCAAATTTTTCCAAGATCAATTGCCCTCAAAAATATTTAACAAGAAACAACACCAATTTTATGTTCTTTTCTTCATTAGTTGCAGCATGCCCATTAAGATTTATTTTGTGCCCATCACAACAAGCTCCTTGGCATGAATGTTAGAATGTAGAAGATTGACTGTACTGTACTCTGGTTTCCCCATGAGTAATTCATCCATCTTAACAAAACAGCACACCATCTATCAATGGAATCACTCACAGCAACTACACTAATAGCTTGAAGTGATAACCCTTTAGGGATCCCTGCAAAAAAAATGCACTTTGGAAACTAAATATGATGGCCAATTATCAAACCCATGACCTCTTGAACACAAGACACATGAGTATGTCACTAGTGACTTAATACCTAAATCTGGCTGGACCATCCATACCCAATCAAGACCATTCTTGCAATTTAAAGTCACGTCGACATCTATATTCAATAGTGGACAAGATTTTCCAGCAGTGACAAGAGACTGTAGGAATACTAGAATTGTAATAAGTCCAAAACAAATTACATCACTCACTATAACAAATTTTTACAGTGGATAGTGTGATGGGAAAAACATCTGAAAGGTGAGTCTTTCAAATGAACTTAAAACACATGTGATACAGCCACAGAGAATCCATGAAAACTTTCTGCAAATATTGTGCACCTATAACTAGCAGAGATTGTGTAATTGGTAAACTGTATATAATTCCACTAACCCAGGCTAATCAGCAAGATATTTGCCATGTGGCTTCTTTAGTCCCAACAACCAACCAAAATCTCATTTGAAAAACTTTTAAAAACAGTAAAGGTAAGTCCCATGGCAGCAACTTGCTGTTGGGGATGACGATAACTAAGCCAAAGCAACTATTAAGTGGAGTGGCCAATTTCTTTTCTTGTTGTGTTTATCCCTAACTCGGCGGTTCCCAAAGTGTTAGCCAAAGTGTTGGCAGTGTCGCCAAAACGAAAAGGAATAAATTGACAAATATAATGTTATAAAATTGATTTTTATTAAACATCTTTTTTTTACACTTGATTGTAGGTATAATCAACATTGATTGACTCAAAATAAATATTATCAATTATAAAATTTAGAGATCATAGCATAGAATTTATTTAAATTTAAGATTTAGACTTAAAATTATCAGGTCTCTAGTTTTGCTTCATATTAAGGGCGCCATCGGAAATAATCTGAATGTTAAGGGTACCATGGTTTTAAAAAGTTTGGGAACCCCTGCCCTAACTCATGAGTCAGGTACCCATTTACAGCTGGGTCAACTGGAGGAGCGGTCATGTCGGGCAAGAAATCAAACCTGGAATTTTTTTGGTCGGAATTTTTTTGTCACAGTGTAACCCAATGATAGTAAGCAAGCTCACTATCAACTAGGCTACCACATTCTGGTACATGTTCTATTTGAGTGTATAGGAATGATTACATAAAGTTAGACAAGAACAATGTCCATTTATTCTTCTTCAGCATTCATTCTTAAGCTACTGCTGAATCTCTCATGTAGCAGGACAATGGTTCTACTAGATTCTCAGCAGGACGTAATTCAGAGAATGGAAATACTTTGTGTCGTTTTATTAGCCAAACACATCCATCTTTGATAGAATTCCATCATTATGATGCCATATTTTCTAAATTTCTTCTCAAACTTCTGCAGATTAACAGGATGTTATATGGAGAACAGAATGTATTGTGTCATGGTTTATGGCTTGGCTGTGATATCTGTAACTTTCAGTGTGACTCATCAACATGACTGGGTCACTCTTGACCTATAAGATGGGGCAGCAACCACTACCTTAAAAACCTCCTTAATCGTCCTTTATAACATGCATGACTGATGACAGTGCTGCTATTCTTTGTTTCCCTTTGACACCTTGCAAAACATAGGTAGGAGTTACATAGAATCCATATGTTTCTATGGAAGTAAAGCAATGATTTTCAACAAAAAAGCTTGAAGTGAACTAGAGACTATTGAGATATGGTTTTTTTACAAGGTTGAAAATGTTATAAACAACTAATAAAACCAATGTAGCAGCCTCTCAGAGATGCTGGGAGTACAGATATTATAGCAAAAAATGATGGCAGACAGTCAAGATTCACAAGGTATGTATGAGAACACAACATGAACATTTAATAATTATTGAAAAGATCAATGGGAGATGAGAATGGATGATCAAATATAAGTTTCTGGATGGGTTGCCATCATGGCATAGTACTAAAAGTTAGTTACTAACACCACAAGAGACAGAGTAAAGAAACATGCTTGTCCATACCAATCTACATGACAATTGACAGATTGCAATAAAAAAGTTTACAAAGGATACATTTTGAAGGTGTGTGGCTCTCTGCTACTGAGGTCTGCCTGGAATCCTGGTACTCCCTGTGATATTTCTTCTGCCCACCTTCTGCAGCATTTCTGGAACTACGACGACTGTCTGCCTCAGCTCTCCTCCTGGAATCTTTTCTCTTATTGTCAACATTGTTCCTGGTCTCAATGACTTTACTTTGTTCAGTAGAAAAATGATAAGATGGTCCTCTACTAACCCTATTCCAGTAAGCACGTTTAGAATTCATCCTGCCAAATCCATCGCTACCACTATCATCATCATCTGTTAATTCACCTTCTTCTTTAACCCTTCCATTCTTATGATTTCCAAAATAGTCCATTATGAAATGTGAGTAGAGAAAACCCACCTCAGTTCACTAAATAAGCTCATATTAGTCTTAAAAATCTGTAAGATGAAAGAAAAACACTACCACATTGCATGTAGAAACAACACAAAACCTATAAGATGAAAGATAAACATGATTGAACTTATTATCTGAGTGTATGGAACTACTACATCCAGTTTGACCAATGAGGGTCGTAAGGGTGCCACTTTAGAAACATCACCACAAAAATAATGATTCATCTTTGCTCTCAGTGTCTTGTTCTAATGTGGAGAAACTTAATCCTGTCCAATATCAATCCAAATATAATCTACCTACCTTCCCACCTAAAATACTTCTTCCACCTCATCTTTCTTTAGCTATCACTTCCAACTCTTTCTATGTCCTTACCAACCTTTGTCTACATCAAATTCTGTCCTCCAGGTACCAAGTCTGAAAGTTTGCTAGAGATAAAAAGACTGGTTTGCAACTCTGGATACCTTCAGCTTTCCTAGTAATGCTTGATATGTATCCTTAGAGAACCTTTTCCTCTTCTGGGTGGTTGGTTGGTTTCATTTTTCCCTTTTTGTCATCTGAGATTCTTTTTGGCATTGTAATTTTTATTTGGCTAGATCTCATGCCCAACTTAAATATCTACCTCTTACAACATGCATGGAAGGGGGAGGGGACAGTGTTACTATTTTTGTTCCTCTTTTGGGCACCTGCAACACTTAGGCAAGTCTACAACAGAGTCTACAACATTTGAAAATATTATTTGTACCCATTCAGAGTATACTGAGAAGCTATACAATATGAAAGCACATAATGTGAAGAAATAAAGCTTGTGTACAAAGGCACATGTGACAAAATAAAGCTGCTGTGTACGAAGCTATTAAAACAGAAATTCCACCACAAAGATACACAAATTTATATTCAAGATGTAATAAAGACAAATGGTAATTCATCTCATAACAAAAGATCTTATATAAAGTGGTAAGTTACATTATATAAAGTGGGAAGTTACACTAACAGCATTACTGCAGAGCCTACAAAAACATAATGCCTGAAAATGATTGATTAGCACCAAGTAACAAATGGTAAAGCAGGCTATTATCACTAACAGGTGAATGGTAAAGCACTAAAGGGGCTTTTTGGTAAGTGCACTGTCTTTTTAACCATGGACAAAAGTCTACCTTTATTATATCAAATGGTAACCATTAAAATATTGGGTTGTCAAAGCTAAGATAATACAGTCATGACAAAGAATTAGAAGATGTCTATATATATATATTGAATCTTGTGTTATTATTCCCACATTCAGACAATCATTTATTAAAATGTGAAAGATCTGAGATAGTTTTAATTTTATAGCAACTATTTAAAACAGTGAAATGTTTCTACAAAAATCTGCAAGTAGATTCATTTTTAATCTCATATAGTAATTATTTTTCTTCTAATACCCCATAACTTCATTACAAATTCTGTTCAGATTGACAGAATATCCTAAGATCTATATATTCAGTATTTGCATCAACACTAATAATAATGAGTTACACCTGAAGTAGGTTTAGACATAGCAACACAGCAGCCAAAAATGTAAACCATATTTGAAAAATTCAAATCTAATAAGTACTGGTAGTTCTAAGTTGATATGATTGAGTTTAGATTATCTTCATCCACACTGCCATTGATAAGCGCAGAGCAGAAATGTGGTTCTCCATGACACAAAAACTATGTCGATATGACAAGCCTGAAACAGACACCCACCTTAATAGAAAGATCAAATGTGATCAAGTGAGCAAATGAAAATTCAGAAGTTTGAACTCTAGATCTGATTAGGCAAAAGTTAATGTAGTAGACTTGTAGTAGAATCTTGATCAAGAACCAGTATCATTGCACAGGTAGGGACATTTCCATAAATACTCTGCTTGCCATTTAATGAACCATCTAAAAGTATAAAAGCTCATTACAATTGTAATTGTTGGTTCTTATGGTCTTTTAATTTCTATCATTCTCTTCTTCTTCTGCATCTGTGATCATGTTATATTGTCAGAACAAGGTCCTGACCTGTAGCCTCAAATTTGTATCCTCTAACCAGGTCCGCTGTCTCTGCTCTTTATATGTTGAGCAGTCATGAAGTATATGTTCAGGAACCTTGTTCCTGATCCCCATGGACATTCATCTGTATATGAGATCCTCGATAAAGTTGACCCAGCAGTTGTCATTCTCTGAATATGTACATTGTCTCTTTCAATATCCTCTTTAATGTGATAGAACTATGGAGTAGTATGGATGAAGTGATAAGGATAGCATAGGCCTAGGCTATATATATTCAAGTGTTATCTTGCATGGACTCAATGAGTGTTAGAAAAGTAATAAGAGAATAATGAAACGGATTAAGTTTTACTTATTACTGGAATGTCTATGACACTATTGACACATGTCAGCCGAGACCCTGACAGTAGAAGACAGAATTAATTAGGGATTTCATTCATTATGTTTTTGATTATTGTCATGATTTAGTTGGTCACTATTCATATACATGCCAAAATAGAAAAGGTGAGCCCAAGTATATAAATAGTGACCAACAAACTCTGTTACAAAGTGTAACGAATGAAGTCTTTATTCTATGCAGAGGTCTTACAAGAACCGTAGATGGTCATGTGCCAATACCCTGTAGGCAGTGTGGCTAAAGACCACATTAACTTGCAGGGTTGGCACTGTAACAAATCTGATTTACATGATCATAGACATATTACTTGGACATCTGGGAATAGTGTGTTTGGAAAATTTTGCTTAGGCTATAAATTTCTTGGGACATTTAGTGAAAATTAGTGACGACATCATTCAACATGTTTGCAACTTGATTTATTAACTTCTATAACCATTTTTCTTTTTATATATGTAACTTTTAAGGATGCAGGACGATGCAGAAAACAGCAGTTAATTTTTTTAAAACATCAACAATTATTTTAATTATGCAAATTGGCTAACATTTTGAATATTAATTAGTTGTACATGCTTCAGAGAATCACAGCAATGTGATCAACAGATGCGTCTTGTCTTTGTGAATGCAAAAATATATAGTTTCTGTAGTATTTTATTATGTTTAATAGATATTTAATTTATTTTCATTATAATTATGCAAATTAGCAGCATTTTGAATATCAATTAGTTCTGTGTCCATCTGAACATTCCAGAAATGTGATCAAAGCGTCTTGTCTCCACGAACACAAAAATGTATAGTTTGTGTATTGTAATATTGAAAATAACAAAGATAAATTCAGAAATTGTCAGCTCAGTTACATTTTGGGCTGAAGTACATTATAGTTCTCCGCTGTGACCTTTGCTCTAGTTTCGATGTGTTTTCTGACCTTTGTTTTGGGATTGCCTTGTAGAGTGCTATTAATAAGGGACATGCGCAGTGGTATACAGTAGCAGACCGAAAGGAACGAACAGGAGCAGACGATACAAATACTATAGAGGGTTTATGGGGTAGTGTTCAAAGAGAATTTAGAATTCAGGGTAGAAGATGTTCAGGGCAATTTTCATCGTATTTATGTGAATATATATGGAGAAGGAAGCATGTCAGTTCGAATGATATATTCATGAAGTTCCTTTCCGGAGTTAAAAAAGTGTATCCTGCAGAGAATTCTCAATAAGGTGAGTGTTGTATTATTGATGTTGTTACACAAGTTGCTTTTAATGCTATGTTGTGACCGTTGCTCTAGTGTTGTGGTATATCGTAACCTTTGGGCTAACCGTAGGGATTAGGAAGTAGGTTTGGGAATAGGGATTAGTTTGGGGAATTGGGATTAGTTTGGGGAATAGGGATTAGTTTGTGGAATAGGGAGTAGGTTTGGGGAATAGGGAGTAGGTTTGGGGAATAGGGATTAGTTTGGGGAATAGGAAGTAGGTTTGGGGAATAGGGAGTAGGGATTAGGGGATATGATTAGGTTTAAGGGTTGGGGATTAGGAACCGCAATAGCCCACCGTTTACACCTTTAACTATTTTACCTCATGGATTTCTGTGTAACACCAGTGAAATTGATAGATGCTGATATGTAGAAAACACTAAAACACACAAACGTTAGTGCATTTTCGGCAGGTAGAGACAGCACACGTCTAACAAAATGTCATTTTCTTCAGTGCTATTATGTGCAGCGATAGTGATAACTAAAACTCATTTGCGTTGGGACATGTGACGTCACTGCATCTATTTAAAGTTCATTTGTGTTACACAGGAATCCGTGACGTCACCTAGTTAAAAATGTAAACAGTGTGCTAATTAAAGCACAGCGGAGAACTATTCTGTACTTTCACCACATTTTGTGGTCACAAATTTTATTTATATTTTCCTATTAGTTACATGTAAATTATTTTGATGTCAAATTAATTCGAAAAAAAAAAATAACTTTTTTCAGGGTTGACATACAGACTTGGTTGAGGTATTATTGAATTGCCATTTTCAAGGGCTGTCTAAGTTAAAACTATAGTATTTTTAATGATGTAGCATTATTTTGAAAAATTTGTCCAAGTCATATGACAGGGTCTGATTTGCCTAGATATCTTAAAACTTAAAATATTTCAAACAAAACAAGATAATTCAAGATATGAAATTATAAACATCAAGGTGATGTATGCTAGTTAATCATATGGCGTCATTATTTGACAATATCCGCCTACATTCCTACATCTAACAAATAATATCCTACATAAAAAACAAATTCGCAAAATTTGCAAGTAATGATGGTTCAGTGATTCAATTGAAAAATATTGCTTACGACGCACGGTCGTACCTGGTACCAGCGATAATTATAATAATAATTATTTATTATTGTAAAAACTAACCAGTCCAAATTATTTCTTCAATGAATTCAATGACAAGGGAAAATAGCGAAAACTAAACAGAGCTGTATATCGAAATAAATCAAATGGTTAAAGTATTAATTACACTCAACACATATAATTAACTATAAATTGAAACTAAACTGTTGTATCACACCCTTAGTAAAACAGTAAATATAACATCATTACACACATCCGTTGTCTAAGTGGACGCCTATTTTTACCTCGCTCTTCTACGTCTGACAGTATGACATGGCCAGATAGTGATACAAACATGCAGTTGAAAGACTTAGGCCTACTCCTCATCACGTAGTCTTAGTCATCATTGCCGTTGATATGCCTTCGGCAAGTAAATCCAGGAATATGGTAATAAAGTGTTGCAAATAACAAGAGACACACATAATAGCACACACAAATCGGCTTTTCGACCAAAAGGCCTTTATGGACAAAATTTCAATTGTTGTCATGATAAAGGCATTTTGGTCGAAACGTCGATTTGTGTGTGTTATTATGTGTATCTCTAGTTATTGGCAAAACTGTATTATCCTATTCCTGGATCTACCTGTTGGATTTCAGTTTTGCGCAATAAGTACATATTATCGATCTTCGGCAAGTAAGTTAGTTTGTGTCGCAGGCGGCACATAGGGCAGAAGTTATGATTCTCCATGTGTTGCGGTCGGCTGCCTGCGAATTGTAATTCTTGTATGGATGATTTTTTATTAGGAACAAGCGTCACAGCACCGGGGACATTCCCATATAGGCCTATATTCTGCTTGCCGTTCCGTCAGCCACCTAAAAGTGTAAAAGCTCCAGTCAGTTGCTGATTGTGCGTTCTTCTGATCTTTCTGGCGAGGGTGCACTTTCTCCCGTCGTATCTAGCCCCTCTCCTTTCTATCATTCTCTGAATGTGTACATTGTCTTCTTCGACCTTGTCTTCGTCTTTTTGTATGGTATTCATGACTTCTCTAATTAATTGAATCGTGTCTCTTCCTCTTAGTGCTATTCACCGAGGTTTTACCAGCAAACACATCGGTTCTTTCGTTTTCCCTGACACCAGCATGACAGTAGATTCATGTAATACTCTACGCGTTGTTAAGAAGAGTGACCCACTCAGTCCTGATCACCCCATCGAGGCCAGCGGCTGATGAGGTTTAGTTCAGTCATCAGTGGCTGGAAACTAAGACTGGATGGACAGTCTCCCTCGAACAGGACCATAGTCCTGCCCAAGTAAGCAGGGTGCTGAAGACGGAGGCATCCAGCCAAAAGGCGCATAATTAATCAGGATGCCACGTACAAAACACGATGGGAACATGTCTATATAAAATAATAGTTATGGTGCCTGCCCTGTGACGGACGTTCAGGCAGGGACGGTGCCGGCCCTACACCTCGAAAGTGCCTAACTCCAATTACTGTAGGTCCTTCTCATCAATTGCCCCGAGGAGCCAGGAGGCAAGGGGATAGAGCTACTGGCCAAATAAACCAACGACCAATAAAAATAATGCACTGGAATGATGATCAACAGCAAAAGAGATGGATACAGTAAAAAAATTGGAGTTTGAAAATATCCTGTGTGAAGAACAAGTTAATGTATGCTGTATTCAAGAAACACACCTCAGCGGTTATATCCTCTTCTTCCTTTCTTCCTCTTTTACCCGTTACGGGTGTCGAGGGAGATACAATATTCTTGTTCTCGTTTTTCTGGCAGCTTCAGATAATGTTATTTGGTGTTCGTGTAATGTCTCTTTGATGTTGTCTATCCAGCGTACTCTAGGTCTACCATTGGCTCTTCTTTCTGCTTCTCCTCTCTTCATATATGCTTTATAAACTTTATAAGCGGTTATATAGCCTTTAAAATAGAGACTGCCAGTGCTACCGATCAGACTGAAAGGACAGACAAAAGGGTGATATTCTGACACTTGTTAAAAACAATATCATTGTATGTCAGCTGGAAGTGTATATGGAGGGGCAGAATACTAGATGCTCCACCTAAAAATAGACAGTACATAATTCCATCACTTGAACTACTACTACCCAAATGATAGACCATTGGCACTAGACACAATCCCAGAAAAAGAGAGATGTATGGTGTGTGGTGACTTCAACAACCACTCTCAGAGCTGGGGCTACGATCACATGGACAAGAGAGGTGAGGAACTTTAGATCTGGCAGGATGACAATAAACTCATACTTATTAACCAGCCAGCAGACTAGAGAGCATGGCACACCACCTCTACACCAGACCTGGCATTCCACTCACCAGGACTTGAATATAACATCACACGAGTTGTTGGAAAGCAGCTTGGTGGTAGTGACCACAGACCAGTATTTTCATAAATCCATAATGAATTTACCAAGGACAGCAGCACGCGCACTAGGTGGAACTATAAGAGGGCAGACTGGAAAATGTACCAGTATTTATCCAGCATTTTAGCTAAGGACATAAACGTGGACGAAGACATCAATAGAGTTGTGGGTAAATTTAATATATGCATACTACATGCCGCTAGCAAAACCATACCCAGGGGGTACGCAAAACTACAAACCCTATTGGAATGATGAACTAGAAAAGAAGCAAAATGAGGTTGAAATATCTAGACAGCAGGCAGAGAACAGACTTAGCCAAGAACACCATAACAAATATCAGCAAACAAAGGCTATATTTCAAAGAGATAAGTTACAAGCCAGACGGAGCAACTGGAAATAAAGAAAACAGAATCATTGAACCTTGAAAGAGAACACTAGGAATTTATGGAAACTAGTAAAGCAACTAAATGATGAAGTTACAGAGAGAAATACAATTATCACACTTTATAAAGATAGAAACATTTTAACATGTAGAATGCAGCTGATTACTTTGCAGGATCCTTTGCAGAAGACAACACCATGAAAGGTAGTCCTGACAAACAACCGGAGGTTCGAGAAGGCTAGCAGAACATTAGAAAGACGAACCTATACATGCAGTCATGGCGACACCAATCACATTGAAAGAATTGGAGCATGCAATATCAAAACTGAAAATGAAAAAGTCCCCAGGAGCTGATGGAATGTCCAATGAAATGATTAAAAACATGAGAACTGCAGCAAGAACAAGGTACTGCAGATCTTCAACACATGCTGGACCACAGGTAATGTTCTGCAGGAATGGAGGGAAGCAATAATGATACCACTCCTCAAATCAGAAAATGATGGCAACACAATCTCCAATTACAAGCACATGAGCTTCACAAGCTGTCTATGCAAAACAATGGAACGCATGATCAATTTTAGTATTCAATGGTACATTGAAAGTGAAAAACCTTCTGGTATCGCAGCAAGCAGGCTTTAGGCAGTGCTACTATACTGAAGATCAGGTAACCTACCTCTCCCAAGATATTGAGGATGCCTTCCAAGATAAGAAATTAGTACTAGCAGCATGGATAGACCTCAGGAAAGCATTTGACAAGGTTTAGAAAGAAGGACTCTTAGCGAAATTGCAAGGTTCAAGAATGTACAAATTGGTAAAAGCATATCTGCATAATAGAAGAATCAGGGTACAATTGGATGATCACAAGAGCAAGAAAGTCCTACTGCGTCATGGAATCTCCCAGGGAGGAGACCTGTCACCAACACTTTTCTTGGTTTACATCAATGACCTAGTTGTCAAACTACCACATTGGATCAAAGTGGCAGTATATGCTGACGACCTGGTGCACGGAAGAACATACGACAATGGCCACTAAACAAATACAAATAGCTATCGACGCCCTAACCTTATGGACAAATAGATGGTGCGTCAGCATTAACACAGATACGTACAGCACTATACTCTTTACCCTCTCACAAAAACAAAAAGTCGGTATAATCACGATGGTGGAGAACTTTTGAAAGAAGAAAATAGCCCACACACCTCGGAGTTACTTTTGATGTTAAACTGACATGGAAGCAACGCATAAACAAAGCAACAACAAAAGCCAGGAGGAAGTTAGCTATCCTGGGAAAACTAAGCGGAATCACACGGGAAGCCTGTGGGAATATTCGCCGTAAAGTGTACCAGCAAGGCATAAAACCACACCTGGAATATGGTTTAGCTGCGTGGTGTCCTGCATGAAACACTATAGTACAGGATCTAGATAAAGTGCAAAACCAAACGCTAATGTTGGGAGCAATGAAATCAACACCCATAGTAGAGATGCACATAATGGAGAGAACAAAAACATTTGGCGAACGCAGAGACACAAAGGTACTAATACAAGCAGAAACGTTTCAGAGTTTGCAAAGTCATCCAATGAAGGAAAGATTCTAAAATCTAGCAATGGGGCGATTGAAAAAAAAAATATGACAATTAATACAACGTAACTGCGTGAAACGTAACAACAAATAGACTTACGTAAAACTCAGGTTTATATATCGCTTCAATGAGACGCGACAGACTATAACTAAAACTATAATATAGTTTTATAGTAGTTTTATAGTTTTATTATAGTATGTAATGATGCGAGCACAAGAAATCATACAAATTACAATACACAAATCATGTTCAACGTTTCAACCAAAAGGTCTTTATAAAGACACAAACAAAACATCAAAAGACGACGAATGGAAAAATTATCACAACAAACAAACGTATCCAACGGAAATATAGAAATGAGATGCCGGAAGGTCAGAAAGTACATGGTTGGTTGGTTGCAGATCCAGCGGTCCATGGGCTCATGCCTTTTGACCCAATGCCATTGTGTGATATATGCATGTGTTTGTGAACTGTTATTTTGTTCCATATAATGTGTCAGAGAGTACATAAAAACGTAAATATATGTGGAAACGAAACGAACAAAAAGATGAGTAAATGACGGAACAAAAAAGAATAAAGACAAAGACCACACCAACCCAGTACTAGACATAAGAGTGGTCGGAATTGAGCCCAAAAGGCTTGAGTGTACCCAATTCAAAAATGATACGATTTTCTAGAGCGTACCTAGATCTATCATCGGCGGTGCAAGATCTGATGGCGGTGACCTGAATATCAAAAGCACCATGATGACCACCGACGTTGAAGTGTGTGGCCACAGGAGTGGGTGTTCTGTGCTTTATGGCATAAAGATGGTTACAAAAGCGATCGCTCAATCGTAGGCCGGTTTCCCCGATGTACTGTTTGCCACAGCGTTTACATATGATCACGTAAATGACATTACGGGATACACATGTAAAGGCCTCATCGATGGAGAAAGTGGCATTGGGAAATGAAATGGAGCGCATCTGAACTACGTAAGGACATGTATAGCAACGGACACGTGAGCAACGAACCGTGCCAAAATGGTCGGGAAAAGAAGACTTAAGGTGACTATGAACCAAGATGTCATTCAGATTTCAATCACGCCTATAAGCCACCAGAGGTAGGTCGTGGAAAGCGTCACGGGTGTCAGGATCAGACTGGAGAAGAGAAAAATGCTTTAAAATGTTGTTTGAGAATAATGATTGAAAAGAAGCAGCTTTATCCACCAATCTAAATGACTCCATAGACTACTTAAGTTGAAAGCCTGAAGTTGATAGCCCTCTAAGGTCTATACCAGAACAAACCTCTTACTAAGCGAGGACGAACAGAAAAGTGTGCAGCGATGGACAATCACCCTAACTTTCCTGGACGATGAATATCCACAAGACATATGGGTATGTATATATATATAGGATAGGAGCGCGGTGGCCTAGTGGATAGTGAGCTTGTTTTCTATCGTCTGGTTACAGCGTGCCCGGTTCGAAGCCACGTCCGGACATAATACAAAAAAATAATCCGACTCCAGTCGACTAAGTTGTGAATGAGTACCTGACGCATGAGTTAGGGAAGGTAAAAAAAACAGCAAGGACGGGAACTGGCCACCCCACCTAATAGTTGGTGCGGCTTAGTACATGAAGAGTTATCTTCATCCCCGACGGCAGATGCCATGGGACCTTACAGTTCTATCCGAACGTAATGTAAAATATAAAAATTGGCCTTTCCATAAAGATCAGATCACACAGACCCTATCAATAACTCGCCGGGAGTTTGATTCTGTGTACTCTTAGATGGTTACTGTAGCAGAGAGCAGAACTCCATGAGACACGCGAGAAGAAAGGACTGGCGTTTTTTGCTAACTTTCTAGGGCAACTAGTAGAAAGCTTACAAGAGCCTACATAAGTGACACAATTTTGAAAAGTGCTGATCCAAAATTCAATTTAAAAATTGAAACAGTTATCAGGGGGGGGGGGGGGGGGGTTGGGACGAAATTTAAGCAGTTCTTGAATCACAAATGCAGTTCTTGAATCACATAAAAATTATACAGAATATCATCGGGAAAACTACAGGACAACTATAAAACAAACCAAAAACTATATGCGTTCACTATCTTTGGGAATTTTCAGTGATATAATTACATATTAAGGCAACACTAGACAGATTTCAAAGACGGACTGGATTTTCATTTACTACAGCTAAATGATATTTAGTTCAATGAAACCTAATTAGTTAGTCGTCAGATCACCATCATCATGTCATTCCGGAGAAGTCCATAGATGATTCGATCTCATATTCAGTATGTCCTTCAGCATGTGATAATTGACAGTTACAGTTTTGTGTTCGTTAATAACTCGTCTTTTGATTCATATATGCCGCTCGTTTCTTGAAACACCACGTTTTACTCCCATGTTCAGCTTGAACTCTAGCCATAGACACGAAAGAAGAAATAACCCCCTCCCCCCATATCTTCCAAATGATCCAACTACATGAATGCATTCAAATATCAGCAAAGCCCATTGAACTGCCGCTAGCCACTGTGCCCACGCTGACAAGTATATCTACTCTTTCATTTCCCTCAACGCACCCACGAGTCCAGGTACAAAACTGTACGTAAATCTCCCCAGCACAGGTTTCGTCAGTGGCTCTGACGACGTAGATAGTCCGACTGAATCTTTCGAGGACTACTCATACAATCATTAATTAAAATGACATATAGCACTCAAAGTAAATGGAAGACCCATTTATTTGTATGAATAATTAGGCAAAGTTAAAGGACCTATTTTTATAAATCATTGGATAAGCTGGAGTACCTTTCTTTTACTAGATCGGTGTAATGTGATCTGTGCCTTAAACAAGTAGCTCTAGATGTGGTTCTTTTGTTAAAATCAGCGCTTACTTTGATGAAACGGAAATATCATCACAAGAAACACTACAGTGGTTTCTGCTAAAAATATTTTATACGCAATGTTTTCCATATGATGATATGAAATGGAAGACAAGCCCGTTGTAATACATCGCCTCCAAAGACATCAGCACACTACACTATTTCGTTTTAGAATAGACCACGGCAAACTTCTGAACTACATCTACCGATTAAAGAGTTCATAGACAGACAAATGTCTATGTGTATCTATAATCCAAACCCTTGAACACATACTTCTGAACTTCCCAACGTAGAACGAGCAGATATTTCGAGTCTGGCCAGAGGGTACCGAGTAGGAGTAAAATAAGAAGATATATTAGTAGTCAGTTGGGTACAAGAGGGCAACTCTGGTTTAGAGAAGAGCTATGTTAACTGTGCTTGGATACGAAACTTGGGAGTATCAAAGTAACATTTATCTCACACTTTCCACTATGTCGAACTTCCGTTAGTCATCAGCACAGGAGATTTCCCTATTAGTATATATCTATGGGATGTGTCCTTTGCAGAACGTTGTCTGCACGTACATTCTGTAAAGCTATCGGTTCTGTGCCCAGTATCTTCTAGTGCCTTGTTCTGAAGGTCTTTCATTATGTCCATTGCAGTCTTGGCAGTCTTTTGTTCTCGTTCCTGAAACACCCCCCCCCCTCAAATGAGTAATATTCCTAAACCATTATATCTTTTTATACGTTGGAAATATGTTAGCTTGCATTTTTTTAATAGTTTTGAGGAGCCAGTCCTTTTCTGTGTTCAGGTCTTTGCGGACGTCTGCTTTAGTTCGTCTTTCTGTTCATGATATTATTAGGAAATTTCGACAACATTAACAGATGCTTACAGTGACTTCTTCTAATGACTCCTGGTGCATGCATGTTCGGTAACAATTGCTTCACTTAATTATAACACAATTGCTCATGTACATTTCCTAATCTTGTAATAAACCAAATTGGATGGGTTTCGTTTGAACACACCTCGTACACATATCTTAATCATCACAGTTGTTTTTGTAAATTCCTTCTACTGCTATATAGATACATTTTTAACTCTTTATCTGCACATGTGTTTTTCTGTCCTGCCATAATCTATTCAGAAGCCACTAAAAAAGTGGAAATTATATCAGTTCACAGAAACAGCGAGTGTCTCTTAAGTGGCTGTTATAGTGGCTTGAAAGATAAACGAGTTAACACTGTGTTTACTGTTTTAGATTAACAAAAATATCAACTCCAAAATAAATAAGTAACATTTCAT
Organism: Meghimatium bilineatum; assembly: GCA_034231615.1. NCBI lineage: Eukaryota > Metazoa > Mollusca > Gastropoda > Stylommatophora > Philomycidae > Meghimatium > Meghimatium bilineatum. Next base: position 15,046,516 of record CM067319.1, on the reverse strand, counting down.
TTCATATCACAAATTTGTATTTTTGTCAACAACAATGTATCAACAACATAAGACAGTATTCTGAATCTAAGACTAAAACAATTTGATCAATTATGTAAATTATAATCTAAGAAATCACAGATAATTATAGCATGGGATATAAAAGAAAGATTTCAAAAATGACTGCAAGATGTCATAGATTCTTCTTCTGCATGTGCTCTAAAACTCCAGCAGATTAGTAGGATATAGTTCGGAGAATTAGATGGCTGCTCCTCGTGGGTGGGTTCTGGAACAGAGAGTGGAGCACTTATGGGAATGTCTCGTGCGCCTTGATATTGGTTTATAATCAAGAATGACGTCCAAAGAATGGTATTCGCTGTGTCTTAGTTTATAACTTAGCTGCGATATCTAAACATTTCAGCCTGACACATCTGACTTCAACATGACTTCTGGGTCTCTTTGACCCTATATGGGATGGGACAGCCACTTCATTTCATAACCTCCTAGGTTTAGTTGTCTCTTATGACATATATAGTAGAAGGTAAATAGTTGCTATTTTTTTTATTCCCTCTTAGGGTCCCTATAACACACACAGGCACACCTTGTCATAGATTTTTTTTTAAACCAACTATCTATCGTCCTTACTCTGCTTTTGCTGTAAGACGTCACAGGATTGAATGACGATCGGTTTGAATGAACGTCCGAGTGTTCCATCAATCCACCTTCTTCTTGGTCTTCCTCTGTATCTTGTTGTTTTCATTTTCATGCTGTATGCTCTTGCAGCTGGCAAATAAGGGTTCATTCATGTAATCTCTTGATTCCTCACATGATCTCTTCTTGTTCTGTTTGCTGCTTTTTTTTAGACATCTCATTTCATATGTATAAATTTGAAATGTCTAGAATGTATATTTTTTACAGTAGCTGTCTTAGGAAGACAGCAGATACACAGAATATTCTGGCAAGACATAATCACTAATTAGATGCTGTTAATTTGGAATAATTATAAAGATATGTAGATGTGTACCAGTAATGGCAACACCAGGTCTGAACATGTTGATGTTTATTTAAGTCTTGCTGAGTTCTAAAAAACAGCTTTCAACCTTTGGACTTGGGCTTAATTATTCACCAGACATTTACCATCTAGAAGTTGAAGGTATGGTGACAATACCTCTGTGGGCAACCCATTAGCACCTAAAATTATCCATGCCTGAGACAAGAATTTAAATTGGTAAACTGGTGATGTATAAAAACAATAGAGGAATTGTTACTGCTTGAAGTTCATGGGAAAAGACAAAAGATCGCACCACATGATTCTGGAGTATGGTTAAATCCCTCAAGGGATAAATGCTTGATTCTTATGTAAGGTTATTTGAGAACTAAACCAGTTGTGGAATCAGATATGGGTTTCCATGTTGAAGTTTTTCAAGGACCAATGGTCAAGTCAGAGAGGAGATGAAGTGAGAAAGTAAGGAGATAAGGTTATATCTGATAGGCAGTTAAGATTGGACTAGGGAGAGGAAAAGCTGGCTAGGGAGAAGGCAAGCAAACGGCAGCTTGCTATGGTGTCGAGAATAGATCTTCATGCGACTTGAAAATAAATAAAGAGACAACAGTGGGTTGATACTTGAAGATGAAGCTTAAGTGATTTTGAGGTAAGATACATGATTTAGGTAAGTGTAGATTTGATTCATAGTAGAATTTCTTACAAAGTGTGTTGATATCATCATCATTAGGTACCATGCTGGCTGGCGTAGTCGGTCATGGCTCTCCACAGCTCTCTGTCCACAGTATTATGTATCAAGATCGTTGTTGTTTCCCTGCCGTACAAGGTTGTCAAACTAATATTTTCTCACGTTGTCGCCCTCTGTCTCTGTTGTCTTTAATTTTGCCTGTTGTGACTATGTTCTCCAAACCTGCCTGTCTCATGAAGTGGCCAAAAAAAGAATATTGTCTTTTTCTTATATTATTGATTAATGTCCGTTTCGCATTTGACTCTTTCAACACCTCTACATTAGTTTTTCTGGTAGTCCATGGTATTCTCAGCATTCTTCTATAGAACCACATCTCTGTTGCCTCTAATTTCCCACTTTATAGTTTGTTTATTGTCCAAGACTCGCACTCATATGTGCATAGTCTATACACATATGATATACATAGGAAACATAGTATAATTTATAATCAAATCATTATTCTGTGAGATGCAAGACTAACTCTATCATCTGATGGCAGTTTCACACCTGCTGTTACAGATTATTGTATAGGTGTCAACTTATCTTTTCATAAAATGTACAGTTTATATGCATATTATTATTAAAAGGTCCATATCAGTAATAATTACTGAAATTTAACACCAATTTTTTCAACTCATCAACATGTTTGTGTGAAATAAAAACATCAGCATTAGTAATAACTGCTGAAATTTAACACGAAATGACATTTTTTTTAAAGTAAAAATTAAATTAAATATACGTATTCGCGTGAATACATAAAATCTGTACTAGTTGACACATATGCAGCATTTTGACAACAAGCAACAAGATTATAGAATTAGATTTGTCTTATCCTCAGATGAGAGTCACATGACCTCACAAGAGTTGTCTTGACATGAACACTGGAGGTAAGTTAGAGCAACCAAGGGTTAATAGGAAGAATAACAACAGAAGCAGAGAGGAATGTGATGAGCCAAAGCTGTAGTGTACTCCAAGGGATGGCCATTGAAAGAGTCAATGTCATGGTGGAGAGGGTATGTTGTTGCTCTTCTGGACAACAGATGATGAAATTATCAGAATCTGCTGTGAATGACTTTGATTAGGATACAAGCCAGCCTTATGTTACTGGGATCTGAATGGGGTGCAAAAAATAAACACAGTGACCTATCATACATGTCATAAGAGGTAACAGGAGGAGTGTGATTGGCTGTCCCTTCACATAGATGGTTGAGTGATTCAGAAGTCATGCAGAAATCAGATGTGTCAGTGCTGTAAACTATGTAAAACATTAATGCATTATATTCTCAAAATTACATACAGGTAACTGCATGAGTTTGAGAATGAACACAGAAGTATAGTAGAAGGGACATAAGTAAAACAAAAATAAATAAAGAAGCAACAAATCTCATTCTTCTTCAGAAAGTACGCACATCTCTTGTGATGTGAAGTGACAAACCTAATCTTTCTTCAGAAAGTACATAAATCTGAAATAACATGTGATGTGAAGTGACAGACATCTTTCCTTGAGCAAACAAGCCTCAGCTTGTGCCATGTGATGTTGACAAATCTCATCTTTCCACAGAGAGTAAGCAAATAAATGTGAAGGGACAAACCTCAAATAACAGGTAGGATGTGAAGTGACAAACCTTAAATAATATGCACAATATCAAGGGACAAACCTCAAATAACATGTACAATGTGAAGGGACAAACCTCAAATAACAGGTTGAATGTGAAGTGACAAACCTCAATTAACATGTATAATGTGAAGGGACAAACCTCAAATAACAGGTAGGATGTGAAGGGACAAACCTCAAATAACAGGTAGAATGTGAAGTGACAAACCTCAATTAACATGTATAATGTGAAGGGACAAACCTCAAATAACAGGTAGGATGTGAAGGGACAAACCTCAAATAACAGGTAGGATGTGAAGTGACAAATCTAATCTTCCAGCAGAGAGTAAAGAAACCTAATAAAAACATCTATGATATAAAATGACAAACTGCTACAATGAAATCAATAACTTGTGTAGAGTATGACATAAAGAGAAATTATTTGAATGGCTACAATGTTCGTCAGTAATGGAAAGAACCTGTCTTTACCATTTGAAGGACACACCTTGTAATCTGGTATATCTTTCAGATGGCGAATGCGACCTTGAAGTCCCATGGTTATCGGGCTGAACTTTTCAATGTAATTCAACACAATATCTGTGTCAAGGTATCCTGAAAGAAACAAAGTTCAGTGAAACTTAATATTAAGAAATTGATATACCGTAAAAATCATGTATAAACCCATCCGATTATAGGTCGAGAACCTGATTATACCTTCCCGAAAGAAGCGAAAGTCTAAGATCCGACTATGGACCAACATACCCAACTTAATAATGTCGGCAATAATGACCTTTGTCATCATAAGAAAGAACGGACATGCTAAATGGAAATTAACACAAACTTTTGCAACTATAAGAAAATGGCATTCCTTTCATTTGCCTCACTCACATAACTTGAATGAAAGAATCAAGGAATGAATAGCCTACTGTATTCTGGGAACAATACATCTGAAAACCGAAGCGGACTTCCCTATCCAGGTCTATAGACGGTCTTATGACATGGCGAGACTTTGGAACAAGGCCAACCAGCGACATGCACGTAAATACTCAAAATCTGCCTTTGAGGTGTTGTTTACATTTTCTGTACACAGGTCTTATAGCACAGTAGACGGTCAGTAACTGTTGTAACATTTGCTTTACCAACAACATGAAAGTGTGTGACATAGAATTCCTTTGTTTAGACTACTGGTAGTTCGTGTTTCCCGGACGCAAGCAAGACTAGACAATAAACGTGTGTTACTGGTGGATTATACAAGTAAATTTAAGTAGGAAGCCAGAGGACAATTTTTTTTAAAAAATTCTAGAGACTAACGGGAATTGAACCAGTCCGTTCTACGGCACCAAATCGCCTAGCAACAATTGCACACGCGTTTTTCAGTACTTGACTAACCGCATCTCCAATAAAAGATGCGATTTCATCAAGCCATTCAAATCGTGCACACAAAGTCACCCGAACGGACCAATCGAGACAAGGACTATTACAACAACAACAAACATCCCGTACAGGTATTGAAATATCCTCAGTAACAACAAACACATAACATAATATCCATGTTTACAAGAAGACCTATCGGCCCTTGTATAACTAATACGGATATTATGTTATGTGTTTGTTGTTACTGAGGATATTTCAATACCTGTACGGGATGTTTGTTGTTGTTGTAATAGTCCTTGTCTCGATTGGTCCGTTCGGGTGACTTTGTGTGCACGATTTGAATGGCTTGATGAAATCGCATCTTTTATTGGAGATGCGGTTAGTCAAGTACTGAAAAACGCGTGTGCAATTGTTGCTAGGCGATTTGGTGCCGTAGAACGGACTGGTTCAATTCCCGTTAGTCTCTAGAATTGTTACTGGTGGATCAGCTTAGACTATTTGATTTGTTTTTTCACAGACCATTACCGTATTTCGCTCAATAAATAGCATTAGATACTGGTATATTATATCCCTAGGCATTTTATCCTAGCTTGAATTTATTGACAAAAACAGGCAAGTCACAGGTTTTTGGCATTTTTGGGGGGTTTTTTTTTTACCTTAAGTTTTTTCCCCTCTGTTACCTTCATTTGACGTATTTAAATTAAAAATTTGACTGTACTCGTTTATAAGACGTTTGATGTCATCCAAATAAACGATCTGGGAGCAATCTCTGATTTTTTTTCCAAAAATTCTCAGCTTATACATGCCACAAGATGGTAGTATGTTATTCCAATTGTGAGCATGACATACTAACAGTATAAAAACACAAGGACAGATGACATTTTGGCTGCAGAGCCTTCATCAGGATGAAATATATCAGGTAAATAACAACAAACCTACACATAGGGTATAGTGAGAACAAGAGGAATCAACGAAAAATAGCAGAAAAGAGAGTGGGAGATTAATTAAAGATAGAAATATATTAAGAGTGTGGTGCATAACATGTGATAGATGGATAACAAACACATATAAATAAGAGGGAAAAGTAGAGGAGGGACCCTGAGAGAAGAGGAAGAGAATAGATAGAATGAAAATGTCAAGAAAATAATAAAGCAATAAATAAATTAATGTACTTATCCGTGAACTAATGTCATGATCCAAAACCGCAGAGTCCAAATTTCCACTGCATTTAGTTTTTTCTGTACACTGATGATTTTTCTCAACACAAGGATGACGGATAGAAGAATGATGAGGAAAAGAACTTACCTATCCTAATGACATTGATGACACTGCCAGGTAACATGCTGTAACCATCTCCTCCCGCAAGGATGTATGAACTAATGAGAACCTTGTACGTCTGTTCTGGTTTCAGTGGCTCCAGTTTAGGAACTCGACAATTTGTACACACAGCCATCACACTAACTACACGCTTACCAATCGGTTGAGTGATGTCATAAATAATCTCTAAACCTGTCATTGAACAATATAAAAATGAATTTTTAAAATAAATAATTGAAGCATAGGCCCTATGCAATATAGACAATGATTCACAATATTTTTGAAATTTGAAGTACCACAATAATTTAGGAGCATTGCCATTACAATGTCAGTGATCAACATTTTATATCTTGACCCTCAATATAATTCAACAAGTTAGACCACTGCAGACTGTTGGGTCACCTTTACAGATTAAGGATCTCATACACAGATGAATGTCCATGTGGATCCAGAACCCAGAACACATACTTCAGGACTGCCCAACATACAAAGAGCAGAGACAGCAGACCTGGCCAGAGGACAGAGACTTGAGGCAAAAGCTATGGGGCAGCCTCTCTGACCTGGAGAAGACAGTGGACTTCGTCTTCACGACAGGCCTGACGGTATAGCATGACCACAGATGCTGAACGCAGAAGAAGAAGAACAAGTTAGAATAGTGAGACTAATCCATGATAGAAGCCAATAAATATTGTTTTGAAACCAACCTACTTGGCATCATTTCATCCACAGACATACAGGTACTTTCTGCAGATTCAGTAGGTCATGCATGTTGATATTTACTGAAGCAGAGTGCTGAAGACGGAGGCATCCAGCCAAAAGGCGCACAGATAATCAGGATGCCACACACAAAACACAATGGAACTCTATGGGACACTGTATGAACTACAAAAGACAGTGAGTTTTATTAAGGAGACAGAATTACAGATATAGACATGTTTCAAGTGAATGAAAGAAGAAGAAGAAGATATTTCCTGAACCTCACTGATACATTCATTATTTTGTAGCCACCATTGTTAAAAAAAAGGATGTGATTGTATCTTCTATCTCAGTCTATGCTTTGCAAACATAACAATTGTTGGCTGAAACCAAGTTTCCAATGTTCAGTGTCATGTGACGTATTCCTTCCAGAACGTTGTCTTCCCAATGAACTCTCTGAACCTCTCTCTGTCTTGGCGATGTGGCTTGCATTTTCTAGTGATGTATTCATATTATCTTTAATGTCGTCAGTCCATCGTCTTCTTGGTCTGCCCCTTCTCCTCTTCCCAGGTACTCTTCCCTCCATTATTTGTCTTTCTAAACAGTTATGTCTCTTTATATGACCAAACAGGCGTAGTTTTCTTTTTGTTATTATGTTTAGTAACCAACACTGGAATATTCAGTGTGTTTATAATATCTGAGTTTCTGATTTTATCCTTCCATGATATTCTAAGTATCTTTCTGTAGCATTTCAGCTCGAAGGCGTTGATCTTCTTTGCCGCTGTTTTACTTAGAGTCCATGTTTCACAGCCGTATGTTGCAACCAGAAAAATAAAATTTCGTAACATCAGCACTTTCGTTTCTATTTTGTTGTTTTTCCATATGTTTTTCAGCCGTGTTATTTTGCAATATGCCATTGCCAATGTTCAGTAGGAAAGCAAATAAGGTTTGACTGCCACCTGTCATGCGTATTGGAATGGGTATTTATCTCTACAATATTTGATGTCATCCAAAGACTTATTGCCTACGTATCCTATCCTATCCTGAGGACCCATGTCTAGACTGCTGGAATGGAATCAACCATTGTATCTAAAGTATGTCTCAGGATTGCAAGAAAGTCTCCATAAAATTTTCTCTGGAACACTGCCCAGATGTGACATTAAACTCTACAGTTAGGCTTATATTTAGTCAAAGTCATCTAGGACTTGTGAAAGCTCAGAAAATCTTCCCCACAACAAAAATAGCAGACATCAATATGGAGTTTACAGTAAAACTTTATTATGTGGAATAAGGAAAAAATGCCACTCATACTCCTGTGTGGATCTTTTGTGCATGTGTGAGCCAGCTGCTTTCTTTTGTCTGCTGGATAATCACCTCATGCAAACATGTGTTTCCATAGTGATGTATACAATGGCTGATAGTAGACTGATCTGAGTAAATCTGTTCATGTGCACAGTGATGTTTAGGAGGAAAGCAGGCCTGAAATTCTTCAAAGTCCACACAGTGCTTCCTTTCAACAGGAATCACTTAATAATCTAACAACATATATGAAATTTATAAAAATCCACCAAAGAAATATTTCGATAAGACACATGAAAATGTAAATAATCCACAATAAAAACAGTTTCACCTGAAACTTGAAAGAATCCACCAAAGGCATCGTCAGGTTGTACTGTCCACTTTGAAGCACCAAATTCCAGCATCTCAATCAAAGTTTTTCCAAGTATTTCTGCAATGTCCACTGTGTTTCTAAATGGTTGCACAAATATAACTTTCTCTGTTGTGACATCACCTGAAGATGTACAATTGGAAATTAACAACAGTACTTACATAAAATAGGTACTTGGCTATCCGTCTGCACTTGTGCTGAAAAATATTTCTTCAGGCTATACATTTCTGGCAACCCGATTGTTTAGGAAAAGTCTAGACCATCTTAGTTTTGTTTTAAAATTTTGAGAATAAATATGTCAGTGCCTATACAAGTGAGTATGATTTGGAGTCAAGCCTTTTTTTTTGCATCATGACTATCGATTCTGAAGGAAATATTATTTCATATTGAAATAACATGGAATTTTGTACCTTAGGTAAGCACAATCAAGTATAACCATATGTATGTTTTGTGAAACTAAGCAAAACTAATACATTTATGAGGTTCCTTAACCATTTTTCTTTTTATATATGTAACTTTTATGCATGTTAGGCATTGCCGCAAAGTGCTTATAATTTTTAAAGACATCACCATGCTTTGTCTGCAACACCATCTTGTCTAAATATTACTTTGGTTGTTCCATGTTGCCAAGCTGGTAATAAAGAACAACCCTCTTTATATGTAACTTTTCTGTTATGCTACAATAATTCTCTTCTCTTTTTATTTTTTCATCTTTATTCTTAAATTATATTGTTATCTGTTGTAAAAAAATCATCTAATATTATGTAATATAACTCAAGTGCATAATATAAAACTGCACTGGTTTGCATTGCTTATCTGGTTTCTATCACCATGACTATGTTTGTATTTATTTAGGTATTAAATCATCATGATTTATGGTCATGTGACGCATTCCTTCCAGAACGTTGTCTTCCCAATGAACTCTCTGTCTTGGGCGATGTGGCTTGCATTTTCTAGCGATGTATTCATATTATCTTTAATGTCGTCAGTCCATCGTCTTCTTGGTCTGCCCCTTCTCCTCTTCCCAGGTACTCTTCCCTCCATTATCCGTCATCATGATTATCATTCATTATCCGTAGACATGATTTATACTGATACTTTATTTAATTTAATTTATTTAGTTTAATTTTATTATTATGCCAGATCTAATACTAATAGTAATAGAAATAAAATAAATATTTAGGAATAAAATGATCCAGGCTGACATCATCTATAACAAACAAGACATTTTTGCATGCAAATCTATATCAGAGGTTGCTCATACATAGGCCTATTATACATTTATTTTAGTAATAGGCCTATATTTAACAAATAATTTGTTTACATTTTTGTTTCTTCTTTTATCAGGAATTGGGCCTATAGTTTCTGAGCAAGATGGCAAACAAGAAGTTTGTAAATGAAATGAGGGCACATGTGAGCCTGTAGATTGAAGGGGAGGGGGGGGGGTGTGTTGAAAACACTCCCTCCCCCTTTAGCAAATCATGTCTTTGTACTAGGTACTGGGCCAAAAATAGTGAAAGGTTATAGGCCTTACCTAAGACATTTCCAAAATAATTTGATTATTTTCAGGTACATCAATTAGATCACCATCTCTATAAAAAGATGAGATATGATTGTGATGCCTGTGCACACAAAAAAAACCAAAAAAACAATTGTGTGACAAAGTGTGAGTCTTCGTCAAGGAAGTTGAAGGCACTAAGGAAGGTGAATCAGGATATCAAAGCAACACATTCAGTTAAGAGGACATATCAGATCATGAAGAAGAATACACTTTGAATAGGACTATGTGCTTTGATGAAAAGGTGCAATGATCTAGCAGTTAGGCAGAGTATTTTCCAGGCTTCAATTGTCAAAAGGAAGGTCTTGGAAATGTGGCTCATAAACACAAATTCTTACTTAGGCTCTACAAGTTACTCTTGTTAGTAATGTTTTTCACAAATTACTTTACTATTACTCCTAAATCATGATTGTGCACAATCATGTTACCAACAATTATAAATATAATGTGATTTAACTTGGGGGGGGGGGGGAGAAATAATACAGCAGAAATGAAATCTCTACTTACCAGTCGATGCACATGAACAATATTCCCGCACACAAGCTGTGCACAAAACTAAACCCACCACTAAGCATAGGCGCTATAATCCATGAAATTTTTGTCACATTTGAAGCACAAAAACATTTTATCTTAGATAACTAAGATATTTAATAATCATATATTAAATTCAAATTTAATTATTAAAATTAGCCATTATGAATATTAATTAGCTTTGGTTGTATCTTTAAATTATGACATATGACAATGTAATCCACAGATTCGTCTAGTTTTCCAGAACACAGAAAAATATAGGCCTAATAAGATTTTTAAAAAAATATTTTATTATAAATAACTGAAATATTTAATAATTAGACTATTCTATTCAATGTTAATTATGCAAATTAGTGACCATTTTGAATTTTAATGAACCCTAATTTCATCTTAAAATTAGCACCATCTAAGCAACAGATGTGTCTTGCCTTTGCAAACACAAAAATATAAATTTTATGTGGTATTTTATTAGTTATTTAGTTTATTTTCATTTTAATTAGCTAATTAGTTGTCATTTTTAACCTTTAGCAAGCCAGATTAAAAAATACGAAACGTCTCCCTGCCACCGGATTCTTTTTTGAAAATTTGCGTTATTGATGGTGACTGTTTTGAAAATGTGATAAATTTTTGGTTGTTCGAGATATTTAAATAATATTTGCACATATAAATAAAGAATTGAATTATGCATATATTGGTGTAATTTATGTACGTGTGTGTGTGATACCAGACGTATGAGAAAGTGGTAAAGACGTTTTTCACAAAAAAACACATAAAGAGGAAAAAAATAACGTAGCTTATAATCGAATTCCTTGGCAACACTGTAAACTACATCACGCAAATCTGTTGTATTTATGTTCTTTCACTGCGAAATTATCAAAATATAGCTGGGGGAACTGTATAAAACATGTAGATTTGCAGTAAAATCGTTCTTTGAGCTTAGGCCTAGAGTAATTTTTGTGCCACTTCAACATATTCGATATCAAACGTACAAGTCCCCAAACCAACACAGCATTCTGTATATTCACTGCTGTGAAACTAAATAACCTAATAATTCATGATTCAAGCCATGATTCAATGTTATTTTAATTCAAAATACGATGAAAATAAAGGTCTATAAAACCGATCCACCATCATGACATCGTACCGGTGTGCAGATGTGGTCAGATTAATTGCTCTTAAAAGTGTACGAATAGCTAGCCATTCTCAACAACGATCATTTCGGAAGTGGGGGATATACCGGTTTCGAATGCGCATGTCCCCAGCTATGTGCACGGACTGTGGTACGTGTAAATCTCACGATATCTCGTCAGATGGGGTGTGTCGCCAACGGCGTGAGCCGCCATTTTTTTGTTGCCAACCGGTGTTAATATAGGCGCTGTGAAGGTTAATATTAATGATTCTTGCGAGCATAATAAAATTAGAGAAATGTGATCAATAGATGTGTCTTGTCTTTGCACGCACAAAAATATATAGGTTCTATGATATTCTACTATATGCAATAATTATATTATTTATTTTTATTTTAATTATGCGAATTATCTGCCATTTTGAATATTAATTAGTTCTGCATGAATCTAAAAATTACATAAATGTGATCAACAGATGTATCTTGCCTTTGTAAACACAAAAATATATATACTAAGTGGTATTTAAATATATTTAATAGCTATAGGCCTATAACTAATTTTTTAATTTTAAATATGTTAATTAGCTACCATTTTTAATATTAATTAGTTGTCCATGCTTCTGAAAATTACAGAAATTGGATCAACAGATGCGTCTTGTCTTTGCAAACAAAATTTGTTTATAGTTTTTGTGTTGTATAATTGAAAATAACAAAGATAATTTAGAAATTATCAGCTTTGCGACATCTTGTGGTCACAAGTTTTATTTATATTTTCCTATAGGCCCTGTTTCTTTTAAATTATTCTGATGTCAAATTAATTATTAAAAAATGTATAACTTTTTTCAGGGTTGACGTACATACTTGGTTGAGGTATTGTTGAATTGCAATTTTTAGGGCTACCCAACTACAGTATTTTTATTGCTGAAGCATTATTTTTAACTCTCTATGTCCACTGAGCCGCTAATATCTACATTTTGGAAACCCACTATGTCAAAAAGCCGCTCAAATCTACATTTTAATATGAATTTACTATCGTGATTGACATAGCAGGAAAATCGTACGGAGACAAAGAGTTTTAAAATACTATTAGGTATGGGTATGACAAAATTACAGATACCAGTATCACTGCAGTTTCAACATTTTAATCTCAAGGTCTTTTTCAAGAAAAAACAAGACAATCAGTAAAAATAACAGCAAAAACCTTCCATAGACATTTAACAGCAGAGACATCCAAGGTAACAATGACATTCCCATACACAAGTATTGTCATAGAGATGAGAATGAAATAAAATAATTATGCCTGAAAATAACATCAACAATAACACAATAAAGACCACTCCCATCTAAATAAATGAATGATTGGTAGTAAGATCAAATGAGTACAAAACTGCAATATATAGCAATTTTCAAGGGCTCACTTAGCTCTATCATCTGTTTTGCAAGATGTTAAGGCAGTGACCTGAATATCACAGGCACTATGATGTACCATTGAAATTTATAGCGGCAGAAGTGTAATGTTGTTAATTGCATGAAGATGTCAGCAGAAAAACATCACTATTGTTAAACAGTTTTACAGAAGTCTCACTTATTATCAATTAAATTTACAATATTAAAATGAACAGTTGGAAGTTACATGAAAATGAACAGTTGGATGTTACAAAATGAAGATCAACTATTGGAAGTTACAACATGAAGATGAACAGTTTGAAGTTACAATATGAAGATGAACAGTTGGATGTTACAAAATGAAGATCAACTATTGGAAGTTACAACATGAAGACGGACAGTTGGATGTTACAAATTGAAGATCAACTATTGGAAGTTACAACATGAAGATGAACAGTTGGATGTTATAACATAAAGATGAACAGTTGGAAGTTACAACATCAAGATGAACAGTTTGAAGTTACAATATGAAGATGAACAGTTGAATGTCACAATATGAAGATGAACAGTTGGATGTTACAATATATAGATGAACAGTTGGCAATTACAACATGAAGATGAACAGAAGCTAAAACATGAAGATGAATAGTTGGAAGCTAAAACATGAAGATGTACAGTTGGAAGTTACAACAATGAGATTAAAAGTTGAAAGTTTACAACACGGAGATAAATAGTTGAAAGTTACAACATGAAGATGGTACAGTTGGAAATTATTGTTGCTGTTACTTTGTTTGTGTTATTTCTTGTTAGGTTGTTATTACTGTCAATGTTGTGGTTAAAACTATTTGTTACTGTTATATCATGTGTGTGTGCGTTTGTAAAATTGAAATTCAAACCTTGAGGTATGGATGCACGGAAACTACCAGCATTAACAATTGCTATACCAGCATCAGCCCACATACTGGAATTATAGCCACGCAAATTCTGATGTACCATGGCATCTGCAACAAGGTTACCTGCAATTGGTATAAGTCTAGAATAATTCATTTGTTCATTCTTTGGTGCATGCTGAACAAAATAATACCATCCTGTAAAATGTGTCAGAATCTGGTGTGCTCAGGTTTACAAAGAATGAATTGTCATTTCATTATAGGAGAAAAATATGTGTACTCTTAATATGATTGCATTATTATTTTCTGTGACTTTTCTACAACACTTTATAACACATATATTAATTATAATGTTGCCCCCTTCAACATAAATTCCATCTAACTTCTGGAAACTGTTCAAACTAAAAATAAATGCGCAATTGTGTTCTTTAGTAATATTATTATTAAATGCATTCATTAAAATTAACTCATACTTACCGGTACATCTCTGCTACAGACATAATTTTTATGTCACATATTTACCTAACTATCTATTAATTTTTAAATAACAATATGCCCATGTGTTGCTGGCCTGAAAGAGGAGTAAAGAATAGCGACACTTATCTGCCTCACATGACATAAGAGGTGATTAAGGAGGCCTTGAGTATGGGGATTGGCCAACCCAGCCAGTTGATGGCCAAAGTGACCCAGAAACCATGTTGAAGTTGAATGTGTCAGGCTGGAAGGTACAGATGAGTTATGACATCAGCTCACATCCGACAAGTCCATAGGTGCCCTGATCATCGTCTCAATAAATCCAAAACAGAGTAGAAGTGCACTGATCATCGTCTCAAAAAATCCATTAGAGTGTAGAGACCAACAGTTCCAGTTCAATGCTGATTTATCAGTATCTTTGTATATCTATTATGTTTCTCTTCACAGGCCATTCTGATCTTTACACCAATCACATACAGTCTTGAGAGCGCCCATGATTTACACAGTTATGTGAGCAGACGAGGTCCCTTAAAGCATTAGCTAAGTCAGATCGATCCATTTATGCACCTATTGACACTGTTGCCATGTTCACCAGTTTGTTGGCTCGCTCATTGCCCTCAATCCCCACATGTCCTGACATGAATGTAAGGTATAGGTAATCTTTCTGGGCATAGATTGTGTTATAGAATGCACAAATATCACAGACAATCTACAAACCATGACACAATGCATTCCATTCTATGGACTACATCCTACTAATCTGCTGGAGTTTGAGAATTAATGAAGAAGAAGAAGAGAAATAATAATAATTGAAGCATATCCTGTATGGTTCAGAAACATGGACAATGAACAAACAGCTGGCAGACAGAACTTACATTTTTGAGATATGGATGAATAAAAGAATAGGGAAAATTTCGTAAGGAGATGAAAACGAACAAAACGGTTCTGCCAAAACGGTTCTCCACAACTCGGTCTTTTGTGTTGTTAATAAGTTTAGTTGGTGACATCTTTTTGTGCCATAGTGACAACCCATCCAGAAATTTCTCTCTTTGTCTTTCTCTGTCTCTTCTGCCCTTGATCTTTCCGGTGGTTAGTAAATGTTGCAATTTTGATTTTCTCACCACATGTCTAACAAATTTTGACTGTCTGCCTGTCTCTTGACTTAAGGAAATAAACATTTAAAAAAAAATATTTTGAACATATGAATTGAAAAGTTGAAGACCTTACTTGAAGGTAAGGAGCTGAGGAGTAGCAAGAAAGAGGTGACAAAGAGGTACATATAGATAGATACAAGAGGGAAGAAAATATCATGAGATAGACAAGATACAGAGTATTCTGCCAAAGCAGGACAGAGGATATTGATAATTCATTGCAGCTAATCTGATGAGAAGACACTTGATGATGATGATCCCATATAGAACTTTGCTTTTTATCTATTGTTGAATTTTTAGGTACGATTAATATATCCAATCATATTTTTGAATCTTTAGGCACGTTTAATACATCCAATCACATTGCCAGTGCACTCTCGTCAGTCAGTTTTAAATCATGAGCAAATTAAGTTGGTTATGTTTGTAAGTTCGACCAAAACTTATTTACCTGCTGAGCCAACACACTTACCTAAACTACATTCAGTAGTCCTGCACACAACACGATCGGCAAGAAGATCGACATGTGTCTTACCAACTATTGTGGTTTTCATCTTATCCATTTCTGGTGTGTAGCGCTGAATGAGAGTCTCTGTTTCGTTATCTGAAAGAACAGAAATATACAAATATATGCAAGACTTGAAGCTGGTAATCCACAGAAGACGGATGTCTCAGGCCATTGGTGCAAATAAAATGGCAACACAACACATTGCATTCTCTGAACTTCATCCTACTGGAAATCTAGTAGTCCTGCTACAAGAGAGATCCAGCAGGAGTTTGAGAATGAACATTGAAGAAGAAGAAGCTGGTAAAACAGTGTTGGAGAAGAATGACATTTTTTATAAACGAAAGTTTGTTTGTAAATAAATGTCTCATAACTTTTCTGACTTTATTATCATTAACAAACATTAGTGGACACACTCTAGTGCTCCTAAATGTTATTTTGTGCTCTAAAATAGTTTCTAGTGCTCCTAAATGTTATTCTTTAAAATTTCTTCAAGCTGTCAAGAGTCTATCAATAGTCTTCAATGTGTTCCAATATTTTCAAGTCTCTTAGTGCTGTAAAATCTCTTATAGTTATATAATATGTCCTCTAGTAATAAAAATGTAGAAAATAATATTTAGTACTAGGAAGGGAGCCAAAAAGTGAATACACCACCCCCCCCTCAATATATTTTAAAGATTTCTTGAAAAATAGGTCACCATAAAGTAAAGAATGCAGAAAGTTGTAGAGCATTGACTTAATTGTACTTGAGTTACCCCACATGTACTCTGTCTCTTCGATTGTAGTGGCAACAAACCTTTCGAGAATATTACACACAGCATGTAACTCCGTAGCTTCAAGCAATAATCAACAGGTATCTCTGAAACATTCATTTTGTAAACAGGAAATCATGATTCAAACTCATGATTACTTGAGCACAAAGCGAATGGCTTAATCACTACACCAGGAAGATCCCCAGGAAATCCACTAAAAATATTACAAATACGAAGGAATTACTCACAAAAAAAAAAGAAACTATCTCCTTTTTAGGTAATCCTCTCTTACTGGAGATGTATCTGTATCTACAGGCCTGCCCATTTGTATAGCATGTTTTTTAGTGTGCTACAATACCTTCCATTGGTATAACATGTTTTTCAGTGTTCTTGAATACCCTCCATTGGTGTAACATGTCTTTCAGTGTTCTGGAATACATTCCATTGGTATAACATGTCTTTCAGTGTTCTAGAATGCATTCCATTTGTATAACATGTCGCACGGTTCTAGAATAACTTGGATTGGTATAACAATAACATATATTGGAGTGTACTAGAATACCTCCCATTGGTATAACATGGCTTTCAGTCTTCTAGAATACTTTTTCATTGATATAAATGTCTTTCAGTATACTAGAGTACCTTCCTTTGGTATAACACACCTTTCAGTGTTTTAGGATATCTTCCATCAGTATAACATGTCTTTCATTGTCCTAGAATACCTTCTGCTGGTATAACTTGTCTTTATGTGTGCTTGGGGACCTACTAATAGTATCCAACATCCTCCCTGCACTCTCAAGTGTTCCAGTGCTCTGAAATATCTTTATGTAGTAAATTATTTTCCTATTCTTGTATCATCATCTTGTGACATAATATTCTTTCCATAATGTGGTCTTCCTTATGGATTCTTTGAACACTCAGCAATTCTGGGCGAGTTGACCTGCCGCAGAAAGAGACATGTTTAAACAATGAGATATATCACTACACCATCATCGTCTTGGGCGCCCTCTTTCCCTGTTGCTGGTAACTCTGCCTTCAGCTATTAATCTTTCCATGCTGTTATGTCCCTTTATATGACCAAAAGAACACAGCTTACTTGTTAAGATGTTGTTAAGGAACCAGCCCTCTTCGGCGTTTATTGATCTTAATACTTCTTGAATTATCTTTTTAGATGTCCATGATACAGGCTATGTAAAATTCTTCTGTAGCATCTCATTTCAAAAGCTGTGATTCTCTTTTCTATTGTTTTATTTAATGTCCATTCTTCACAACCGTATATTGCCACTGGAAATGTTCTGATCATACATAGTTTGGCTATGCTGCTGTACCTTACCAAAGATATTTAATTTGAGCAAGTTTCAATTTTGCCATTGCAATTCTTCTCTTGAGGCTATTTGTAAGTTGGTGTTAACTTCACATGTGTTCAGAATATCCAAAATAGAATTACTAGAATTCATGTAGTTTGTCATTGCTTTCAGGAGGAAATCCATTTCTCGATGGATTCGTCAGCTGGATTAAAGAAGATGATGTATTCTGTTTAAAATAAATACTGAAATAAGTTGTACTTATCTTATCTAGCCATCCACCAATTTATTTATCTATCCCTCCATGTTCTTCAAGTGTTGAATACAGTTGATAAGGATGTTGTTGTTTGTGTTCATTCTCAAACTCCCACTGGATCTCTATTGTTGCAGAACAGTGGTCCTGCTAGATTTCCATGGGACATAGTCTAGCGAATGTGTTGTGCCGCCATTTTAATTGGATCATAATTGGCCCAGCAGATCCATATTCTGCGCTAGTTGATAGGGATTAAGCCAGTGCATCCAAGATAAAGATATACTTAACCACTTCGAATAATTTTTGCACACAATCTTGACATCCATAGTCAAGCTCTCTTTGATGGTTGTTCTACGAAGAGTCTCTTGGTTCAATCTTGAGATCCATAGTCAAGCTCTCTTTGATGGTTGTTCTACGAAGAGTCTCTTGGTTTTTCTCTATTTCTTTTTCTCTCTGTGGAGCTCCAAAATGTAGACCTATTATAAATTGAATGGAGAAAAAGAAACATATGCACTGTGATGCTATAAGTCTATTTTGTACACATTTTCTAAGTCATAAAAATAAGTTCTTCACAGCTACATCCACTGAGTAGACTGATTAGACCCAATGTGCACCGGGATTGAAAGAACCATTTTACAACCATAAATCATCCACATCTAAGTAACCATAAAATAAATTTATTTACAAGGAAGGTAACTCCACTTACCCTTCATTACAGAGTTATTCAAAAGAATAGGATTTCCAAACCACTTGATAATTTGTCCTGCATCATCAAAAGTGACATGAAGCTCTCCGAGATACTTCCCATAAGCGTAGTCCTGCACGACTAGAACATCCTTATTGCTGTGCATATTCTTGACTACTGTTGGGTAAAGGCCTTGAGGTACTTCATTGGAAGGACTGGTTCCTGGTTAAATAAAAAATATCAGTAGGTCTACTCACAGAATTAACAACTCAGTCACCATATTCACAATCCAGAAATCCTCCTATCAACCAGCTCATCAAGTTAGCAGCTAACCATCAACTTGTAAATCAAGTCTACTAGCTCACAAAACCACTAACTCATCAATTCATCCACCAATTAATCATCATCAAACCTATAATCACCCATGATTGTTGTGGTACCACTCTGGACATCAACCCAAATAACATTTTGTTTCCAGTTCCTTTTTGAAGTGCGGAGAGTCTTAATCCTGTCCAGTTCTTAATATAACCAATTAATAATGTATCTTTACCTTCCCTTCTTCTTTTACCCCCAATAGTCCGCATCAGGATAATTTTGAAAAGGGAATAATTCCTCATCACACGACAAAGCCACACGACACATGTTTACAGTTACACTACAGCGTTTCACCACTGCCATGATGAGATGTTCTTGTTGACCAGCAAGAGCATTTCTTAAAACAACTCACCAAACCATAAACTGGTCATTCAAATACTCGCTAATTCATCAATGGGTATACTTGTTCACAATATGACCAGTCTACCAACTCACCATTATACAGGAAAGTATTCGTATGTCCTCCAACTACAATATCTACATGCTTCAACCTTATTGCCAGGTCTACGTCAACTGCATAACCAGAATGACCAAGCGCTATTATTTTGTCTATTTGCTGGGCCACCAGTTTGTCCACCTCTGCCTGTATCGCTCCAAGCTCCTCAATAAAAGTGACAGTCTCTGAAAGAATGTAGACATATCTTAATCTTTAAACATTTATTATTAATGAGAATTGTAAAAGTCAATAACGGTTGCCAAAATCTTACTGGATTGGAAGTATGTTACTATGTACATCAAAACGGGAAATTGGGTTCATATTTGCTTAATGGTCCTAACTCGCCCCCCCCCCCATTTCCCCCCTGAAACAACACGAAGTAAATTCCACGGGCAGGCAAATCTGTGTTCTTCGTTTTTTTCCCAACTATTCTTTCCCGTGGCTATAATTAACGATCAGTATGCAACGATCCTATGCAACAAGTCCATATCGATGCATACTAGAAAACGTGTCATCAAGTGCTACATTGAACCAGTGCTACTCTATGGAAGTGAATCATTGACAATAAATAAGACATCACAAAAATCATTGGAGGCAGCGGAAATGTGGTTTATTTAAAGAATGTTGCGCATTCCTTAGACAGCAAAGATTACTAATAAAGAATGTCTTAGAAGGATGGACGTAAAAAGATGCATCATTGATAATATAAGAAAAAATACGGTCAACATTTTTTGGGCACATAATGAGAAGAGCAGGCATTGAGCATAGGCCCCTATAGTGACAACAGGAAAGATAGAAGGGAAAAGATCAAGAAGACCCAGAGAAAAGATATTGGACAGTTTGACTAAATAGCTTAGATTGATGACACCAGCAGAGATGATGATATATATGAGAGATCGATGTACATGGAAAATATTATCGCCAATACCATTCGGCGCGGCACTTGATGATGATGAAGTGAAGACTGTCCGGCACTGAAGCGAAGTGGTACAGATTGCGCCTGTGACGGCCAAGGTACCGAGTTCGATCCCCGCCACAGGCATTCGAGATTCTGACCGCCCAGAAATAAATGGCAAACTATTGAACATATTTATATTGCCTAGAAAATCACTACAGTACAAAAATGCTGGGTTGATGGCTACGTCCTGAATGGGATACGCAACCAATAAAGTAAAGATTGAGATATTTATTTAGGAGAGATGTATTTGTGGGGCTCTCAGAGGGTGTCATGTACATTGGGGGCTCTCAGTGGGTGGCGGGCAGCTCTTTGTATACGTCAGCAGTCCTCTCGCCAGTAACATACATACTGTATCTTAACATTAACATTTTCTTAACATTGACGTAGGCGCTTGGGAGAGCCTCGCTCAGGATAGAACGGCTTGGCGTTACAGCATTAGAACGGGAGCACTAGCGGCAGAAGAATTCAGACAAGAAACTGCAAGACAGAAGCGGACACGTAGAAAAGAAAAAACATCTCAACCTCACACAGATACCTTCTATTGTTGTCAATTCTGTAAAAGAACATTTTGTGCGCGCATTGGACTTGCTAGTCATTTAAAAACGCACTATTAACTTTATTATTTTATTATTTATTGTTATTATTATTATGGTTGAGTTTTTGGTCATCGTCGATCACGACGGACGAACATCATCATCATCACATACTGTATCTCTATCGGTAGGTACGTTTACGAAACTTACGGTAGCTATTTTGTATCTAGAACTGAGCCGTCAGTCAGTGACGTCCCAAAAATTAACATTTTGGATTGGCGCGAATTTTATAACAAGTTGGATAGAAGTATCTGGTTAGGCAAACCAGTACCGGAAATTGCATTGCATTGTTATTCACATCTTGGCTATATTTTAGCAGTTTCACTCCAGACACCTAAACTGCAGCAACAACAACAAAAAATAACATACCTCCGTTAAATATTTTCAGAGGTATTGGTCTAAAGCTTACCAACAGGAGAAAAATGGTACATAATTGATGGGAACATGAGAGGATTCAACAATATCATAGTTACTCTTGGCACGGATTGTAAGATGGGACAATGGAAAAGCAAACCTTGAAATAGAGCAACTGATTGCTGATAATGCTGAGTTGATTATGTCATTTGTGCTCATTAATGGATCCATGTTTCGAGGTGATAGGTCTGGCTGAAGTTTTATAGCTAGTACTCGAGTCATCGTGGAGGAAATAAACAAGTACATCCAATATGTGGATGGAAATCAAGGTGGTGACTACAGCCAATCAAATGATGAAACCTAGATTGACTATAGCAGTCATTGTGTCAGACTCATAGTCTTTACTTAAGAAGATTTAATATGGCTTGTGCAGGTATAATTGATGACATTTATAAGTGTGTCAAAACTTGAGATATCACACGCATCTATTACCCAGAACATGCTAGTGTACAGTGTAATGAGAGAATTGACCGGTCTACATACAAGGCGTCTGTAGACGGGGAGTTCAAAATGGATAAGGACGTCATAATGAAACAGCTACATAATCGGCCGTTTGATATAGGCAACAATATTGATGGCAAACCTAGACTAAGAGTTACAGAAGTTGGTATTCGGTGTGATAGTATAACCATGCTGACGTCGGATGTGCCAGGTAGAACGCAAAGGAAGATAATAAGATGGTAACCAACTAAAGTTCAGTGATCTTTAGTCACTTTTCATGACATACATGGGATAAACTTGTTTTGGTTGGACACGACTCACTTTCTAAAATTATTTTGTAAGGGACAGTCGAGGGTAGAATGAGAAGAAGCGGTTAAAGAGAATCCTGTATTGATAACATCAAGGAATGGTCTGTGCAGGATTTTTCGACATACCTCCGAAAGCTGAAGATAAGAGTTATTTGGAATACTTCTCTGCTGATGTCTCTAGTGTGGTACCCTATGAGTCTGTCCTGTTATGGGTCTTATTATTATGGCATGTCACAGTGTTATTATTCTTTGTCTCCTTCTCGGAGACTATACACATGCAGAAAAATAGTTTTAGAATGCTATAATCCACTGAAGACGGATGTGTCAGGCCATTGGCGCAAATAAAACGGCGACACACCGCATTTCCATTCTCTGGACTATATCCTGCTGGAAATCTAGTAGGACCATAGTCTTGCTATAGGGGAGATCCAGCGGGAGTTTGATAATGAACGCTGAAGAAGAAGAATGCTATAAACACAAGAACAGTCATCTGACCCCATGTCTTTCCAACAACGTCCAGAACATTTATTATTATGAAATGGCCACCGTCAACAGTGATTATGCACTACATCTAGTTCTTTTTCCCTTTTTCAATGCAACTGTACAACAAGACTCTATTTAGACTTTCTTAAGACTACATGTGACTTATGATCCAACAAATACATCTTCAGCATGGAAATTTTAGTAACATTGGTTTTCCAATGGACAATGTAGTCATTGTTCCCTGACATATTTCTATTAGTCTCTATGTCCAACTCAATTGTTTGCCTTTTATGACGCAACTGATAGATCACAGTTACTATTCCTTGTTTCCTTTTGTGATGGAACCTGACAACATACATGCACATGAATCCACTATGAAACAGAGGGTGAGGGGTGAGGAGGGTTGATAATTGAACAGCTCCGTATGTGACCCAGTTCCAGTAAATGAATACCAAAGTAAGTCTGTGATAGTGAAAGACAAACGGAATAGTATAGACCAGTGGTTCACAACAACTATTTTTTATTACTGGCACCCTCCTTTTTGGGACAATGTTTCCTTGTAATCTTCTGCGTGCTAAGATATCAATGTAATGTTAAGTCATTTGTCCGTCGACCAGCAGAACAGGTTTCAAGTCCACTCGTTATGTGTGTTTGGAAACAAAAGTTAGTTCTGTTGTTCACCCAGTCACCAGGAAGTAGTGTACCATATTCTGGGAAGGTCGAGAAATTGCGCATTGATGCTGAGCAAGTGCGGTCGGCGATGCTGGCCAGTCGGATTCTGGGCAAACGTTGACTCGGCAGCTGAGCACTTATAAGAAATTTTGTACATATATATATATATATATATATATATATATATATATATATATATATATATATATATATAAATATATATATATATATATATATATATACAGGTTAACAACTCAGCTTACTTTTACGGGTTCAGGAAGGCTTTTTACGGTTTATTCACATATCATCATCAGGAAGAACATCCTAGACAGGATGTAGCAGTCATTACAGCATTTCGAAATATCTGCCGATCTTGAGCCAATCTTTCTGTGTCATGTTCCGGTGATCTTTGATTTTGTGTGTTAACCTTCTTTGTGTCCTTGTGTTCTTTTTCGTTGTCCTCTCATCATCTCCACCATTATGATATTTTTTTTAAACTATGTCGTGTTATTTGATATAGC
The DNA here is from genome assembly GCA_034231615.1 of Meghimatium bilineatum. Classification (NCBI taxonomy): domain Eukaryota; kingdom Metazoa; phylum Mollusca; class Gastropoda; order Stylommatophora; family Philomycidae; genus Meghimatium; species Meghimatium bilineatum. The sequence goes on along the minus strand of CM067319.1, from coordinate 15,022,344 downwards.
CAAAATATTTTACTTTCTAGCGAGAAACTTGTTGTTTAACCAGTGTCCTTGTACTTTTAGTTTTCTTAGAATGTTCCTATTGGTGATGTCTGTGGTCCTTTGATGTTCTAGGATATTGAAATATATCGAACTAAATTTTTTTGGGAAAATAGTTGTCCCCATGTGGTCCCCCAATTGCAAAATTTGTTTCCACGCCCCCATCCTTTTTCAAGTCTCAGTGCTCCACGTTCAGATCCACTGATGTAGACATTATCACACCTAACATTCTGTTAGTCCTAGTACCTAACTGCTAGAGTGATGCCACGGCACAAAAGGACGCAAAGAATAGCGACTGTTCCTGCCATGCATGTTGAAAGATGCAACTAAGGAAGTTTGAGGTGGAATTGGCTGTATCTTCCTATAGAGGTTGAAAGTGACTCAGATGTCATGCTTAAGTTGGGTGTCCAGAAAACAGGTGCATATATCGCAGAAAAGTTGTGTACCATGACCCTGCTAATCTGTATGAGTTGAGAACTAACACAGAAGAGGAAGAAGATAGTACATAACATCATTTCCCCATGGGATCTACTTATGTGAACATGGACATTACTTAATTTTAATCTGTTACAACATATTTGTTTCAAAAAATATGACAGTCATACCAGGGCTGGAAATGTAAGGCGTCTCCGTTGTCGTGTATCCCACAATTCCAATTTTCTGACCATTAACCACGATGACTGTTGATTTTTTTACAATGGAAGACAACTTTGGGGTGTTGCTGACGTTAATGTTGCTTGACAGAAGAGGGAATGTCAAATTGGACGCGAAAGGGGCTAGACCTTCAATTCCTGAGTCAAACTCGTGATTGCCTATTGCCTGTCGATGAAGAAACACAATGTGAATATGAAAGCTTATATACTATGCCAAATTGAATTACTCGTTATAATTTGTTTGCAGATGACGCAATAAGGTCATGCTCTCATCTACTAGTTTCTTTCATTGAACTCTATTGTCCTATAGTTCGTTATATTTAAAAAAATTTCTTTGTCTCTATCTTGATAAAGTCGTGACTAGGTACATAGCGCGTCTGTGAGGCCAAAGTGTGACAGTCAGCAGTAAAGACCTCTGTACAGAACGTAAACAAACCTTCATTCGTGACGTTTTTTAAAATTAGTGTCTGAGTTTCATTGGTCACTATTTACATACTCGGAGTCGTCCGCCAAAATAACAGGGCCGACCAATGACATTCCCTACTCTGTTACAAATGAAATGCACGGAAATAATAAAAATTTTAGCCCTATAGCTCATGTTTACTTTCTGCTGAGAGGTCTTATAGTATTCTCAAAAGTTACGGCCAAGGCAACGGATTCAAGTTCCGCCGCATGCAATTGTGCAACCGGACTTTTCAGAAAATAATGTCAAATTATTGAACGTAATTATTGCCTAGAAAATCACAACCAAAACGTGTTGGATTGATCTTCTACCCTGATGTCTACATCTAGATTGATGTCTACATCCTGAATAGAATATGCTGCTAATTTTATCTTGATAAAGAACCGCTTGTTGAAACGTCGATTTCGTATATTACTTTGCGTAAGACTGCATTACAGTCCATTTTATGTGTGTTTAAACTATTTCGTTATATAAAAAACAGTTGTATTGCAGTCGTTTCCACTCAATTACTTTTCATGCCAGTTAGTTATAAGTAAGCTGTGGTGATAGAACACTGCACAGTTAATGCATTCAGTTCACGACGTTCATTTTAAGCGTATCAACTTGTTTTTAAATGCGGTAACAATTGAAATGATATAGACCTAATTGTTATTAATAATATAGGAACTATTAATGGCGATGTTTTGAAAATTATACCAGATTCATGCAGTCGATTACAGTAATTACTGCAATTATTTTTTAGAATTATTCTGGTTAGAAAATATCTGAAGAAACCACTTCACTGCCCGTAGGAAGCAAGAGTTAATCTTTCGTAATTCTTGGGGGCATTTGAAATGAAGTGCTACAGAAATATTCTACGAATATCATGGACAGAGAAAAAGAATAACATAGACGTTTTTAAAATACTGAAAATAAATGAAGTGTGGTTGATAAATATACTAAGAAGGAAGATGTAGTTTTCTGGACACTTAAAGAGACAAGATAGCATGGAAAGGCTGATTCTTGGGAGCAGACAGAGCACGGGGCAAGAGAAGAAGAGGAAGATCAAGAAGATGATGAACTAGCGATATTGAACAATGTATGAACATGTCCATGGTCAATGCAAGCCTGCTCGCCTGGGTTGTATACACGATGAAGACAACGTCTTGGAAACATATGCACTTGATATAATTCTTGGAGATTATGACATAGCAGACACTGAAAATAAAAAAGTAAATGATAAACACCTGGTCAAGGTTGCATCAATCATCACCAGGTGGTACCGACTGGCGTAGGAGTCATGGATCTTCACAACTATCTATTTCTAGCATCTTATATCAGGATCATTGTTTACTTTTTGCCATGCCACAATGTTATTAAACTATTAAATATTTTATCACTGATCTGTCTTGCCTTAAATACATTTCAATAATGTTCTTCACCCAAACCAAAGCTTATGTGCCTGTCAATGTAGATCTGAACCATCTATTATGTAACAATCTGAATGATCAAGAATTCCCACATGTTGACGAGGCCCGATAGGGAAGCAAAAAATAGCAACACTGTTTACCTTTATGTATGTCGTAAGAGACGACTAAGGAGGTTATTGGGTGGAGTTGGCTGTCCCATCCCACATAGTATAGGGTCAAAGTTATCCAACACCATGCTGAAGTAGGATATGCCAGGCCAAAAAGGGCAGATATCGTAGTGCTGTAAACGATGACACAACTCATTCCGTTCTCCGGATTATATCCTTCTAATTTACAGGAGTTTAAGAACGAACGCAGAAGAAGAAGAAGAATGATCAAAAGTGCACAGAGTCAATGCGAGCATGTCTTAGATGGTATTGGTTGTTAGGACAACAGCTGAGATTACGGACGTCTTCAAGTTTACCAACAAGAGAATTATGAGATTACTGACGTCTTCATATTCTTGTCTTCATATCTAAATATTGACATAAATTACGTCAATATTTTTTTCGCCCTCTAATTATCAAAAGTTGTCAAGAATTCAGTGACAATCCCCCTGTTTAATTATGGCAAACACATTTTATTTCTTCTCAAATAAGCAACTTTGTGTTTTTTTTTAAATTTGCTACACTATCTGAAATTATGTAATTTCCTAAAATAGAACAGAATATAGCTCAAAAAGCTCATCAAAAATTCCACAAAAACGAAATAATTATCTCCTTTTTTTTCTTTAATTAAGGAAACTTTTCCTTGGTTACCAAAGTCACATATATCTACTGCTCTGAATGACGTAATTACGTACACTGATAGTTGCCAAGAATTATGTTTTTGCATACACAGATCGTTGTGAGGAAATGTAGTTGAGATTTTTAGATAGTATTTGTTAGTCTTTGCCAAGCATAACGGGATCTATAAGGAAAATACTTCCAGAATGAGCATGGAGATTGAGATCGGTACTGCAGCTCTCCAATGGTTTCTTGATTCTTGATTAGAAACTGGCCTCACAGCACGTGAGGCATTCCCATAAGTGATCCACCCTCTGTTCCAGCAGCCATTCGACTCGAAGGTGTTTCGAGTCCAATGCCGCTAAAAACAGACGTCGACATCAGGGCACAACTCTGGGCCTTGCGACAGGTTTCTTTGTTGTTCCGCCCACCCATGCCGTGCCCGTAACTAGTTCAAAAAACAACGTCGGCCTGTCGGAGCAACATGGTAACTGTTATTGAAGTTTACGACTACGGGATTGTATAGATGACATGCCATGAAGATTCTATAAAAAGATTACCTCAATATAAAGGCATGTCATCTACTAAGGTTTTCTGTTGCATTGTTGGTTTGTCTAGTGAGCCATTGGTGAGACCCACAGATGCAACCGCATGCGTGCATGCATGCAACATTTTCTCCAATGGTTTACGGATACTCAACCTAGAGGGCAATTATCCTGTATAATTCTCTGTCGTTGTTTTGAGAGATTACAAAAGTTGGACTAGATCAAAACGTATGACATCTATAGATGCTTCCATCGTAGATATGTCTTCGATAAGACGGTTGTGGGGGGGGGGGGGGGAGAGAAATAATTGAAAAATGAATATTTTTTTCCGTTTTCACGAGTAATTCATTTTAGTGAGATTGTTTGTGACTTTTTGAGGTTGAGGGGGTAATTTCTTTTTAAAAGGTAAGGTTGAAGTTTCACCCGCTTTTTTTACTTGTTTCCTAGTACTAATTGTAATGTTATGTATTTTACTTGTTTCCTAATGCTAATTGTAATGTTATGTATTTAATTGTTTCCTAGTACTAATTTTAATGTTATGTATTTTACTTGTTTCCCAGTACTAATTGTAATGTTATGTATTTTACTTGTTTCCTAGTACTAATTGTAATGTTATGTATTTTACTTGTTTCCTAGTACTAATTGTAATGTTATGTATTTTACTTGTTTCCTAGTACTAATTGTAATGTTATGTATTTTACTTGTTTCCTAGTACTAATCGTAATGTTATAATTTCCTAAGTTATACACCACCTTCCCACCTTGAGTGCTTCCACCATGCATTGTATGTATTCGCATATAACGAATGCCAGGAATGGGAGTGCAGGTAAAATTGTGTCCACTCTGGACATTTCTGAAGATCTCTTAACGAACATCTGAATAGGAATTTAAGTCTGTTTACTGATGGATGACCACTGATACGGAGAGCTGAACGCTTATGGGAATGCCCCATGTGTCATGATTCTGATTTCTAATAAAGAATCTAGACAGTTCACGATTCAGCTGCACAGAACCTGTAGCAACGAGGACAGAACGACTGCATGGTAGACATTAACTTTTAAGGCTCAGATCACGCAGGATCCTGACATTTGCATGATATTCATGAAAGCTACACTAGCGCAGGCATTGCGCAACGCGATATCCTAGTCGATTGAAGTGGTATGTGAATGAGTCGGCCTACTAAAGAGGTTATTTGAACTGCTTAGTTTGTGACCTTCCTTGAACAGTAACGTAGAGTTTGATGTAGACAGGCCCGTAGATAAGGGTGGGAGAAATTTGAGGTTTTCAACCCCCCCCCCCCCCCCCAAAGCAAATATGAACATGATTGTTAGTATTAGGAACACGTATTTACCGACTGTTGGTCGGTTAAAACAACCTCTCCCGTAGCGATTTTATACAAAATGGTCTTCAATTTCCCGTTCAAAAAGTGAAATTTACACACGAAAACGAACAAATAACATTTTAAAATATTTTGTGTGTGTAAAACCACCTTCTTAAGGCAATGATATCTACGGCGTTGTGTGTAGGAGACTCATGGTGATGGTTGATGTATGACAAGTATTGTTGGTTTACTAATGGTGCGATCAAAATAATTACTGGCCAAGCGGAGAGGCCCATGTGGTAGTGTTGAGCGCACATTCGACCGCGAATAATTTACGTCCTGGTTTTCATCTTTGATTTAAGTCTGTGAAGATTGAGCAGTCTACCACCAATACTGAAGCGAAAATATATGTATGTGCTGTTATCTCGGAAAGCATAACTCAACATTGCATAGAATACCATGCTAAATAGAGTCGGCACCATGATGCATCCCTGTTTAATATTTTCTTACAAATAGACATACTCTTACCGAATTATGGTTTTGTGATTTATAAATACACAAACTCCGACTGCTGTAATGTCTTTCTGACGTAAAAACAGAAAAGCTCAAACAGATGTTTTTTTCTGACTTACAAATAGACAAACTCAAACATAAATAATGTTTTTCTCACAAATAGACGTACTCAACGGTACAGTCTCCAAATTGTCTGTCTGATGAACACAAACAAATATAAGTATTGTTGTCTTCTGATTTGAAATAGATATTCAAGTTCAGAAATATTTGTTTGACAAGACAACATACGATTTTTGTCCAAGCTCTGAATCCCGGACACAGATCTGGTTATGTTTTCTCTAACAGAAGTTTATCAATCGGTCAAGGTCGATTTCACATTCACCAAAATAGTTCAGTAAATGGACGAATAAAAGAATGGGATTTATAATTTTTTTCGTTCGCCAAGATAGTGAGACAAAATACCTTTAACTTCTTGGTAAAAAAAAAAGAAGAAAAAAGTGACTAAAAGCAAACAATATTTGCTGTGTCCATTTAACAGAATCAACCATTGGTGTAGACACATCACCAAGAATTTGGAGGTAGGATCAGGTGCCGGCTTTGCATTGCATGTGTTTGTTTAATTTTATTTTCAAGTGATTGTATTTGAGTGCCATCAATGTGCATGACGTCTGCAGATTATGTGGATTTAATCTTCTCTGACGTTCATGTGATTTCTCTGTTATATTATGCATATTTACCAGCTCCTAGATTTGGTACTCTTTCTTAGTGTTAGGCCGCAACAGACTCAAATAACACACGTACAGGAAGTTTGGAGATTGCGACACCGAAATGCGTCTCCGTTGTAAAGTAAAGGTAGGTCCCATGGTAGCCTACCGTCGAGGAAGATAACTCTTCATGCACTAAGCAGTAACAACTATTAGGTTGGGTGGCCAGTTTCCTTGCTTATTGTCTTTACCTCCCCTAACTCATGAGTCAGGTACTCGTTTACAGCTGAGGCGACTGGAGAAGTGGTCGTGTCAAGCAAGAAATCACAACCCGAATTTTGTGTGTGTCCGGACGAGGTTTCGAACCTGGCACGCTGAAGTCTGATGATAGCATGCCAAACTCACTTTCAACTAAGGGATAAATGTTCCAGTGTTGGGTAACAACCCTAAACAGGAAGCAGGTGGCTGGAGTAACACCGGGCAAATGTCAAGATAAACAAAAATAGGTAGATGTGTTACCAAAATAAAACATAACACAACCTAACAACGAGATACAGGGACAACGACGTTTCGACTATTAAGCCTTCATCAGGACAAACGAAAGACAACGTTACAACGAATCTTACATGGAAACAAACGTGGTTGATAGGGAGGAAAGAGGAGGAGAGATAGTGAATAGATAGTGGAGGAAGTAAATAGGGAGCGGCATATTGGGGAGGAAGAGCGTATGGGGAGAAGAAGTGAGGAGAGAAAGTGCACGGAAGGAGGTGAGGAGCGAAAATGGATAAGGTGTGGTAGCAAGTAAAATAGATAAGGTTAAATTAAGATACTTACCTCAAAAGTGGCAACACGCAATGAGTATAACGAATAGATAGCAGAGGAAGCAGAGATAGAGCAGCCTAGCAGGGAGGAAGAGGGTATGGGAAGAAGTTAGGAGGGGAAAGTGCACAGAAGGAGATGAGGAGTGAAAATAGTTAAGGTGTAATAGCAAGTAAAATAAGATAAATGAGGATAAATTAAGATACTTACCTTAAAAATGGCAACAGGCAATGAGTATTAGCATACAGTCGTGATGGAAACGCAAAAGAGGACGGTACGAGAGATCAGATGAGAGAGAGAGAGAGAGAGAGAGATGGAGATGAAAAAGAAAAAAGAGAGAGAAAAAAGAAGAAAAAAAAGAAACGAACGAGCAGATATGGGCAGTGGAGAGAAACTATAAATAGGAGTAGATAATGGTGGGAAGAAAATACAGTGATAATACAATGATGTATGCAAGTGAGAGTAAAATATAGGTGATAATATGTAAAAAAGGAAGAAAAAAACAAATTATCTGATACGTTGAGAACTGGCTAGCTTGAGACCAACAGTCACACTGGTGGGTCAGGGTCAATGGACAATGGAAGCTAGTGAGGCAGTAGCGTCAATAAAATACCAACATGCCAGATTGTCACACCACAGGAAACAAGAGGAATACAGAAACAGCCGCAGGGAAGAAAGAGCGATATAGATAATGATCTAGTAGTACGACGAGAGACCAACTGAAATAATAGGCAGGGCCGTAGAGAAAAACCCGAGGCGGGTAAAAGTTAAAACCGTGACTCCTACCAAATAGCCATAGAGACAGATAAAAAGGATGAGAGGAATGCAGAGGAGAAGAACAAGAAAAGAGAGAAGAAGAAGGAAAAAACAATAAAAATAAGGGTGGATAGTCGGGGGACCCGAGCCGGAAATACGCCACGCAAGGACGGGATGTGGAAGTAGGAAGGAGCCTACCAGACACAGCAAGGTAGGGTAGGGGACTATCTTAATTTATCCTCATTTATCTTATTTTACTTGCTATTACACCTTAACTATTTTCACTCCTCATCTCCTTCTGTGCACTTTCCCCTCCTAACTTCTTCCCATACCCTCTTCCTCCCTGCTAGGCTGCTCTATCTCTGCTTCCTCTGCTATCTATTCGTTATACTCATTGCGTGTTGCCACTTTTGAGGTAAGTATCTTAATTTAACCTTATCTATTTTACTTGCTACCACACCTTATCCATTTTCGCTCCTCACCTCCTTCCGTGCACTTTCTCTCTTCACTTCTTCTCCCCATACTCTCTTCCTCCCCAATATGCCGCTCCCTATTTACTTCCTCCACTATCTATTCACTATCTCTCCTCCTCTTTCCTCCCTATCAACCACGTTTGTTTCCATGTAAGATTCGTTGTACCGTTGTCGTTCCTTTGTCCCGATGAAGGCTTAATAGTCGAAACGTCGTCTGTCCCTGTATCTCGTTGTTAGGTTGTGTTATGTTTTATTTTGGTAACACATCTACCTATTTTTGTTTATCTTGTCACTTTCAACTAGGCTACCTCGCTCCTCATTTGATTGTCTCTGTTGACAATATTAAAAAATACACAGAACATATTTTGCAGAACTGCTCACTGTATCACACCACAAGAAAAAAACTATGGTCATCTGAAACATTTCTGACGGACAATCTCTACGGCCCTGTCTTGAAGCTGGTGGGTGACCACAGTAAATCTCATTGATGAAATTCATATCATCTTATTTTGATTGGAGAATGAGAAATAGTTTTACTGTGTTCGATCGATCAATTTTACTTTTATTCTGTTTTCTATCTTTGCTCATTCTCCCACTCAGCTCACTCTTGTATTTACTATCTTTATTTATAGTTATATTTTAATTCTTCGTTTAAGTATGTTTGTTCATTTTGTGTCACATTTACGTAGACTTCTCTGCTAACAATAAAATACAGAATCAGACATAGAAACACTAGAAGACTAACACAGAGTCAGTTTTAGATTACATTACAAGACAATATATTAAATGGCTTACACACTCCACCGACTACTGTCAGATAGGCCCATTCACACAAAAAAGCAATGGATACATAACCAGAGGCCGACCATACACAAGTTAAATTACAAAAAAATAAAATAAAATAAAGCACAGAAACAAACATACATCAAACACACAAAAGGTTGTCTCTCAATGACTTTTTCAGCCCTAACACGGATCACAAATGGATACAGCAGAAAGAAGTCAATATAATCTTTCCTATGGTCATTCTTTACTGTGTTATCTCTGCCCATTCTTTGTTCGCTTTAATTTCTGTCTATGAAGTAAATGAACAATCTATCAGATTATCGTTTCCCCTGACATTTTGTGACGACATAAGCACTTACGTAAAACACAAAGTCGATCATCTTTACAATGAACGCACATATTATATGGCTATTGGTACCGGTATGAAAAACATAAATGATTACAGAGAGTTTCACCGTTTCAGTGATCAAATCTTTAACAGCCGATGTAGTATACATCACTATGTAGTAGAAATCCGCCCTGTATCATTTCATAAGGCCACTTTTACTATCGACGATGTCTTTACATGCGAATCCCACAACGTTATTTACGTTATAATTTGTAAACACCGTGACATTAAATACATAGGTGAAACTTGCAAAAACTAAGTGATCGTTTCTGCCAACATCTTCATGTTATTAACTACAGAAAGTTTACTTCACTTGCTATGCATTTCAATGGCGCTGATCAGTGTGGTTCCCGTGACAATCATTCAATCTTGACTGCAATAAAATCTTGTACCACTGACGATAGAGCTAGATACTACGTCCTTGCAGTTTGGTACCCTTATGCCATTTGATCTTAATACAAATCATTCATTTATTTAGACTTGGTCTTTGGTGTGTTGTCATTCATGTATTTTTGTTTTTGTTTTTCTTGAAGCACAGTTGTTTTATTTTGCTCTCATTCCCATATTTTTTTAATACGCGTCTCGACGACAATACTTGTGTACACGCACGTCATTGTTTTCTTTGATTTATCATCAGTTCGATGTCTGCCGTTGGATGCAATTGTGATAACGCTACTATTTTTACTGTTTTTAATGTTTGTTCACTGTTTGTCTTGCATTGACTTCATAAAGACCTGATGGCTGACGCTCTGAATCTATCTTGCATATTGTTATCTATAATTTTTCATACAGCACCCAACAGTCCGACAGTCTGCACTTCCATTGTAAAGTTGTTTGACCTTGTTTTGTTTACTCAAGTCTTAGAAGGCCACTGAACATAGTTGGTCAGACTTCAAATCAAACACAGTTGTCAGACAAGAATCAAAACAAGAATATGTATCCACCTATATTAGTAAGCGTCACTGGAATTGCATCGGACACGCACTACGAATGGATACTGAAAGACTTCCCTGCCAAACGTTGATGTGGTCACTAAAAGGCAAGAGACAACGAGGAAGACCAAAAGAAACGTTACGTAGAACTATTACAAGGGGACGTTTCACCATCGGTATCAGAAACAATGAAGATCTAAAACAAATTGCAATGAAACGAGAGATATGGAAATCTATGGCATTCGCCCTATGTGCCGTCTTTGGCCCTATAGGAATAACTAACTAACATAACTTTTTATGTAACTCATAAAGTAAAGTAACCCATAGCATTTATTAATGCCGTAGGGGTGTGAGATGTTAGCGATCTCACATTTCACAGGCTCTGCAAATGAGGGTGGTAGCCATCTCCTCTCCCTCGCAGATTAATCCGGTACCCATTTAAGGATGGGTCGACCTGGGAGCCGTTGCGATCTGAAAACATTTCCGCCTCAGCTGGGGAATGAACCCAGGACCACTCATATGCGAAGCCAGTGCGCTAACCACTGCGCTAAAGCGGCTCCCAAAATGAGTATGTAACTTATACAGCCCATAGAAAACCTCCCTGCACTCCGTCACAGGAAAACATGCAGTAACGAAAGTTTTACTAGTTTTACAGCGGTCTCACTTATTGATTATAACAACATAGCAAAGTTTCAAACGCTTAATAGGTACATGACGTTTATTAGAGAGAAACGAAGATAAGTGGAATGTATTGCCAGTATTATTACATGACATGCCAACAACAAAGACAAGGACAGGTACGTTTCGACTAAAAAGTCTTAAAATATATACTGTGACAGAATGAATTTCGATATGATTTTCTGCATAATATGTGCCTAGAAATTAATCTGCAATTATCTGACTTATTACAAAAAGTGATGCATGAGATATCATTTGGAAATTATTTTGTTTGTAAAGTGCAATTTTTCGGAGATTCCTAAGGATCATGCTGGAAGCTACGGAGTTACGTGATACGAGTAGTACGATGTGCAGGTTGCATGCCCCTTTCTGTGAGATCGAATGATTACATATGGAGAAACCTGAGTATGATAAATAAATCCTCTTTTTTGGAACTTCTTTTTGGACAGTTTCTCATATTGCACGCATGAGATGTGTTCGGTGAATATGGTATTACGCATATATTTGTTTCATTGATCAACGGGATACCAAAGGATGGAGAAGTCAACATCACGCCTGCCATCTTTACTTTCCCAAAATATTTCTATTTCCTCTAACGTTTGTTGGTGCGCATACGTTTATTCCCGGCTATCACACCCGAATTCGGTGTATTCCAGCCTGTTACACCGGAATTAGATGCACACATCAGTAAAAGATACCACTCACTAAATATACCAGCCAAGCATATAAAGTAGGAGTGAATCTCTCTTCTTTTGAGTAGTGGTAACCTTCATATGGAAATATTCACGGAGAAGACATCTTTGGATTTGCTGACATGAGAAGAACATTAGGGAATACACTACCCTAGGATGTGGTGGCCTATAAGCCGTTGGTGATTTTAGAAATATTTACAGTTGAAGTTTGATCACCTACTAAAAATTCAATGCACTAACTCATGAGCTACCCTGATACGGGTAATAAAACTGTCATGAATTGGAAAATTAGCCCTAATCTTACAGAAAAATAAATCGTTGCTCTTTCTGAGAGTTATGGTCGTGGTGAAAAAAAATATGTCTCAATCTGTGGCTAATTGTACAGAATGTGTTAAACATAAAATAGGTCAATTATAAAATCAAGAATGCTTTCGCAATCTGTGATTCTGTCAATATCTAATAAGAATATTTAATATGGTTTAAGTAAATAAGCAGGGTATCTATCAAGTCGTAGTGCACTCATTTATATTGCCGGTTGACAAATATCACATGAATTGTCGGTAGTTAGTGCGTATATGTTTTACGTTATTAGCGCTATAGCATTTATTTTAAAAAAACCAATACTACTGCTCTTGACAATGCGTATCAAATACCTCGGATCCAGTATATGCAGTGATGGTAAATGCAAAGCAGAACTAAAAGTAAGGCTGGAGATGGCTTTAGCGTCCTTGTCAATTCTAACTGTGATTAGGAAAAGCAACATCAGTGTTGGAGTGAAAATCAAACTGTATAAGTCGCTGGTGCTTTCTGTTGTGTTGTATGGTTGTGAGAGTTGGACACTAACTGCGGACATGTAGAGAAGATTACAGGCTTTCGAGTGCACATGTTACAGACGAATTCTACGAATTTCCTATAGGGAACATAAGTCCGATGTGTACGTAAGAAATAAAGTAGAGATGTGTGCAGGTGCTCAGGAGCCATTGCTTTCAATAGTGAAGCGACGAAAACTAGCATGGTTCGGACATGTATATTGGCACGATTCCTTGTCAAAAACAATACTGCAAGTAACTGTCAAGTGTGGAAGAAGCAGAGGGGGGCAAATAAAGGCATGGACAGACAACATGAAGGAATGGTCGGACACCCTCTGACCATTTGGTTATTTATATGAAGGAATGGACAGGGCATGATATTTCCACACTGATCCGCATCGCTGAGGATAGAATTCGCTGGAGGACTCTGTGTGCTGAGGCATCCAATGTGGTACCCCTACGACCCTGAAGGGTTACGGTTTATGAATTGATTGATTGGACGAAGTGGTTCATTGCACAACAAAGCTACCCTTGATCAGCGAATACAAGTTAACTCTACAGCTAATAGCAATTTGCTGATTCTCGCAGTACACTGGACCATGACAGTACACAACTTTCAATGACGTCATATTGAGCGCATATATTTTATTTAAAATTCAGTGCACAGCAATTTTATAGATACAGAATCATGAGATTTAGTGACAGAGGGGTTAGTATCAATAATTTCGATTGCGCTACAGCGGCTGCCACATTTTTATTACCAAAACACTGATCCATGTGCTTATCTGAGACAACACACTTCTCAAAATCTCAGAGCTTATACTGTTCTGTCTCTTGTATAGTGCAAGTACTTCATCCACGCCTTCCTTGCTTTGCTTTACTTAATTTTACAACAGTCATAAATTATTGGTAAGAACATTGTTTTCTTCGAAACCGTAAACTAAATTTTAGGTTTTATTTGGGCAGTAAATTTGATGGGTGTACTATAATAAATGATTTACTAATATGAGCCAGAATTGGGACAAGTTCGGATATTGTAAAATTCAGAAGTAAACGTAAATAAATTTGTTTTAATGTGCTGTCTTGTACAAAAGTGAACCAATGCTGAAGACAATCAATTTCAACCCATTATATCAAGGTAATATCTGATCTGATCTAGACAGCAGCAGAGAGACAAATATCTCATCTGATCTAGACAGCAGCAGAGAGACAAATATCTGATCTGATCTAGACAGCAACAGACAGACAAACATACGATATGATCTAGACAGCAACAGTAGACAGGCAATAGTGAAGTGATATTGTAGATCAGGCTATCATGTGTAGGTAGATACGAAGTGATGCAGAGTAGCCGAATTAGGGGAGCAATCAATCATCATAACATCTGCAGCCCCAACCGTCTGATACACGATCCCTAGATGTGTTAGCCAGATGTTTCCCACAACCGTCTGATACACGATCCCTAGATGTGTTAGCCAGATGTTTCACACAACCGTCTGATACACGATCCCTAGATGTGTTAGCCAGATGTTTCCCACAACCGTCTGATACACGATCCCTAGATATGTTAGCCAGATGTTGCACACAGCCGTCTGATACACGATCCCTAGATGTGTTAGCCAGATGTTTCACACAACCGTCTGATACACGATCCCTAGATGTGTTAGCCAGATGTTTCACACAACCGTCTGATACACGATTCTTAAATGTGTTAGCCAGATGTTTCACACAACCGTCTGATACACGATCCTTGAATTTGTTAGCCAGATGTTTCACGCAACCGTCTGATACAAGATTCCTAAATGTGTTAGCCAGATGTTTCACACAACCGTCTGATACACGATCCCTAGATGTCTTAGCCAGATGTTTCGCACAGTCGTCTGATACACGATCCCTAAATGTGTTAGCCAGATGTTTCACACAGCCGTCTGATACACGATCCCTAGATGTGTTAGCCAGATGTTTCACACAACCGTCTGATACACGATCCCTAGATGTGTTAGCCAGATGTTTCACACACCCGTCTGATACACGATCCCTAAATGTGTTAGCCAGATGTTTCACACAACCGTCTGATACACGATTCTTAAATGTGTTAGCCAGATGTTTCACACAACCGTCTGATACACGATCCTTGAATTTGTTAGCCAGATGTTTCACGCAACCGTCTGATACACGATCCCTAGATTTGTTAGCCAGATGTTTCAAACAAGCTATGGTACTAGGTCTATAGATATGTCTTAAGCAAAGGAGGGAGGGGGAAATTGATTTAAAAATGATCATTTGCATATTTTTGCGTGCAATTCCTTCATTTTCATGAGATTTTTTTTTGGAGGGGGGGGGGGGATCGTTAGGTGTGGGGGGCGGGGAGTGGGTACGATATTTTTACCTAATTTCTAGCACTGAAAGTCATGTTATAATATCTAACACCGATAGTCATGTTCTAATTTCTAGCACTGATAGTCATGTTCTAATTTCTAGCACTAATAGTCATGTTCTAATTTCTAGCACTGATAGTCATGTTCTAATTTCTAGCACTGATAGTCATGTTCTAATTTTTAGCACTGATAGTCATGTTCTAATTTCTAGCACCGATAGTCGTGTTCTAATTTCTAGCACCGATAGTCATGTTCTAATTTCTAACACCGATAGTCATGTTCTAATTTCTAGCACGATAGTCATGTTCTAAATTCTAGCACCGATATTCATGTTCTAATTTCTAGCACCGATAGTCATGTTCTAATTTCTAACACCGATAGTGATGTTCTAATTTCTAGCACCGATAGTCATGTTCTTATTTCTAACACCGATAGTCATGTTCTTATTTCTAAGGCTACCTTCGAATTTGTATGGTACGTCTGTTATGAGTGTGCACAATATGGAGACACTTTTAGGATTATGTGTTAACACTGGAAACTGCAGGCGAAAAATGCTATACCATTTAATTTAAATATATATATATATATAATTGAAGCTCATCCTCTATCTGACAGAAGAATGCTGAACTCGTTGGTCCCAGAGGTGTATGACATCCTCCTGGCAGGGCGTGATGATCCTGGGATAGGCCTACTGTTGCACTGGAGTACCTCCCTTCAGGGACTAAACATGTATATATAAACCACCATAACACAACCATGCGTGAGACAGCGAATTTTATACAAGTTCGGGTGTCGCCTCGATTACTCAATGTGGGAGACCTATGTTTTTGTTAGAAAGGGTTTGGGCTGTCAAGAGCTACATTCGCACAGCTAAAGAGATTACTTTCTCATCACCATTATCATAATCAGGGCCGTAGATACGCTCTCCTCAAGGGAGGGGCGGTCACCTAAAAATAAAAGGTCATGCGTACGTTTTTGTGTCAGATCTTTTTGATAAAAATGTGATAATCTTTTTTTCTGAAAAATCGCTAGGAATTTGGGGGGGGGGTCCCTTTTGGCGACGTTTCCAGTGTTAAAAGTATTGTTCCGATTTGCTAAAGATGGGGGGGGGGGGGTGGTGGTTTGAACTCCCACATCCATTCCTTATCTATGGAAGTTACCATCATCAGTCTGTCCTGATTTCTTGTACCTGGTGGTGTATACACTGTTGAATAGTTAAAGCACGCAGCTTCTACGACTCCATACATACTTTCATGCAGCTTGCCCTTGCTTACATTCAGCCACACCTTGATCCACATTTTTATTTATTTCATATGGCCCCTTTTTTACTTAAGTAGTTCAATGCAAACTAAAGTATTTCTAACATTCCTGTCACCAGATATCCGATCACACGCAGCATATTCCAGAATATTACACGTTTTCAATGCAGAACGTATTCAAACTTTAAACATTTGCATAATTTATATCAACAAATCAGAACAAACTTTTCTGATCACGTGTGCATAGAATGATCAAATATGTGAACTGCTTTTCAAATTACACAGCAAATATATTTCTGGTATATTTACAATGTTAGACAAATATCGGTTTAACATGGTTTGTTTGACATTTCTGCGATCAGTTACTCACTTAGCTAAATTTACATGTAAGAACATGATTTTTAAAACAGAGTACGAGATAATTGACCAGTTTTAATGTCTCTTGTGCAGTCATCGTTTGTTCGCTGTCCCAGTGTGACCTGTGCTATCTTAACTATAAATTCATGGTCGTACATATGTTTTCAGTAAGGTTGAGGTTTTTCTTATTAAAAAATCATTCTACCGTTTTTATTTGTAATGCCCAATTTTTGATGAGAAATTCTATGACCTTTTTGTGAACTATTGTTAAAGGGGAGGTTAATCCTCTTTTTGCGAAATTCCTAGTACTTCTTCTTCTTCTGCGTTCGTTCTCAAACTCCTGCAGATTAGCATGATGTAGTCCGGAGAATGGAATGCGCTGTGTCATGGTTTACAGCATAGCTGCGATATCTGCGCCTTTCGGCCTGATACATCCGACTTCAGCATGGCTTTGGGCCATTGACCCTATATGGGATGGGACAGCCAACTCTATCCCATAACCTCCTTAGTCGCCTTTTACGACATGCGTGGAAGGTAAACAGTGTTGTTATTCTTTACTCCCCTTTCGGGCCCGGCAACACACGGGCGATTCCTAGTACTAAAATTCATGTTCGGATCTTCTTGGGGGGGGGGGGGGATCTGAGTGTATTTTGATAATATCAGTGCGTTTTAGATTTCATATACGTGTGACCTTATGATCTGTCTATGTGTGACCTTATGATCTGTCTATGTGTGACCTTATGATCTGTCTATGTGTGACCTTATGATCTATGTGTGACCTTATGGTCTGTCTATGTGTGACCTTATGAACTGTCTATGTGTGACCTTATGATCTGTCTATGTGTGACCTTATGATCTGTCTATGTGTGACCTTATGATCTGTCTATGTGTGACCTTATGATCTGTCTATGTGTGACCTTATGATCTGTCTATGTGTGACCTTATGGTCTGTCTATGTGTGACCTTATGATCTGTCTATGTGTGACCTTATGATCTGTCTATGTGTGACCTTATGATCTGTCTATGTGTGACCTTATGATCTGTCTATGTGTGACTTTATGGTCTGGTCCAAATAGATTACAATGCGTGAAATTATTGCGAAAAACACAGCGGAGTTCATTTATCAGTGTTCACACCACCACCCCACTTCCACCCACTGTTCCCGTTATCTACAGACTTACATGAATACACAGGGTGCGTTCACTAAACTGAGCTTAATACACTTATATATATATATATATATATATCATCATCATCATCGACAAATACATTACGCAACTCAGGATCTAACAGATGACACTTTGCAAACACGAAAATCCCACCGTGCCTCTCTGTTCTCAGTGTCCTGTTTCGTTGTCGAAAGACATTATTATGTCCAGTTTTCTTTGATGTTAACAATTAATAATTTGGCATTCCCTTCTTCTTCTTTTTCTTCTTCTTCTTCTCCTACACTCCACTGAAGTTAGTTCATCTCATATCGGATATCTACGCTCGACTGAAGTCAGTTCTCTCTTATTGAATATCCCATCAATCAAAATATTGGAATGCACATAAATTACGTTATCAGTTTTTGCAAATATTTTACCATATAGTCAACAGAATATCAAGAATGTCAACAGAATATCAAGAATGTCAACAGAACATCAAGAATGTCAACAGAATATCAAGAATGTCAACAGAATATCAAGAATGTCAACAGAATATCAAGAATGTCAACATAATGTCAAGAATGTCAACAGAATATCAAGAATTCAAAGACTATCCTCTGCTTAATGTTATCAAAATAAATATACCCACTCCCCTTTTTCTTCCTTCCCCCTCCCCACCCCAATTTAAAAAAATTACAGAAAAAGTACTAGAAAACTCCATGGTATCTTATTTCAGAATTTTATAAAAATTGCTCAAATTCAAAAACATTTAGTTGGTGCATACATTTTTTTTAACATATACTATTGGACGAAGCTCCATCTCCCCCTTAAGATTGCCAACTTTTTTCAGAGAAACTCACTCATTCACTCACTTCATTCACTCGCTCATTCATACACTCGCGCACCCACTGGTCAATTCACTCACTCATCCACTCACACTCCCACTGATCTATTCACTCACTAACTCATTCACTCATCCACTAATTCATTCATCCATTCACTAAGTTTGTTTGTTTGTTTGTTTTGCGTTCGCTCCATTGTAACCATCACGGATATCCGTGCGATTTCCGCCGGGAGCGTGATTACGTTGTGCCACCGTTATGCGCCTTGTAGGCCTAGCATATCCGATTTCGGCATGATTCACTAAGTAATTAATTAACTCACTCATTCCTCCATTCATTCATCATCTAATTCATTCACTCAAACTCTGGTCCATTCACTCACTCATCCATTCACTCACTAACTCACTGGATAATTCACTAAATCATTTATTTACTCACCCCTCCCCCAACTGTTTCATTCACTCATTTATTTACTCACCCATCAACTGATCACTTCATTCACTCATTTGCTCACTCACTCACCATAGCGTTGTAGCCAATTAGATTCATAAACTGGGCGCTAACAATTCCGCCAAAAACGTAGAACCACAAAGTTCCTTGAAACTGGTCACCTGCGTCCAGCAGCAACACCTGCTTGGGATACTCACTTCTCTTCTGTTTCACCTGTACATGATAAGATGGCGATCATTTTTATGATTCATAAACCGTTTATAACGTAGATGATAATCTGATGACGAAAATGAGGAGGACAGCAATGATTATGATGGTAGTAGTGGTGATGGTGGTGGTGGTAGTAGTGGTTATGGTGGCGGTGGTAGTAGTGGTGATGGTGGCGGTGGTAGTAGTGGTTATGGATGGTGGCGGTGGTAGTAGTGGTTATGGTGGCGGTGGTAGTAGTGGTGATGGTGGCGGTGGTAGTTGTGGTTATGGTGGCGGTGGTAGCAGTGGTGATTGTGGCGGTGGTAGTTGTGGTTATGGTGGCGGTGGTAGTAGTGGTTATGGTGGCGGTGGTAGTAGTGGTTATGGTGGCGGTGGTAGTAGTGGTTATGGTGGCGGTGGTAGTAGTGGTGATTGTGGCGGTGGTAGTAGTGGTTATGGTGGCGCTGGTAATAGTGATGATTGTGGCGGTGGTAGTAGTGGTGCTTGTGGCGGTGGTAGTAGTGGTGATTGTGGCGGTAGTAGTAGTGGTGATTGTGGCGGTGGTAGTTGTGGTTATGGTGGCGGTACTTGCTAGTAGTAGTGGTGATGATTGTGATAGAGTCCCATCTCTTGGTCATGTGTCAGGGAGTGAAGTTTTTCTTTTACCTCCAGATTAATGTTTTATTTCTGAATTTTATTTATACAAAAGATAGGGAAATCGGGACGGGGGGGGGGGGGGGGGGGAGGGGGTCCAAGAGTTTTCAACTCAATACTGCCTGTATCTTGCAAACCTGCTGTGTGATGCTATGCTGTTATATAATGCAATGCTGTTTTATGATGTAATACTGCTGTATGATGTTATATGATGTAAGTAATACTGCTGTATGATGTTATATGATGTAATACTGCTGTATGATGTTATATGATATAATACTGCTGTATTATGCAAGACTAAGAGTCTTGGTCACTATCATCAACCAATTTAGAGCTTTAGCAACTCATATCTAGGACTTGTCATTAACAAAATTGTTCCTTAAATGTGGTATCTTTCTATGCCCTCCTGCCTCATGCTCTAAATAATTGTCCGTTCAACGTCTACCACTTTCGTAAGATACTCATATTACAACAGTTTTCGTGACAAAATCAGTCACCATGAGCAACAAATGTCCAATTCATCGCCAATATCGTCTTTCATGTTGCTTTTTTTCTCAACACGCTCCAGGGTAGAAGATACAACACACTCTAGGGTAAAATATACAACACGCTCCAGGGTAGAAGATACAACACACTCTAGGGTAAAATATACAACACGCTCCAGGGTAGAAGATACAACACACTCTAGGGTAAAATATACAACACGCTCCAGGGTAGAAGATACAACACACTCCAGGGTAGAAGATACAACACGCTCCAGGGTAGAAGATACAACACGCTCCAGGGTAGAAGATACAACACGCTCCAGGGTAGAAGATACAACACGCTCCAGGGTAGAAGATACAACACACTCTAGGGTAAAATATACAACACGCTCCAGGGTAGAAGATACAACACACTCTAGGGTAAAATATACAACACGCTCCAGGGTAGAAGATACAACACACTCCAGGGTAGAAGATACAACACACTAGAAGATGCAACACACTCCAGAGTAGAAGATACAACACACTCTAGGGTAGAAGATACAACACGCCCCAGGGTAGAAGATACAACACGCCCCAGGGTAGAAGATACAACACACTCCAGGGTAGAAGATACAACACGCTCCAGGGTAGAAGATACAACACGCTCCAGGGTAGAAGATACAACACGCTCCAGGGTAGAAGATACAACACACTCCAGGGTAGAAGATGCAACACACTCCAGGGTAGAAGATACAACACACTCCAGGGTAGAAGATACAACACACTCCAGGGTAGAAGATACAACACACTCCAGGGTAGAAGATACAACACACTCCAGGGTAGAAGATACAACACACTAGAAGATGCAACACACTCCAGGGTAGAAGATACAACACGCTCTAGGGTAGAAGATACAACACGCTCTGTGGTAGGTTTATATTAAGACCACATACACTGAGTAAAAGATCTGTAATTATAAACTTTTATAATAAACCACTTTGCACATGACCAATATCGGATAAAAGGAGGCGGATCACCGTTTCATATCGGAGAGCCATTTGTGCTTTCGTGTGTGGTATGTTGGGAGAAGCATATTTTGTTTTCTTTATTTGGTATAGTGGGAGAACCATATTGTGTTATCTTTATTTGGTATGGTGGGAGACGCATATTGTGCTTTCCTTATTTGGTATAGTAGGAGATATTTGAAATGGACAGGGCAAGATATTTCCACACTCATCCGCATCGCTGAGGATAGAATTCGCTGGAGGATTCTGTGTGCTGAGGCATCCAATGCGGTACCCCTACGACCCTGAAGGGTTACGGGTTTATTGATTGATTGATTGATGGTGGGAGACGCATATTGTGCTTTCCTTATTTGGTATAGTGGGAGACGATTTGTAACAGTAATGTAATATAACTGTCTGATCTAAAGCTGTGTGATGACGGAGTCATCCGGAGTCACTAAGTGCACAATGAGAGATCCAAACCAAGAACCTCTGGCATCTCTAGTGATGTGACCAAGTCTAACCATGTAGATCTCTTCTGGCATCAATAAATACAGAGGCACTTCTTGTTACAGAAATAAAATGTCGTTTAATATAAACATCAAGCCAATGGTACAAATCAATATTAAATTCCGGAGTATTTAATATCTCCGTGACGTATAATACATCACCAATACAAAATGCCAAGATTTCACAAACTACTCTAGCACATCCAGGAATTAGGCACACGTTATAATATAAGCTTAATGAGATTATAGACCATCTCCTTATTCTACTACTAATCTCACTTTTTGGTCGACTAACTTACTTTCTATTTCAAGTCGGAGTTGTTAAACTCAACAAGGGACTTGTCTCTCCGGGGAGACAAGTACTAACTCTCTGGACTGTCCCGGGGACTCTGTGCGGGGACTGTCCGCGGGGATTCTGTGCGGGGATTCTGTGCGGGGATTCTGTCCTCTAGCACTGCTTCACCCTCTTTTTGTGTCCTCCGGTGAGGTTATCAACTCCGCCCTCTTCGTCATCACCTGTCAAACTCCTGTACGCGTTTATTAGACCATGCGTAACGTTAGATGTTCCTCTCTGGTCGGAGGCTATGCCCTTGGCGTTACGCAACTTAATACTCTTGCCAATTCCATTGTCTGGTTGTTGCGAGTATCCACGAGTTCAGACGCACTGTGTGAGTTTGTAGACACTCGTCTTAACCTAGTCCAAACATCCCATTGTCCTTCCTGGGGTATGGTATCGTGGCGTCGTCTGCCTCCCGTGACCGAGTGCGTAAGATGCAGACTTGTGATAAATAATATTGCCTTTTTTCTAAAACGTACTAGCTTGTCTCAGACTTTCTGTCTGACATCTGCGCGAACAACTCGTCTGCAATTTAAAGTATTTGTACCAACATTTACACAAGAGCAAAACATTCAATGTGTTGCATTTCCCCAGTCCATCTCTTGCTACCCGTGAAGGGTTCTCACTTCTTACTGTGAAACCCCCTGCCTGTGAAGGGTTCCGCAACCAGATACTATCACAGCATATTGTGCTTTCCTTATTTGGTATGGTGGGAGAAGCATATTGTGTTATCTTTATTTGGTATGGTGGGAGACGTATATTGTGTTTTTCTTATTTGGTATGGTGGGAGAAGCATATTGTGTTTTTCTTATTTGGTATGGTGGGAGAAGCATATTGTGTTTTCCTTATTTGGAATGGTGGGAGAAGCATATTGTGTTTTCTTTATTTGGTATGGTGGGAGAAGCATATTGTGTTTTCTTTATTTGGTATGGTGGGAGAAGCATATTGTGTTTTTCTTATTTGGTATGGTGGGAGAAGCATATTGTGTTTTTCTTATTTGGTATGGTGGGAGAAGCATATTGTGTTTTCCTTATTTGGTATTGTGTTTTCCTTATTTGGTATGGTGGGAGAAGCATATTGTGTTATCTTTATTTGGTATGGTGGGAGAAGCATATTGTGTTTTCCTTATTTGGTATGGTGGGAGAAGCATATTGTGTTATCTTTATTTGGTATGGTGGGAGAAGCATATTGTGTTATCTTTATTTGGTATGGTGGGAGAAGCATATTGTGTTATCCTTATTTGGTATGGTGGGAGAAGCATATTGTGTTTTCCTTATTTGGTATGGTGGGAGAAGCATATTGTGTTATCTTTATTTGGTATGGTGGGAGAAGCATATTGTGTTATCTTTATTTGGTATGGTGGGAGAAGCATATTGTGTTTTCCTTATTTGGTATGGTGGGAGAAGCATATTGTGTTTTCCTTATTTGGCATGGTGGGAGAAGGATATTGCGCATTACGTTCTTCTGGCTGTAGATAAATCTTTTAGATTAGCGATGGTGGGGAAGAAAAAAATCTTTGCGGAATTTGGTTGTGGCAATATTTTGCCCAGCACTGTACATATAACATGATGCATAGTAGTTGGCCGCAGAGGAAATATCAATGATTGAAGCGAAGATATAGTTAAAGATAGAAGTTGTTGCCATGCGTGTATTATTGCAACAGAATGTAAAATGTATCAAAGGGACAACTTTGCGTGTTCTTACCATTGTTCGAATCCTGGCTGCCCCACCAAAGCATTTCCCATCAGCTTTTAGTTCGTTCGTGCATGGTCCACTATTTCTGATAACATTAAATAAATACAAGTTTTCAGAATTGGCATGATTCTAGAGAATCATAAGACGGCAAATAAAATTACAATCTGGTTAATCCAGTCCGGAAAATATCATATGCTGTTGAATTATGTACAGTATGGCTTATATGTGATCTCAATAGCATGTGTAGAGAATTGACTCACTTTTATCTAATCGGCGAAGTGCCCTGCTCCACACAAAAAAAGCGTATTTGATCATTGCTGCGGAAATTGCTCAAATGACAGGCTAGCGAAGAGATAATGTCTTTACGGATGCTGGTTGGCACAGTTAGTTAATAGAGACTTCTTTGAAGACAAATATGTCGTGAATGCCAGTTTTCGGGATGAAAACGGCAGATATGAAGCTGGACTTCAGTTAACGAGATATATATCTTAGAGATGCGCTGCTGTCACTGAATTGTTCTCGTGTAATTAGGTGGCTTATTGTCTATGTTCCCGCTGATTTAAGATAATTCCTTATTTAAAAACCTGGACCCGACACAGAAATAGATTTTCAGTAGGGTTACACTAGGATTAGTTCACTTTTCTTAGACAACATTTCGTTCACCAACATCATGAACACCACAAATTTCGTTTTCTACACACATTTTTATGCGGACTGCAACGATTTTGTTTCCTAACATTTACTTTTCACTTTTCCTCTTTACGTGATTCCTGAAGATGACTGAAACCTTAATATCGACTATGAAAAGTGCCTTCATCACAGCTTCCATTTTTCATTGTCACAAGTGTTCCCCCACTTGCTCTAAGCGCTCCTCTCTAATTCTGTTGTGTGTTTACTGTAGACATTGTGTTCAATAAACGGTCCACTTCTCAGGAGTCTTGCTCACAAATCTCACTATCGATGTGTCGGGCCATTTCCGCAAACTAAACGGCGACACGACGCATTTCCATCCTCTGGACTACATTCTGCTGGAAATCTATCTTGTTACAGTAGAACTGATGTGATTGTATGCTAGTATCTAATTACAGTAGAGCTGATGTTATTGTTTGCAGTATTTTGTTACAGTAGAACTGATGTGTTTATGAAAGTGGCTCTCAAATGAGTGTTTTGGGACATGGAACAATCCTACAAAGAATCTAGGAATGAAATAAATCAAAGAAGTAGCTCATAACTGCAGAAGAATAGAAGACGCTAAAACATGTGCATGTAACGCAATTACTTATACAGCGATCGCTCCAATTAAAAAAAAAATTCTCATAAGAGCGAATAGAACGAATGCACGCTAATAGTTAAAAGAAAAGTACCTCACAAAAATGGCATTGATGTTATAACCTCCAACGAATAAGTGCTCGTGTTAATTAAGAACAAATCCTATCCTATTTGAAGCCATGTAGCCATGCATCCTTATTGAAGCTATGGAGTCATATGTCCTTATTGAATGATTAGGTATTAGGTATATCGATTATCCTCTTCGCACACCGGACACGCCCATAGGTGCTCAGATCTCCGCTTTAGTAAATCTCTCAGGGTATAACGGCTGATGGTTCCAGTTCTATATTGGTTCACAGCTCTTTTTGAAATCTTTGTCAGGGGTTCTCTACGGGCCACGCCCATCCTCACTCCAAATTCGCGCATTCTCGATACTGACTCCAGCTCATTCATCTCAACATCCTCTGATCGTGAGGATTCACGAAGAGCATATGTCCTTATTGATTTCATGTAGCCATAAGGACTATGTGGGTACAAGTGAACAACTTCGATACCACCAAGTGGTTGCTGTCTTCAATGTCAAAACACAGCATGGTTAGTATTCCTTCTACATACACAAGTAGACACTTTTTAAGTGGTATGTCTTCTACATACACAAGTAGAGACTCTTTAAGTGGTATGTCTTCTACATACACAAGTAGACACTTTTTAAGTGGTATGTCTTTTACATACATAAGTAGACACTCTTTAAGTGGTATGTCTTCTACATACACAAGTAGACACTCTTTGTGGTATGAACGTTCTTCAATCATTTCATATCGCTGGGACAGAACAAAGTACACAAGTAAAGAACATAAACAGAATTTTAAAAAACAAGTAAAGAACATAAACAAAAGAAAATACACAAGTAAAGAACATAAACAAAACAAAATGCACAAGTAAAGAACATAACCAGAACAAAATACACAAGTAAAGAACATAACCAGAACAAAATACACAAGTAAATAATATAAACAGAACAAAATACACAATTAAGAAAATAGCCCAGAACACAGGTGGTACTATTCTGATATTTTCTATAACCTTCACTAAAAACATTGGAGCTCTTTTTTTTTACACCATTGAATGTTTTCGGTGATAAAAAAGTATGATTACTGGATATTTCAAGTGCATTAGGTGTGCATAATATGTTTACAAAATTTGATTAAGTTCTATATTAATGTTTATCTGGGCATGGTACCATTTTCTCTATAATGTTGTATTTTTTTGGGAGGGAAAGAAATTAATTCACAATAACTGAATATAGAAAAAAACTAAAATAGTATCAATATTTCATTTTAGAAAATTAACTTAAGTGAAACTAAATAATAAAAGTATACCTTGTAAAAATAGACCAAACAATTTTTATTTATGGCACACAATATTGTAGCCAAAAAAAATTGCTTTTATAAACTTAAATACATGCTGAATATCGTGCAAATTATGTATCATAATGGAACTTGCAAGAATTCATCTAATAACATCTGACTTTCACAGGAAAACTATCTGTACTATTAAAATTGTGAAGGAAAAATGATGAGATATTTAAGTCAAAATGGTTTGTAATAATAAAAAACTAAAAAGGGTTTAAAAGCCGTAGAAGATTGACTTCACTGTACTCGTATAATGAGAGAGTACATGCCGAGAGTACCACTCATAGCACGTAACTCTGAAGCTTCAAGTGATAATCCACAGGGATCTCCGGAAAAAAAAATTCTACTTATAAACAAGACGACACAAGTCGGATTCGAACCTGTGACCTCTTGAACACAAGGCTGAAGCAAAATCCCTCATCAAAGGAAAATACAAACATACATGGAGTCAGAGAACAGGCAGTAACTCTCCACAGGACCCTATTCTAAAGTTAAACAGGTCACAACAAACCACAATTTTTAGACTTAGCACAGGACACTGCAGACTACAAGCACATCTCAACAAAATTAAGGCTGCCCACACTGACCAATGCCGATGTCAAAAGGGTCCCCAGACTCCAGAACATATTCTGCAGACATGCCCACTCTTTGATGACGTGAGAACCAAAATATGGCCCCAAGAGACAGATCTGAAGGTGAGGACATCCTGCTGACGACTGAATTCATGGAGGCGGCCCACCTTCCTGTATAGACTTATGAGCATAGGAAACTGATCGCAGAAGAAGAAGAACACAAGGCGAACAGCTTAACCACTATGCCAGCGAGATCCGTTAACAAAATATACTGTAATGTATTGTTAAAGTTTATAATGAATATCAAACGCCAAATACTTACCTGTCAGTCTCTTCAATCCTGGCGTGAACATCATTGGTGTGTAAGATGGTGAGATCAAAGTTTGCCCCTACACAAGCGATGGCTATTCCCGACAGGACAAGAACTCCGATTATTGAAAACCTCTCTGTCTTCTGAGATATAACAGACATCATGGATTCCCCTCTGTTGAAAGTAACAATTATATTTGTGACAATTATTATTATTCTTTTAGCAAACTACCGTCATCTTTTTTTAAAGCGAAACTTTTCACAACAAGGTCATCACATTTTCCACCGCAAAGACGATCTGAAACAGGAAAACAAACTTACGACTCTTCTTTAAATAGGTAACCCCCTCCCCCTTCCGCCCCTTTCACACGAGGAGATGATATATACGGTTGTGTAGACTGATACACTACATGTTGCACACGGAATCTTTTACTAGTGGCCCATCAAACTAACCATCATGCAACAGCAGACCCCTATTACAATACATGACATGTCTATAATATTCTATAGAGACATAGAGACTGGATTCTATAGAACCATGTATAATACTCTATACAGACACAGAGATGTGATTCTATAGAACTATATGGAATACACTACAGAGCGATGAGAGATGTGATTCTATAGAACTATATAGAATGTTCTATAGAGCGGTGAGAGTACCAAGAACAGCTAGAAAAACTAATGAGTGTGTGTTCAAAGTCAAATATTAAACATGGGGTTAACTATGCATATGAGTGGTCCTGGGTTCATTCCCCAGTTGAGGCGAATACGGCTCCCGGGTCGACCCAGCCAGAGTTGGGTACCGGATTTATCCTGGAAAAAAAGACTGTTAGGGAGAGGAGATGGCCACCGTCTTCATATAACAGAGCCACTGAAATGTGAGATATCTAACATCCTACACCCCTACTGCATTAATAAATGATATGGGTTAACTACATTTTTTACTACTTACTAATATTAGAAAATATAAGTTTTTTTTTGGCGACTTTGAGGGATTTTTAAAAACATTGCGACTATGGGTTCAATATATAGTCGAGAGAAATTTGTGGAGGTTCACGGTTACATACACAAGTGTGCACGGCACTTGATCCACTTTAAAAAAAAAAAAAAAGATCACTTCCTTCTATTCGTATGTAATTCTGTCATTTTGATATTTTTGGTGACTTTTTTTTAGAAAGAATACCACTAAGATAAAGTAGTAGTGGAGGCCGCGTGTGTGTGTTTGCTGACAATATATGTATTTAGTGATTGTATTTGGGAGTTGTTAGGATGATACATGAACCACCAATAAATAAATAATACTATATCCTTGTGGTTATATGAGAAACTTGTAACTACGTAGAACTATCTGAACGGACGGAAATGTCCTCTTCGCATACCAGATGGCGTGTGAATCCCTGGATTATGTGGAAGGAAATGTTCTGTCCACTTTTCACATCAGGATAATGACATAAAGTGACATTAAATGTCCGTGAGAACCATCGCCTTTGACAAGTATTTTAAGACTTTTCAACAGAAAATATAAACATGACCGGAAAGGCTGATTTAGATTACTTTCGTGCATTTCGTTGGGCTACTTTGGCTATTTCGAAGGTCAAGACACATTCAAATAGGAAGCAAAACAACTGGATCTTGATTATGATTAATATGATTAATAAAAACATAATGTACAGGAATAAAGTACCAGCAGAATAGCCAAACTATGTACGATCAGTACATGCGTGTTTCCAGTGGCAATATACGGTTGTAAGGCATGGACATTAAATAAAACAGTAGCAAAGATAATCGCTGCTTTCGAAATGAGATGCTATAGAAGAATTATGCGTATATCGTGGACAGCTAAAAAGACAAATCAAGAAGTGTTAAGATCAATAAACGCCGAAGAGGGCCACGGACATCATAACAAGAAACTTTTTTTTTGTTTATATAAAGAAACATAGCATAGACAGATTAAAAACTGAAGGCAGAGTTAACTGTAACAAGGGAAGAGGGCGCCCAAGACGACGATGGTGCTGTGATATATTATTGTTTAAACATGTGTCTAGCTGCAGCAGGTCAACTCACCCAGAATCGGAGAGTGTTCAGAGAATCCATAGGAAGACCACGTTCTGGAAAGAATATGTCACATGTTAAATACAGGGATTACCCGTTTTTTGACTTGCGTCATAGTAATACATGTTACTTCTGATTTCATTTTCCAAAAAAAGGTGGAGGGTCAGATTGTAATGAGGGCTATTAATAAATTACATCAAAATAGGGTGGGGGGGGGGCTTAAATTAGGGGCTATTAGGGGCTAAATTACGTCAACAATTAGGGAACGGGATCTGAAAAAGTTTGATAAGTATTGTCAAGGGAGAAGGAGGTTGACAAAATGTTACGTCAAAAATGCTGTTTTTAGTACACAAATTAAATTTTTAGAATTTGAGGGAAAAAACATCTACAAATGTGAAACAACGTGTATTTTTTGTGTACTTTTGTGCTCAAAAACGTAACAGGGGAGGGGGTGTATTTGACATATATAAGCAGAGTAGGATGGGGGTTCCTGATTTCTTGATAGTTGTTTACAATAGAGAGAGAGACATGGAGGGGGGTAAAAAATTGGCCCACATTTGTTGACGTAATTTATGGACAACCCTTGAATCCTAAATCCTTATTTCTCCCTCTTATCTACAAGCTTGTTAGATTTATTATCATTTACAAGGAAGAAATTATGAGTAATATCTTCAAGTATGTTTTGTTACTGATTGTTTTATTGTTCTTGGTGTAAACAAAACACCATACTTTTCATACCGCCACATAATATGGACTTGCCCGTGTAAAGGGGTGTTAATTAAATTACAAACACTTTTATATTTGACTAAATGACTATATTTAGATAATATACTATATGCCCCATCATTATCAAGATTAGCGATGGGGCATTGCGAGCAAGAAAGTGAGGAAAGAGAGGGAAGAAAGTACAAGAGAAAAAGAGTGAGGAAGAGAATAAGATAATTCTAGAGAGTGAGAAAAGGGTGAGAGCAAGAGAGTTGTAAAATCGAGAATTATAACGTGAAAATTGAAGAGAGTGAGAAAGCGGAAATGGAAGAGTGGAAGAGGGTGAGCAATAATAGGAAGTAAGATGATGCACGAACGAGTGAGAAACGAGAAAGTGAGGAAGATCACGAGAGAAAGAGGTGAATAGTGCTAGAGGGGCTAGTGAGAAACGAGAAAGTGAGGAAGATCACGAGAGAAAGAGGTGAATAGTGCTAGAGGGGCTAGTGAGAAACGAGAAAGTGAGGATGATCACGAGAGAAAGAGGTGAGTGCTAGAGGGGCTAGTGAGAAACGAGAAAGTGAGGAAGATCACGAGAGAAAGAGGTGAATAGTGCTAGAGGGGCTAGTGAGAAACGAGAAAGTGAGAGAGAAAGGTGGGATTGATAAGAGATGGATGGTGAAACTGCGAGTGAGAAACGAGAGAGTAAAAGAGAGATTGCAAAAGAGTTGGATAATATCAGATCAAGTGAGAGACAATAGTGATAGTGCGAAAGAAAGAGATAGATAGGGCAAGAACAATAAATGAGAGAGAGAGAGTAAAAAAAAAATCATAAAAGAGATCGTAAGAGTGCAAGATCGAATGAGAAACAAGAAGAGTAACAGAGAAATCACGAGAGAAATAGATTGACAGTGCAAGAGCGAGTGACGAACGAGAAAGAGAGAGAGAGAAAGAGAGAGAGAGAGAGAGAGATTGCAAGAGAAAGAGATGAATAATCCAATATCTATTGAGGAACGACTTCTGTGTCTCTTTGGCGAGTATGGCAGCATTTCTCTGTCTTTCTGCGCTAACCGAACGCATGAAACAATATTCATGTCTCATGGAACCCCCTATATATATAATTATATAAATGTGTGTGTGTGGGGGGGGGGTGAATGGTGTGTGGTGTGTGTGTGTCTGTAAAATTGCAACCATCGTTTTTTTCCTAGTAAAAACGGTGGGTGTGTATACGCTTAGTTTGCGAAAACGTTGCCTATATTATCATTGGTTACATCTAACACCCCTTGCACCTATATAACACATGCACAAATACAATTCATTACTTCGAAAATATTTATAAAATGTTGATGATATATACAACACTTTTATAATGTCGATATTTAGACATTTTTTCCATGAACTCATCTGTACGGACACAGTTCTGAATTGTATTATGTGGTATCTAGATTCTACGTATCCAAGTAACAATTAGTTTCTACTTTTGCATTCACAATACTTTCATACTGTATGGAAAAGGCAAGCCCTTCACCTACTTAATCCTGTGCGCTGATCCACACGGCGTCACTTAACTTTTCTGATGCCTTTGAGCATTGGGAACTTGCGTATACATTGATTCACCAGCCAATGAAAATAATGGGAAAAGTTAAGCGCGTCACTTGAAGGATGAATTCCGAATAAGCAGCAAGACTTTAAATGACGAAAGACAAGGTGTAATTGTTCTGTGCGCTGATCCACACGGCGTCACTTAACTTTTCTGATGCCTTTGAGCATTGGGAACTTGCGTATACATTGATTCGCCAGCCAATGAAAATAATGGGAAAAGTTAAGCGCGTCACTTGAAGGATGAATTCCGAATAAGCAGCAAGACTTTAAATGACGAAAGACAATGTGTAATTGTTCAGTGTCAGTCAAAAGTGAAATCAAACATTTCGAAACGGGAGACCATCTTTGTTATAAATTTCACTACTTGGGAAAGTGGGAGGATGACCTATAAATTTAGATCCTGATAACCCATCTTCAGTTTCGGGTTGTTTCTCGACACTAGCCTTAATTTATCACCGGGACACTATTTAACATTCTGATGACAAATAAATGCGATGACCATTTGCGTACACTACGGATGAATTTTTGTTTTGGACAATCATGCCATGAAAGTTTCTTTAGTCTGAACCAAAGTAAGAAGCAAACACAAGACAGTGGATATACGTCGTAAACCTGTATATATGTTTACTACGTCATCGTATATCAGGCTTTGATCGTCGGCGAACAGAAATTCATTGATTTCACTTGTGTTTTCATCTACTGAGTTGTCGGCGCTGTTCATATTTTTCTCTTTTAAACAATAGAAAGCGAGAAACGATATAATGTATGAGAAACAAGAAAGTGAGAAACGAGAGAGAGAGAGAGAGAGAGAGACGATGATAAATTAGAGTGCGAAACAAGAAAGAGTGCGAAATGAGAGATAGAGTTGAGATATGAGAGAGAGTGAGAAACGAGAGTGAGAAACTAGAGTGAGAAACGAGAGTGAGAAACGAGAGAGAGAAACGAGAGAGAGAGAGAATGAAACAAGAAAGAGTGAGAAATGAGATAGTGGGGAATTAGAGAGAAAACACGAGATTGTGAGAAACGAGAAAGTGCAAAACAAGAAAGATAAACGAGAGAGTGAGAAATAAGAACCCGTAAGAAACGTTAGAGAGAGAGAGAGAGAGAGCGAGAAATAAGAACCCGTAAGAAACGTTAGAGAGAGAGAGTGTGAGAAAGAGTAAGAACCCGAATGAGAAACAAGAAAGAGTGATTTAAAATATAACGTAAGAATAAGATAACAAAAAATAAATTCGAGGATAAAAGAGAGTGAAAAATGAGTGGGAGAGAGAGAATGTAAAAACAATGAAAAGATATATATATATAGTAAGAGAAAACGAGGTAAAAACAAAAAGTATGAGAGGGAGTTTTGTTTGTGAGAGTGTAAATAAAATAGATATAGTGATAGAGAGATAGAACGGTAAGAGAAAGCGGGAGACATTAAGGGAGATAACGAGAGGTGAGGGGAGATAATAATCAAATTTTTCGAGATCTTCACCGTTAATGCTTAATCATCATAAGAAAATTACATGTACTCGTGCAAAACAGGTGTACAAACCAGGTGGTCGTTTAAAAAAGAAATTATAATTATAATTTTTTTCCCTAGTTGTAATCAGTTATGGAGGCCATACTTTTCTGTTAGAACGATATACCTGTTTCCATGTAGGCGTATGCTCTTCATTAATGTTTATTTATGTTTGAGAAAACTTTCGGCTGAACAAAATTAGTAGCGGAAGTCAGGTTGAGATTTTAAGAAAGTATGCGAGTCATGAATTTTTGTGTGATTCAAGATAGAGGGTGGAATACAAAAACGGGAGAAGATACCCAGTAAGAGATTCCTTATTGATTTTTTATTCAACATTGTTGCACTCTGGGCAGACACATAAGTGCACAGTCTTCCCCAGAATATGACGTGGGCCATGCATGCTGATAGATTTTGTGACTATTTGAACACACTCTTCATTGCACAACTGCGGAGTCAATTCCTTTTACTTCTACCTTATTTAATTTCGAAATTTACACTGGTCCTCATGCGCATATCGAGTCCAGTCATCAGAGGAGCACGATTTAAATAATGTATATCCATCAATTTAATGTACTACAGCCTTTTTTAAATTAACACCCATCATTCCTACGTCCAGATATCCCAACATGCTATGTCAATTATCTGTTTTCTTTCATATCTATCCTTTTAGGGGTGACATCACTCATACTCTTTCAGACTTCAGATATTCTCTCTTTTATCTTGTTATGATGTGATTGTGGACTGTGCCGTTCCTTATTCATTATGTGTTATGTTGCTTTGTGAATGAAATATACATTTATGTGTGTTCTCATGTGTGCTTACGGTGATTAGCAAAGCCTCTTTACCTTTTTCTAAGTTTCATTTGTCTGATAACAGTTTTGCTGCAGTTGTTACATATGAACAAAGTACAAGATAGAAGACATGGAATGTGAATACTCAACATAGACGAAGTCAATATACAAGAACTAGGCATCAAAAACTGGAGAACAAAGACCGGACATAGAAATTGGTGAAGAGGAATTGTGCTTCAACAATGAGCCATATCCACCCACCCACCCACCCATTCACTAATTGGCACACTCATCCGCAATATTTACGGGTCCAGACTTTGAGCTATCACCAGATAATTATGTGTTGGCCTCTGCTTCTTCAACCTTCAACTGTGTCATGCAAGATCATTTTGGCAAGTAATCGTGTTGGCTTACTTGTCAAAACCGTGCACGTTTTCGTCGCTTAACTATTGAAAGTTGTTATTCTTGTAACCTGTTAGATTCTCGACTTCATTTCTTACGTACACGTTTCTTGTACTCTCTATAGAAATTTTGCAAAATTCGTCTTAAACATTTTTATTAATAAGCGTGAATCCGCCTTCCCATGTCTTAACGGTAAAGTGAAGAATTGAAATCTATCCATCATCCCATGTCTATACCAATCAAGTGAAGAATTCTAAAATTAGAAATCTAATATCACCGCCGAAGACGGATGTGTTGGACCATTTGGCGCAAATAAAACGGCAACACAACGCATTTCCATTCACTGGACTATATTCACCTGGAAATCTTGTAGGGCCATTGTCCTGTTGCAAGAGAAATCCAGTGGGAGTTTGAGAATGAACGCTAAAGAAGAAAAGAAATCTAATATCAAAGATTGCGATAATTTGCATGTGCTGATTCAGAAGGTACAAATATCGCAGCTTTGCTATAACTAGCAAATTAGA
Source organism: Meghimatium bilineatum (assembly GCA_034231615.1). NCBI lineage: Eukaryota > Metazoa > Mollusca > Gastropoda > Stylommatophora > Philomycidae > Meghimatium > Meghimatium bilineatum. The sequence continues at coordinate 14,987,173 of CM067319.1, read as the reverse complement.
CAATCACAAATTATAATTTTTTTCGTTTTTTTTCTTTTCTATTTGTTCATCGCATTTATTGTTTTCCATGTCATGCTCGTCTTCGCTTGCGAAGGAGGAACACCATCATCATCTGTTCATTGACTCAACTAGAATATGTCGCAATATTTAAATATTTACCGCCCTGGTCTGTGTTTGTTCTGTTCACTGACTCAACAAGAATAATTGCACAATATTTACATCGAACCTCCATCGCCGCAACTCCTTGAGGTGGCGATGTGGCTTAGTCCAACCAACAAAATCTAGAAATTAAGATTTGTCGGGACAACCCTGATATCCAGCAGGACCACGGTCCTGCCAAAGCAATCACTAGTGCTGAAGTTGGAGATACCAGACCAAGAGAAGCACCAGCAACAATGGTATCACGCAACTAGATAACATGTCTTCACAACAAATGTCTTGTTGATTCAAACTGATCTTGCTTTTCTTCTATTTACCCATTTGTGCCTTGCAGCGTCAGGGGTAGAAGAGTTCTCTGGCGATGACTTATTTGTACGTTTCATATATTTTGTTTTCGTTGGTTCTTTTATTTATGTAATCCATTGTTTGCAAAGTGTTCCTCTAACTTTGTATCCATCGTGTCTGTATAGTAATGGTATTTGAGGGGCACTGTCTTATGGAAGGTAGTCTTGAAGCATGTGAAAACAACTTAATCTATTGTCTTCTGATGTAATCCAGGATTGACAATCTGTTAGTCTTTTGATGTTTTAGTTTCTGATTCTCTCTTATTGTTACTCCGAGGATTCTGCGTAAACAAGTCATTTCTGTTGTAACAAGTTTTCTTGTGGATTTTGTTGTTAGTGTCCATGTTTGACATTGGTAGCACAGTGATGGTATGATGATTGTTTTATATAGTGTCGTTTTGTTCATGTTCTCGTGATTATTTTTGAAATAGAAGACATTAACCACAAGATCAGGTATGCTATGTTGCATCTAAGTTGGATTTCTTTGGTATTTTCCCCATTTGATGATATAATTCTTCCAAGATAAGTAAATTCTTTCTCCTGATTAAATTATTAGTCATCGTTGAGAATAGTTGGTTTCGTTCAATTTTTTTTTTTTTTGCGATTAACGTTACCTCGGTTTGGTACAGTCAAAATGATACGATAATAAAAGAACTGTTGAAATGGAACAGGTGGTTAAATATAAATGTAGATGAAGACAGAAACTAAATGTCTGATTGATAGAAAGACGAAATGAAGATTGATAACCTTACCTGGTTGAAACAACTGTAGGGTACGCCTGAATGTTAGAGTTTCAACAGAGATGCGAGTCAAACACACTTGGCTAACTTACACAATGTTTAGGGAACGTGCAGTTTTTGACTGCTCTTGCAAACTGGAGGTAGTTTATATAACGCGGCTATCATGTGAAGTCAGGATTTGTTGGTGAATCCAGTCAGTGGGAAACTCGTTTGGAGGCAAAGACATTTATCCATCTATCTTTCTTCGTATTTCTCCTGCAGCTGTAACTTTCATATTGTTTCCAGACCTGAACTGAACACAGACTATTAATGAATGTGGTTTTATGTTCAGGTTAATCTGATTGAAGTTCGCATAAAACGTGAGGGGGAGAGGGAATTCTGATGTTAGCTCAATACAAAAACAACACGTAACAGAATAGAAGTTTATACATGTATTTATGGGGGATGGGGGGAACAGGTGTGGGGTGTTGAATACTGATTAGGGAATATCTATAATTTGCTTCAACAGTTGGGAAAAGGGAAGGAGACAAGAGAAACCCAAAAATTGATACAATTTTTGACAGATGTTGCCAATGGGAAAGGGGGTACAAAATTGACATAACACTGTTGATGTAATTTATGATTCTTGATTCTTGATTAGAAACTGGCTTCACAGCACAAGGGGACATTCCCATAAGATAAGTGCTCGACCCTCCGCTCCAGCAGCCATCCCAGTGTATGTAGACTCAGAGTTCCGGTCAGGTGTAGATTGTGTGATCTTCGGGACTTTCCAAAAAATTTACTTTTGCTTCCCTCACCTCTAGATACTCCAATTTCTAACATTCTCTGTATGTGTACGTTCTCAGCCTCATTGACATCATCTGCATCTTGAAATGAATTTATTACTGCCTTCATTAAGTCTGCTTTATCTCTTCTCAGCAATGTGCCGTCTATCGCCGCATTTCCTGCCAATAAGTCGGCTCTCTCATTTCTTCTGACCCCAGCATGGCCAGGGCAGCATATCCATGTAATGCTCTGGACAACTGAGTTGTTCAAGTCCCACCATTGTTTTCTTAGCATGAACTTTTCTATCTCGCGCAGAATGCCCTGAGTCTGTGAGTATTACCGAATGTGTTGATGTATCAGTTATCAACCAATTAAGTGCTGCTGTAACTTTATCTCCATTCTCATGCTCGATGTGACAGTAGAATATGCTGAACATTTCTCAACCAACTTCACGCCGTTTTTGTTGGCAACAAAACCCCAACCGTTTTTAATTTGTGTTTCTGTTAACGGGGCCATCTGTGTATATAATTATGTCTGGTGGTTTCGAGTGTAGTTGGGCGAGTTCGTGCACTGTATCCTGATCCCTGACTTCCGTCCATTTTCGACACGCTTTATCTAGTTGTATTATTCCTTTAGTTAGTGATTTCTTCTCAGTGTCTACCTCCACCCATTCACTGCCCTTTCCTATTTCTTCCAATTCACATACTCTTCGCAGTGTGTCTTCGGCCTCTGCCATCCATGATCTGCCACGCTTGATTCGGTTTTCCTTTGACTCATCTAGACGATGGTGTAATGGGTGATGTTTGTAATCTGTCCCTTTAAGGTAATCCTAACTTGTGCTACCTGATGTCGCACTCTAATGCTGGGGAGATCAAGCAGAAATCTCATAGCAGAGATGGGTGTATCTCTAGTACACCCTAGTCTAATACATCCCAGTACCGCTCTCATTGCCTCATTTTGAACTTTTTCCAATCTATCGACTTGTGTCTTGACAAAGTTAGTAGGCCAAGGCCATAATCTATGACAGATAGCACTATCACTTGCAGAAGCCGAAAAACTAGTAAAATAATAATCTGGTCAATGACACACTGCCAGCTGTTAGTTGCATGGGTTCATTGAAAAAAAATAGACCGTAACTATCTTGGGATAATCTTTGATAGAAGTCTCTCATTCAACAAACACGTCACAAATATGATCCAGAAGGATAAAAGAGGGATGAGCGTTATCAGGTTTAAGACGACCTTCGACATGCAGCAATGGGTACTTTTTATGCAATTTATGAATTATCTCTTATGAAGGTAGTTGTATACACGACTCCCATATACACGACTCTCATTTACACGACTCTCATTTACACGACTCTCATTTACACGACTCTCATTTACACGACTGTCGAATACACGATTTTCATATATACGATTTCCATACACGACACAACTCTCATATACACAACTTTCATACACACGACTTTCATATACACGACTTTTATACACGACTTTCATATACACGACTTTCATACACACGACTTTCATATACACGACTTTCATATACACGACTTTCATATACACGACTTGCATACACAGCACAACTCTCATATGCACGACTTTCATATACACGACTTTCATATACACGACTTTCATACACGACACAACTCTCATATGCCCGACTTTCATACACACGACTTTCATATACACAACTTTCATATACACGACTTTCATACACGACACAACTCTCATATGCACGACTTTCATACACACGACTTTCATACACACAACTTTCATACACACGACTTTCATACACACGACTTTCATACACACGACTTTCATACACACGACTTTCATATACACGACTTTCATATACACGACTTTCATACACGACACAACTCTCATATGCACGACTTTTATATGCACGAGTTTCATATACACGACTCTCAAATACACGACTCTCATATACGACTTTCATATACACGACACAACACTCTCATATACACACAACTCTCATGTACACGACTCTCATACACGACTTTCATATACACGACTTTCATATACACGACTTTCATATACACGACTTTCATACACGAAACAACTCTCATATACACGAATTTCATACACACGACTTTCATATACACGACTTTCATACACGACACGACTTTCATACACGACTCTCATACACGACTTTCATACACGACTCTCATACACGACTTTCATATACACGACTTTCATATACACGACTTTCATATACACGACTTTCATATACACGACTTTCATATACACAACTCTCATATACACAACTCTCATATACACAACTTCATATACACAACTCTCATATGCACGACTTCCATACACGACACAACTCTCATATACACAACTCTCATATACACGACTTCCATACACAACACAACTCTCATATACACGACTTTCATATACACGACTTTCATATACACAACTCTCATATACACGACTTCCATACACAACACAACTCTCATATACACGACTTTCATATAGACGACTCTCATACACGACTTTCAAATACACGACTTTCATATACACAACTTTCATATACACGACTTTCATATACACAACTTTCATATACACAACTCTCATACACGACTTTCATATACACGACTTTCATATACACGACTTTCATATACACGACTTTCATATACACAACTATCCTATACACGACTCTCATATACGCAACTCTCATATACACAACTTCATATACACAACTCTCATATGCACGACTTCCATACACGACACAACTCTCATATACACAACTCTCATATACACGACTTCCATACACAACACAACTCTCATATACACGACTTTCATATACACGACTTTCATATACACAACTCTCATATACACGACTTCCATACACAACACAACTCTCATAAACACGACTTTCATATACACGACTTTCATATACACAACTCTCATATACAGAACTCTCATATACACAACTCTCATATACACGACTTCCATACACAACACAACTCTCATATACACGACTCTCATATTCGCAACTCTCATATACACGACTCTCATATACACGACTCTCATATACACAACTCTCATATACACGACTTCCATATACACGACTTTCATATATACAAATCTCATATACACGACTCTCATATACACGACTCTCATATACACGACTCTCATATACACGACTTTCATATGTACGACTTCATACACGACACAAATCTCATATACACGACTCTCATATACACGACTCTCATACTCGATTTTTATATACACGACTCTCATATACTCGATGTCAGCACTTGGTCGTCTGTAAATAATTGTTCGTTCAATTTGTCTTTCATGTTATACTCCTCGTTGGCACTTGCTAGTTTACAGATGTGGTCGAGATATGTTATAACAAGTAGAAGGGATAGTACACACTCCTGGCGAACTCCTGATTGGATTTGGAACGTATTGGATACACCTGCATTTGTTCTTACTGCACATTGGCTATTAGTATAAATGCTCTTGCATATATTGATTAAATGTTCTGGTACTCCGTATACTGTTAGTGTTGTCCATAGTTGTTGTCTGTCCACTCTGTCGAATGCCTTTTCTTGGTCGACGAATGCGATGTATAATTCTTTGTTGTTTTCTGTGGCTCTTTCTGTTAGTTATCTAAATGTAAAGATATCATCCGTACAGCTTTTGTTCTTACGAAGCCCATTTGGGTGTTTCGAAGTTGTGGTTCAATGTATGATCGTAGTCGTTGCTCTAATATTTTGTTAAAAAATTTTCCTGTGTGACTTAGTAAGAATATCCCATTGTATTTTGTGCAGTCTCTCTTACTGCCTTTTTTCTTCCATATGGGAATGATTGTCGCGTTCCTCCAGTCTTCTTGTGTTTCTTGTTTATTCCATATTACATTGTCCGTGTAGCCATCTTTTTTCGCTTTCTTCTGCTGCTTTGATAAATTCTATTTGTATTGTATCAGAGCCTTCTGCTTTGTTTATTGCATTTTCTATTTCCGATATTAATATATTTGGTTCTAGGTTTGCTGCTGTCGCGTTTATTGTTATGTCTTTTCTCCTTCTTTTAGGTTCAGTAGTTCTTTGAAATATTGTTGCCGTCTTTCCATTATTTGCCTCGGTTCTTTTAGTGCATTTTCTTTGTCGTCGTTTATTATTGCTGTTGTTTCATACATATCTTCTTTGTTTCTCATGGTCTTAATTTTCCTGTATAACCTATTTTATGCATTTTTATAATCTACATTGAGCATGTCTCCATATTCTTTCCATAAGTTGATTTTGGCAGTTTTATGATTCTCTTGGCATTTGTTTTTGCTGTCTTGTATTCTATGTAATCTATTTGTTTTTTACTTTTGACCCATTTCTAATATTTCTGTTTATGTTGGGTTTTTTTTACTTCTTCATTCTACTATGCTGTTATTTTTGGTTTCTTTACATTTTTGTCCTTGTAACCACATGAGTTTCCTGCTGCTTGCGCGACAGTGTCCTTGAATAGTTTCCATTCTTCTTCTGTTGTTGTAGTATGTACTGATAGTTTTTCGAATTTTTCTGTGATTTGTGTGTGTATAATGCTCCCATACCATGTCGTCCTTAAGTTTGTGTACTTTAATTTGTGCTTGTTTTTCATCCTTGTTGTTGTCTTTCTTCTTTCTCTTTCTGTTTATTTTTACAGCTACTATTACTGTTTTATGGTCGGTGTCTACACACATGTTTGGTATCGTTCTTGCGTCTGTTGTTTTCCGTCTGTTGGTTCTTCTTGTTAGTATGAAGTCTATCTGGCTTTAGCAGTTTAAATTGTTCTACTTGTACCAGGTATGAACTTTGGATTCTCTGTGCTTAAACAATGTGTTGGTAATAAATAAGTTGTGTTAAATGTATATTTCAGTTAAACTGTAGCAGTTGTCACTAGTCTTGTTTGTTTTGTCTCCGAAAGGCCCAATATATTCTTCTTTTCCATATCTTTCTGGTCTAAGTGTGCATTAAAATCTCCTAGCGTGAATGTTTTCTTCTGTGTTGTTTATCATATTGTTTGAGTTGTCAAAAAATTCTTCCCTTTCCGTTTCGTTGTTGTGTGCATTACAGAGTGCGTAACTTTGGATGAGTGATATGTTTTCGTTGTTTATTGTAACGGTTATAGTGATCAACTGTTCGTTCACAAAGGTCGTGTTGTGACCTTTTACTTTGTGAGATTATGGGATGGTGTTGACTATCTTATTCCATATATAGTGAAAAAGACATAAAGCCATGCTGAAGTCGGATGTGTCAGGCCGAAGGTGTAGATATCGTAGCGCTGTAAACCATGAAACAACGCATTCCTTTCTCTGGACTACATCCTGCTAATTTGCAGGAGTTTGAGCATGAACGCAGAAGAAGAAAACGAAGAAGTAAAGATAAATGAAGATTCCATGACAGCGACCTGACATCGGGGATAAAAATAACTCTTCGTTCTTGATTCTTGATTAGAAACTGGCTTCACAGTACGCGGGACATTTCCATAAGTGCTTCGCCCTCCGCTTCAGCAGCCATCCCAGTGTATGTAGACTCAGAGTTCCGGTCAGGTGTTGATTTTGTGATCTTCGAGACTTTCCAAAAAATTTACTTTTGCTTCCCTCACCTCTAGATAATCCAATTTCTAACATTCTCTGTATGTGTACATTCTCAGCCTCATTGACATCATCTGCATCTTGAAATGAATTTATTACTGTCTTAATTAAGTCTGCTTTATCTCTTCTCAGCAATGTGCCGTCTATCGCCGCATTGCCTACCAATAAGTCGGCTCTCTCGTTTCCTCTGACCCCAGCATGACCAGGGCAGTATATCTATGTAATGCTCTGGACAACTGAGTTGTTCAATAAGTCCCACCATTGTTTTCTTAGCATGAACTTTTCTATCTTGCGCAACATGCTTTGAGAGTCTGTATTACCGAGTGGGTTAACGGAGTTAACGGAGCCATCTGTGTATATAATTCTTCGTTCGTATACTAAGCCCCAACAATAGTTGATGTTGTCAGTTCCCTTCCTTGCTGAAAGTCACTAATACTGATGTATTGAAAGGAGCAGGCAATGTCACAGCTTTTTTTCTATGCTCAATCTTCTCAGGCTCAGATGACTAGGACACATTAGGAGGATGGAAGATAGCATAATACAGAAACATACACTTTATAGAGGATTACAGAATTACAGTCTGGAAAAAGATCTCAGAGTCGACCACTATTTCGGTACAATGACATGCGTAAACGTGATATACACGATACACGAATTGATATGGAATCATGGGAACACAATGACATGTATCATGGTGTATGGAGGGGGAAGATCAGGAATGGTATCAAGACAGGGAATGTTAGCAGTTAGTTCATGGGCTGCATCGCGTAAGAAGACACACACCAGCACACGATGGTCTAATCGGGGCTGTGATTCCTTGTACATACTGTGGAAGATTTTGTGTAACTCAGATTGGTTTTGAGAGTCACATCCATCATCGCCATGGATCGTATACTACATCTCTTAAAGCACAACAATAATAATATCATCTGGAAAGACGGAATCGTGCCTACTAATAGAAATTATTTCAAGGGAAGTAGTCAATAAAATCTTTTTTTTTTAAATTTCAACATTGGAAAACGTGCGTAGTTGTCTATCTTGTCTAAAAAAATCATCTGAGAGTATCTGAGTGTTGGTTCGGTGGTAGCATGGTTAGTTTCCATGTGTAGGTATATCTTCGTATATGATTACCACATGTGGGTATCTGAGTGACATGTGTAGATATATGACTGACATTTTTAGATATCTGTTATATGGAGCTATCTGAGTCCCATGTGTATGTATTTTTGAGTCATGTAAAAAAAAAGTAAAGTAACCCATAGCATTTATTAATGCCGTAGGGGTGTGAGATGTTAGCGATCTCACATTTCACAGGCTCTGCAAATGAGGGCGGTAGCCATCTCATCTCCCTCGCAGTCTTTACTTCCCGGATTAATCCGGTACCCATTTAAGGCTGGGTCAACCTGGGAGCCGTTGCGATCTGAAAACATTTCCGCCTCAACTGGGGAATGAACCCAGGACCACTCATATGCGAAGCCACTGCGCTAACGCGGCTCATTTGAGTCATGTGTATTTATTTATCTGTCATGTGTAGACATCTGTCTTCCATGTGTAGGTATCTGAGTGTCATTTTTAGATGAGATATATGTGTTCCATGTGTAGGTGTATGAAAGCCATGTGTAGGTATATGAGTACTATGATATGAGTGTCATGTGTAGATATCTGAGGACCATGTGTAGGTATATGCGTCTTGGTCCATAGCCTGTAGTATTCTTGATAGAAGCAAGATATAGGCCCTATGCTCCAAGTGCTCCAGTTCTGAAAACTACGTGACCTTCGGGAAACTACTTTCTAAGAATGGTAACCTTAAACTGTGCAGGAATGACAGAACTACTAGTCTAATCACTATTAAACATTGTTTATACATAGTTTCATACTGTTCCATTAAAAACTCATCATCATGGTCATGCTTTTGTGTTTATTTGTTGTGCTAAATGCATGATACGTTTAGACAAACATGTATTAGATATTAGAAATATCAAAGATGAGAGTATATTTTATATGATTTCTAGTCCTCCGAAGACGGATATGTCGAGCCATTGGCGTAAATAAAACGGCGACACAACGCATTTCCATTCTCTGGAGTACATCTTGCTGGAAATCTAGTAGGGACATTGTCCTGCTGCAAAAGAGATCCAATGGGTGTTTGAGAATGAACGCTGAAGAGGAAGAAGAAAATCACGAATTCTAGCTAGTTGATGCTTGATAAAGATCATTTTTAACAGAATACAAACTAAATCAGAGTAATTGTTAGCAGAAGAAAGGGTAGTTTCCGTAAACAACAACAACATCACTACATAAAACATTTTTAACCTCAAAATATTGATAGAAAAACAATTCAACGGACTTTATAGCATAATTTCATGAAGGCATTTGATAGTGTGTGGCATCAAGATCTGTGGCAGATATTAAGGCAATATAACTTCGACACAAACATCGTAGAAGTTAATGAAGCGCTGTATAAAGATGTAAGCAGTAATGTTTTCATAAATAATGACATTGGTGAATTTTCCAAGACGGATATAGAAGTGTGCAAAATTAGATAAACAGATTACTATGAATACCTAACTATGAACACATTTAGATGAAAAGGTATATAAAAAACATGCAATAAAATAAAACAGGACAGTTTTCTACGTTGCGGTCCTATTGGGACCTTTTTCAAGAAACACAAAAAACGACAAAAAACACAAAACCGTCAATATATTAACCGTTAAAATGACCTTGTTTCTTCGGTAAGAGAGAGACAGGATCAAATCATTTTAGCGGTTAATATATTTACGGTTTGGTGTTTGTTTTTTTGTTGTTGTTTTTTGTGTGTGTAGTTTTATGTGTTTCTTGAAAAAGGTCCCAATAGGACCGCAACGTAGAAAATTGTCCTGTTTTGTTTTATTGCATGTTTTGTATATACCTTTTCATCTAAATGTGTTCATAGTTAGGTATTCCTAGTAACCTGTTTATCTAATTTTGCATTACTATTTGTTACTTTGGTTACTGCGTACCCTCCACTTTGTCGGACACCCTCCGACCATTTGATTATTTATATAGGACTGTGTCAGGGCTGCATACTTTCCCCAGTATTTTTTAACATGTATCTTGAATATATAATGTAGGAGGCACTACAAGATTTCCAGACATCAATAACTATCGGTCGTATGCCACTTTGTAACGCGCTAATTCGGTGATATCGATCTCTTGACTGGTTAATTGGCACATAGAGTTGATCATCCTTAGCACCCTCCTGAGGAAGATGATATACTTTCTAATTTTCATGTATACCACATTGCGATGGTATCCACTGGGAGGTTATTTTGCGCTGACGACTTATTTCGGCTAGTAATATTTGCAGGTCAAGTAGTTTTCTGGATTGGAGCACTTGGAACATAGATCTTGCTTCTATACAGGCCGTGGACCAAGATTGGCGCTCAGCAGCTTTTCAGTTGCAGTCTTGATTTCTGTATCGCAATTATAACAGAATATCCCTGCTTGCACTTTGTATCGCCAACGTTGCTTAGATGGGCACATCTTTGTATCCCTAACGTTGCTTAGTTGGGCACACCTTTGTATCCCTAACGTTGCTTAGATGGGTACACCTTTGTATCCCTAACGTTGCTTAGATGGGTACACCTTTGTATCCCTAACGTTGCTTAAATGGGCACACCTTTGTATGCCTAACGTTGCTTAGATGGGCACACCTTTGTATCCCTAACGTTGCTTAAATGGGCACACCTTTGTATGCCTAACGTTGCTTAGATGGGCACACCTTTGTATCCCTAACGTTGCTTAAATGGGCACACCTTTGTATGCCTAACGTTGCTTAGATGGGCACACCTTTGTATGCCTAACGTTGCTTAGATGGGCACACCTTTGTATGCCTAACGTTGCTTAGATGGGCACACCTTTGTATGCCTAACGTTGCTTAGATGGGCACACCTTTGTATGCCTAACGTTGCTTAGATGGGCACACCTTTGTATGCCTAACGTTGCTTAGATGGGCACACCTTTGTATCCCTAACGTTGCTTAGATGGGCACACCTTTGTATCCCTAACGTTGCTTAAATGGGCACACCTTTGTATGCCTAACGTTGCTTAGATGGGCACACCTTTGTATGCCTAACGTTGCTTAGATGGGCACACCTTTGTATGCCTAACGTTGCTTAGATGGGCACACCTTTGTATGCCTAACGTAGCTTAAATGGGCACACCTTTGTATGCCTAACGTTGCTTAAATGGGCACACCTTTGTATGCCTAACGTTGCTTAAATGGGCACACCTTTGTATGCCTAACGTTGCTTAGATGGGCACACCTTTGTATGCCTAACGTTGCTTAAATGGGCACACCTTTGTATGCCTAACGTTGCTTAGATGGGCACACCTTTGTATGCCTAACGTTGCTTAGATGGGCACACCTTTGTATGCCTAACGTTGCTTAGATGGGCACACCTTTGTATGCCTAACGTTGCTTAGATGGGCCTACTCTATGTATACTCCTACTCCTCTATTCTTCATATCTAGGAAGAATGTGTAGAATCAGTGTGCGCATTAGGGGGACGGTGGTTAGCAAACTGGCTTCGCATATGAATGGTCTTGGGTTCTTTTTCCAGTTGAAGCGGAAATGTTTTTCAGATTTCAAAGGCTCCCGGTCGACTCGGCTTTAATTGGATACCGGATCAGTCTAGGATGTAAAGACTGTGAGATAGGAGATGGTCATATAACAAAGCCACTTAAATGTGATATTGCTAACATCTCGCATCACTATGGCAGTTAAATTCTATGTGTTAACTTTATTGTTAAAATCACATGCACGGCTCATGTGTGATTTTTATTTAATTCTAATTACCTCCGAGGTTGAACTTTTCAAATCGCCCATATCTATCTGACTGTGTGCAATCAGGACAGTCAATTTTTATTCTTCTTTCGTTCTCTTGAAACATGTCTATATCTGTAATATTACAGGCATATAATTAACTAACTTATGCGTACCTCAAACACACAATAAGACAACAGACAGTAAGACAACAGACAGTAAGACAACAAGACAACAGACAATAAGATGAAAAACACAAAAAGATGTAACACATAACATAAAAACAACACATGGTAAGATTAAAAATAACACACAATAGGCTTAAAAACAATACCCTGTATGATAAAAACAACACACGATAATATAAAAACAAGACAAATGTAATGATAAAATATTTTATTGTCACTGTGTCCTGTATTACTTATGTACAATTAGTTCAACTAACTATGACATGATATCATAGCTGGATACGTACAACCAACCTTGTACGGGACGAATCCATCACCCTCAACCCATAAAATGTTCATCAAAAATATAATAATTCATGGCAACAAGAATGAGCGCAGAGGCAATGAAATGAATAATTGTTAATGAGAAATATTGTTACAAGTATAACATTGTAGACATAGAATCATCTTATGTACAAACTGTATAAATGTCTTGACTGGAGACATCTGCAGTTACAGACTTGCTAATGTAGATGTCATACTAGACATCTGCAGAATAATTCTGGTCAATGACTGTAAACATGGACATAGGTGTCTATCAGAATAAGACATCCTTATCAAATGTTTGCAGTCATCTGTGAAATAATTATGTTAAATGTTGACATGAAAAATAATATGGTATGGAGATAAACATGTGAATAGGTAAATTGTCGTGTCCATTCATATGTTGTTAGTTCAATAGGTCAATCATTGTGTCCAGTCAAATGTTGTTAGTTCAATAGGTCAATCATTGTGTCCAGTCAAATGTTGTTAGTTCAAAAGGTCAATCATTATGTCCAGTTTTATGTTATTAGTTCAATAGGTCAATCATTGTGTCCAGTCAAATGTTGTTAGTTCAATAGGTCAATTGTCGTGTCCAGTCATCTGTTGTTAGTAGAACAAAAACATAACATACACTCAGACATCAGTACAGGCACACAGATTTGTTGATCGATGGTTCTAACTGTGGATCCATTCATGTGTATGGATGGATATATAATCATATGGAGAATGAGTTATAAATCGGCAAAGAATAACATTCTAACATGGCATACACATCATAAGAAGAAACTAAGAAGGTTATGGCAGTTATTTACTGTCCCATTCAATAGAATGGTCAAAGTTACCCCAGTCTTCCAGTCATGCTGAAATTGGATATGTCAGGCTAACAGGCACAGATATTGCTGCCAAGCTGTTAAAACCATGACACAATGTATTCCATTTGCCGGACTACATCCAGCAGGAGATTAAGAATACAGACAAAGAAATAGCTTGAAGAGTTGACAGAAACTGTGTAAGACTATTATAGCATATGTTATGTTATGTTTCATATGTCTTGTCTTACGCCATATCAAACAGACATTTCATGAGGAAAAGCAAGATAAGACAAGAAGCATATGTGAGAAATCATTTATAGGATGTCATCTGAAGTTACACAAATCCTTGTAGGAAACTTACAGAAACATGGTTGATATATAGTTTAGGTGACCACACAATCAGCAACATGATGATTCAGAACATGCAATCTCCTACTTTGACAAAACACACATTCAACATAGAGTTAAGCAGTTAAATTTATCCATCCAACATGTACAGACAACGTGGCATTCAATTATTGGAAGATTTGTCCTGAAAATGCTACAAGTACCTGTACATGATGGAAGTAAAAATGAAGCAATCTCTGGTAAAAATCATTAACTAGGGCAACATTAGACATACAATGATTACTGCAAGGTAAATATCAGCTTGTCTCTCACATACATATGTAATAATCACAGCAGAACATATATCTTGTCTCTCTTACATGCTTATGTAAAGATGTCAGAAGGACATGTTTTAATACAATATGGCATCAAAGTTACATCAGTAGTTCTCAAATTCCTCCCCACCCTCCCCAGGCCACAGCAACTTGAAGGATGTTGGTTATATCACGGTTTTGAAATGGTGAGGGGCACAGACTTGATGGGGGGGGCTTGATGGATCACAGAAAGATAATATTTGAACAGTAAATAACATGATTCAGACGTACATAGATAAACTTTAAACAGCCTTGGTGATCCATAAAAGTTTAATCAAACAAGTTTAGCTCACAGGGGAGTTTTGAAAGAAAAATTGTCACATGGGGGAGGGGGGAGGCATGAAAAAAACTGTTGAGAACCACTATATTACATAATAGTGTGGATTAAATATCTCAGAATACAATCACAGATTGTAATGACTAGGGCTCAGTGATACTACACAATACTACTAGGACAGTAGCAATTAGTGTAGCAGTAACAGCAGCAAGAGTAGTATTAGCAGCAGTAATAGTAGCAACAGTAGTAGTAGTAGTAGTAGTAGTAGTAGTAGTAGCAGCAGCAGCAGTAGTAGTAGCAGCAGTAATAGTAGTAGTAGTAGTAGTAGCAGTAGTAGTAGTAGAAGCAGCAGTAATAGTAGTAGTAGTAGTAGTAGTAGTAGTAGTAGTAGTAGTAGTAGCAGCAACAGTATAATATAGTTTCAATAAATAAATCCTTCTTATCTACCATTATCAGCTATGGTATGTTTCTAACATCAGTTTTTGTTACACAAGTTAAACCTTATTGTGGTGAGTGTATACTTCATTTAACCATAGCATTGACAATTTACATTTTATATCAGGTATAGAAGGAAATAATAGATAGTATTGCAAGCCTTGATCAGCAATAAAAATTACAATATATAAAGTGACTTATCAAGCAGATTTACATGTGTCACTTGGTCAGGCAATCTGAATGACTATAATCCCAAATGTAAAATACATTATAGGCCCTACACTAAATTTTCTGACTTGCACCATGAGCAATACTAAAGGCAGAAACTACAATTTAAAATTTCAAAGAGTACATGTTTAGCAAATCTCCATATGGATAGCCTATATATCACAAATAGAATAGTCACAGATATTGACAAAGGAAGCACAGAGTCAGATCAAACAAAAAATAAATATCACCCACAGCATGAAAATAGTTTCCTCATTGAGTTTACCAATGAAAGTCAATTAACTATATACAAGAATAAACATTGTAACACTTTCTCAATTGATAATAAGTGGAAGTTCACACTTTCTCATTAAACTTAGAGCATGCCAACATATCTGTTTCTGAGAATACTACTCACTTTTATTGGCATATTCAAGCTGTTTCTGAGAATATTTCTCACTGTTAAATTTTATTTCTAAGAATCATATTTATAATATGATGGCTATCTACAGCTTTGTGGAAGCAGGCCAGTGTAAAAGTTACATGAATATGAGGCCCTCATCTAGCATCCTTTCTTATGACTTATTTCACAGATTACTAAATGATCAGTACATATACAACAAATTGGATTTCAAGGGTGCAGATGCATTTCATCTAAATCATTTGTCTTCCAAATCAGCATAAGATGATTGGATACCTCTAGGTAGCTCTGATCTTCATGCAGTAATATCATCTGCTAGCTCTTTCAAAGAAATTGGATTAATAAAGGATCATCTAAATATTATAAAGACATGATCACCAAATGAAATCACAGAGAAAACAAGAACATATCATACACAAATATGCAGAAATAAATCAGAAACAAGACTTATGAGAACAGAACAGAATTCAGTGACATATCTGATGACTTTAACAATACTTCACAGGTGTCAACTAGTATGGATTTTCCATATTGATACAGATTATGGGCTTTTAAAAAACTCCCACTAAATCCCACAATTTTTTTTGTAATTTTATTTTTTGGTGAAAAAGTTATTTGGCATTAAATCTCCTAGTAAATATTACTAATGCTGACATTTTATCTCACACACATGGATTGATTGGTGGTGGGAGTTTCCTGGGGTTTTTTCTTTTCGGTGCTAAATATGGACATTTTTATTTAAACACTGCAATAAATTGTTAAAATCATGGATTTATGTTAAAATAAGTTGATAGCTATGATGAATAATCAACTTCTAGAAAAAGGTAACATTAAAAAAAACCTTAAAATCAAAATGTATTCACTCAAGCTGCTTTGCCCAGATTAGTATTCATGACTTTCAGCAAGGTACACATGTCAGTATTATAGCACTAACACAATAGCTTATGAAATGACTCCATGAAAATTAACAGTATTTGGAAACAAACACTCATGTATTCATGTAAAACACCAAGCAATCAATTTTATGGTAAAGGTAGGTCCCATGGCAGCAACATACAGATGGAGATGAAGATAACTTTTCATGTATGAAGTGGCAGCAATTATGGAGTGGCCAGTTCCCTTCTTTAAGGCGTTTACCATCCCTAACTCATGTGTCAGATACCGATTTTCAGCTAGGTTAACTGGAGGAATGGTTGTGTCATTCGAGAAATCACAACACAGATCAAAATTAGTTAAAACTATAAAATAAATTTTACAGTTCACAAAATTGACTAACTGGTCAATAATTGGCCAATATATATATCTAGAAAATTATAGGACAAATGGAGAACAGTGTTCAGTATTTTATTTTCTGATAAAGACCTTTTGGTTGAAACATATATTTTGTGAACTATAAAAAAATATTACTATATCTTTTTCTTTAATACCTATTTATACAGAGATTTTTTTTCAGTCCTGCCCAAAATCATAGATATTATTTCAGTAAGGCAGAGGGGTCCCAAACCCTTTAAAAACTTGGGAGGGGGGTATGTCAACCGTATGATTCACCAGTTTATTAGCACAAAATGCCATATTATATTTTCCTACAGGTGGGGGTTCTAAACCTCCATCAATTCCTTATTTTTATTTATGGATTAGACCCCTACCTATTATCCACTTGTGTGCTTTGTTATACAGTTTGAGTATAGTTTCTCACTCGTCTACATGTTTGCAAGCACTGGCAATGATCATGAAGATAACCAACCAGATTCTCAATAACAATGGAAGCAGTTGTGAAACATATGAAATCCAATAACTATGACACAAACAATCAATGATCAACAGTTGTAAGCTTCACATGGTTGTAATGACAGACTGTGATATTGTGTGGACAGAGTCACATGTTAAGCCTGCTACTTTTGGATGGGCTAATCAATTTGAGAGTCTTGCAGCTCGTGCTAATTAAACACTGGGTAGAAGTCAATCATGGGAGTGGTGGCTGTTCATGTGTTGCCTGGGCCTGAAAGGGAAACAAAGAATAGCAACACAGTTTACCTTCCATGTATGTTGTAACAAGTGACTAAGGAGGTTATGGGGTGAAGTTGGCTATCCCATATATGGTATAGAGTGATCCAGAAGCCATACTGAAATTTGATGTGTCAGGCCAAACGGTGCAGCTATCACAGCAAAAATGTAAACCATGACACAATGGATTTCATTCTCCGAACTACATCCTGATAATTTGCAGGAGTTTGAGAATGAACATGGAAGAAATAGAAGCAGAATCATGGGAATATTGGTCACCAATAACTTTGAATGAAAGTTATGTATGATTGCTAATTAATAGTGATGATGAAGTTGTTGATTTTGTGTATGTCCATGATAAGAGAATATATTATCATTTAATTTGTACATTACACTGTTGTGCCTTGCAGTGTCAGCGGAGGAAGAGATATCCAGAACATATCTTTGTGCAAAGTTATTTTCATAGTTTGTGCTACTACCACTTTTAGTCTATCTCTTGTGTGGATTTCCCCTGGCTTTGTATCTACCATGTCTATACAGCATTGATCCATTCAATGAGGTGATCTGGAGTTTGATGACATGACAGAGGCATTTATCCTCTGCTGTCTTCTGATAAGCCTAGCATTGGTGTTAGATCCACTCGACTCCTGCTTGTATAAATAACATCCTTGGCACTTGTATCAGCAACAAAATAATGTCATTTTTCTCAATCATTGCTTTTGTATGAAATGTTCCCAAATACGATTGTTATGATTCACTGTTCTCCTTCAAGCAACTTTTATGTGACTACATCTTCCTTCATTTCAGTGCCCATTTCAGAGCAGATTCTGTGATTGATAATAAGGATGACTGACTCATCATCAGTTTCTGTGATAGTTACTCTCCATGTCTGACTCATCATCAGTTTCTGTGATAGTTACTCTCCATGTCTGACTCATCATCAGTTTCTGTGATAGTTACTCTCCATGTCTGACTCATCATCAGTTTCTGTGATAGTTACTCTCCATGTCCGACTCATCATCAGTTTCTGTGATAGTTACTCTCCATGTCTGACTCATCATCTAAATACTTGTGTAAACAAGATGTAAGCTGGTGAGATTCTCTTATCTATATTTTGTCTCATCTCCCTCTTTATCATTCTCTTGTCAAACATGATAATGCTATTAAAGTATATTCTCAAGTAAAGTCACATGTGTCATGCCATTGCCACAAATATGGCATCACAATGTCTGTCATTCTCTGGACTACATCCTGCTGGAAGTCTAGCAGGACTATTGTCCTGATACAAGAGATTCAGCAGAAGTTGTGAGAACAAATGCTAAAAAAACGGATTTGTGGTGCCCAAAAACTCAACAATAGTTAAAAAGCAATGTTCTTGTACAGGATAGACTTCTGTGATTATTTATAACTACAATGTACATATTAATGGCATAAATTGTTAAAACCAGAGTTTAGCTTCTGAAGTCCATAACAAACATATGGTAAAAAAAAACAATATAAAGATAGTTGAGCATACAACACAGTTACTCAAACAAAAAGTGAAGGCATTGACTCAAGAAAGTGTGAGAAAGGACAAATATGTTATTGTAATCTTGCTACTCATTACATATTTATATACTAGTCAAACATCTCACTTGTATCATGAAAACTCAACTGAGTGTACTCAGATTGTAGGAATTCGCAGAAGAACTGGACTACATTCAACAAAAACATACAACTAAGGCACTGTGAATCTGGTCAGACAGACTCAGTGAATTAATAGGAAGCTCTAAGGAATTATGGTAACAATTATAAGGTAGCAAACATGAGTTGATCCCAATTCATCCTGGCGCTACCAAATCATCTGGCGAATTAAGGCAATGGGTTGACTACCTTAGATAACCAGCATCCTTAAATAAGAATGCTATTTTAGCTGAATCATTTAGAACATATTTTTCTCTTGCAATTATGGAATACGAGCCCAATAAATGAAAGCAGCACAAAATTTCACAAGCTATGTCAATTCCTTTTATTTTACTATCATTACAAGTCAAAGACCAAGACTGAATCTTATTTTAAAATTGACACCAAGTGACCATAATTTTGCACACTGACACATGTCTGAATCTCAGTTACTCAAAATCAGCCGAGGATGGATGTGTCGGGCCCTAGGCGCAAATAAATCGGCAATACAATGCATTTCCATTCTCTGGACTACATCCAATTGGAAATCTTGTAGGACCATTGTCCTGTTACAAGAGAAAAGCAAGAGTTTGATAATGAATGTTGAAGAAGAAGTTAGCCAAAATATTGTGCTATAAGAGACAGTGACTGAAGTGTTAAAATTTATGGTCAGTGAACCCTCACCCGACCAGCACACTCCTCCACCTTCAAGAATTGCTTCGCTAACAGACTCCATCACTGCAATCTGGCTACGTGAGTAGGACTTGAAAAGAGACAGCAAACCTGCTTCCAAACATGCAGTGTTGAAAATGAATGTTTTGTTCAATAAAACACAGATTTTGCAGTCTGCCTTAATAAGTATGGTAATGCAAAATCTTTTCAGGGTCAATGATGAAAATAATAAAATTATTCATGATGTTAATGACAGAAATCATGACAAATCATAAATACAAACTGGACGGCAAAAATATGATTATTATAAATTTTGTAAGGACAACAAAACAAAACAAAAAAATGCTACATGTCACGTGGTATTAAATAATTGGATGCAGGAGGAGTAAAGTATGATAAGACAAGTTCTAACAAGTTCTATCCAGTTGTAACACTTAACTTCATCAGTTCTGTGACTTGTAACTCAAAACCATTCACTGCTATACTTGGACTGAGGTAACAGTGAAGTTACCCTGCTTACATAACACTCTGTCAGTTTAGCTACAGTCTGAGGTATTGTTTTAACACTCAATATATTTGTATGTATTTCTAATTTTCCACCAAATATTTCATCAGAGTACTATCTTCATCCTTCTTCCTTAATTCAGTCATCAGGTTACATACAGCAAACAAAATTGCTTCAATGTATTGTGTGATTTGCTACAGGTTATCTATGAAACCCCTCAGGTTTGGAAATGATGCAGTCTCAATAAACCATATTTTTCTTTCTCTTAGCAGCATGAAGAGGACGTGTTCTGTAATCTCTGGGTTAGCAGCATGTAGAGGATGTGTTCTGCAATCTCTGGGTTAGAGTTAGCAGCATGAAGAGGACGTGTTCTGTAATCTCTGGGTTAGCAGCATGTAGAGGATGTGTTCTGTAATCTCTGGGTTAGCAGCATGTAGAGGATGTGTTCTGTAATCTCTAGGTACCAATTAAAGAACTGTCCAAGGAATGTCTATTTCAATGAAATACATTCTTTCAGATCTCAATATTTTTCTCTAATGCAATGAGGAAATCCAAAAAATCTTTATTTCATAACCAAATGGCTATCAACTCTCGGCAGACATGGAATATTATGAGAAGATGCCTCCTACTTGGAGGGTGTGTATAGCAACAAGACATATCCACATCTTATGTTGGTTCCCAGTCATAGAACTCTTTAACATGGGACTATGTTTTGGGTGGTGAGCATTTCCTCAACCATCTGTATGTTTCGGTGCCCGAAAAGGAGCAAAGAATAGCAACACTATGACCTGCCATGCATGTTGTAGGGGGCAACTAAGGAGATTTAGGGTGAAATTAATTGTCCCATCCCATGTCAAAGAGATGCAGAAGACATATGTGTCAGGCCAAAAGGCACATATATCATAGCCAAGCTACACAGCATGACACAACACATTCCTTTCTTTAGAGTACTTCCTGTCAACCCTTAGCTACTCAAACTTCCCTCCCCCTCCCCCAGGCACTGAACCTTTAGTTCTAGAAAAATGGTTGCTGAATGAATAAGCACCACTTCAAGCAGTGAACACTTCAAGCAGTGAACACTTCAAGCAGTGAACACTTCAAGCAGTGAACACTTCAAGCAGTGAACACTTCAAGCAGTGAACACTGCTGCTGTGTATTTTAGTGTATACAGTCTTGTATTGTCTCTAAGTACTGTGCTGTCAATTATTTATGTGCTACTTATATCCTACTTTTGTATATACTATTATATCTGTTTACTGATGGGACCTGACAGGAGCAAAGAATATCAATAATGTAACCTGCCACGTATGACATAAGAAGAGACTAAGGTGAACTGAGTGTGACTAACTACCTCACCCTGTAGAAAGTCAGTATTGCAAACAATGTGATGCTCAAACAAGATGAGTCACGCTGAAGGCACAGATATCATAACCAAGCTCTAAACCACAATACAATGTAATCCATGTTCCTGACTACATCCTGCTGACAGGCAGGAGTTTGAGAACAAAGGCAGAAGAAGAAAAATATAATTTAAAATGATATTGTCTAACAGAAGTCATAATAAACACTCTCAGATAGACTGAGTAGTCATCTTACCAAAAACAGGTATAATGCTGATGATCTGGATAACAATAATTGGTAAACAATACACAGGATAAAATCACTCATTCTCATGCTTATTGTGCCAGTGTCTCCCCTTCCCCCCTCTCAAATGCCTTTAAAAAGATGTCTATGACTTTACGCCAAAGATTTTAAAGCTTTATCAGTTATTATTTTTCGCTCAAGTGGTCACTTTCCTGTGCCTTACACCTCTCCAAAACAACATTTTTCTCCATAGTTCCCCTAAAGTATTCATAACCTCTAAGACGACCATATGGCCGACAAAGAGAACCACTGGTATAGATAAGAGGTACATAATTTTCAAATACATTAAGCTGTCTGTGCCACAGTAAAAGTATAAGTGATGGTTTATGAAGGCATATGGAAATTAAAGACTAGCAACTTAAGCACAAGAAACAAATATACCAGTCAACTAGTACAGAACTTCTGTATTTTGTACAGATATATACTCAATATTCAAATTGAGTAGGTGGGTAATGTATAGTTGTCAACTTATTTCTTCATATATCTGTATTTTTAACAATTTAATTCTGTATTTTAATAAAAACGTCAGTATTTAGCACAACACCAAATGACTGTTTGAAAAAAATATTTTTTGGGACCCGAAATCCGTATCAATACAGAAAATCCATACTAGTTGACCACTATGGTATTGACTTTTATTGTTTGCTAAGTACTCTTGATACAAAATTCTAGCAGGATTTAGAATCAATATACAGAATCTAGGGATTATTTTAGCCATAAACTCTGAGAATACCATGCACAGCAAAACAGACAAATCAAGAAGTGATAAGAATATTAATCATTGAAGAGGGTTGGCTCTTAAACATTATTGTAATAATGAGGCATCTTAGATTATTTAAACATATCTCTAGCTGCAGCAGGTCAACTTGACCAGAATCGTGAGGATTTCAGAAGATACATAAAGAAGACCACGTTCTGGAAAGAATATGTTAACTCAAGAGGGGTTATTTGGGGTTGAAGTACAGAATTAATCTACTGGAAATTGGCAGGTATAGATCTGTTATTTATTGTACTATTATTGTGACAGATTATTTCCAGAACATAGACTTATTTATGAATTTTGTGAGCTACTCATGATTCTGGGTGAAATGACCTGATGCATTTAAGAATATTTCATGTCCATTGTCATCTTAGACAGCTCTTGCCCGTTTCACTACCAAGTATGTCTTCATATAACTATCAATCTATGTCCCTTGAGTGTCAGATATGGTACAAAGGGTAGAAACTACCAGTGTTCTCCAGTTTGAGAGATGCAATGTTGCTAATACCCATAGTCATACCCTCTTTGATGATTCTTCCTCCCCTACTTTTACCATTTGGTACCCATTTTCATGCTTGTAGTGGCAGCCTATTTTCAGTCATCTGATATAAGTGCAATGTTTTCTACTTGTTACTGCATCCCTGATATTTCCATTATGTTTAATTATCTCAGACAACGGTGATTTATCTCATAACACAGATGCCAGACAATGTATCTCCTTGCTTGCCTCAAGAATGCTTCTATGTCTTTTGTTGTGACATGTTTGCATTTAGTGTCACCATCTACTGTCTTGGAATAGAATAAATCGTATCTGTCAGACAACTAAAATTGCATTGGAAAAAACTTCCATTAATAAAGATAACTTAATGTTACAACATTGTAAAGTCACAGACAACTATCTTACCACAGCTTCAAAGATATGGCAAATTCTGTGTTTGACCTACATTTATTCTTTAACCAACAGCTGCTGAGGAGGAGGGGAGGGGGTGTTATAAGTATCATTTCTGTCACTTTATGTTCCCAAATTTTGTTCTAGTCTTCATATACCGAGGCTAGAAAAACTCCAGTTTGTGATAAATACCAAAAAAACCATCAACTTGGGATCAAACTTTGTACCTACAGGTTTGGAAGTAAGTAAAACATTGTTCTGCCACTGTTCAGTTGTTACCAACATTTCGAGGTAATTATTTACCCAACCAAAACAGTGACACATATTAACAAATTCATGCGGAAATCAGATATGTAAATGTCTGTACACATAAATTTGATGTGCAAATTTCTGCACTTAGCATATATTTCATGTGAATTTCTGTAACTTACTTAGCATAAATCTGATGTGTGAATTTCTGTGCTTAAGAATAAATCTGGTGTGTGAAATGTACTAAGAATAAATCATATGTGAATTTTTGTACTTAGCATAAATCTGATGTGTGAATTTCTGTACTTAGCATAAATCGGAAGTGTGAATTTCTGTAACTTAGCATAAATCAGATGTGTGCAAGGCATAAAATACAGCAACTTAACTATGATGCAATATGCATCAGAACATATTTGCTTAAATGGCTTTAATAAAAACAGTGATTTACGTGGTTATATGAGAGAAAAGACAAAAACATATTGACTCATACAACACATATCACATTACATATCATACTCTCATAAAATAAGAGTAATTTTCAGCAGAACTGAGTCAGGAGTTGCCAGATTTTGTGAATTAAACTTTCACTACTCATTTCAAATTTTAAAAGACTCAATGTGTAGAGGATTGATTTCATTGTACTTTGGTTTTCCTCATATGTACTCCACCTCTTTCAACATAGCAGCCCACTGAAATTACCAGTGACAGCATGTAACTCTGCAGCTCCAAGTGATAATTCCCAGGGGTTCCAGAAAAATGCAGATGTAAACAAGAAGCTACAGTTTTGAACCTGCAATTGATGCAATGCATCCCCTCCAAAGCCATAAAAAGAACACACTTTTGTGCCTTAGAACAGACCACTGCAGAATACTAGGTCACCTCTACTGACTATACAGATCTCATACACAGACAGATGTCCATGTGGATATGGAATCTAACCCTTGAACACATACTTCAGGACTGCTCAACATGCAAAGAGCAGAGACAGTGGGTCTGACCAGAGGATAAGAGCTGATTCAAACCACTATGGTGCAACTGTTCTGACCTTGGATATGACAGTGGACTTTGTTCTGGCAACAGGATTGACAATCTAGCACGGCCATTAAAGAAAAAGAATCTGTGATTTTTCAAACATAAGGCAGATTTTAAGTTTCCTTCTAGTAAGCCTCTCATAAAACTTACAGAACTGTTTTGCTTGTAATTGGAAAAATTTGCTATTATTTGTGTTAAAACAAGAGTTTCAAAGTAATTCTCTCTGTACAAAAAGATAAATTAAAAGTACATTCTACGGTAGAGCCTGAATTACTATTTTCCGATTGTAATATTGGCATTATATGTTTACAAAAATTCAAAGCCATGTTTTAGCTATTTTAACAATATATCATAGAACAGTCAACTTGGCAATCAGAATATATTATTGGTTGCTTTTATATGACTCACACTGTGTTAATTGTTGCATCATGTCTATAAGCTAAGACAGTAATTAATTTGACTTTACTGTTGTTCAAAGACAAATAAGGATTTCTGTAGATTTCAGAAAATAGATTCAAACCAGAACTTGTGTGTTTTAGGCTGTTTCCATTTCGGTAGACATATTATACAGTCTTCCATGATTTAAGAGATCTTTATGAACCATACTGACATCGGGTATAACATTGTGATGGTAGTTGTAGCTGTTTGCAATGATGTCTTGACTGTTGCTGTTGTTGCTATCACCGCTGGCAGCTACTACCATCACAACCATTGCATCTGGAGTTGTTTTACCTCCAGCTGGGATTCCTGCTCCTCCAAGTAGATCTACACCTGGGTCAGGAAGAGGTCCATTCTTGGCAGTACTGGAGTCTGGCATTGGGCAGGACTTTATGTTCTCCCATGGCATTGCACGAAAATCATCACAGTAGTCATCCTGGTCAACAGACATCAGCACTCTGGACTTTACTGAAAGTCAAGAAACATGAACATCAGTCATAAAAATCAACAAGATTATAACAACTATTTGTTATTGGGGAATTATACAGGAAATACGGGAAGCCTCTAATGTGATCCAGGTCAGAGTGTTATGTTATGTGATCCAGGTCAGTGGTGTGTTATATGATCTAGATCAGAGTGTTATGTTATGTGATCCAGGTCAGTGGTGTGTTATATGATCTAGATCAGAGTGTTATGTTATGTGATCCAGGTCAGTGTTGTAATGTGATCTAGATCAGAGTGTTATGTTAGTGATATAGATCAGAGTGTTATGTTATGTGATCCAGGTCAGAGTGTTATGTTATGTGATCCAGGTCAGTGTTGTTATGTGATCTAGATCAGAATGTTATGTTATGTGATCTAGATCAGAGTGTTATGTTATGTGATCCAGGTCAGGGTGTTATGTTATGTGATCCAGGTCAGGGTGTTATGTTATGTAATCCAGGTCAGTGTTGTTATGTGATCTAGATCAGAATGTTATGTTATGTGATCTAGATCAGATTGTTATGTTATGTGATCCAGGTCAGAGTGTTATGTTATGTGATCCAGGTCAGTGGTGTGTTATATGATCTAGATCAGAGTGTTATGTTATGTGATCCAGGTCAGTGTTGTTATGTTATCTAGATCAGAGTGTTATGTTATGTGATCTAGATCAGAGTGTTATGTTATGTGATCCAGGTCAGAGTGTTATGTTATGTGATCCAGGTCAGAGTGTTATGTTATGTGATCCAGGTCAGAGTGTTATGTTATGTGATCCAGGTCAGAGTGTTATGTTATGTGATCTAGATCAGAGTGTTATGTTATGTGATCCAGGTCAGAGTGTTATGTTATGTGAGCTAGATCAGTGTTATGTTATGTGATCTAGATCAGAGTGTTATGTTATGTGATCTAGATCAGTGTTATGTTATGTGATCCAGGTCAGAGTGTTATGTTATAAAGTCATGGGATGTGGTGAGAGAGCTATATTAAAAGTGTCCTGCTAGAATCATAGAAACATATCATATAGACAGAAAACATAACAGACATGTAGAACTGAAAACATAAAAACATCACAGTCAGTTATTAGTCATTAGTTATGAACTGACATTATTGCACAGTAGGCTAACTCATAGATATTATGTCTTGCTCAGTAGTTTTCAAAGTATATGTATACTGATGGTTCATGTGACTCACTGATTAAACTCATTCTTTATTCTGATCCCTTCAGATGTTCAAGTCCTACTTATGCCACACCTGATACCAAATGCCTTCAATTGTATCCTATACATTATCAGTTGTAGTGTCCACATACAACAGATGGTCAGTAAGCAGCTTCAGTGTCCCCCTTATTCCTTTTCAATTTACTGACTATATGTGTATTTTATACAAGCTTATCTTCTCTCTAATTTCCACGAATACCAGTATATCCAGGACAGTACATCTGTTATACCCATGTTATTGTCCAGGGCAGTACATCTGTTATACCCATGTTGTTGTCCAGGGCAGTACATCTGTTATATCCATGTTGTTGAAGCAAACTATAGATGCCATCCATTCAAACCGACATAACCGTTATGAATATCTCTAAGCATGGACTGATAATCTGACAGACAGATCCATCTGTGAAAACTATGACATCATCTCTTGAGTTAGCCATCAGTTGATTAATCTCTAGGTCTGCTATTCCTCTACCACGTTCTCGACCAAGAATAATTAAGACCTAATGGGAAAAACTTAGAAACATTCTATACAATGGAAAACTATCAATGCTTATGCGAATTTGAGTGCTAGGATGTCATATCAAACCAATTCTTCATGGATGTAAAGCATGGACAGTAAAGAAAATCTTAAGTTAGCTGGAGGCTACTGAGATATGGTTTTTGAAAAGAATGATGAACATTCTATGGACAGCCAAGACAACTAATGCAGAAGTCAGTGATGCTGGAGAAATAATACAAATTATAGCAAAAATTAGAAGTAGACAGTCAAGATTTTTAGGGCATGTGGTGAGAAGAGCAAAACTTGAACATTTAGTAACCACTGGAAAGGTCATGGGGTGAAGAAACAGAGGAAGACAAAGAAAGAAGTTGCTGAATGGGCTTTCACTATCACACAGTAGAATGTCACCAAAGGAATTTACTATCATCACAAGAGACAGAGAGTTGTTAAGAAACATGATCGCCTATGTCACTCGGCAAGGAACTTGAATGAATAGAAATTTGTATTTTTTCATCAATCAAACTACTCTTTATTTCTTGCCAAGGTCAGACCTGCTGTAACCTTGCCTATTGTATTTTCTGTTGTGACATAATCGACATACTGCGATTGATTTCTGAACTAGTATTTATATAGAGTGGTGTCTCTGTTCTATAGTAACACGGTTAAAAAACACATCAGTCATGACACATATACAGTAAGAAACAACAAACAGAAGCCACATAAAATGAGAACTAACAAACAAACATAAACATTAAAGACACATAAAATAGAATATTAAAAAAATAGAACACTACAAATATGTGAAGTAGTCAGAAATAAGAACAAACATATGAAATAGAAAACATTAACATTAAAAAATAAGAAAACAAAGAAATAATTTATAAATGCCAAAATCTGATGTAATAAAAAACAAAAAACTTTTATCACTGCATGTTTTACTGTGAACGAGTGCATAGATGCTTTCTATGGGCTGAGGAAATAAAGGCTGCTTTGCCATAGCAGATGCCATGATATGTACAGGAAGGATTTTGATTGTACCTTCGAAAGAAAAAAATCCTGTCCCAATCGTGGATCATCCAGGACCTCAAGGGTAATCTGATACACTGATATAAAAGGGGCAAATAACTCAGCTCAGCAATGAAACTAGCAGCACAATGGAATTCATACTCTCCAGCTCAAATCACATAAATACTCATGATTATTTGAGAACGACCACAGAAGAAGAAGACTTATAAACTGTTAAAAAAACATGAAACAATAAAAAACAAACATTATTTAAATTGTCCGAAATTATGACACAGAAATTACAACAAATAAAAACCTTATTAAAAGGAATAAATACCAATTAATAAGGCTGTATATTGAATATAGAGTTGCTTATGTGTACAACCAGAAAATGAAATATCAACATGATGACATACAGACTAGACATTTCATAATTAATAAAGTTTAGATTGAATATAGAGTTGCTGATGTGTACAACCAGAAAATTAAATAATATCAACATGATGACATACAGACTAGACATTTCACAAGACATATTATTGTATGCAATGTAAGACATTTTCTCATAAGCAATCTGGGACCACTAATTCTCAGCTTTATTTCACAGATAACTTTTAATCTCTATTGATTTACATCAGAATCTAACTAGAGGCTGAGGATATTTTTTTAAGTTTCGAATATCTAATCTCAGACAGCTGTT
Organism: Meghimatium bilineatum; assembly: GCA_034231615.1. Classification (NCBI taxonomy): domain Eukaryota; kingdom Metazoa; phylum Mollusca; class Gastropoda; order Stylommatophora; family Philomycidae; genus Meghimatium; species Meghimatium bilineatum. The sequence goes on along the minus strand of CM067319.1, from coordinate 14,957,657 downwards.
GACTATGTTGCATGGATTTTAACCTCCAGATAAACTCAATATCAGTAGTATGTGATTGACATTCAAAAATTGTAGTCGTGGCAGGATGTATGAAATATGTTTAGCAGTTAGGGATGTAGTGATACAAAGAAGGAGGGTTCTCAATGAATAATATAAAACTGCAGGAATGAGAACATAAAAATATAATAACAATAATAATAATAATAATGATACACATAACCCATCAGGATCATAGGGATGTCATATTGGATGAAGACATCGGCACAAAAATCACTCGAAATACCTGTCCTAAGCCATTCAGAGTAGTGTAGAAAAATCATACCCAGACCATTCTCTGATGATGCCAATTCTTCTTCTTCTTCCGCGTTCATTATCAAATTAACTAGAACTGGAAACATAGAGTGACAAAGTACAGCATACATAGATATAGAAAGGAATTGTATTCAGACCTAATGGTTCATTCCACAAATTCTTTATGTGCATTTTTTAAAATTAACTCTTAAATATGAGATCCACTTAGTTGTCGCCATTTTTATTAGAAGTCACCTGAAGTGGGTTTAAATAGTAGTTTTTCATAAAACAACTTGTAAAAATATGGTTTTAGTCTTTGTATGCTAAGGGTTAAAGACCTACATTCTAATCATATTGCATTATTATTTTTTTCTTAGCTTGTCCTGTATTTTTGCTGTATAAAGACCTTCAGATGAAAACATTAATTGTCTCTTCTGTAAACTGTTAACTATATTCTTTGATATGTTTTTTGAACTGTCAAAACTGATTACTTTGTATTCTTCATTTATACATATTGGTAAACAGTTTTACCGCAATCACACCAATTATCAGTAGTCTAGAAGTATACTGACTGTGTTTATCTACTTTAAATGGAAATTCATAACACCAATAGTAACAATTCATGTAAGATTTTCTTAGACATAAACCAACACACAATGAATAGCTTTAATGACACTTACAATTTGATGTGGCATACAAGTTAGAAGTATCATCCGCTGTAGGAGATTGTGGTTCCATTTCCTGATGTGGCAATGAACTAGGCTGTGGTTGTACAAATCCCAACTTTGGAGGTTTTGATGAATAACCAATGTTTAGATTTGATGGTGACATGCTCCCAAGAAATACAGCAAAACAGAACACCAGGACCTGAAGAAACAAAATATATGTTAGGGCAATCATCATTGTACCTTTTAGTCAATAACCATTTGTGATATCAGTTCTGTCATACACAGGGAACATCTTAGTAGCAATGTGCAAACACTAGACAAGATACTCATTGAGCATTTACTACTATTTCACCTTATTTAGTAGAATTACATCTTCTATGTTCATTCTCAAACTTCCACTGGATCTCTCTTATCGCAGATCAATGGTGCTAGATTTTCGCAGGAAGTGGTCCAGAGAATGGAGATGTGTTGTGTCATCATTTTAATTGCGCCAGTGGCCCGATACATCCATCTTCTAATTTGGTAGAATTTTAAAGCGAACGTTTCTGAACTTATTTCTGCAACATGCACTTTTAACCAACATGCAATTTAAACTGATGATGACAGTCTTTTGTGTTTTTGCAGATGTTAGTAAGCAGGCTAGTGTAAAGAGTACACATGGACAATGAAGCCATCAAATTGCATTATCTTCTGCTGCTTATTTTGCTGATTTTTTTATCAATAAGGGTGATAGTAGTATATACATAACAGATCTGTGTTTAAGATGTTTCTCGTCTACATCATCTGCCTTCTGACTTCATCAGACAATTAGATGCTTCATTGTTACACCATGCTGTATAATCATCAGCCAGTTCTCCCCAAGAATTTGCATTGATCATGAAATCATTCAATGCTGTTTTTCAGATACCCTTATACCTCAGTTTGAGAATGAACGCTGAAGAAGAAGAATATACTCTTATACCTCGGTTTGAGAATGAACGCTGAAGAAGAAGAATATACCCTTATACCTCAGTTTTGACTACCCTTTTGCCATCATCCACAAGAGAAGAGTTCACCTAATTTAATTTCCTTGGGAATGCAATTGTTTGACATTCTTTTCACACAGCCAGTCCATCTTAAACATCTGCAAGACTAGTAGAGTGATGGTATCTTAGCGAGCTGCAAGACTTCTGTGTTAGTAACCTTGTCCTGCAATCTAATGTTCAAGATTTTGAGGAGATACAACATATGAAACATGTTTAGCCTTTTTTTAGTGAATTGAGTATAGGTATCCATGTTGTTTCTGACTCATACAACAATATGTTGAGCACACATGATTGATAATTATGGTTGATAATTGCTTATTTTGGTCTTCAATTTAAATTTTGAGTATTTCCCCCACTCTCTCTGTCAAGTTTCCACAAGTTGTAGACAATTTTCCTATGTGTATGTTGACCTCCTCATCCAGTAATAATGTGCATGTTAGCATGGGTCCAAGATAAAAATGAAGCTGTGCAGTTTGAGTGGAGCATCATTTAATGCAGTTGCTCATGCTGATCCATTCATCACTTTTAGCTGTTATGATGTGACCATGGACAGCGCCATTGCACACTTGTTGTGTGCTATGTTGTGTTTTGATAAAGACCTTTTGGTTAAAACATTTAATTTCATCATCCTGTTTATTTTCAGCGACTAGCAAAACTTCATTACCCTGTTTCCAAGTCTCACCTGTCTCTTTATTCCAGCATCTCTGAGGATCTCTACAGTAATTTTTGTAACTGTCCATGGCATTTTAATTATTCTGTTTAAAAAAAACTTTGAGCTTATTTGTTTACGGTCCATGCTTCAAATCCACAGAAATATAAAATTCTAGCACATAAATTTGCATATCTATTGATACTGTTGCTCCATTACGCATGCGGTTGCGTCTGTGGTTCTCACCAATGGCTCACTAGACAAACCAACCATGCAACAGAAAACCTTAGTAGATGACATGCCTTTATATTGAGGTTATCTTCTTATAGAAGCTTCATGGCATGTCATCTATACAATCCCGTAGTCGTAACCTTCGATAAGTTACCATGTTGTTCCGACAGGCCAACGTTGTGCTTGAACTAGTTACAGGCACGGCATGGGTGGGCGGAACAACAAAGAAACCTGTTGCAAGGGCCAGAGTTGTGCCCTGATGTCGACGTCTGTTTCGGCAGCATTCGACTCGAAACACCATCGAGTCGAATGGCTGCTGGAACAGAGGGCGGAGCACTTTTAGGAATGCCCCACGTGCTGTGAGGCCAGTTTCTAATCAAGAATTAAGAAACTGTTGCTCCATTGTACAGAATGTTTCTCATTTTTTGGAAAGTTCAGTTTGGATTGTGCTATCCTATTCTGTATTTCAATGAAGCATGAGTCATGATTTTAAAAGGGTGCAACAGTACTTAATTTTATCCACTTTATTTAATATTTGGCGAAAGAAACCACTGTTGGGTTGCTAGACATGTCCATAGTGTCATTCAGACTTCCTTACATGGTTGAGCGGAGGTTCAATACATGACATCCAGATTAAGAAAAACACTTAGTCTATCTTGGATGTCTGAAGTAAGTTTTGGTTTGTGATCAGCTTAAAAAATACATTACACAGGTCATGTTATTTCTACCTGTAAATATCTATATAGAATTTAAAATGAGAATATGGATTTGTTCATGTCTTCTTCTGTGTTCATTCTCCAATTACTGCATATTTAAAGAATGTAATCCAAAGAATGAATTGTGTTGTGTTATTGTTTACAGCTTAGCTGCGATATCTGCTAATTTCGACCTTACATAAACTACTTCAGCATGGTCTATGAGCCACTTTGACCCTCTATGAAATGATGATAATTAATCCCTTTAGCTGTGAGCAGGTAGCTCTTGACAGTCTGTAGTCTTTCTGACAAAAGCACATGTTCTTCTCAGTTGTACACCTGAGGCAATATCCAGACTCAAATAAGGTTGTCTCAATGGCATGGATGTGTAAAGGGGGGAGGGTATGGATCAACTGAGAGTTGATTCACTATACAGACTGGACAATGGGTAATACTGACCATAAGAGCTGTGCCTGTTTGTGTAGCTGAAGCAGGTTTGGGCATCTTGCTCACCAATGATTGTAATTTCTGTAGCTGTCCAAGGAGAGATCTGTTGATGAAAACATACATCAGTCAATATGGACACAACAATTTGCATTTACTGTGAAATTATCGCAGTGTCCACTCAACAACAGTAACACTAGTCCTGTCCTTAGTTTAACTCCAGAATTGTTTAGCAAATGTTAAGGGTGTCTGACGTCTCACAGCACAGATCTGCACTAAATACTCACAATTCATGTGACATGGTGTCACCATGAGGCCATCAATGATATAAGACCTACTTACTAATTGAAAATTAGCCTACTAAAATGACTCACTTGACTTTTCCCATTATTTTCATTGGTCACTTTTGTGTATACTTTGTGTGCACAGCCAATGAAAATCACTGGCAAAGCTAAATGAGTCATTTTAGAAAGCTGTTTTCCAGTTAGCCAACAGGTATTATATTTTTTAATGGTCACGGTCACCACCAATGTAAATGAGTGCACAGTGACTTTGTAGATTCCTGGTATTGTCTCACATAACAAATATGAAATATGGCCTTCTCTGTACAGTCTCTACATACACTAGGTGTTACCTTATCAGACAGACCATCAGTGAAGTTTATTTTACTAGCCAGACTCAGAAAGAAAAATTCAAACTTGTGAATTTATGTCTGTTAAAATGTCTACTACAAATTATGTGTGCCAAACATAAAACACATTTTTTTCCATTCAGGAACAAATAGAGAAAAATGTGCAGTTATCAAGAACAACTTACAGCGGTAGTGAAACAGCATAAGCTGACAGTTTAGCACATGTAATGATAAATGATCCACTTTCTAAAACTACTTTGCATGGAACAGATGAAGAAGAAGAGGTGGAAAAGAAAAACTTGGAGTGACAACATCACAAAATGTTCCATACATGATTATTCTAACTCATCTGAATGGATGAGGACAGAGCTATTTGGATTGTTTTTTATACAGATGTCTTCAATGTGGCACCTTATGACCCTTATGGTTATAGGTATTATTATTATTATTTACCTGTGAGGCAGGTATATCTTAAGAGTGAAATAAATGAGATTTACATGTTAGACAGATTCGTGAGAAAGGTATATCATCAAAGTGAGTAAGAATGTAATTTACCTGTGAGGCAGATATATCTTCATATAGTGAAATGTGATTTTCATATGAGACAGGTACTTACTCAGAGTGAGTGAAATTTGATTTTTCTGTGAGACTGGTAGGTATACTCAGAGTGAAATGTGATTTACCTGTTATTGTTTTCCAAGTTTTCAACTTTCTTTTTCAGATCAGTGTTTTCATGATTATATGCCTCAATTCTGTGGAAGACATTGTCAAAAGACAGAAACTTAAATCTTCAATAGAAACATCTGATACATGTTGCAGGAGAATAGACAATGTGGCTGTTACTGCAGCATTCATATAACTTTCTTAGATTCACCAGCCCAGATTAGTTATTATGTCCAACTGTTAGTCCATACTTAGAGAGTGGCAACATTGTGCAAAAACATGACAACAATGTAATAAAATATAGCACATTGTGATAAAACATGGCGACACTGTGAGAAAAACATGGTTTCATTGTGAGAAAACAAGGCAGCATTGTGAGAAAACGTGGCAACATTGTAACAAAATATGGCAACACTATGAAAAAGCATGGCAACATTGTGAAAAAGCATGGCAACATTGTGAAAAAGCATGGCTACATTGTGAAAAAGCATGGCTACATTGTGAAAAAGCATGGCTACATTCTGAGAAAACATGGCCCAGTGTATTCTTGTTCATAATTCATCATTTGATATCATGAAATATTTAAACGTGAAAGAGATCCTGCTTTTTCCCTGATATGTTATTTCATTATCTAGTTCTGGTCACTGCTCAAATATAATTTTGCTATAACATTGTGTCTGTGTCTTGAATTCAATTTATTGTCTTGCTTTTAAAAAAAATAATCAAAAAGCAGGGAGACAAATGTCTTTTTGTGTTTATTTTTTTTAAATGATCACTCACGCATGATTTCTTGTCTATCTATTCCAACGATGTCGAACACGGTGCACAATGCAGAAACAAATACTCTCCAGTTTCATCAATGTAATGTTGCTATAGGTAGCTATTGATGTGTTGTTAGACCCAGGCATACTATTTGTGATGGTTGTTATGCAAATTCTCTTGGTCTTCCTCTCTTGTTCTATGTTGCACCAACTTTAATACTTGGAGTGGCAGTCTACTTCATTCATTCAAGTCCAATACAAGTCCATTATTTTCTTCCTAATGTTGTAGAAACATATTGCTGTTTTTTATCATCGCTTGTTTAACTTGAATTGATCCCAGCCAATTTTTAAGAGATTTCAAAGACATTTATTCTCAATTGAACTTACTTTCTGCTTCAATATCTCTTGTTGTGGGACAATAATCACACTAGATTTCCAGCAGAATGTAGTCCTGAGAATAAAGATACAGTGTATTGCAGTTTTATTTGTTCCAATAGTCCAACACATCCAACTTTTGTGGTACAGATGTAGTGACAGGCAAAGTTCCCTCTAAAAATGTTTCTGTATACATGGAATGTACCGGTATGGTTATGTGAGCAGTCTTCTAGGTTATAAATATAAATACCTCATGGAGGTAGGATTAGGAAACAAGCTAACATATTTTGGACTTATATAAAAACCTGGAATAAAAATATAAATCATGGATGGATAGATTTGAGGGAAGAAAAAAAGAGACTTTCCAAGATGTTAAAAGACACAGGACTCTTGAACATGACACTGGAGGAAGACAGACAGTTTACACAGAACCGAGATGCCTACAGAGTGGCAGTGAGGGCAATGTTCTGTGCAAAATGTATGTTGCTCTACAGCATGAAGAAGTACTCAGTATTTTGACAGCAAAATGTGAATAGGATCAGGCCACAGATTTACAACATTACAGAAATTATACAATGTCAACTCACAATAAACCAATGACAGAGACAAAATACTGCAGCTCCCCATGACACATGAAGCTAGTGAAAAATCTGATAGAATAATTTGCTTAGTTATATATCATACCTTTTTTCTAATGCCTCTAGATATTCTTTCTTTTTCCTTCGACTTTCCTGGGCTGAAATCTGAGGGTATCATAGGAGACATATGAGTTGAGAATTATGTTATGTCCAATAATGTATACATATATATATATAAATATCTGCATACTTCAAGAGCGAAATGCATATGACTGATGGGCATTGACACCAATGGATTAAATCATGCCAAATTTATATTTTATATATATATATATATATATATATATATAAATGGTTCTCAAGGGGTATGACAGGTCTGATCATCTGAGAAGCATGACTTAATGGCCGTCACCTGAATTTCATGGGCACCACTATGGTCCATGCCATTAAAGTGGTCAACAGAAACAAGTTTTTAATGCTGTGCAGAAATTCACAGAATCGATCTGCGACCCTCCTTCCAATCTCACCTACATATGTCATGGTGTAATGCTTGCAGACGATGATATAGATGATGTTGTGGGATACACATATGAAACTCTTTTCAATGGTGAAGGACTTTGGGGAATATATAATAGACCTGGCCTGGGTGACATAGGCACCCCTTGGGATAAATGCCCATCAGTCATATGGATGAATGATATCCTGTTATTCCATCATTTTTATGTTTGTCTTGTTTCATGGAAATTTGGATGTGCTTTGTCAATTTTCTGTTTGTGTCATTTCACTTCTGACCTTCTAGTTTTAACTCTTACAGGTTATATCTATATTTAGCTCTGCGGCCTTTTGATAGATTTGTTGATTTATGTGTGTTATTGTGTGTGTTTCCAGTGATTAAAAACTCCATTACCCTGTTCCTAGTTTTGCCTGTTAATTTCAGTTTTGCTGCAGTGAGTGCATACTATCAATATTCTGGGGAAGAACTTGGTAAATATTGTAAAAGAAATACTGAGTATTTTGGTAACAACTGACTCTTTCTGTGACATAGTTTGTCCATTTCTATATTTAGATGTCTGTACTTGCATCTAATCAGGTAATACTTACCTTGTTCTTGATTTTTCTCCGGATCTTTTTCAGATTCTTCTCCTCCTGTTTGGTTAGTGGAAGTTTTGAGGGAATAGGATATCCCTCTGAAATGAGTGTTCTCTTCTCCTCCTCTGAGAGAATAAGCACACCAGCCTGAGATATCTGTATGAAAAAAAATAAAAGGAACCAGTGAACTTGAGTTGACAAAGGTAACAGTCAAGCCCATGTTCCAAGCAGTGTCAAAGTTTTTCATAAGAGATGACAAGGCATGGCCAAGTGTTTCTCTTTTCATTGCAAAATGTATGTAACAAGCGTTCGGCTGTCATAAGGCTGGTGCCACAGGTGCATGTCCTGTCGATCACATTGTGTTGATCTTCTATTTGTGACATAAATGGTGACACACTCTGTTATGTCCAGTTTGCAGTCAGAAAATGATAACCTGATCCCGCTTGGAGAGCTGATGGCAGCAGTAATTTTTTTTTTACTTGATCTGGGTTCTCACATTCCCACTTTGATTTGAGAGTGGGGAGTCATCATTCTGAAAAGTAATATTATGTTTATTATCTATTTTAAATTGATTTCTGACTCCTTAGATGTCTAGAAACCAGATTAGTGATGAATATACACCACAGCTGTGAGCTACAATCATGATAATATAGATGGGGATGCTGAAGAATAACAAAGCATGACTTGTGCAAAATTTCAACCATTCACACAGTCTATCTGTGAATAATCTTGCAGACATTCCGATAGAGGATGATCTTCAACAATATCATTGTTTGCAAATTAGTGTTCTCATGACCATTCCTCTACAACATCCACTGCTCCATGAATTTAGTACCTTGATGACATCATTTCTCCCACATCATTTCCCCTGACAACCATTCCCTAACATCAATTCCTCCATGGCATTAGCTCCACTAAGACATTTATTCTCAGAAATCAAGTAACTACAATATCCACTCCCTAATATATCAATGCCCACCCCCCCCCCTCCAAAATCCATTCCAAATGACATAGGAATATGTGTCCCCCACATCAAGGGCTAAACATCAATGCCCCACAGAACATCAATTTCCTCAGCTTCCCCATGATATCAGAGCCTCAATAACATGAGCCCCCCTCCACCAAATCAAGGGCTCAACATCAGTGCCCCCAGAACATCAATTTTCTCAGCGTCCCCACGACATTAGAGCCTCAATAACACGAGGAACCTCCCACAAATCCCAAATCAACTCCTCCAGCATCAAAGCACAAGTGTCCCCGAAACAGGTATTCCACGAGAGTAAACTAGACTAACACAGATAGCCTATATGTAGAGGGGAAACAGTTGACCATGCATTTTATCCGTAATGGCTTGTTTCAGGGGGGGGGGGACTTACGGAAGCCTTATCTACGGCCCTGGCAGAATTATCAACGTATGTGTCCATGACCAACACTTGTGTGATAAATTTGTGAACAACAGTTCTGATTGCAAATAAAAGACTGTTATTGTTTCTCTGAATTTCTTTCTACTTTAGTTTTAGTCTCAGTTGTTCAACGTAAAGTTGTTTCTATTTGAGATGTCTCTCATTTCTTTATTTCATGTCTAGAGATATAATTAGTATGGATTCCATCTATTGTTTTTCTTGGTTTTAACAAACCTATTTTCCATTACAGCATTCACAGACCAGAATTGTTGATCAAGGAACTCGTTTCCTTATCAAGTTGAGTAATGCTTACACGACATTAAGAAAAATATTCTTTTTTTAAACAATGAGCAGCAGTTACCAGGGCCCGAATGGGAAGCAAAGAATAGGAACACTATTTACCTTCCACTCATGTATTAAGAGGCGTCTAATGAGGTTATGCGATGGAGTTTACTGCCCCAACCCACATAGGCTTATGATCAAAGTGACCGAGAAACTATGCTGAAGTTGGATGTGTCAGGTCGAAATGCGCAGATTTCGCATGTCGTAAACAATGACATCATATTCCGTTCAACGGACGATACCCTGTTAATGTTCAGCCGTTTGAAAACGAACACAAAAGATGAAGAACAAAGAGGTCTTCACCAAACCAAGTATAGAATACAAAAATAACCGTAGAAAAAAATATCGTCGTTAAAAAAAAAAAATAATGCGAAAAAACTGGCATATAAAATATTTTGTATACCAAGAAACTACTTGACGTTTTTTTTTTCAAACAGGGGAAAGGGGGGAGGGGTGTGTGTTACGAAATCTCCCAGACCTGCGTATATTTTATGTACCTACAAATGAGGAAGAGTTAGGCCTTAACGTGGGATTTACCAGCTTGATAGCGGTCGACATGTACTAGCGTGCCTTCCATAAATTATGCAGTCCAGCTGGTTCAGCGAATATCATCCTTCTAAAATGATGCATTTATCCTTTCCCGCGATTTTCATTGGTAACTTTATGTATACTGTCTGTTGGCAGCCAATCAAAAACACGTGGAAAAATCGAGTGCGTCACAAGAGAAAAACTATTCCCAATTTAGCACAAAGTATTCTATTGTCGATGGTTACGACACTAAGCTTTAAATTGCTTGTTAACGAAAAACACACACATGTACTGAGTCTAAACAGCTGCTTCAGCATGGGTATGTGTAGTATGAGTGTGTGTGAGGAGAATAAACTCTTGTTTGACATGATTTTCTTGTTCGTATCGGACATATTATAATTCGCCCTTTCTATTGACATATATGTTTTTAATTTATTCATATGATCGCTCTAGGCAGAGGTGGACAATAGTTTTGGATTGCAACCGGATAAAGCATTTTTCAGTGCTGTATGAGGTCTAAACGCTTTCTTCAAGTCCTTTGTTGTGTGAGCTAAGCATCGCCTTCATTAACCAAGAAAATGCCTTTGGCAGAGACAAATTGTGACTAATATTGGAGGGATACGGAATACATGGACAATTACTGGACAACATACGATCTTTATACAAAAATTGCCGAAGCGTACTCAGAACTACAGAGGTCACAACAGATCCATTTGAAATACAAAGAGGTTCCAGATAAGGCTGCGCACTATCACAACTTCTGTTAGTAACATACATTAACAGCAAAACTAAAGAAGCAGATCCAAGAAACGGACCCATCACTGCAGAGAAAGCAAATGAATAACACAGCTCACTAAACGAATTGGCAGATGGTCAAAGTTCAATTTACGAAACTAAAGGTGAATTACAGCGACACACACGCATGCTCTATATACAACCTGCCAACAATACAACATGAAACTAAACACATCTAACACATAAACTATTTAAGTTAAACAAAACACAGGGCCAGTTAAATGTATCTGTCAGTGGTAAAAAAATTAAAGCAAGTCTCAAAGTTCAAACATAACCGTCTACAGTTTTTATAAGATCTATGCACATAATTAATTAGAACCTCATTTGTTAAATTTTTAAAAATAATTTATTATTGTTGCGCTTTTGGTTGGTCATAATTTATACACTTGGAGTCGTGGCTATTTTTGGCAAGTATACAAATAGTGATCAACCAAAATGTGCGAAAATAATTTTTAAAAACATAATGAATGATGTCCTAATTAACTATGTACGGAGGTCTACTGTCGAGTGTGTCGGTTCAAATTCTGAAGCTTCTTTCCAAAGGATGGCACACTGATAGAAAAATTGAAACAAGATGTTAGAAAGCCAATGCTGTGACTTACTAACTGTCGCCAATACACAAACACCCAACAATCTGCATGACAACACAACGAAAATTGAAAAACATTATTTTTATACCAACTCTGTGTTACCAATGACAAACATGGCCCTTGATAAAGACACTAGCCAAAAAGATCACCGGTGTGAAATGAGATGTTTCAGGAAATTTGTGTCACCAAATGACACCGACAGAGAAATGAAAGATAGCCGGAAAGAAACAAAAACCACATCGTATCAAGACTACATCGAGAGATAACAAACCAGGTGGTTTGGTCACATAATGAGATAATGGAACCAAGGCAACCAGTTATTCGTGCATAAATACATCAGAATATCGGCATACAACCAAAGAAACCACAAAGAGACACGGGATGACCATGGCCAATGCAACCCAAATGGTCAAAACGACAGACAACTCAGTTAATCTAAATTTAAAAAAAGGTCATTCGCACATTTTTCATTGCAACTGCTCATTTATTTTCATTAGACTTGTGATGGCCTTTTTGCAGGAAATCGTTACGGGATTATTTTTTTTTGGGGGGGGGGGGGATGTACCCACTCTTTCGCCACGTTCATAGTACTAAAAGTCATGTTCTATGTTCCTTAGTATGGGAGGGGACTTTAACCCTTCCCCCCCCCCCGGTCATATAGTCATATTCTAATTTCCCTGGGGTGGGAGAATAGTTACCCCCTCCATCTTTATATACAAGCATCCTTGCATGCAATTAATTCCCTGATTTGGCCAGCGGGCCGTAGTGTGCCCATCACAACCCTAGTGGTGTCAGATTCAAGTTGTCGTGGTGTCAGATTCAAGTTGTCGTCATGTCCCGTACATTTCCGTGCATGTTGTAGCAACGAGACATGATCAAGTGAGTTACAAGATTTGTATGACGGATATTCTCATGATTGCGGCCATTATGTGACGTGGTACATCTCCGCCTGGAATTAGTTCTCCCATTTAATTGCATATAATTTCTCTGTGATCATAGGCGTGTTTGTGCGGGAGTGCACAGTCTAGCATAAATGCATACTGACTGGCTCGCAGACAAGGAAAGACAGGCAGACAACTTGTGCTAGATGGTTGGGCGAACTTCCAACCAGTAGCACACCACATGAGAATAGGTGAATACAGCTGTGGTCTACATACTTCTCCCACCCAGTAGCCGGAGAAAATCGTATCAAGCAAACAATCCCCGATATCTCCGGGTTACACAAGCTGACAACAGCAAGGAGTCTCCCACACCATGTACTAATACACGAAGAAATCTCTATACAATAGTATTACAAGTGTACTTTAACGGGCCCTATGTTATTTATACATTTCTAATCAGATTATCACCAACACATATCTTCACGTATTCCGTATCAGATGGAAAGAAGTGGTAGCAAGTACTGACTTGTAGGACATAACGAGATAGACCTCGCTATATCTCGTTACTTTCAGCTCTGAGAGTGATGGCAGCGGCTGACACTAAACAATCACAGCTCGTGACTCTTATCCTCCCTGTCATAGAATATTCAGGCGCCACTATCACCGCCAGTCACACACAGATTAAGAGACTGGAGAGAATTCAAAACGAAGCGATGCGGATGATCCTTGGTTGCACAAGGGACACACCCTTTGTGGCTATGATATTTTTTCTTGATTTTCTGAGCATATCTCACAGAATTGATATGTGGCATGCCCGTGCATATCTCAGGGTGAGTTCTGACATAGACCACCTACTACACAGTGAGCTCCCTCATGTGAAGGGAAGCAGGCTCAAGAGAGACACATCATAGATGTGTCGCGCCGATGATAACGTTAACCAGATTTGCGCCCCACAATGCATACCTTCTGGCCAGTAATGGATACGTATTCCTATATTCTTTCAAGAGGCAGTCATGACCGTCATTACACTCAATAGAGAGTGCAAGGAACACAGTCCTGTGAGAGTGAAAGCTGAGTTCAAGGCACTCATTTGTGAATGTGCCGACGACACATATGATGTGTAGACTTACACGGATGTGTCGGTCATCCATCACTACCGATGCTTATGGTCCTTTACTGCAAGATCACACAGAAGAATAGTGCACGAATCCAGTGGAGCCTTTACCACAACAACAAGCAATCTCTCAGTGGAAGTATTTGCTGTAACACAGGCACTTACCGGCTGGAATCTCAAGCCTATTCCCATGCGTGCATACTAAGTGACTCAATGAACATGATTCAGAAAGTGAAAACTGGTCATGTACGTGGGGGTGGTTGGAGTCATTGGGGAGAACTTGAATGCGGGCATCACTACGGAAACTAACCCCTATCTTTGTCCCTGGACATGCAGCATGGAGGGAAACAACCGGACCGATCAATTAACTAGCCATGCACCATAACATGCGATCAGCCTATGGAAGAGTCAGGGGTAGACCTAGAGTACGCTGGACCGACAACATCAGACGCGAACACCAAATGACATTATCTGAAGCTGCCAGAAAGCGAGAACAAGAACATTGTATCGCCCTCGACACCGGTAAAGGATAACAGAGGAAGGAAAGAAGAAGAAGATAGAAAGCCTCCATGCACTCCTTCACAGAAATACATGCAGTAACGAGAGATTACAATGCAGAAACTGGAAATGAAATGTTGTGTTGCAAGAAACGATCGGCATATAGGAATCAAAAGAAGAGTTATCAACCAACACAGAACCGGAATGTTTATATTTTTTATAAAAATTTTTATAAATTTTATTAAATTTTTTATAATTAGATCTATTAATTAGTGTCTTCTTCTTCAGCGTTCATTCTCAAACTCCCGTTGGTTCTCTCTTATAGCAGGACGTAGTCCAGAGAATGGTAATGCGTTGTGTCGCCGTTTATTTGCACCAATGGCCCGACACATCCGTCTTCGGCATAAATTTGTATCTAAAAACAATATTGTTTATGTTATCATTTTAAACACTTTTTCCCCTTCCTCTTGGCAACAACTGACAAACTTTTTCTGACCCATCCCCTCCAAATGTTGAAGTAATTTAAGGATATACCCAAAATCACCAAGATGTAGCCTACAAGAATTAGATCTCTTAATTATATTTCTGTGAATGTAGGTTTATGATAAGCTTCTAATAATTGTGTAACACAATTTAATTTTTTCACCATTTTGGCCATAAACAGTTGCAATTAACTGGTAACCCTGTACTAGAGTCTCATGGAATATCCTTGTGTGAATAAGTTAAGACATGCATGGGACGAACTTACTTACATCATTGAAGAAAAGTGGCTGGGTATATCCTTTACCAGAGATTGGACAAGCTGATGATGAATGTCTAAATGAAGTCTGTCTGATTGGGCTGGATGGAGCTGAACGTGGAGGACTTTGACTTCCATCACTGTCACTGCCAGAACTGCCAGGAGGAGTTGGTGGAAGGACAATGGACTCCAGGTTGACTGTTCGCGGAAAGCAATAAATCAGGTTTGTAGAACAAAGAATGACAAAGAAGAAATAGTATAAAGCTCTGAACATATTTCAATTCACATATATGGTTCCATTCTGGAGCAGACAGAAGGTCTGAAGCCTGTATCAGTTGGGAGTTCCCCTGGCACGAATAGAACATTTCTCATGGCTAAATATGTTGATACATCGTCTGTTGATAAGTTGAATTAGAACAATTGGAAAATCACTGAACAGAAGCTCCATCAACCTGAGCCGTTGTTCTTCTGTTGTGATCAATATTGAGTTTTCTAATGCACTGGCACCACTACGCAGGAGTGTCCTCGATGTGGTGTGATCTTCCACCAGTTTTCTCTAATTGTCTAAAGCAGGGGTCGGGAACCCATGGCTCGCGAGCCAGATGTGGCTCTATTGATGGCAGCATCTGGCTTGCAGACAAATGTTCGATTATAAAGAAAAATGTTTATTTAGACTCCTTTCATCTACCTATTAATTGCATATAAATATTTCATTCTACAAATGAGCTAAAGTCTACTGCAGCTCAGCACCAGAAGTCGCATTAATTTATTATTTCTCGACGGCCAAGGTATCGGGTTCAAATCCCGCCACAGGCAATAGTGCATCCGGACCATTCAGAAAGCAATGGCAAAATACTGAATGTACTTATATTGCCCAGAAGAAAATCACTACAGCCAAAATATACTGAGTTGATGGCTAAGTCCTGAATACATACACTAACATTTTTTTTCAATGTATTCCTCAGTTTGTGGTAACTAGATCTCATGTAGTTAAAGATGTACAAGATCTCATGTAGTTAAAGATGTACAAGATCTCATGTAGTTAAAGATGTACAAGATCTCATGTAGTTAAAGATGTACAAGATCTCATGTAGTTAAAGATGTACAAGATCTCATGTAGTTAAAGATGTACAAGATCTCATGTAGTTAAAGATGTACAAGATCTCATGTAGTTAAAGATGTACAAGATCTCATGTAGTTAAAGATGTACAAGATCTCATGTAGTTAAAGATGTACAAGATCTCATGTAGTTAAAGATGTACAAGATCTCATGTAGTTAAAGATGTACAAGATCTCATGTAGTTAAAAGATGTACAAGATCTCATGTAGTTAAAGATGTACAAGATCTCATGTAGTTAAAGATGTACAAGATCTCATGTAGTTAAAGATGTGTACTGGTTGAAGTTGCAAGTTGTTCAGCGTGATGAAACTACTTTGC
Source organism: Meghimatium bilineatum (assembly GCA_034231615.1). Lineage (NCBI taxonomy): Eukaryota > Metazoa > Mollusca > Gastropoda > Stylommatophora > Philomycidae > Meghimatium > Meghimatium bilineatum. The sequence continues at coordinate 14,941,229 of CM067319.1, read as the reverse complement.
CAAAATATTAGTTTTCATAATATAAGATTGGATGGCGATAATTGGTTTATTGATGGCGAGAAAAAGTCACACGCCCTCGTTAAGTAGATAAGCCACATAAATACACTAGTATTGCACTATTCCTTTCACTATGCAGGTTACTGATGAATGAGCTTACGTTTTGCAGCTGATTTGTAAGCATATACATTAGATCTTTAAGTTCAACCTGGGCAGTTATTTAAGGAAATGAGTTGTGTCCATAGACCTGTGGTCAAAGCCACTGTTACACTCCAAAAGTATGAATTGGTCCCTACTCCCGGAACCGAGTAAGTTTGGTCACTACATATCAGAGATTTCGCGATGAGGATTCTGTGAGAATGAACCTTATCAGGATTTGAACCAAAGTCCGTTGGTAAACAAATCCACCTTTGTGACTGATTTTCTACATTATAATTTTTCCAATTGCCTCACACTTGCTAGTGTAGATGATCAACAAGTTCCACAACTCGCTGGTGGTGGCATTAAATTCTGTTGTTGACATTTTACCATGCAATGATGCTGTAACCATGGTATACTTGCCCATAGCACGTATAGCAACAAATTGCTCGTGGATTTCTCGTAGCATACACACATTGATCTTTACATACTGTTCATAATGCGTCATCCATATCCATAATAGCAATAACTCTTCATGATTATTGGGATACTGCATTAGATGCAGATCAAAAGTCCTCGAACAATGTGTCAGAGGAAAATCCTCACAAATCTGACCATGAGTTTTAATATCACACAGAAACTGACAATATGATTTTATATCACACAGTAACTGACAATATGGCTTCATATCACACATAATATGGTTTAATATCACACAGTAACTGACAATATGGCTTCATATCACACATAATATGGTTTAATATCACACAGAAACTGACAATATGATTTTATATCACACAGTAACTGACAATATGGCTTCATATCACACATAATATGGTTTAATATCACACAGTAACTGACAATATGGCTTCATATCACTCAGAAGCTGACAATATGATTTCATATCACACAGAATATGGTTTAATATCACACAGTAACTGACAATATGGCTTCATATCACTCAGAAGCTGACAATATGATTTCATATCACACAGAAACTGACAATATGATTTAATATCACACAGTAACTGACAATATGGCTTCATATCACACATAATATGGTTTAATATCACACAGTAACTGACAATATGGCTTCATATCACACATAATATGGTTTAATATCACACAGTAACTGACAATATGGCTTCATATCACACATAATATGGTTTAATATCACACAGTAACTGACAATATGGCTTCATATCACACATAATATGGTTTAATATCACACAGTAACTGACAATATGGCTTCATATCACTCAGAAGCTGACAATATGATTTCATATCACACAGAAACTGACAATATGATTTTATATCACACAGTAACTGACAATATGGCTTCATATCACACATAATATGGTTTAATATCACACAGTAACTGACAATATGGCTTCATATCACACAGTAGCTGACAATATGATTTCATATCACACAGAATATGGTTTAATATCACACAGTAACTGACAATATGGCTTCATATCACTCAGAAGCTGACAATATGATTTCATATCACACAGAAACTGACAATATGATTTAATATCACACAGTAACTGACAATATGGCTTCATATCACACAGAATATGGTTTAATATCACTCAGAAGCTGACAATATGGCTTCATATCACACAGAATATGGCTTCATATCACACAGTAACTGACAATATGATTTCATATCACACAGTAACTGACAATATGGCTTCATATCACACAGTAACTGACAATATGGCTTCATATCACACAGTAACTGACAATATGGCTTCATATCACACAGTAACTGACAATATGGCTTCATATCACACAGTAACTGACAATATGATTTCATATCACACAGAAACTGACAAGCAAAAATCAGCATTAAACTAAGTATGATAGAAAGCTGTAAGCTGAGACTGAAGAATGACAACAAAGATATTCTTAGGCAAAGCCAGAAACAAGATAATGAAGTTTTGCTAATCACTGGAAACAAACATAATCACACACACACAAATCGACGTTTCGACTAAAAGGCCTTTATCAAAATTACATACACATATAAATTGGGGGAAAAAACGATGAACAGGAATGACACAACTGAGGTTCACTTGGCCTAGAAGCACAGGTGTAGCAAATAGTGCGTTTGCAGCTGATGGTGCCAAAATGATTGGGCATCTCAGGCTTGAGATTACTCCAGACCATTACTCCAGAGGTTCTTTTCACATCTGTATGCAACCAGAAGGGGATCGCAAAACACTTCACGAGTCTTAGGATCAGACTGGAGAAGAGGAAGATGACGGAGTAGGACATGACGAACAGCAGAGCTATGGGGGTGGAAAGTGAGAACAAGTTTAACCCTGTCAAAGGTAGAAGACCTCAGAGTGTTCGAGAAACCAACTATATGCTACACCTGTGCCTATGTCACACAGACCTGGTGTGTCACATTCCCAAAGCCACCTTCACCACTGAAGAGAATTTCTCATGTGTGTTCCTTAACATCTTTTATGCCATCATCTGCAAGCGCTGCACCATGACGTATATAGGTGAGAATGGTAGGAGACTCGCTGACTGATTCGGCAAATACCTACACAGCATCAAACATCATTCAGGTTATCCTGTTGATGCCCACTTCAATGGCACATGCCATCAGGTCGATCAGGATTTTCAGGTGAGAACTATCAAGACATGCTTCTCTGACAAACAGGACCCGTCTTGCGCTCAAGAACCGCTCTCTCTTTCTCTCTCTCTCTCTCTCTCTCTCTCTCTCTATATATATATATATATATATAAATTTGCCCTCTTAAACATTTAGGGTACAATGACATTTCTTTGTTTGTCTTGTTTTCACGTGTATTTGGGTGCGTTATTTGTATGTTTCCTGTTTGTGTCACCTCTGACTTAGTGTCAATCCTTCTGGTCATTTCCACATTGTCTAACTAGGCCATGTGAACCTCAATTGTGTTATTCCTGCTCGTCATTTTTTAATATCTATGTGTATGTAATCTTGATAAAGGCCTTTTAGTCGAGACACCGATTTGTGTGTGTGATTGTGTGTTTCCAGTGATTAGTAAAACTGCTTTACCTGTTGGATTTCAGTTTTGCACAGTAGTACATATTAAAGACATTCTTACCTATTTGTTCATGTACTTGATCTATACATTCTACAGGCTCCTGCTTAATCTGGACAGTTGGGAAGTTGATAGCCTCGCTATTGAAGAAAGGTGAAGCTACTGAAAACGATGGTGCTGATGTGGTGGTGACAATGATGGTTGGCTGGTGGTTAATGCTGAATGTGGAAGTCATGTTACCAGTTGCTAGGAAGATGTCTTGAGTGCTTGTTTCACATTTAGTAACGGATGTTGACAAGGACTTCGTGGTCAAGTCCAGAGCTGATGAGTTTGAGAACAAGTCAGAGTCCATATCTAGTGATGAAAACAGAAACGTAAATTCATGGACAATTTATAATATTCAATGGAAAATATAGGTCCATCTTAACACTGGCAGATGTAGCCTGACTTAATTTATCATGGATATATACAGGGCCGGCCCTAACAATTGAGGGGCCCAGTGCGAAACGGATTGCGCGGGGCCCAGTCTGGGTAGGGAAGAGGATAATAAAATACATTCTAATATTAATTTATGGGCCTATGAAGTGCGGGGCCCAATGCGGCCGCATAGGTTGCAATGACCTAAGACCGGCCCTGGATATATATGCCACAATTCTACCTGTTATGGTTACCACAGTCTGTAATACCACGGTTTAGTTTTCCACAGTTCAACTTAACAATGGTTCAGCTTACTACGGTTCAACCACTCCTACTTTTAATAACTAGATAAACATTATTAACTTGCCACGATAGATTTGGTTAAACTTCAACTTAGAATGTTTAAACTTACCACGGTTCAAGTTAAAATAGTTAAACCTAACACGACCCGATTGATCATGATAAATGGAGAGTTCCTGAATGAAAACAAACCACATATCTCAGAGTCACATTAGACAGTAGGCTGACATGGAAGTAACAAACACATCAACAGATCAACATCAAAGGTCGGGAGAATGTTAACCATCCTGAGAAAACTAAGTGGAACCACTGGGGGATCAAACGGGAAAATACTTAGTAAAGTTTACCAGCAAGGCATACGACCACACCTGGAATATGGGTCTACTGCATGGTGTCCAGCATCAAATACTACATTACATGAGCTAAGGTGCAAAAGACACTTAAGATCATCACATGAGCAATAAAATCAACACACATAGTAAAGATGGAGAGAATGGGAAGGATACAAACACTGAGTGAACACAACGACGCACATGTGCTAACACAGGCAGAAAAATTTCCTTTTTTAAAATTTCTAAGTCAGTAGTTTTATTGTAATTGGGGGGGGGGGGGGGGGGAGAGGGTAAATATGAAGGAAAATGAAATGTGGTGTCATTTCTTCACTATTTTTCCATGTCATGGTGATACCCATTTCGACAACGACGTAAAGTAATATGTCATGAACCAGTCGGGTATCTCTAAATAAAAACAAAAGAGTTAGAGGATATCCTTCTTCTTCTTCTTCGGCGATCATTACTCAGTCAGGTTGGGACTTCGGATTCTATGATATAGGCTGCTGTCTGTTTTAAAGTGTCCACTGTGCCATACAGTTTCTCTTCAACGCTGATTGGGGTGGGCCATGTTTTGTTTCTCAGGTCTGCATACTGGGGACATTCTTGTAGGATATGTTCTGCTGTCATATTTGCAAGGCTGCAATGGCAGAGCCCAGTTGTCCCTATTTTGAATTTGGTGTACAAATGATGTCTCATTTTGTTGTGACCAGTTCTGAGGCGCAGCAGGATAACCTGGTCTCTTCTGGACAGTTGGTAATACCCGTCATCTGCATTATATTTGGGGTGGTCTTCTTTCCACTTTTTGTTATAGTTGCCTTTAATGATGGTCTTCACTTCTTCATAACTGACCAGATAGTCTTCTTGAGGTAACTTCCCTCCTTCTTTGGCCAGTCTATCTGCAACTTCATTCCCTTCAATGTTACAGTGTGCCGGTATCCACTGGATCACTACTCTTTGGAAATTATTGTACAACTGAACTAGCACTGCCCTCAATTCATTCAGTTCGGTGCTCTTGTGTAGCTTCAGTGCTGTTATGACAGAGAGTGCATCTGTTAGTAGTACAATATTCCTGTGCACTTGTTCTTTGTGTTGTAAGATAGTTTCTGCTGCTTTCTTGAGAGCTTCCATTTCTGCTTTAAAATTGGTTGAGAGCTTGCCTGTAGCTATGGCTAGAGTAACATCTTTCCCGCATTTTAGTCTGAGGGTCACTCCTCCACCTCCATTCTCAATTGCGTTTGTGGCCGAGCCATCTGTATAGGCATGGGTCCATGCATCTTGTGGGTAATTAACTGTGATGTGTTGTTCTGTGATACGCTTTCTCTCCAATTCTGTCTGAGTTCCTTTCTTTTCTATACCTTCTATTTGTTCTTTTAGTTGTGGGAGTCTGTATGCCCAAGGGGGGATGATACTGACTAATTGTATGGGCCTTGGTTTCGCTTGTCCTATAGTTGGTGCCTTTTGTATCAGTTTCTTTGCATTTGCTGAGAAGTTGCTCCTCTCCAGCCTGCTTTTGCCATAGCCATTAATTCTTTGGTGCATAGGGTGATTCAGGAGTCTCTTGTATTTTTCTGCTTGTTGAACTACTTTCATGTCTCTTCTATCTTCCATTGACTGAAGGCCAGTTATTGTTTCTAATGTATTTATGGGTGTAGATTTCATAGATGCAGTGATAATACGTGTAGCTTGATTCTGGGTTTTGTTTATTTTGTTGAATTGCGTTTTAGATGCTGTGGTCCAGGCTGCGATGCCATACTCTAGTACTGGCCTAACTCTACCTGTGTATAGCCTTTTCAAGATTTTGCTGTCCGCTCCCCAGTTTGTGCCTGCTAACTTTTTCATTATTGCCATTCTATTTCTGGCTCGTTTCTCTGCTTTTTCTGTCTGTTTTGCCCATGTCATTCTAGAGTCAAGGGTAATTCCGAGGTATGTTGGGTTCTGCTCTAGTGGGAGAACGTGATTGTTTATTTTTAGTGTTGTTTTCTGTACCTTGTTGGTTAGTGTGAATATTGTGTGTGTGGTTTTCTTTTCATTAATGGTAAGCAGCCATTTCTTGGTCCAGCTTTCTAGTTTGTGCAGTGCCCCTTGCATTCTATTTTTTGCAACTGCTATTGTCACCCCTCCTGTCCACAAGGCCAGGTCATCTGCATACATTGCAGAGTGTACCCCAGTTGGTATGCCCTCCATAATATCATTTATGTAAATTAAGAAGAGTGTAGGGGATAGTACACCTCCTTGCGGGACACCTTGTTCTAGTATTCTCTTCCTGCTACGTTTTCCCTGTACTTGCACTCTAGCTGTTCTTTTTTCCATATAGTTGCATATCCAGTTATATAAGTGTCCTCTGATTCCTAGTCTAAGGAGCTTGTTCTTGAGTCCATCTTTCCAAACTTTGTCAAATGCCTTCTCCATGTCAACCCACACTGCAAGCGTGTGTTTTTTTTCTTGGTATGCGTCTTCAATCTCTTGGGCTATGTAGGCGACCTGGTCCTCTGTTGATCTGTGTTGTCGGAAGCCGCTCTGTTGTGCTGCTATGAGTTGTTTTCCTTCCAAGTGCCACATTAGTCTTCTGTTGACCATTTTCTCCATTAATTTGCCCATACAGCTGAGGAGACTGACAGGTCTATAACTACTTGGGTCGAGTTTGTCTTTGCCTTGCTTTAAAATGGGTACCATGATAGCTTCTTTCCATGCGGTGGGCACCTGTCCTGTTCTCCAGCTAGTATTTACTATGTTTAGAAGTTTTCTCTTTGCTCTAGGCCCCAGTTTCATAAGCATCTCATTGGTAACCCCATCTTTACCTGGTGACTTATTGAGTTTAAGGTTCTGTAGTGCTTCTTCTAGCTCAGTTTCCGTAAATTTTGCCAACATTTGCTCTTCTATAACCATAGGCATATCCTTTAGTCCATGGATTTCATTCTTGACTTCTATTTTTCTTCCTTTTGGTATGTTTATCTGGCTCACAGTTGCATAATTTTTAATGAAAATGTTTGCTGCTGCTTTTCCCGTGTGCATTTTGTTATTATATTCAAGTGTTATTGGAGGTCGGCTACTGTTTTCATCACTCAATGCCTTGGCAAGTTTCCAGAGTTTGTTTCCATCTTTGTCCATGTTAAGGCTCTCGGTTTTTTCGATCCATCTCCTCCTTGCTGATGTTTTTACCTCTCTCTTGTATTTAGCTGAGGCTGCCTTGAGAGCAATATTGCTTTCTGTACTCTGCTCTGTTTCTGCTAATTCTCTGGCCATATTCAGGTCTTCTTCAAGCTTTTGTATTTCTTTGGACCAGTACGGTTTGTAGTTTTTTCTTGCCCCTCTTGGTATTGCGTCTTTTGCTGCCCTAAGTATTGCCTCAGTTAGCTTTTCCGTCATGTTCTTAATTTTTTTTTGATGGGTGTTGATAGGCTCACTATATGCGTCTGAGAGTTTTGCAAATTTGTCCCAGTCTGCTCTCTTATAGTTCCAGCGGGGAAGAGGTTTCTGCTCTTCCTGTGTGTAGTTAAGGTTGATAGTGAGTTTTATTGGTTTGTGGTCACTGTCCCCTAGCTGGTTCATAACTATTCTACATATTTTATGGGATAAATCGCCAGTGGCAAACGCTAAATATGGGGTTGATGTTGATTTCCATCTCCTTGAGTAGAAAGTTGGGGGATCATCCTGTGCATTCAACAGAAATAGATTGTTATCGATTTCCCATTCTTCCACTTCTTCTCCTCTTGAGTCAGTTTGCTGGTAACCCCACCTTTCAGAGTGGCTGTTAAAGTCACCCACTACAATACAGTGTGTGTCTGTAATATCCATTGTTTCTAATTTAAGGGCTCTTCCTACTGGGCTGTATATGTTATAAATTCTGATGGGCTGGTTTTCTATGTACACATCTGTTCCTATAATCTCTGATTCTCCTATTGTATTTATTTCTATCTGCTTTGTTGGAATGGTGTTGCGTATCAGTGTAAGTACCCCTCCCTTATGACCTTCTCTGTCCTGTCTGAATGTTTGGTAGCCCCTGATAGAGAATCTATGGTTTAGGTTAAGATGGGTTTCTTGTATACAAGCCACATCAATCTTGTCGTTATCCAGTCTAGCTGTTAGTGCCTGCTTTTTGTGGTAAATGCCTTCCGCATTCCAATGCAGTATGTTTAGTCCTTTTGTCTGTCGTGTGGTTTGACCAGTCATAATTTCCCGCTGTTCCCATTTCCTGGTCTTCCAAAATGGGCCAGGGTGACCACCAGTAGCTTGGGGTGGGCCCCTTCGAGGCATGGGGCCCGGCACTCTACCCGCCTGGTGGGACTCCTCAGGCAGAGCACCATACCTAGAATCACTTGTCTCAATCTGCATGAGTGTATATGAGGTACGTTGCACTTTGTTATGCGCCATATGGCCAAGTGCATCCGATTTCCGCCAGCTATTTTTTTTAGGTTTGCTTTCCTTAGATGGTCTACCCTCCCGGGATCATGAGCACCATCTGTCCAGGCTTTGTGTAGAGTTTTCCATCTCCTAGGTGGCCTGTCTTTCTGGACTCTTGAGCGCCACCTGCCCAGCAGTTAGGGGAATTTTTTAAGTTTTCCTGCCTTTTTCCTTTATGGGATGGAGCTGATTGGGGCCTAAGTAGGGTTTTACTGACTTCTCCCTTTGTATGTTTTAGAAAATAGTTTCCCATATTCCCCTATTTTAAAGGTCCCCCCAACCCTGGGGGACGCGCATGCTGGGGTCAATGACCCCAGCTGTTGGCTTGAGCTTATAGCGGCTCATACTCGCTTGATGCTGCCCGTCACGAGACGCATGGGGTATTTCAGTGGAGATATCAGTGCCACCTGATATCCCACCCCGTCCTGTTGGGCAACATCGCCAGTTTGTCCGCGACTGCTTATTCGTCCAGAAATCTGGATTATTCGTCCAGAGATCTGTCTTATATTGCAGCCAGCCACCAGATATGGAGACTCCATATCCGGAGGTTGTTCCACGATCCGCAACCTGTGGACGCGCCTGGTAGGGGATGGTCGCCCCCCCAGGAGAGGATATCCGACAAAGTGGAAAGTGCCGCACGTTTTCTGATTATTTTTGTTTTCGTTGTTGTTCCTAGATAGAGATCCATATTGGAGCGGGACGTAGAAAAGGTTATTGTTCCTTTTTTGTTTGTTATTTTACATTGATAATATTTTGCATTTAATATTTTTTATTAGTGGTATGAGTAATAGCGACAATATGACATGATCCTTAGTGTTCTAACTGCAATACCTCTAGCTCATTAATTCATCAATCAGTATTCCTATATGAATTATTCACACTGACTCTCACAATCTATTAAACCATGTAGTCTATACACCGTGGTTAATCGACAGTACTACACGCCTTCCAACTAAAACGTAAGCATGACCTAGGGTGCCAAAATTTCCGTGCTATGTATTGGTTAGCCTTGGCTATTTTTGGCATGCGACTCCAAATATGTAAATAGTGACTAATCATAAGCCCAATAATAATCAAAAACGTAACGAACGGGGTGGGTCCTAAATTATTATGTTATGAAACCTTTACTGTCAATAGCCATGGTATAAACCCACTTGGTATGTCTAAAATAGAAATTGTATAAATATATCAGGACACTCAATGATGTCAATTATTTAACAATTTTGTTTTGGTATGTTCCCTACAACATAAAAAAAAACCCATTTAAAAGTGGCAATATATCGAAGGGGGCATCAGCGGGGATATTTTGAGAACTACTGCCCTAGCTGATCACATCTTGCCTGTAACATAAAGACTGATTTATTCAAAATACACACACATACACACATAAACACACCACAAACCGAGGCAAGTGTGACGAACACATCTTGTTTCTAGCGATTTCTTTATTGCACTTCATCAAAACTCAATTAAAGAAACTGCGTTGGAACGACCAAAAAAAACAGAGCTCAATCGAGATGAAGGGGAGGGAAGGAGAGATAAAAATAGAACCAGTCTGAAGGAGACAATCTCATCTTCTAGACGATGACGTGCAACTGCCCACGCTACAATACGCCCCTGTGGGCTTGAACAAAACAGACGGACTAGCGACACAAATGAAGCCACCGGACACGATTCCAAGGATAATAATTTATCGATGTATTGCCTGTTTGGTTGTTATTCTCTTAAGTCAGGGTTTCTCACAGTGGGCGACATCGTTCCGTGGAAGAAAATAAGACATCATAGATGGGAGCTGAACGGTCGTCATGTTGAAGTCGAATGTGTCAGGCCGAAAGTCACATATATCGCAGCAATGCTGTTAAACTAGGACACAACGCATTCTGTTCTCCGGACTACATCCTGCTAATCTGCAGAAGTTTGAGAATGAACACAGAAGACAAAGATACAGACCGTGCAAGAACTGTAGAAAGTCCAACAGAAAGCTATTTAATTGCATTATAATGAACATCAATCATTTTACATTGATAAAACATACACGGTGTTACCGGAACGCAAAAGGATAGCAAAATATAATAACAATAGTAATTTTTAATGTATATCATAAGAGACAGTTAAGAAGGGTACAATTAGGGTGTGCACCCTCTCCCTTTGAAGGTAAAGATCAATGTCACCCAAAACTACATTATGAAGTCCGATGGATGGAAGAGGATGGGGGGGGGGGTATACAAATTATAGCAACAGTTAGATGCAGTCAAGATTTTTAGGGAATTGCATGAGAAAAGAAAACTTGAACATTTAGTAACCACCGGAAAGATCAACGGGAGAAGAGACACGACGACCAAGGAGAGACATTTCTGAATGGGTTGTCACTGTGGCACAAAATCACCAACTGAACTTATTAACAACACAGGACATAGTTGTGAAGAAACATGATCGCCTATGCCACTCAGCATGATACTTGTTGGATTGTGTTCATCAATATGTGTATGTCTTCATTTCGCATTTGATATTCCACTAAATTGTGTTTGTTATTCCACTAAATGTTGAGTACGATTGACAAAAAACTCTTCAAGCATACTTCGTATAAGACGTTTTTCAATTAGTGTTGAATTTGTAGACGCTATAATTCATCCAATCGAATCACCAGTAGGCCTATAATGTGAATGATGGACTTTCGAATCACAAGCAAGTTCGAGTGAGTTGTGCTCATGTGGCGGAACTACCAACCACTAAACTACCTAGCCGACAGCTGTCTGTGTAGTAAGGGGATGTACATAAATTACGTCAACAGTTTATGACCCTCCACCCCCACTCGCCATCTTTGTCAGCGATTACAATAATCTGGGATCCCTCCTCCCCTTCTTCATTATGTCCAAAACCCCGAATTGTCAAGGCATGCCGAAATCCGATGTTCTAGGCCTACAAGGCGCATAACGGTGGTACAACGTAATCACGCTCGCGGCGGAAATCACACGGATATCCGTGTTGGTTACAATGGAGCAAACGCAAAACAAAACAAACAAACATGTCCAAAACCTCCACCCCATTAAAAGTTAGTAGAAAATTCTCCAAAACAATCTACATGATTTGTTTCACATTTTCAGAAAATTTTTTAAATTCTAGCAATTTAATTGGCGTATAAAGAAAAAAAAAAGCCAAATCAACGTTCAAGAAGGCTGGCTTTTGAACATCATATTAAGAAAGTTACGTTTTTTAGCCATATCAAGAGATACGATGGCATAAAGTGTTGTTGGAGACATAGAAGGCAGCAGAGGCAAAGGTCGACCGAAACGTCGCTGGATAAGAGATAGTCAGGAATGCATGAACGTCGCTAGAGGAGGCGGGTCAACTTGCCAGAGGCCGCGGGGATTTCAGGAGATTCATAAGGAAGACTACTGGAAAGAATACGTCACATTGCATACACATAAAAGGAGAATTGTTCACGTCAACTTTTGTTCCCCCCCCCCTTCTTTGTTTACAACCCCCTCCCCTAATTTTTGATATAATTTATGGACAGCCTTTAATGAAGAACAAGAAATAAAACAAATATGGAAATGTTCTTACGGTGAGAGCACCTGATTATAAAGTCTATATGAAATAGGACAATGGCTGGTAACAGTTTGAGAAACACTGTGTTAAGTGGAACTGGTCATACATTGTCTGATGTGGGTATAATGCTAATGATAAGCGGAAACATCTACCAGAAGAGAAGAATAAACCAGGTGCAGATAACCATAGCACAGAACATAAAATCATAATGTATGTATTTACTAACAACAAGTCTAGAACATGAATGTCATCATCAGCTTCTGATATCTGAAGTCAAGATGAAACTAAATCATCATCAACAAGTACTGTCTCTGCAACGAAGGTTGGCTTCAACATAACTCCAACATCACGCCTTTTGTTTTGGGTGGTGCACTCCGTTAGACTATAACCTGTCCATTTTGTGATGTTACTCTCCCACGTATATCTCTGACTACCTCTTGCTCGCCTCCCTTCGACTTTACCTTCAAGTAAGGTCTTCAACAAGGAGGTTTCACGTCTTTTATGTGTCCAAAATAATTTATTTGCTTGATCTTTATTTCCTTTAATAATTCTTTCTTCATTACTAAGTGTTTCTAGAACATCTTTGTTTGTTTTCTTCTTCTTCCATGATGTTCTTCATATTCTTCACATCCATATTCTCCATATTATCCACACCTCAATCACATGAATTCTCTTTTCTAATTGTTTGTTTATTGACCTTGTTTTTGAGCCCTACATTAATTTAGAATAGATGTAGCATTTTATAATTCTCATTTTAAATTGTTTGTAATTTATTTAGATGTTAATATTTTCCTCATGTCATTGAAAGTACTTTTAGCCATTCCTATTCTCCTTTTAACTTCTATTTCACATCTGTCATCATTTGTGACTATGTGTCCAAGATATTGATAGTATTCTTCTTCTTGTTTCCATATATTTTTATGTTTAGCACCGAAATGGCATTTAACAAATTCAATCTCTGGATAGCAATTTATGTAGAAGAACGTGGCATCCAGTCAATAAAGGGCAGATATGCAGTCACCGTATACGAAGTAACATGTGATAGTGATAAGACAAGACATAATTACGGCTGTTAATGGTGCACTACAAAGTGATGAAGGAGGCTGAAAGAGATCATATTTATGTTCAGAGGATGATAGAAATGGAAGTGACCAAGGGAGAGGGGAGACAGTGTCTCCTCTCTAGAAAGATCCAACGAACGCACAACCAACAGCTGTTTGTTTGTTAAATGTGGGGTTAAAGCCTCTTGACGAGGCACGGACTTTTCAACCTAAGACCGGAGTCTATGTTAGTTATATCGATGTGTGCTGTTATCTGTATTGTACCCTTACTGACTGGAATATATTTTTACTTATAGTATGTGCACTTGAAAGACTTTCATTGTGCCAGTCTCCTTCTTGGCCAGCGTTCATCTGATCAATTGATGTTGTCGTATCTGGAGAAGAGTAGAACTCCTGAGAAGGGCAGGTAGGTAGGTATCGTGTGATGGCTGATAGTCCTAAGAATGACTAATAGAAGTCTTGTTCTTATCTAGTAGCCATGACGCCCTATAGTTAGTAGTTATACGAAGAACTATAGGGACTCTTGTTGTTGTCTAGTTGAACCAACATATGACTGGGACACCGAGCATATATATATATCCTTAAATTATGGATGACCTGTGAGCTGATATTTTATGAAAATCTTCCCATTGCCATGAAGCGGATTTCTGATCAATAATCAAGTATACAGAATACTCAACTATTTAGATGATGATATTAACATAGAAGACCATTGTCAACAAGCAAAGACAATATAAAACGAAACGTGCACACATATTTCGGGAAAATATTATTATATATAAGAATGTATTATTTTAACGTTATTATCTTCTTTTTCGTCCTCTTAGCTGGCAGATGCCACTACATTAAGAAATATTATCTGGTGGACAAACAGTGAAAACACGTGGTTATTGTGCGCGTCTTCTTGTGCAATTGTAGTGACTCGTAAAATGTCCCAACTCCTGTATATAAAGCTTATTATTAAATCTTAGCTACGCAAACAATTAAGACTTATTACTACAGATGTAAGAATCAAGAATCGTATACTTGATTCTCGTCCAAGTACTTTTCTCCAATCATTTATTTTGTCTTTGCTCTCAGTGTTCTGATTCCTAAAACTTGCATATCTTCCTGTATGTTGTACATCCATGGTCTTCTTGGTAAATCACTTGGTCTTCTTCAAGACTTCGTTTAGTATTATTGTAAAGCTGATTGACCTTGTATTTTACGTAAGTACTATTGTTATACAGTTTTACAGCAGTCTCACTTATTATCGATTGTCTTGGTAGTGCACTCTGTTAGAAGATATCATGTCCATCTAATTATTCTTTCCAACGTGTACTTCTTACTACCACTTGCTGTTTATCTCTCGACGCTGCCTTCAAGAAAAGTAGTCACCAGTGTCATGTCTTTCAATATGTCCAAAGTATTTTATTTTATTTTTAAATCCTTTCATAGTTTTTTTTCATATTATCATTCTTATATGCAATTTTGTCAGAATTTCTTTATTCTCTTCTCTTTCCGAGAAGTTCTCCGTATTCTTATATACATCCATATCACAGTCATAAATTCCTTCTAATTGTATGTTCATTATTCATGTTTGACATATTTAATGTAGAACAGTTTTACAATTTTCTTTTTTAGTTTGTGGTTTGTTTGTTTGTTTCGATGTCAATATTTTCCTCATGTGAGTGACATTAATTTTAGTCATTCCTATTCTCCTTTTAACTTCTGTTTTACATCTACCATAATTTGTGATTAAAATACTACGTTTATTATTTACATAATAAGCAGACGTCGGTGGCAGAATAGTTTGTCAGCCAGTCTTTCGTGTCCTGTAGGCAGGCCGTGCACACGGCATGCCATTTCCATCCATCCATAAACCCAAACCCGCCAGGGTTGTAGGGATGCTACAATGGACGCGCCGCGCTAACACGCAGTCCCCAAGCGATTTCTATTTTCATCAGCAACACTGATGAGTGTGGAAAAATCTTGACCAGTCCAGTCTTTTATATTATCTGCCCATGATTTTCTATAATTTCCTTTATTTCCACAACTCTCAACTGTACCTTGCAATATCGTTTTTGGCAGGAAATCATGTCAGCAAGCATGTCCAAACCATGTATGTTTTCATCATTTTGCTATCGAAAGTATTGATTCTTGAGTTCTTGAGAACCTGGAGATTTTCGTCTTTGTTCCTTACGTACACATTTATCTTATTATCTCTCTATAGAACAAGACGGGCTCTGTGGTGGCCAGGTTCGAATCCCGTCGCATGCCACTGTGCAGTCGTCAATTGCACAGACAACTGTGCACAGATCATTGTTCATAAAGCAATAGCAAATACTGCCAAGACAATCACTACAACTAAAATAATGATGTATTGATGGCTACATCTTGTATATGCACTAAGATATGCTACAAATGTTTTATTTCTCTTAGTAAATGGGTAAAATTTCGTCTTGTACTCGTACACGAGTGCGTGTATTATTATACCATTTCAGATAAGACTTGGCAATGCTATAGCTATACAAATGTTTATGTGATGTTTACAATTTCAACCAATAGTTTAAAACTATTTCATACCGGATGTGTTTCAACACAATCACGTAATAAATATCCTGTTTAAGAAGAAACGCGAGTAGTGAATGGTTTTCTCACCGATTGACATGTGTCAGTAAATGAACATATCATTTCCTGTGACAGATATATCCTAGTTAATTGCCAGATCACCATTATCATAATACTCTAGACACGCCCTATAAGTGATCTGATCTCACATTCAGTATATCCTTCAGCACGTGGTCACTGGAGGTTTTGGGGATAGAGTTTGCTATTGGTGGTGGAGATGGTAACACACGGACGTTAGGTCGACTAAATGAGGTGTGTATGGCATACTCCTTATACCACCACACCAACACAATCTGCCTATAACGTCGTCCTCACAAAGATCACACTGGAGTTACTATCTTTCATTTCTCATTAAGTATGGGAGTCTAAGTTTCCGTCTCCTTCCTTGTAACCGGATTGACACTCAACCAGATTGTAGAAATGACCTACAAGCACAGACTTGTCCTCTCATAACTATTTATCCTAATCTGCACAATGGTCTCTCTGACCGTCTTCAATTAGCACTTAAGTGAGTGTATTTTTTTATCTTCTTTCATACATGAGTATGTTTGTGTCCTACATAAAATGTATTTGTTCATCAGTTTATTATACGGGAAGCTCATTCTGATGGAGTTAATTAAACCATTCGGATTGTGTTCTAGAAGTTGTGCATTCTTCTTCTTGTGGATTCTTCTTCTTTTGCGTTCGTTCTCAAACTCCTGCACATTAGCAGGATGTAGTTCGGAGAACTGAATTCGTAGTTTTATGGTTTACATTTTGTGATATCTGCGTCTTTTGGCCTGACAAATTCGATTTAATCATGTTTTCTACGTCACTTTGATACTTATATACTTTATTTTATGTTTATGTGTGTCACGTACAACCAAAAATGAAATGATTTATAGATCTATGATATATACTTTATGTTATGTTTATGTGTGTCACGTACTGTGTGTGTAACATGCCTGACAGAAATGAAATGATCTATAAATCTATAATATATACTTTATGTTATGTTTATATGTACCGCGTACTGCATGTGTAACATCTCTGACAAAAATAATTAAAACAAAGTGACAACACCAGCATCATCATCATCATTCAACAAGCAGCTGTTTACTAACTGCCAACAACAATTACTAATTAGAAAGGAGTACAGTATCATAAACTGTTTTGCAATGAAGAATCTGTTTTTTTAAACTCAACAATCCTACCGCATGTATGCGATGTGGGAGATCGATACAATCTGGTTTATATATTTCAGGCCTATAAAGCTGGTGTACCGATTAGCGTGTCATGCGGGTGACAGCTAGGGTACTATAACGTTAGGTGTTAGGAAATATGGACCAATATACCACCAACATATGGAATCTATGAACATTCTCACAACTTACATTCAGCCCAGATAAACATAATGGCTAGGTAGTATAGTATACGATCGTCATATATATATAAAAACAGACACTCGCGCCGCGCGCTAGCACTGCATAATGGAGAGCCCCCTTGAATGACGGAGGACCCAGGGACTATGGTCTAGAGCTGGGTTACTATCATCACATGTGACATATAAGGATGCTTGGCAGGCAAGTTGAGGTTCAAGACTCAAAAACGTCGCGGAAAGGTAAAAAAAAAATGTATAGAAAATTACTTCATCTTATTATGAAATTTTTTCTAAAAACATCGAACACCCCTAGGAGTTGAAATCGTTTCGGTATGAAGAAAAAAAAGATCTGGAGAAACCTACTTATAGCACATATGTGGTAAGAATTAATACTTCGTCATTCTTGACAGTCGAGGCAACAAGAACAATATATATACTCGTATATATATATGGCATCTATAAAGTCGTCGTGCACTGATGCTACACAGAGCATCGCCAAATACTCACAATTCATATGACGTAGTGTAGTGTCACCATCAATCTATACGAGTGCACAATGACAGCTAAAACCAGGTACCGGCAGTATATATATATATATATATATATATATATATATATATAATATATATATATATATATATATATATATATATATATATATTATATATATATATATATATATATATATATATATATACAGCGCCGGATTGAGACTTGATAAGGCCCTAATCTACTTGAAATATGGGGCCCTTTAACAAAATTTTGAGGCTCCCAAGAAAGTGGGGCCCCTAAGCTATAGCCTGTTTAGCTTATAGGTAAATCCTGCGCTGTATATACATACATACGAGGCAGCTTCAGAAAGTTACTGGAAATAGTGGATTATATAGAAATTAGTAACACAAGGATTATCTCGGAAAGAAGAGAGTTGAAAGCTGGAAGACCGAGGAATCTGAAGAAGAACAAAGGAGAAGAGATCTAATCAAATGAAATCTTATGAACGCATTTGAAGAAAATAGACTCAGTATTCTTCATTGCTGAAGAGCGTAACAGTTGCAGCCTTATATTCAACGATGAACTGAAAGAAGCAGTGTATATACAGGTACACCGCACGAGACGAGGATAGTTACACAATCTATTTACAAATCTTCAAAGAAATCTAAGGAATGCCAAGGATCGAGATAAACGAGTGGTTAATAGGCAAATATAAACGGGTGTAACTGTATATCTGACAGAACGTTAGCAAGAATAAAAAGAGCTAGTAGAAAAAAAAATAGATATAATCAGCAAATAATACGAATTGAGAACCAATATTCAGAAAACATAATTATAGTAATCAACAAAGGAAATAAACGATACATCAATCTTCTTCTTCTTCGGCGTTTATTCTCAAACTCCCGCTGGCTCTATCTTGAAAAAGATATCCCTCTTCGGAGGTTTATATGGTTGTTGTTTGTTAAATAGGGGTTTATGCCTCATATGGTCGAGGCCCGCCGCTTTCAACCTAGGACTGGTGTCCATATTGGTTATATCGAGGCGGTTGGGGACCTGTGGTTTTTGTGACTTGTCTGCCTGGTTTTTGCTAGGATGTGGCTCTGTTAGCCGGGTTCGCTGTAGGTCCTCCTAGCTTCAGTCCTTGTATGGACTATGTTGTGGCTCTGCCTATCTCTGGTATTGATGAGACTATAAGGTGGTAGTCCTTAGAAGGACTTTGTGGTGATTGGTTGGAGCTCTTTCTTCTATTAGGTTTATATGTCAATCTGACTACAAAATATGAGCATTGTACAGTCTGTCACAGTGTACTACCAAAGTAAGACAAAGATAGTGTCGAGGAGAGGTGAATATTATCTCGTCCAGTATAATGTTATTGTTGGATATTGAAATGAATATTAAGATAGCACAACAAATCACCGTTCTAAAAAAACCAAAATCCAAAATAAGAGACATTCTGTGAATCACAAACTTCATTACCCCCGTGTTTTCCGCGATTTACTGATTGAATATGAGGGTAGACGAGTAAGAGATACAAGTGAGGGACAAGTCTGTGTCTGCAGTTTTACTGCAATCCTACTTGTTATCCAAACTGTATATGCAACTGAGCATTGTTAATTCATGTGCGAATTTGAGTGTTAGGCTGTTATAACAATGAATTGATCCATAAAATGACCCAGACGTCATGCTAAAGTTAGATGTGTCAGACAGAAAGGCGCATATATTGCAGACCAGTTGTAATCCGACACAAAGCATTCTGTTCTTCCGACTATATCCTGCGAATCTGCAGGCAGAACGAGCACAAATGAAGAAAAAAAATAAGTTCAAAACGTAACGATACAAATGAATACTAAACCGAAGGAGAAGAAGAATGGTGCTGGTGGACAACAACGAAGTATATGAATTAATGAAGGAGTCATACAAACATAGAAAACACAACACACATCGCAAATAAACTTTCACAAATCATTTTTAGATTTTCTTTAAATTTACTTTCACCCAATATTTTAAAGTATAGGGTTTGCGTGTCACTTTATTTATATAGAATGGGGGTGTCAATTAGAAGTAGTGGTAAACATGTATTATATGTAATCAGTTTGAGTTAAATTACTCCAATTTATAAATTAATCTGCTCACATGTCATCAATATTGTCTCAACTTCTCACAAGTAATTAATTATACATGGTAACCCCTCACCCCAGACAAGGTGAACAAAATGGTAAATCCTACCCCTCCCCTTTAGCAGCTCCCCCCCCCCCCAACAAAGATCATTTTAAAAAGTAAAAAAATACCACAATATTCCCTTTTTAAAAAAAACAAAAACAAAGTGGAATACACAGGCCTGGAGTCAACAAAGGAACTAATTGATTCATGGACAAAGACAATATTATTGACTGATCTACAAACAAAGACCAAATAAAGATGGTTCCAGCGAATCAAATGTACAGTTATGTGGACTCATCGGGTTCATCCTGAAAAAGTAAAGGTCACTGGTCACTCTGTGTTAGTCCCTTGACAATACAGTATGTGGACTCTTAAAGAATCGTATTTCTAAAGTGATGCTATTTGACTTTCCATGTGACTTTCGTTGATCAAATTGTGCCTGACCATCTACAATATAAACCTGTGAGCTAAATTTGGAATCATTTTCTAACATGACGCATTTGACTTTTCCCGTAATTTTCATTGGGTATCGACACAAAACCTACACAAAATTACCAATAGCAATCACGGGGAAGGTGAAATGCGTCACTTTAGAAGGATGATTCCAGATGAGTCAGCAGGACTGTATAGTTGAAGAAAGACACGCTTTGTCCACTACCAATGAAAATCACAGGTAAAATCAAATAGCGTCACTTTAGAAGAATGATATCCAATGAGCCTGCATGACTATAATTGACGAAAGACACCCTTTGCGTATACCTTGTGACCACAGTCAATGAAGATCAAGGAAAAAGTCAAATATCGTTACTTTAAAAGGGTGATTCCGATCTCAATAAGTCGACAATACTGAATAATTGACGAGAGACTTGACTATTTACAAATGTTAAAATAAACGGGTGAGTGTTGAATGATAAAAATGGCAAGGATTGGTACGTACCTTCTTGGTTAATGAATTCTAGTGGTGACCCTAGTTGGTTATTACTAATGCTGTAACTATGTTCTGATTTGATACAAGGTGGTTGCATGGCATCTGTCATCATCTTGTCATTGAGAACTGGGTCATCCAAGAAAGAATTCAACCAATCGTGCTCAAATCCTTCTTCTTCTGGTGTTGGGAAGCCGGTCTGAAATGAGATGAAATCATGACATAATTGATTGTGAAAGTCAGTCTGAAACCAGATAAAGTCAAGACATAGCAGATTGTAAAAGGGAATTTGAAAGAAGATCATGTCAAGATATCAGATTATGAAAGTCAGTGTCGCATGGCACAAGGGAGAGTATTTTACTTGAAATATCGTGTATCTCATATTATCTGTCCTAGGGGGAATGTCCATAAATAACGACAACAATTTTTTGCCACCCTTCCTGTCTCCCATAGTGGCAACAGCCGCCAAGACTTCAAGGACCCCCACCCTGTTTATTTATGTCACAAATGACACTCCCCTCCCCCCCCCCAACCGTTACGTATTTTTTAAATGAAAAAGTACGGAAAAAATGCATGCTTTGTTTCACATCTTTAGTAAATTGTTTCTAACTCAAACACTTTAATTGTTGTGTAGAAACAGCACTGTTGACGTCACCTCTTGTCACCCTCCCACTAACTCTTTGTTAACAACTGTTAATTTTTTTCAGACCCCCCCCCCCCAACCCAAACTGTTGACGTACTTTATGGACATCCCCTTATTAAACCTGGTTAAAATCGAACACTTGCTGTGTAGACGTTAAATTGGGAACGAGAAATACACCTTCCTTATTTATTAAGATAACACAGAATAGTAATACTGTCAACTACCATGTATGTCGTCAGAGTCGACCAAGGAGGCGGGCGTACGTTGACTACCGATCTAATATTCAGTATGTCCTTCAGCATGTGGTAACTGACTGTTCTGACTCTGTGTTGGTTGATAACTCTTCTTTTCATTTCTATATGTCGCTAGATTCTTGCAACACCGCGATTCACCCGCTGGTCCTGCAATCAAAGGACAAAAGACCATTAGCCACTGGATCACTCACTCAGCAGGGTTGTCCGATAGTAGAAAATGATTTGAGGTAACATATGACAATCAATCGCCAAACTCCTAACTTTTAATATATTTTTAAATTTACCAAAAAATATAAAACGACTAAAACATAAAATTCATGGCCAGTGACAACATTTAACAATGGCACAATGTTTGCACTTTGTCCAAACAATTGTCAAATTCTGGCAACCATATCACACAGAAGACGAATACGTTGATTTAGTCTTTGTGCCATATACAACTATTTTATTTTATGATTTCTCATTTTAGTGTATAGTCTGAATACATTGATGTGGGTGTTCAACAAATTCAAGATCTGAGCACGTGATATGTAAATATGTGTGTGTTTGTGATAATGTGACATCTGTTACAAATCTGCGGATAATGGGTGATACTGCAAGCTCAACTATATGCTAAAATTGAAGTATCAAGTCAAGAGTCAATGCCTTCTACGCAATGTAAAATTAAGTGTGGAGCCGATGTGAAGCTGACGTTTGTGGGCTAGCCATCTAACAAGATGCTCCAGGATCAATTCTCAGTTGGGAAAGAAGGAATTATTTTAATTACACATCACTACTTCGTTCTTTCTTTTCTTTCTTTCTTTTTCTTTTTCTTTTTCGTTCGCTCCATTGTAACCATCACGGATATCCGTGCGATTTCCGCCGGGAGCGTGATTACGTTGTGCCACCGTTATGCGCCTTGTAGGCCTAGCACATCCGATTTCGGCATGCCTTGACAATTCGGGTGGGCTACCCTTAGCCTGTGACAGCCTCTATATCTGTCTCCAGGCACGCGTAGTGAAGACTCTTCGCCCAGACGATTTTCTAGCTCTCGTCTCACTCGAACGAGGTGTTCCACTGTCTATGAACTTGCCTCGTGTAATTGGACGGGCTGTGCCTGTGCCCATTGGGTACTGAACCGTTTCTCATCCATGAGCCTGGTTCCTTAAGGGGAAGAACTCAACAGAGGAGTTGGACCCTGGCTCTTTCGCCCTCTTAGCCGAGGTGTCATTCACCGACATCGTGTACCCCGTGTCCAAGTTCGAGTCTCACACCACGCGTTTGAGAGCAAGGCGTTCTCGAGCTGGGCGTCCTTGTCCCAATAGCGCCTGAGCCCATCAGGTACTGAACCCTTTCTCTCTTCAAGTGTATTTCCGGTGTAGGAAAACCTGACAGTAGAGTTGGGCCAGGGCTAAATCGTTGTCCCTTTTGTGCCTGAGCGAATCGAGTACAGAACCCTTTCTCTCTGCAAGTTACTTCCGGTATAGGAAACCTTGACAGTAGAGTCGGGCCAGGACTGCCATCGTTGTCCCTTTCTTGCCTACACCCATCGGGTACAGAACCCTTTCTCTTTGCAAGCATATTTCCGGTTTAGGAAGGCTCGACATTAGAGTTGGGTTAGGTCTTTTGCTTTACCAAACGCCGATGGATGGGTCTGGGTCTCTGCCTGTTAGGAACTCTGGTAACTAGAAGCCCGTCTCGAGCTGACGGAGCTTGTAGTTCCCTTTCCTAGGGACTTTTCACTTTCTATTTGCAGTTCGCGCTGCCCTCTAGCGCTGTTCTGCCCTTTCATTGTTTCATTGTACTCTGTGTGAAACATATTTGTCTCTCGCCATGCATTTACCTTTACGTGCATTTTACATTGGCCGCCCCTCCAATGTTCGGACTGGACTGACTAGCTTCACTGTATGTCGACAGTGTTGCTATATGTGGTGATGCTGGTGGTGTCGGAGATATTGTCTGTCTCTTGTGCAGTCAAATCTCTTTCCATCTGCTACCTCCACATTCTCGGACACGATCCCCAAATGATTTGGCCAGAATCAGCACGAGCTGCTGTATTTCTGTTTCCAGGGTGCACCACATGGAGGTACATTTGGGATCTTGGTTATCTGCTAACCCTGGGTCCGCCTAGAGCAATGCGTTCCCTTTGCACCCCACTACTTCGTTGAATTGGTATCCGCAAATTGTTACCATATTAAACTGTGGGAAATAAAGACGGCAAGTGCAATAGTTTTGACATCGTCCCTAACATCCTGCTTATTGGTTACAGAAAAATGTGAACCCAACAATGTATTCCATATGCGCCTGAAATATATGTAAAGGCAACTATAGATAACTAAACGCTACCTTTGTTATTGTTTTTTGTTTTGATAAAATGGGCAATAAGAAAATTAAAGGTAGAAAACTCTCGAGTGCAATATATAAACACTACACGTGCGCAAAGACTATTATTGGCGTCTGACTGTGTCTTCTGGGAAGTTAACAGGATATATGCATTATTAATCTGTTGTATCATTTATTACTGTACAACTATACACATATTTTTCATCATAAACAGATTAATATTGTAAAACAGTTTAAATATGCTTATACAAAACTATAGACACGGGCTGTGAGGAAAGCCAAATATGTCGGCACTTCCGGTACATTTTCTAGCATTATTGTGCGCACTCTGTTTATATATAGGACATTTGAAAAACTAGAGCCAGTGATGATAATATGATTGGGGAAAATGTTGAGAATATAGTGAACAGAAAAGTAAAACATACAAAAACATATAATACAACCTGCTAGCTTGCTATGGTTATCGATCAAAAGGAACACCGAGAAAGCGCCGTATAGATAATATCAAAGATACATTACTTTGAACAGCACGCACTCAACGCAACCAGTGCGATTCATTTAGTATTGAATCACAAGTTGAAATTTCCAGTTAACTGCATCATCCAACCAGAGGTTAACCAACAAACAAGAAAATAAATCTCCAAGATGAAGAAGTCGGTCACTATCACTAGTTCTATCACCAAAATCATAAACGGCAAATGTTAACTGAAGAGATTGGTAATGTTGGTGGACAGAGGATATATACAAATACGTACGTGGGAAGCAAGTCTTCTTTAATCATAGACAACAGTATATCTTGGTTATAGGAGGGAATATGAAGGAGATGCAAGTTCAGGCAATAGTAGTAGTAGTTGTTGTAGTAGTAGTAGTAGAAGTAGTAGAAGTAGTTGTTGTTGTAGCAGTAGTAGTATCAGTAGTAGTAGCAGCAGCAATAGTAATAGTGTCTGGAGTGCCCAGCCGGCTCGGTAAAGTAATTAAGTGTTGTAATAATTAGTGTAATTTAGTAGTGGTCTGGCATCGTACAGTATAGTTCAGTTCATCTTCTGCGTTCGATCTCAAATCATGCACAGACTAGCAGGATATCAGGAGAACGGAATGCATTGTGTCATGATTTACAGCTTGGCTGTGATATCTGCTCTTTTCGACCTGACGCATACGACTTCAGTGGAATGTTAAGTGATGATCATCAGGGACTCAGAGAAAAGTACTTGTGAACCAATCATAGTGACCCGATTTCAAAACGTAAATAATTAAAACCGACCGGTCCGGAGACATTACTACTTCTCAGTCATTTCTTGTATCTCAGTAACAGAATGAGCTGGTGTTTCTTTCAACGGCAGTGACAATTGTAAGATCCCCGTATCATTGACACTTGACAACAATCCAAGTCTTTCTGTACAAGTCATGCGTGCAGATATCAAACAAACAGTATTACTTATCTTGGATGATGCATCTGATTACTGAACATTTGGGGTATGCTGTGTGTCACCAGCCAGTGAATGGCAAGGAGATAGTCGCATCAGCAAGACCGTAGATATATCTTCGATTTTCGGGTGGGGGCGGGGGAGATATGTAATGTTCTGACTTGCTACTTAGTACTAGATGTAATGTTCTGACTTGCTACTTAGTACTAGATGTAATGTTCTGACTTGCTACTTAGTACTAGATGTAATGTTCTGACTTGCTACTTAGTACTAGATGTAATGTTCTGACTTGCTACTTAGTACTAGATGCAATGTTCTGACTTGCTACTTAGTACTAGATGTAATGTTCTCACTTGCTACTTAGTACTAGATGCAATGTTCTGACTTGCTACTTAGTACTAGATGTAATGTTATGACTTGCTACTTAGTACTAGATGTAATGTTCTGACTTGCTACTTAGTACTAGATGTAATGTTCTGACTTCCTAAAGTTGTTATGGCGATGATTATTTGAAGCCCTAACCCCCCCCCCCTATTAACTGACTTGTGGATCATTAAGATAAGTTAAGTGTTTGGGATCAGCGAGCAGAACAGTTGTGGAGAAGTGCTGGCAACATGCTGAATGGCCGCTGCAGACAATCTCTTACATAAGGCAGCTATCCATAAATTACGTAACAATTTTGTGATAATTTTTGATCTCCTCACCTTTGTCAAGCTATCTTACCACCTTATTTATGTCAAATAAAATATTTCCTCCCCCCCCCCCCCCCTAGATTGTTTTCATCTTCCGAAAAATGTAGAAAAAAACACTTTTTTTTCATTTATCGGAAAATATCTAATTCAGTTACACGTTATTTATTCGCTAATCCTGATGTTAACTTCTGTCAACCCCCCCCCCCCCCCCACTCCCCGCCTGTCAACAGATGTAAGTTTTTTTTTCACGTAATTTATGCACTGACCCTTAGTAGGAACAGTGAGTGCTAAATACTTGAATGTCAACATACACGTTTTACAAACAAGTCTTGGGTTGTCTAGTGTTCCCGCCCGACAACAAGACGTCATTATCATGTCAGCTTTGTCATCATATGCCATTTACAAACACTGGATGAATCCTGATATGTGGAAACAATGTATCGAATGCTTCTACCAACTAGAATGTTCAACGTATAGTATTGATATGAAAACGTCTACAAGAGGAAAGAAACCTTCAAATCGTTCACAGTAAATGCAGTTGTTGGGATTTACAACGTTTATGCTGGTAATCATAGAAGTGTAGTTCTCAACGTGGGCACAGATCAGACCATCTACAATATACCACATGTTGGATAATTGGAAACAGCCTTATTAAAGTGACTCATACGTCGTTCCTCGTGATTTTCATAGGCTTTTCAACAAAATGAGCAATTTTCAGGAGGGGGACACTGTTGGGTGGGGGGGGGGGGGGCACAGACAGGTACGTGTCCAAAATGATAATCAGATAATTGATAACAATAAATCAGCACCAAGTGAATTTCACAAAGATCATTTGCAAAAAACAACAACCAAACGTGCAGTGAAAAGCCTTTTTTTTTTGCAAATCTTCCCCTCCCTCTCTTCCCCCCCCCTTTCGAACATTCGTATATATATATATATATATATATAAAGCCATGTTAATAAGAGATAATGTGAAACTCTAATACAGATGATGAAATAACGTAATAAGATATGTTAATTTTCAACGACAAGATTCGAAAGATACAGCCAAAGTGTGATACCAGCGCATTATTATTTTGTTTACCTGGCTGATGTAGGCGTAGCGTTATTATTGTTGTGTTGTTGTTGCATCAATCCCCCGAAATTACTATCGATCAGCTTGAACTACCGATATGCAATAGGTTACCGGTAGTTTATCCTAGGCTTTATTTCATACCCGGAAGACTCTCAGTGGTGGACAATGCTTTGGTAAGAAGCCTCCTACTCACAGGACGGGGGGGGGGGGGTACATCTCTACTTAGGGAGATAACTGTACATTTTTATGGTTTTTTCATGGATGTCTAGATACAAGGATTTACTAGAGGATTAGTCACGTCACAATAACAGTTGATTGTAATATCCTAGAAAGTTCTCTTACACTCGGAATCTTCTATGTATTTGCTCGCGGATAACACGAATTTTTCTGTGATTTCCGCCATGTGTCACCGTAATGCTCCATGTAGGTCCAACATGTCCGATTTGGGTGTAGATTTAGTTATGTTGATTTTTCTAGTGTGTCACAGCCTTCCTATATGTCGCCAGGCGACGAATGTGTCGCGATTTTACACCGTGACGGTTTATCACTCACTTGGCCCTTGGAAGTTTCCGGCCAAAACATGTCCATGGATAGCAGTCTCCTGGGCGCTAATCAGGGATTTCGGCTTGGGTCGATTACGTCTATCACGCGCAAGGTGTTATCTTGAACTCGTCTCACGCATTAAGACGCATTGCGCCTGTGTCCATCTGATAATGAACTTTCTCCACGAGCATTATTCCGGTATAGGAAAAACTAGGCGGTAGAGTTGGGTCCATGGTCGTTCGCCCTCTTAGCCGAGGTGTCACTCACCGACATCGTGAACCCCTCGTCCTAGTCGAGTCTCTCCACATACGACTATTTAGGAGCACCGGGGACTAGAACCTTATTTTCGATCTGAACAAAAATGTTATTCCGATTTCCTTGGAACGTTGTCCCATTCTATTTGCACGTGACGATGCCATCTGGAGCTGTGCAGTCTTTCCTCTCATCATACTCAATAAGTTATCCTTACGAAGAATAGCGATTTGTAGCGACCCCCCCCCCCCTTTTCCTCCCAATTATGGATGCAATATATGTAATATATACATGCATGTACGGCTCTGTGGCGAAGTGGTACAGGGTGCGACTGTGACGGCCAAGGTACCGAGTTCGATCCTCGTCACAGGCACCTGATCATCCGGACCATTCAGGAAGCAATGGCAAACTACTGAACGTATTTATATCGCCTAATAAATCACTACAGCCAAAAAATGCTGAGTTGATTGCTAGGTCCTGAATAGGGTACGCTACCAATTTATTTATTTTTATACATGCATGATAGAAAGCTCAACCACGACGTGTTAAGAAAAATCAACGTTTCAAGAAGACTAGATTTTAAACACCATATTAAGAAGAAAGTTAGGTTTGTTCGGCCATGTGAAGAGACACGATGGCATGGAGTGTTGTTGAATGGAGCGATAGAAGACAGTAGAAACAGAGGCTGACCAAGACGTCGTTGGACAAGAGATTCAGCAATGCATGCACATATCACTAGAGGAAGTGGGACAACTTGCCAGAGAAAGCGGGGATTTTATGAGATTCATAAGGAAAACTACGTTCTGGAAAGAATATGTCCCATGACATGCATGAAGATTATTTGGAGGAAGATTGTATCCGTTAACCGCCCGTGTGTTGCCGGGGCACGAAAGGGGAGCAAAGAAAAGCAACAGTGTTTACCTTCCACGCATGTCGTAAAAGGCGACTAAGGAGGTTATGGGATGGAGTTGGCTGTCCCATCCCATATAGGGTCAGTGACCCAAAGCCATGCTGAAGTCGGATGTGTCAGGCAGGCCGAAAGGCGCAGATATCGCAGCAATGATGTGAACCATGATACAACGCATTCCGTTCTCCGGACTACATCCTGCAATTTCTACAATCTGCATGAGTTTGAGAATGAACGCAGAAGAAGAAGAAGAAGTATCCGTGAACTATCGGATTATATTTCACTACTACAGCTCAAAAACTGTTATTAATTCTTGACAGTTTGTTGACAACGGGAGCGGGTAAGATAAAAATTGGCACCAAAAAAATGTAATACATGGACAGTCACTATCTAGACCAGTGCTTTCAACCGGCGACGCCGCATTAACATGTGAGCTGACAATGGTTGAAATGCATTGATCTAATCTAGAGATCGATGGTTCACATTTAGCACACCTGGTACGAGTTAGTAGTAATAAAACGGAGATCCACTACTGGCTCAGATATTGCACGCAGTAAATGGTGAACAATACGACATATGACTAGAAGCCTGGAGATATATTACGTAATGGGTAGAGCTATCAATCTGATATGATGGGGAAATATGTTGTTTAATACAACAGTTGTTTGTAATCAGAGCTGCGATGTCATCAAAGGAAATCAGACGTGTCAACCCCAAGTCATCAAAGTTTTGTGCGGATTGGAAAAATAGCTACATAAGTGAGCTCTACACTACAGACATCTAGATATGTTTCTTAAGTGAGTTCTACACTACAGACATCTAGATATGTTTCTTAAGTGAGTTCTACACTACAGACATCTAGATATGTTTCTTAAGTGAGCTCTACAATACAGACATCTAGATATGTTTCTTAAGTGAGCTCTACACTACAGACATCTAGATATGTTTCTTAAGTGAGTTCTACACTACAGACATCTAGATATGTTTCTTAAGTGAGCTCTACACTACAGACATCTAGATATGTTTCTTAAGTGAGTTCTACACTACAGACATCTAGATATGTTTCTTAAGTGAGCTCTACACTACAGACATCTAGATATGTTCTTAAGTGAGCTCTACAATACAGACATCTAGATATGTTTCTTAAGTGAGCTCTACACTACAGACATCTAGATATGTTTCTTAAGTGAGTTCTACACTACAGACATCTAGATATGTTTCTTAAGTGAGTTCTACACTACAGACATCTAGATATGTTTCTTAAGTGAGTTCTACACTACAGACATCTAGATATGTTTCTTAAGTGAGCTCTACACTACAGACATCTAGATATGTTTCTTAAGTGAGTTCTACACTACAGACATCTAGATATGTTTCTTAAGTGAGTTCTACACTACAGACATCTAGATATGTTTCTTAAGTGAGTTCTACACTACAGACATCTAGATATGTTTCTTAAGTGAGTTCTACACTACAGACATCTAGATATGTTTCTTAAGTGAGTTCTACACTACAGACATCTAGATATAATTCATGCAAGCAACATATCCTTTCCAGGACGTCTTCTTTATGGATGTGATGAACTCTCCATGATTCGAGTTAACCTGCAGCAACCAATGGCCATGTTTAAGCAATTTGAGATGCCTCTTAAGATCGTGCCATCATCGTCTTGGATGGCAATTACCCGTTATCATCAATCACACCTTTCCTTTACAAATATTTCAACGCTGTTATGTCTCTGCGTATGGCTACAAAAACATCCTAAGCTTTCTGGTTATAATGTTTAGGAAACAATCCTCTTCGAAGTTTAACGCTTTTATCTCATCTTCATTCGTCTTCTATGGTGTCCGTGGTATTCTGAAATTCTTATGCAAACATCTCATTTCCAAAGGCACCTTCATCGATATGAAACATCTCCAGATTAGCAGTATGTAGTCAGGAGAGTGACATACGTTGTTCCATGGTTTACAGCTTCACTGAATTCGGTATGAAACATCCGAATTCAACATAACTTCTGGGTCACTTATAGCATTTATGGTATGGCACCAATCAATCCCACCTCCAAAAACTCCTTAACTACCTCTTACGACATGCATGGCAGGTAACACTGACAATATTATTTGCTCCCTTTTCGGGCCCCTGTAACACACGAGTAGACAATTACATTGTTAAGGTATGAACTAATTCCGCCTAAGATTGCTGTGTTGTTTAGTTATTGATTATTAAACGACATCGATGTTCTCTAGTCAAAATCCCATAGCAGATGTCGAAGGGTATGTCTGCTGATAGTTCCCGTGATTGGCTGACTGATAACTTACAGACAAACTGTGATATGGATGCCATTCAACCCACCACATCGTTTCCGCTTCAATACAATTGACTACATGGACAAAGTATATGATTTTCAAGTTGTGACGTGACACTACTATATTGAATTTGTTACAAGCACATCAACAGGTGTTTTCATTCATAAGTTACAGACCTGTACTGGTTGTGGGGGGACTTTTTACTAAGACAAGATAGTTTATGTGGAGATTGGATGGGGGGGGGGACTGATGTTCGATAACAATCTAATCATCACCGACACCTTGTCTTATCTAAAATGAGGTCATACCGTTCTGATACAGCACTCACTTTTTGTTAGGGCAGTAGTAGCTACGTTTAAAGTATAAAAAAGGGAAAGGGGAAGGGTGAATCCCATTCCCAAAATGTCAATCGCAAAAGGAGGGGGATTATTTTACCCCCCCCCCCCCCCCCATGTAATTCGCCAATTGTCGTGTGCACGTCCTACATTTTCATGAGATTTTTGTTGACCTTTTATCCGGAACATCGAAAGATGGTGTAGGTTTACCAGTATATGGCTAATTGTCTAGTAATAAAAGTCATGTTTTCTGATTTCATAACGGAAGAGGGAGGAACACCCTAAACCCACCCGCTTATCTACGTGCTTGCTTCTCGTTTAGAACTTGTCCATGTGTCGCCGTGGCCCGAAACGGGACCAAAAGAATAACAATATGGTGATCTGCTATACAGTTCTTAAGAAGTGACTGAGGTTTCAGATTGGCTGTCCCATCCCATATCAGTGTAGTTCAAAAGTTATTCAGAAGTCGGATGTGTCATTGGTAAGCTTCATAATAATAAATGACATGTTCTTACTTTCTAGAAGGGGCAAATGGGGTTGGAACTCCTCGATCTACGAGCTTAGCTTGTTTGTATCTGCCCCGCAAGTACACATGCGATACGACACCAGCTTATGCAAGAGCACGTAAGAAAAGCTCACCACTAGCCCAAGTCGAAACTTACCCAATATTGACTCAGCGTGCCCCGTGTCTACTTAGCTGAAATATGTTATACGGGTTTCAAATTGTGCATAGCCGTGATTCACAACCTTCTCGCTACCGCGGACATTCTAGAAAAATATTGTTCTGCCAAGGACCCTTACAATATTTGAGAACCCTTACAATATTTCATATACATGTATTAAAATGTTCATTCAAGATTTACATTTTTTTTGTTAAGCAGGCGCCCACATTCAACAGAACACATTGGAACAAAACACACTGAAACCTCGGTTTTTGTTGACATCTGTTATCGTCGTTTTCGGTTGTCGCTGATTTTTCTGCTAACAATTTGTCTTGATTTTCGTCGGATTTTTAGCTGGTCCTAGTGCTAACATATCAAAAATGGAAGTCTTCTTCTTCTTCTGCGTTCATCATCTGCGATGATGTCATATTGTTAGACCTGTCGTCAGATCGATGTCCACTGGTTTCTCCAGGTCAGAGCGACTGTCCCATAGATTTTGCCTCATATACGTATCCTCTCGACAGGTATGCAAAAGGGAAGTGACCTCAGATAGTGTATTGATACCGAAGACCCTTATGGCTGTGGATTCCTCTTCCAAACAAAACCAAAAAAAACTATCACCTCCGGCTTCCATACGTCAAATAAGTCTAAAGAAAAGTGTATGTCATGATTTGACTGTATAAAGGTGAAAACAGGGCCTGCGAAAACTGGGCACAACCGTGACCGGTAAATATGTCTGTGTAAATATGTCGTCACTACAGTTAGGCCATTTGACTATTGCTTTGCGTTCAGCATGTGGTCATGCTATACCGTCAGACCTGTCGTCAAGACGAAGTCCACTGTCTTCTCCAGGTCAGAGCGGCTGCCCCATAGCTTTTGCCTCAAGTCTGTATCCTCTGGCCAGGGCTGCTGTCTCAGCTCTTTGTATGTTGGGCAGTCCTGAAGTATGTGTCTGGAGTCTGGGTTCCGAATCCACATGGACATTCATCTGTGTATGAGATCTTTAATCGGTAAAGGTGACCCAAGTCTGCAGTGGCCTGTTCTAAGGCGAAATATTGTGGTCTGTTGATATCTCTGGAGGAGATGTATTGCATCATGTTCGTATTCCTCTTCCATTTCTTTCTTCCACTTTGCTGTGTATGTGTTGCGGATTATTGTTTTTACTTCTCCGTAAGACAGTGGGTGTCTGTGTTGCTCCATTTCACTTCCTGCCTTTGACAGAGCATCCGCTTTCTCATTTCCCATGATTCCACAGTGTGATGGTATCCACTGAAGGGCAATAGCTGTTGATTTTTGGATCTGTCTTAGCTCATGTCTGATGTTGTACAGAAGGCTTTCGTTTCTGTTGCTCTGGATTGATTCCAGTAGGGATCTGCAATCTGTGAATATGGCTATCTTCTTTGGTCTTGGCAGTCCTGGTTCAGTGAAGGCTTTCAGTGCTTGATGGAGTGCAACTGTGACAGAAGCTGGTTCTCTTCAACATGCTTGTGGTTGATCTAGAAATTTGCGCATACATCGGATGGTTTGGCATGCGCTTAATTTTTTCCCTTTGAAAAAGCACTCTTTCTTCTCTTCTGTCATCCAGTGGGCGGATGTTTACATGTTTTTCCATTGCATGGATTGGAGTGGTTTTCATCCCTCCAGAGATAAGTCGAAGTCCTGCATTTTGTACTTTAGATAGGCGATCAGTATTTGTTTTTGATGCTGATGCCCAGGCTGTCATTCCATATTCTACTACAGGTCTGACTGTACCCATGTAGACTTTTCGGAGAATATTTCCATTTGCTCCCCAGCTTGTTTCTGCAAGTTTCTTCATCAAGGATAACCTCCAGGTTGTTTTTTGCTCGGTGGTTATTAGGTGTGGTTTCCAGGTGAGTCGCTTGTCTAGTGTGACCCCTAGATATGTATGGTTCTCCACATGTGCTAGCTCACTTCCATTTATTGACTATTGCCATTATTCTCATACTTTGTTTCGCCAGCACGTGAAAAGTACAATAATGGAATTGGACTTACGCAGTGACACAATGCGGATTAGCACCCTGGGATATTATAATGAAGGTCACGGGAAAAACACAGATCCTTAAACAACTGCCCATGCTAAGCCATTTTATAGACGTTATTTATATACTTATCGCCCAATGTACAGAAGAAAACGATCATGTATCCCCCACCTGTTCATAACATCGTATGCTCCGAGGATCCCCTAAGAGGACATAGCATACACCAATTTAAGACCCACTGGTTTACATTCATTTAGCACGACCCTGTACTTATTATGTAGGTCAGGTCAGTCTGCTTGCGACCATGTTTATGTAGACGTTAGGAAAAAAAGAAAACAGGGTGTGGAGGCAGGCGGTGAGACAGAATTTATGCAAGCTTTCAATTTTTAACCAGTGAGTACACAAATTCCAAGTCTCGTTCGTTTTCAGATGGTGAATATCAACCCGGTAATTCATGTTATGAAGTATGCGTATCTTTCTGTGAGAACACGTTCTCAGTGTGCTATGCGGAACTGAAAGTGAAGAAAAAATATGGAATGTAATACTTGTCGCAAGAGGCGACTAAGCAGATTAGCTGTGGGGTAAAATTCCGTTTCAGACGTTCTATCAAACTTTCGTTGGTTCTCTCCTATAGAAGGGCAATGGTCCTACCAGATTTCCGGTATGAAAAACGGATATTCGTTGTTGCGGATTTGTTTTGTGCCAATGGCCCACATCTCCGACTTCGGGAGCAGTATGCATACGCTCTTGTTTTACAAATTCCACTGAACTATGGAGTCCTTAGTCATATCATAGTATGAAATTATATGCGTCGTAACCTTCTGATCAGCGTTGTTCGCACAGCACGCTAAAAATCTTTGGTCACCCATTCCAATTTCACGATTTTCGTTGACTGCTTTGCCGGTATATGTGTCACTATTGATTTGACCAAAGAGGTCCACAACACAGAATCCTTGTCGAAGTAGAACATACCTGGTCGTAAGGCGCATAAACCCATCAATGGTGTATTTGTATTTGTTTTCTTGTTTTTGTCAGTGGTGTTTGATTTTTGTCTACTTTAAGTTAGTGTTTCTTTTGGAAATCTCTTTGATGGTCGGGTTTCCTAGAAATCATTTTTCAAATTCTGGAATGACTACTTAACCAAAATCGTATTTCTGTGCATATATAGACTACTGGATCAACAGCCAACCAATGTGTAAAAGGGCATGAGCACATGGACAGCTGGATCAGCAACCCTCGGGTATATAAACGATACGACATAAGAAATTGGTCTACATCATTCATTTTGGCTGATTAAACTAATCAATTTTTATTATTTACTTTGAATAAACTTAGTTAAACCCTAAGTAAATAACGAACGCAGAAGAAGAAAAAACCCTAAGTAAACCAGTGGCAAAGAAGATAAATACCTTTGAGATGAAATGCTACAGAGAGATACTTAGAATATCATGGAAGGAAAAACGAGAGAAACTCAGATATTATAAACACATTAAAGATGCCAGAGTGTTGGTTACTAAACATAATAGCAGGGTGTAAAGGGTCTCACATTGTCTCGTGCGGACCCAGGGCTAGCCGATAACCAAGATCCTAAAAGTACCTCCACGCGGTGACCCTGGAAATAGAAATACGGCTGCTCTTGCTGGGTGGAGGTGAAAGAGCAGACCAAGAAGATGATGGACTGACGTTAAAAATAACATGAATACGTCGTTGGAAAATTTAAGCAGCATGGCCCAAAACGGAGAAGGGATCAGCGAGTTCATTGGGAATACAACGTTCTGGAGAGAATACGTCATATGACACACATTCAAAACGTGAACTTTACTTTGACTATCCTACAACAAGTATGATAATGAAACGATTGATTTCCTCCCAGACGTCCAGGCATGAGTCTCCATAGCAGAGATCGTGTTGATCCCTATTAGCCAAAAGTGTTGATTAGGCACCCCCAGATAGATAAGAGGTCTTTTTTCCCAGATAGATAAGGTCTTTTTTCCTAGCTCTGGCCGGTCTCCACTGATACACACCTTAGGCATACCAGTAGTACAGGAACCAATATGTAAACACTAATTAGTTGCCCAACTATATCAGCTAGTTTTTAATTCTCCTTTTTCTTCGTCCTTTCTCCAACCCCTGCAAATTCTCAGGATGTAGTCTAGAGACCGGAATCTTTTCTCGTGGTTTACATCATTGCGAAGATATCTGTACATTTCATGCTTGGCATATCCGACTTCAGCATGGATTCTAAGTCACTTTGACTGTATATGGGATAGGACAGCCAACTATACCCCATAACCTCCATAGTCATCGCTTAAAATGTGCACTGGTGTTAAAAAGTGTTGCTATTCTTTTCTCCCCTTTTGTACCCCGACAATAAAGTCAGCTATTCATCCAATGTCATGCACATAAATATTCTTACATCAAGATTTCTCAAATGCGTTCCTACTATCGCCAGTATCGTACAGACTATAACGACCGGCGCCATCTTTCGTCTCAGTACTCTACATTCCTATATCTAAATACTATGTCTTTGGTTATTCCATCTATTTCTGTCAATCTATCTCGCTTCGCATTTTTTCCTCATTTTTAATCATCTAAATTATTGTTCTTGCAAAATCACTGTTTCTGTGGATTTCTAGTGAAAACAATCTTATTGTGGGGTTTTTCATTTAAGACTTCAAGTTATTTGTTTTACCCGTTCGTCTTAATATTATTTTCTTGGTCAATGCATATTTGTTGGAAACGTGGTTTCAGCCAATGTTTTACTGGTGGTTTCTTTTTTTTTGAAATTATAAAATTGAGTCAATTTGTGTTGTCTGTTTTTGCTCTATGTTTGGACACCACTGCTAAGATGATCGTAAAGACAGTCGTCGGGCCACTAAATCGCTAATATCCGAACAGGAGCGTCTCTGCAGAATAAGAGGGAAAACCAAACAACGACACAGAACAAACCCTATAAATATGATCAGATGCATAGTAACTAATCGCAGAAGAAGAAGAAGTAGATGCCGAAAGTGGAATGGTTATTGTCAAACTCAAATAGAAGCGTCGTGCTCAGTTGTGCTATAATTAAAATCTGATAAAGTGGCGAGACTTGCTCTCTAACTCTAAACAACAGCAAACCATTAAGTCAGACAAAGTTTCTGTTG
The DNA here is from genome assembly GCA_034231615.1 of Meghimatium bilineatum. Classification (NCBI taxonomy): domain Eukaryota; kingdom Metazoa; phylum Mollusca; class Gastropoda; order Stylommatophora; family Philomycidae; genus Meghimatium; species Meghimatium bilineatum. Next base: position 14,903,885 of record CM067319.1, on the reverse strand, counting down.
ACCCACTTCACATATCTGGTGATTATAATATTTTTCTCAGGTCGGCACACTCTACAATTTTGTCGAATCTACATTTGTTAGCCCCGACGCTTTTCTTCCTCCCCCCCCCCCCACCTCCACCCAAACCCCGCTATAATTATATTTAAAAACAGTCTCTGCGTGAGTAGTGCATAAAACTGAAAACGCTTTATGTGCATTTTATCACTTTCTTCATCAGCATATACCATTGGTCTAGTCAGAGTATGCGGTATAACACATGTCACATACTTACGGCTTTGCTGCGATGTTTGCGCTTTTCGACATGACACATCCAACTTCAGCTTGGCTTCTGTGTCTTCTTCCTGCAACTTGCTTATAACTGAAGTTTTGTTTCTGCTATAAACTTGGCCGTGTTTTGTAACTCTTACAGTCGTCTTTAGAGTTTTTAAGAGGCTTCTGTGTCACTTAAACCTTTTATGGGATGGGACAGCCAATTCCACCCCATAATCTCATAGGCCGCCTCTTACAACATGAGTAGAAGGTAGTGTTGGCTACTCGTTGCTCCCCTTTCGGGCTCCGTCTACCAGGGTGAAAATGAAAGCTTCTAATATGACTCATTTCATTTTTCACGTGATTTTTATTGGCTGTTTAGACAAAGTATATACAAAGTGGCTAATGAAAACTAGAGGAAAAAGGCAAATGAGTCATTTTAGATAGCTGTTTCCCATTAGTCAACAGGTCTTATAGGCCGAAGTTTGCGGATGTTATGTCTTTCGTCAATTATACGGCCCTGCTGGTTCATCGGTATCATCCTTCTAAAGTGGAGCATTTGACTTTTCCTATGTTTTTCAGTGGTCACTTGTGTATACTATGTGTCGACAGCCAATGAAAATCTCTGGAACATCAAATGCGTTACTTTTGAAGGATGATTCCCAATTTAGCCCACACGTCTAGTGACGATGGTCACAGTATGTTATTATAGTGGTATTAAAATACCAGGGCTCTAAAGGAAAGCTACGAATAGAAACACTGACATGTCATGCGTGTCACAAAAGACGATTTGGGAGGTTAGATGTGGGGTCGGTTATCGTACTCCATGATCGTGGGGCCTTCACCACAAAAACAAGCAGTCTAACGATGGGGTGTTTCGCGTAACGCAGACACTAAACTGGTTGGAATCACAATCCAATATCTATGCGTGACGTGCATATTGAGTGACTCAATGAATATGAATCATAAAATCAAAACAGGTGATTTGGGAGGCGATGAGATGAGTCATTAGATAGTGCTAACACTGTGATAAATCACTATCTTTGTCCCCGGAAACGCAGGTGTGGAGTGAAAAGAACGATCAGACAAATTACCTTCCTAGCCAACATAACAGATGGTTAGTCTGGACCGAGCAGACATAATGTTCTCCAGTATTTCGTATGATAAAAAGATTTCGAGATTCATGAGACTGAGTCAGTACCAGTATCGAGAATGCACGAATTGGGAATGGACCGTAGAAAAGACTTAACGCAAATTTCACAAATAACACTGAACCAACATAGCACCATCAGCCGCTACACACTGAGAGATTGACTTAAATAGAGAACTTTGCAACATAGAATCATCAGCCACTACACCCTGAGAGATTTACTGAAGTAGAGAAGTGTGCACTTATTAAGCATGTCCGGTCTGCAAAAAGGATAATCAACATACATAATACCACATCCAACAGAAGGCAATTTTGCGTTCAGACCTTCAGAAAGCAATGGCAAACTACTAAACATATTTATATTGCCAGAAAACCACTACAGTCATCAAATACTGGGTTGATGGATACGTCCGGAATAGGAAATGCTACTAATTTTTATCAATACCCTTTGATCTCCCCTGTAATCAGGGCCTTGCCGTGCTGTGGTGCAGAGGTGGTCGCATCAGGCAGCACCAATCAAAATACATTGTCGGGGGCGGCATGTCGAAGAAAACCTATTTACGGGGGGGGGGGGTGCATTTCGAAGACTTGTATCATACGGACAAAATCTACCGCACGGTCCTGACTGTAATGAAGCATGTTGAAGACAGGTGTTTGGAATTATGGAATAGACTCAACCCACTGTAGCTAAGGCATACTTCGAGATTTATAGAAAGACACGGCAAACTTTCCCTCCAAAGTAGAACACTGTTCAGTTGAAAGTATTGAAGTTTGCAGACACATTAAATCAAACAGACATCTCAGACTTGTACAAGCTATGGAAAACTTTCCACATCAAGGATATGTAGAGGAATGACAATTTGGAACTGAAACTAAACCTACCACTACCTGTCATAGGGAATAAAAGTTATAAAATCCTAATCTCTCGGGGTTCAAACATCATAATCATCACTAACAGTGGTAGCTTTTATTGCCATAGTTCGACATCCTTCTTCTTTGTACAACATCTGTGGTCATGGTAGATCGTCAGGTAAGTCATCACGTCCACTGTCCTCTCCAGGCCAGACCGGCTGCCCTATAGAGTTTGCCTCAAATCTGTATCCTCCGGTCAGAATCGACGTCTCTGCTCTTTGTAAGTTGGTCAATCCTGGAGTATGTCTTCTAAGGTTTGAATTTCGGATCCACATGGACATTCATATGTGTACGAGATCATCAGTTGACAAAGACGACATATGCTAGATCCGTAACTTCGACTTAGTTCGCATAATTTGGAATGTTTAAACTATCACTAACCCTCGGCTCCCGAAAGGAAGCTGTCGTGCATAATTCTCAAGATTATAGTTCAAATGTAGATCCAAATGTGAAATGTTAAAACAAGAAAAATGGTTGTTATATAAACCATAAACCGTCAATGTCGGGTGTGGCGGGTCACTGGTGCAAATAAAACGGCGACACATCGCATCTTCGTTCTCTAGACTACATACACCCATACACCATTGTCCTACTAGATTCAGCGGTAGTTTGAAAATGACTACTAACAAACAAACCATTTAGAAATTCAGCTGATCGAGCTTGTGTATTACATAAGTACTATATAAAATATATGGGTGTAATATCATGTATTGAACATATTGAAAGACAGCAAGTAAAATAGTTCGTTCGCCTTATGAGAATTAACCCAAACCAAATACCAATAAGAACAAATATGGACTCAATGCAATCAAGACAACACATCTGGCTTTTGAACGAAAATTGATGTTTCCACCCCTACGCTTAACGGCAAGTGTGGATAATATAAGCCATCATCCACCTGGGGGAAATACAAGACTAAAAATTAAAATTGAAACAGCAAGATACAGAGGAAGACCATGAAGAAGGTGGATTGAAGGGGTTACCAACAGTCTGACACGGCACAGTATTACAACATATCCAGCGACCAGACGTGCAATAGCCCAAAAACTGATCGTCTTTCAATCCTGCGACGCCTCATAACAGACAAAAGACCAATAGATGCATTGAAAAGGAAAAGGTACTTGATAAAGCCTTTTTGACCGAAATGAAAATGTGATTTTTTAACCCCTTTTTTACTTTAAATATGTTTTAATACCACCTTACTTTATGTGGAAGACGCGGTAGCGTAGTAAATAATGCGCTACCTTCCTTGCTGTCCATGGTGTAGTCCATGTTTTATTTATTTTTTTCAATTTAACTGGAAAATATTTAGATCGCCAATAGCTCATTGGTCGACTCAGCTTAAGGAATTAGAAACTATATCGTCATAACAGAGCCTTATCTGCTGCCTTGATTAGAAGTGGTATCTAGTGCTGAAATACTATAGGATAGAATAGTAAGGCACCGAGTATGATGACCGACCTATCGTCACTATCAGCTGAAGACAATCACATGGAGACAAGCACAAACTCGTGACGACGCTATGATCACAACGACAAAGAGTCATATGTTGTGTCTTACTGGGGCGATCGACTGTAGCAATCAACACAGATGATACTTATACTGATTAGATAGCGGCAAATGTTTGGTAAAGGGAAAGTTACAATCTCTGTGTAGTCGACATATCTTGACCTCTGACTGTACCGCGAGGTCTATATCTAGTAGATGTGTTTGAGCGTGTGTAATATGATGAGTGGGAGAGACGGAAAGGGAGCAGATAAAGAGATGTGGAGGAAAGAACGAGGGCAGATAATGTTCGCGAAATAATTCAAGGTAAATAACTATGGACATAACCAACAAAACATGTTATACAATTGTATTTGAATGTATCAACAAGTATGTATTCTATCTTAAGCAAACCCACAGATACAGAAAGGAAGAAGGGTCTGGTGTTAATATGATAACCTCCTTCTTAGGAGCGTAAATAGAAGATGGTAACTAGTAATAAGAAACGGGTCAAAGTAGGTAAGGCAATCCGCCCCGTTGATAGTGTCAAAAGCAATTCCAGGGCACCACATCCAAAATGAATTTAGTTGATGTATGTCTAAATTGCGCTTGTCAATGACGCCACAATGCCTAGTTTTCGACATTGATAATCAATAAATAATGAAGTAGGGTAATTTCATCCCATCCTTAGTAGTTTTAAAAACAAAAACAGTTCCTAAAAAATGTGGAAAGGTTGTTTTTTTTAAAGAAAAACTCCCGTAGCAAAAAGCGTATCTACAATCCTGATCCTGCTGGACTCTAGCGGGTATGGATGATGATACAATACTGAGGAGAGGCAGAGCTAACATCATAAGGGCAGTACTAAATTTGATACAGAATTCAGAAGACGAGACTAGATGTGAAATAATAGGCCTATATGTACAGAAAAATAAAGAAATGAGAACGACCATGTGTGAAAGGAGAATGTGTGAAAGGAGAAAAATAAAGAAATGAGAACGACCATGTGTGAAAGGAGAATGTGTGAAAGGAGAAAAATAAAGAAATGAGAACGACCATGTGTGAAAGGAGAATGTGTGAAAGGAGAATCTCTGATAAGATCCGAAGGTCATGTAAACAACGCCTGATTGGAACTTTGCGTTTGAACACTTTTGGGCAACTGTTGTAAGGAGAATGAACCACTTATAGGAATGTCATATCTGATGTGATGATTGCTTCCAATCAAGAGAAAGTATCAAATTACGACAGCTGAAGAGATGGCGTTGTCAAATAGTTCAACAGTTTTAGAAATCGAGCTACAGTAGTCAATTTATTGCGGCGCCATCAGTCATTGGGTGAAGAGTTTGATTGGCAATGTAGAAACTCAGATAACTGTGTCAATTTTAGGCATACTTTCAGGCGTTCTTGTTTTATGCATACTTTCAATCATTCTTATTGTCAATATTTTCCTGATTCTCTCAAAAGCTCAAAGGGCGTAGGGATTTGACTAAACTGTACGCGGGTTATCCTATTATGTACTCCGACCCTCTCAACGAGTATCATTACGGTATCATTCATAGCACTTACTCCATAGCTTCATGCGATAATTCTCAGGGATCTTCGAAAATAATAAAATGTATAAACAAGACGAAGCGAGCCGGATTTGAACCATCGACCTCTTGAGCACAAAGCGAACGGCTTAATCACTACGCCATGGAGTGACTGCTTGGTCACCTCCAAAATTGAAGTTATAATACTGTGAGATGTTTCAATTTTCTTCCTCTCGCATCTACTTTATTTGTATATACTTTGTGAGCAGGCTACAGATACGACTAACTAAAGGAGATGATTGTGTTCATATCGAATGCCTTTTTGGATGAAACGTTGATGCCACCCCCCCCCCATCCCACCTAATATGCCCGTTATTTGTTAGTTTGCACTTCGTATCACTGCGTTTTTATTTATTCTCGTTTTATGTTTTATCTAACGGGTGAGATTTTTTTTAAATATTTTCAAAGAATCATCATGAGTAAGTTAAAACCAGCCAGCAGCAAAAGATGAAAATCAGCAAGTCTGTAGCATCAATGGACATAACAATAGATAACACCAAAGTGAAACAAGCCAAAGAATTTAAATATCTAGGCAGCATTTTTTCCCCCCAAAAAATGGAAGGCTAGGCAGGGAAATAGAAACAAGGTGCCAGAAAGCGAACATTGTGACCTACCAACTTTCACCATCACTTTTTCACCCAAAGATCAAGATGGAAATTTTTAAAAACCAGATAATATCTACAATCTTTATACCAACACTCTGCTACCAATGTCAAACATGGTCTTTAACAGCCTCGCAGCCGAGGAAAATCATTACATGTGAAATGAAGTGTCTGAGAAAAGTTGCAATGGTTACTAAACTAGATAAAATAAGAAATGAAGAAATTAGGAAAAGAGTTGGTATAATATCATGTATTGAACATATTGAAATACAGCAAGTAAAATAGTTCGGTTACCTTACCAGAATGAATCTAAACCACATACCAATAAGAGCATATAACAAAAGAATATTCTGGCAAAAGGAAAAGGTAGACCAAGAAACGATGGACAGAAAAATCAAGATAGCTTTTTAAAAAAACATGGACTTAAGGCGACACATCCGGCCTTGGAACGACAACTTAATCTCCCACCCCTACGCAAGTATGAATACAGTCAACTATAATTCACCTGGAGACAGACAACAAACAATCGCGCAAAAGGCAAGGTCTTTACGTCCAAGTGTTGAATACCATAAACACCAAGAAAATACATGAAGAAACGAATCCTTGCACGTTGATATCAAACAGTTAAAAACAGACAAAGCGAAGACATATTTTGAGAATACGAGACGAGAAAACAGTTTTACAGTGTTACTATTCATATTTTTATGAAAAGTAAATCTTCTACATTAAATAAACTGACGTCCGTGTATTTCCCAGACCTGAAAGGGGAGCGAAGAATAGCGACACTGCTAGACTTCCATGCAAGTTGTAAGATGTTACTAAGGAGGTTTTGGTATGGAGTTGTCTGTTCCATCCCATGTAGGATTAAAGTTACACTGATACCATAATTAAGTCGAATGCCAGGCCGAAAAGCGCAGATATCACAGCTACGCTGTAAACCATAACACAACGTATTCGGTTCTCCTGGACTGCATCCTGCTAATCTACCGTGTTTGTGAACGAACACCATAAGAATAAAGTGGAAAATATTTAGAGACAACGAAAATGTGGCTTCACAGAAGAAGAATCTGGTGGACATCGGAAAACATCTGTAAAAATGGAAATATCATCCCTAGTATACAGCAATAGAAAAAAACTGCACATTCTCTGCATATTCTCACTCCTCAAAGTGTAACAAAATCCTTGTTATCTTTCTGGTGAGCTTGTGCAAAAATTAATCTTTTCAATTATAGTGACTAATGCTGTATCTATGGGTAGTTTATTATAAAAGTGTGGATAGTGGTCCACTGAAATACAACAGGCGAAGCTTGGAACCACATATACGATTGTGCTACGCTTAATCTCAAATTTCTTATTGCCGTGCACTTTATTGTCGAGGATCTTGTTTTGAGATTACCAATTTATGTCCAGTAGTTTTATTGTAACCGGATATGGTTACCATTGATCTGTAGAGCTGGATATAGCATATTTTCGGGGGGGGGGGGAGGAGGAATATTGAGCTCCCCAACTGTCACTTCCCCCAAAATAGAATAACGTGATTGCTCAAATATATGTTTGTATATGCCAGTGTGTTACTGAAACTAGAAAGGATAGTACAGAGTAAAAGCACTGTGACATTTCATGCATGATGCAAGAAGCAAATAAAGGGGATTTGTAGGTGGAAATGGCTCAAAAGTGTAGAGGACTGACTTCATTGTACTAGAATTTACCCCATATGTACTCCATCCCTCTCAATAAAGCCGCACCATCTCAATAAAGCCGCACCATCTCTGCAGAAAGTACTACTCACTGCGCATGCTCCTAGCTTCAAACGATAATCCCCATGGATTTCATTTTTAAAAAGACACTTTATAAGCAAAACGACGCAAGCCGAGTTCAAAACCGTGACCTCTTGAGCACAAAGCAAACAGCTTAACAACTACGCCAGGAGATCCTCAAATGAAATGTCTGTCCCATTCCATGAAAGTCTTCTTCTGTGTTTGTTCTTAAACTCTGCAAATTAGTAGAGTGTAGTCCAGCGAATGGAATGTGTTGTGCTGTGGTTTACAGTTTTGCTGCAATATCTGCGTCTTTCGACCTGACACACCCGACTGTGTGGCTTCTGTGTCACTTTGATATTCTATGTAATGGAACAGCCAACTCCACGCCCAAATCTCCTTGGTCGTCTCGTACGACGTGCATGGTAGGAAACAGTGTCGCTATTTGCTACTGCCCTTGTTACTACCAGGTGGCTAAGCTGTAAACCACAACACAACACATTCTGTTTTCAATACCTCATCCTGCTGACTGGCAGTAGATTGAAAAAAGAACATAAAATAAGAAAACAATAGAATTCTTGGAAACATACAAAACTAAATACCCCATGCAAGAGCAGCAGATACCTGAACATAGAAGTTATCAGGAAGAGTCCTCTGTCTATCTTGGAGTAAAACTAATCAGACAACTAACGCTAAAAGACCAGATTGAAAATCTTAACTATAAAAGTATGTAAACGTCTAAACCATATTAAGAGACTAGCTAGTGAAAACTAGGCAGCAGATAAGCAAACATTCCACAATTGTATCTCGGTTATGTCAGATGAGTATTGGGTTACTTCTTCTTTTACATTCATTCTCAATATCCAGCAGATTAGAAAGATGTAGTCTGAAGAACAGAATGTTTTACGTCATGGTTTAAAGCTTGGCTGTGATATATGCGCCTTCCAGCTTGACACATCCGACATCAGAATGGCTTCTGGGTCTCTTTGACCCTATATTGGATGGGACAGTCAACACCACCCCATAACCTCCTCAGTCGCCTCTGACAACATGAAAACTGTGTAGCTGTTCTTTGCTCCCCTTCTGGGGACCTGGCAACACACGGACACGTAATGGATTAAAACCATCCTCCCCAGACAGTTCTAAAACACTACAATCTCATCTCTAATTGGGTGCAGAACCAAGCTCTGAGACTAACTTGTGCAGGGATGCAATCCACACTATGAGAAATATGTCACATAGATGCATATTTAGATCTATTCATCAAATGAAAGCAGGAGCACTGATGAAAGCAGTAGAAAGATAGACACATGGCTGATTGGTCAAACAAGGAACTTATTGACACTTAGAAACAAACAAATAGACTGAAATAAAAGTCTCTCTTAAACATAACAGAAAAGGTAAAAGATGTACATCATTTTATCGCAAGAGAGAGAATTGGAAAACAAACATATCAGTCCACCACCTTGGGATAATTTGCACCAACGAACTATCCAAACAAAATTGATAGATAAAACAGCCAATAAGAGAACTCGACATTCTTGAAGATATATGCTCTAGAAACTAGAAACAGCTATCCATCATCAACAATCAAGGATTTCACTGATGACTCAGATCTCAAGACCACCACATATTGTGCTGTTCACTGTTCCCATCCCAAGAAAACAGCAGAATATCTCCTTATCGACTGCACTTCCCTCTCAACTGCCAGAAAAAACTTTTACAAAGACCCTTAATAGTCATTATTTCACTGAATAGATTCCTAAGTCAACTTGAGAAGACACTTTTTTTAAAGATTGTAATTGAGCTTCCAAGAGCAGAACCACTTAGCATCAATTTAATATCAACAATAGCAACAACCTCAACATGGATTACACAGAAAGATTATGTAGTCTAAGGATACATATTGTGGATATGACACAGGATCAGAGTAACATTTTTATATACCAGTAGTTGAGGTATGACTCAAGCCTGAACATGTGCACACCATCACATATTTTTAAAACATGTGCACACCTCCACCTATTTTTAATTCCAGTATACAAAGCTGTGATAACACACAAATAATACTTCAAAGATTGAATGATGAGCACCAGAGATGATGGCATAGGTAGGTTCATCATCATTGAGTGCTGTCTTCACAATGAAGGTTGACTGCAACAGGCCTCTAACTTACTTCTTCTTCTTGCCTTTGTGGTGCACTCTGCTAGACTATAACCTGTCCACCTTGTGATGTTTCTTTTGTCTCGGCTCTGTAACCTCCTTCCGGATACATCATCTTTGCTCTTTGTATATTAGGCAGCCAAGATGATATATGATTTAGAACATGTTTGTGTTGGAGTTTTCAGAACAACATGCACTTTAGGCATAATACAGAAGTTCAACTAGACTATGTTAAAGCATATGGCCCTTAACAAATCTTAGCAGAGACGGCAGCCTAAAGTTAATACATTAAATAATACAATTGATGCATAAACTAAAAATACTTTCTAGGGAGGAATAGACTTCCAGCACGTCTCCAAATTAGCAGTGTTATGATTTTATAGGGCAGAGTGCCAGGCAAGAGAAGAAGAGGAAGACCAAGAAGATGATGAACCAATGACATCAAAGAATGTATTCACATGTCTCTGACCAATGCGGGCCTTCCTGGGACAGAGGCATTCAGAATATCCATGACGAAGACAACATTCTGGAAAGAATATGTCACTTAATATATATATATATATATATATGATCATGGACAGATTTACTGTCATTTTGTACTGTTATGCTGTGTTCTTCATAAAGGACTTTTGATCAACAACATGGATCTGTGCGTGTTTTCTAAGGCAATGTGGCAGTTGTATTTTCTTTGAATAACACTAAACACTATTTTATTGTACCTTGAATAATTGTGTTATATTACATGTTTTAATTTTTATTAAAACTGAGAAACTTAGAAATATATTTTACACATCAAAAGACTCATGATATACCAGCATTTCTGAATTGTGTTTTTTCCTAGCCGGATATCATATAGCTAATGAACTATAATATATAACTATATATATATATATATATATAGGCTGATTGTATATTATACATATATTATATATGCCTATATTAAATATATTATATAAACAGAAAACCATATTTCTTCTTTCTTCTAATACCTAATAATTTTACAATTTGAAAACTTTATTATAAAAACCAAAACATATCAACCAGTATGTTGTAAATGTGTACTAATATTACCAATATGAAATTAGAAAAAAAATTACCTTCGAATCAGCGGATTCTGTTTATAACAACTTCTTGAAAAAAAACCCTAGGTTTATTTTGCGGAACACAGTTTGAGAAGTGCTGCAAACTGTAGACCCCTCTCAACCACAATATGACAACTGTCCTATACCATATGTTTCTGTTCTGTAATTACTAACCTATTGATAATTGTTTAACTTTCTCATGTTCATGTAGAATGGCAGTAGAATTTATTATATGTATTTTTCAAATATTAAAAAAAATTATTGTTTGGAATGTGTGCCTCCCAGTGTGTTTACATAGTTTTTAAATTATTGTCCAATAATAATTTTTTTGTAGTTTGTGATGAGGAAATAATCTGTGAAAATAGAAAGAAATAAGTTTTTTTTCCTCCCTTGAGACACAGATGTGCAGAGTTCAGGAGTGAAGATCACTGGAATTATTTCTAACACTACCCCTAACAATCGGTCACCCTTGCAAAACTCTAGCATTATCCCTTCTCTTCAGACGTGCAATCATTGCATAAAATTTTTGCTAAAATAAGTCATTTTGTGTTTTCTTGCTACACCATCTGAAAAGTTGTAATTTCCTTGTTGACGTCAAGAAAACAGTGTCAACCTTAAACTCAAAATGAACCTGATATGCATGGGATAAATTAATTTTAGCAAACTGTGATAGAAACTGGGAGAGAAAACAGGCGGAACTGGGACGCAGGGAGTCCTGCAAAACCGGGGCAATCCCAGTCAAATCTGGACTTGTGGTAACTATGTGTAGCTAAAAATGCACAATTAAGCCTACTTTAAAGAAGGACTTAAAACAACACAATCATTGTGATAATGTCAACACTGTAGATGGAGACTGCTTGCACTTATTTCGCGATGATATTGACAACTTGTCAACACATATATCATATGAGCGCATGGATATGATTTAATTGGGCATCCTTTGATTTACTTTTCTAAAACGATATTCTTATTAGTTATTGTTTATTGTACACCACATCATTATGTTATAATATTTGCATATATTTAATATACTGTAACATTGGTATACTAATACTTAATACTATATAGGGGCCTATATATATTTTGTTAAGTATCGAGTTTTGCGAGAACATCACACAACAACACACGCCCACTTGCCGGTCAGTCTCGTACTTACCATTTGCGTATGAAAGATGTCGGTCGAATCTAGTAAGTCCACCATGTCTTGTTCTTCTAAGTAATTCAGTTTTGTACCGTGTCCGTAGAGAAGGTCCATGGTCGTTGTGTCCCTGAAGTCTGGTACAATATAACCATAAAACCTCCAGGGATGGTCGTAAGCCGGTAAAAGTCAAGACAGCCTGTCCCGTTCTCTCGCTCTCTCGTCTGCTGCTTCCTAGCAAATGCACTACTTCTCGTTTTCAAGTCTTCACATCTAACACAGATTCTTACGCTTAGAACTATATTTTAAATCAATATTTCATTTTTAAATCTCCATTAGTTATTCTTTTATCTTATACGTGTAATACTAGCGTTTTAAAAATTCCAGATAGTCAGAAATATTAGTTGTTGCAAGATTTAATGCAATAATTTGGGAGATTTTTACTTAAATTTAAAGAATTACTTCCTGTAGCCACGTTTAGAATTCTATTTTTATTGACCAATCAAAGTGGGAAATCCTGGTGATTTTTCTTTTCTTCTCCTTTCCCACCCCCACATGCTTCACACAAATAAAACAATACTACCGTAATCTGACCTTTTTCAAGCAGTGACGTTTAAAGAAACACCGTTATTGATAGTTGAAAAGTTTGGTATGACTCCTCGTCTGTACATAATTTGACAATAGAAACAGAATCTAGAAGTAAAATCCAAGCCAGTAGTAAAATGAATACTGCATTTTTTATTATTAAAAAACAATTTAAAAAGAATTAATCAACCTAACGAAAAACTGAAACATTATAAAATAGCGTAATAAAAATGACCAATTGAATACCGGCATTTTTGAAAATCCCATAAACAGAATGGAATACCAGAAGTTATTAAGTATGAAGGTATCCTCGCTAATAATAAAGTTAGTTTTTTCCATTCGTGCCATAGGTGCACATAGAGCAGAGAGGTTTTGATTTTTGATTCTTCATGCGTTGCGGTCCGCTGCCTGCAATTTTAGTTATTGTATTGACATACATACATACATACATACATACATACATACATACATACATACATACATACATACATACATACATACATACATACATACATACATACATACATACATACATACATACATACATACATACATACATACATACATACATATATCTTACCAATATATCTCCTGATCTTACCGATGATAATGCACTTTCTCCTGGTTCCAAAGGTCACTCACATTTCTATCAATTTCTAAAAAGATACATTGTCGATTTCCGTCCCATCTTCGTCATTACGTAATGTATTCATGACTGTCATAATTAACTCAGCCATGCATTTTTCTTATCACTGTGCCACCCACTATAGCTTTACAAGCATCAATTCTAACTGTCTCCGATTCCAACATGACCTGGACAGTATATCAATGTAATACTGCGTAACTTATGGGCGTCCCCTAAGGTGCATGTATTACACCCTTTGTAGGTGACGCGTAAGAATTATTATTCTGTTCAAGAAGAAACCTTTTCTGTGCGTCTTTTCTTCCTTATATATCGTATTCGACGCTGCCATATACATCGTATTCGACGCTGCCCTACACATCCTATTCGATTCTGAGGAAAATAGGCAAGATGAAAAACAGTGAAAGGTATCTCAGTAACTACAGAGAAATGAGTCTTGCGAGTAATGTGTTCGTAAAATGTATGCACGTGGTATTCGAAACAAGATGAAAACGCTTGCTGCCAGGGTGTGCCAAACGTCGCAGGTGCGAGATCCGTGCAAAAAGTTCAACCTTAATAATAACTATAGCTATTATTTGCCGTTCCGGGTGACGTATGCGATCATTGAGCACAACATGATGTTTACGTTGTTGTTTATCAGCGAACAGCACAGCTTTCTAGAGTAACACAGCGGCCAGAGCACTGGCTTTGCATATGAGTGGTCCTACGTTCACTTCCCAGGTGAGGCGGAAATGTTTTGAGGCACAATGACTCCTGGGTCGACCCATCTGCAAACTGGTACCTGACGCATGAGTTAGGGAAGGTAAAGACAGCACGAAAGGGACGCCACCTAATAGTTAATGCATCTTAGTACACGAAGAGTTATCTTCATCCCCAGCGGCAGGTTGCTGCCATGGGACATACCTTTATCTTAGTACATGCAGAATTATATTCAACCCCGGAGATAGGTTGCTGGCATGAGATACACCTTAACCTTAGTACATGAAGAGTTATCTTCATCCCCGGCGTGTTACAGAACCCGTCTGTGACGGCCAGGGTACCGGGGTTGAATCCAACCACAGGCTATTGTGTATGCAAACCGTTCATAAAGCAATGGCAAACTGCTGAACACATTTATATTCCCTAGAAAATCACCACAGCCAAAAAGTGCCGGCTGCGTCATGAATAGGATATGTTACCAATTTTGTTTATAAAGACAGTGACCTGATGCCGGCCAAACCATTCATAAGTACGCCGTTCGGCATCACGAAAAACCATTAATAAGTTCGCTCTTCGGCATCACGAAAAACCTTTCATAAGTACAGCGTTCAGCATCACGAAAAAATGCAGGTCTTAACATCTCAATAGTAAAATAATGTAGCAATTTTATTTTCTATAACTTGATAGGACGACTGACGAACGAGATAAACTGTTTAAATCACAATGTAAAATATTCAAAACCTAACAAAGAAATAATCCATCTTTGGTTTGTTTAAATCACAATGTAAAATATTCAAAACCTAACAAAGAAATAATCCATCTTTGGTTTGTTTAAATCACAATGTAAAATATTCAAAACCTAACAAAGAAATAATCCATCTTTGGTTTGTTTAAATCACAATGTAAAATATTCAAAACCTAACAAAGAAATAATCCATCTTTGGTATGTTTAAATCACAATGTAAAATATTCAAAACCTAACAAAGAAATAATCCATCTTTGGTTTGTTTAAATCACAATGTAAAATATTCAAAACCTAACAAAGAAATAATCCATCTTTGGGCTTGTTTAAATCACAATGTAAAATATTCAAAACCTAACAAAGAAATAATCCATCTTTGGTTTGTTTTAGCAAATTCTAACTGCTTTGTGTAGATGACCAGGTTTTATTCCACAACAGCATTAAAAACCTGCAAGACCACCTAAGCATAATAGACACAGCAGGCAAGTAATTTGGAATGAAAATCAGCATAGACAAAACAGAAGTAATGAATATTGCAATAGAAAAGGAGAACATCAACATACAGATAAACAATAAACAACTAAAACAAGTAGATGAATTCAAATATCTAGGCAGCACATGGAGATATGACAATAAACAAGATGCAGAAATAAACGCAAGATGTAATAAGGCCTGTCAGGTCATAGGTCAATTAATACCTTTACTAAGAAACAAAGATATTACACTAGAAACATAGAAAGCGCCTTTCAACGCCATTTTCTTACCAACATTGTGTTATCAGTGTCAAACTTGGACATTAGATTCTAGAACAATACATAAGATTAACACCACTGAAATGAAATGTGTGAGATGTATGATTGGAGTTAGCTTGAGAGACAAAATCAGGAATGAAGCACTAAGGAAACAATTAGGGATCAAGTCAACAATAGAATACATCCAGAAACAACAAGTTAAATGGTACGGCCACATAACGAGACAGAAAGAGCAAAGTATTATCCAAAAAACACCTAACAAACGATACGAAAACAGTCGACCTATTGGACGCCCTCGTAAAAGATGGATAGATAGTGTATTAGAGACACTCGGAAATATAACAGCAGAAGAGGCAAATAGAAGGACAAAAGACCGTACACTCACTCTCCCCCCAACACCGAACGGTACATGAGGACAGAAAGAAGAAGAAGAAGGTTTGTTTTAATAGTACGGTTTCTGTTTGAATATTTTTTATGGTCTGTTTGTTAGAAGTCGAGAATCGTAGGTATAATTGATGATTTTAATACCTCCACGCCCACTTGTACATAAAATCTGCTGAATTAGAAGGTTATTCTGTCTGAAATATTAATGTATACAAGCTATTATAGATGTTTATTTTCAGAGAGAGAAGAGCTAAGTGGGCCTACTGGGCGTTGTAAGATAGTTACGCTTCAGTAGACAGGGCACACTTGCAGTTCAGAATGAACCTTTCTTATTTACTTTGTTAAACATTGTCAGTGTATTACTGGTAAACCTATATATTATCAGAAGGACTGGATCAATTTAGATGTCAGTGACTTAAGAGACCCAAGGGCCGCTAGACAATAAACAGGATTATGTGACTGTTATTTTTTTTACCTCCCCATATCAACAACTATCAAGAATTCAGGAACTTCCCACATACTGCTTAATTAAACTGTAAAATATTTGCAGAAATTTTTTTTTTTAAATAAATAAATAAATATATATATATATATATATATATATATATATATATATATATATATATATATATATATATATATATATATATATATATATATATATATATATATCACATTTATTATTAGAACAATGTTTCCAATTCAATTTAATTGCTGTATTAATAAAATAGTATTGTTGTCGTCAACTTTTATCAACCTCCCCTACCCCCCCCCCCTTAAAAAAATTAAAAACTCAAAAGTTTTCACAAAACCCCCTCCCCGCCCTACCCACCACTATTTGTTGACATAATTTATGGACATCCCCTAAAGATAATTACAGTGGGGAAGAAGATCGTTGAAAATATGTGTACAGGCAGGATGTATATAAAGTTATATGGGATCACCTCTGAATGCTGGTGTGTTGGGCCATTGCTATAAATAAAACGGTGACAGCGCATTTCCGTTCTCTGAACTACATCCTACAGGAAATCTAATAAGACCATGCTCCTGCTACAAGAGAGATCCAGTGGCAGTTTGAGAATGAACGCTGAAGTAGAAGAAGAAGAATATGAGATCATCGGAACGATATTATGTGCCTGTTGAATGAAAGAGAAAGATCGGGGATGGTATAAAAACACACAAAAATGTGGTAGCATGTAGATAAAGGAATGCTCATGTACTGAAATCGTAAAAGCAAGGAGCAAACGTAAACTAGAAAGTAAAACCTATCCACTATTTCCGGCTCAAATCGCTCGAGAAATTCGTGACCGTCGGTTTTAAAGACCGCTGTACAGAAAGTAAACAAGCCTTCATTCGTTATGTTTTTCATTATTGATGCGTTTTCGGTGATCATTATTTACATACTTGGGGTCTCATGACAAAAAACAAAAACCACGGTCGGCCACACAATAAATGGAAATCATTTAAATAGTAACCAGTTCAGGCCATGTTTACTTTCTATACACAGATCTTTACTGGAGCCCGGTCATGAAGGCATCGTGTTGGGTAGTGAATGCAGAAGCAGAAGAAAAGGTAAATAGAATAACTTTGTGTTTAACAAGACACACAACAGTATTCGATGACATAAGTGATGACACAGTACTCGATAACACAGTTGATGACACAGCACTCGATAACACAGCACTCGATGACACAATACTCGATGACACAAGGGGTCCTGAGATTTATTGTACATGCTTGCAGACGATTATGTAACTCAGATCACTCTCCCTAGATTGCAGTAGATTTATTTTATGTTAAGTTGATGTACACCATTTTAACATTTAAAGGGTTAAAATATTATCCTTTAACCGTGGACGCTAGTCCAATATCAAAACTTTACCACGACTTCCGGAATTATGAGTTTGCCGTGAATTGTAGCTCATATATTCTTATAACTCAACATAGGTGTCATGTCCTACTGGTGTCACATAGGTGTCATGTCCTACTGGTGTCACATAGGTGTCATGTCCTACTGGTGTCACATAGGCGTCATGTCTTACTGGTGTCACATAGGTGTCATGTCCTACTGGTGTCACATAGGTGTCATGTCCTACTGGTGTCACATAGGTGCCATGTCCTACTGGTGTCACATAGGTGTCATGTCCTACTGGTGTCACATCGGCTGCAAAGATCGAAGTGTGTGAGGAGCAGCGCAACATAGATGTCATGTCCTACTGGTTCACATTAAATACGAGTCCCCCCTCTCCCCCCTCCCCAAATACCAGCAATACATGTGTCTAAATCTAACGTGTAGATGAGACATTTCTCATGGTGTCTACATCCAACAGGTGGACGTGTCATTAATCGTATTGTCTACATCCAACAGGTGGACGTGTCATTAATCGTATTGTCTACATCCAACAGGTGGACGTGTCATTAATCGTATTGTCTACATCCAACAGGTGGACGTGTCATTAATCGTATTGTCTACATCCAACAGGTGGACGTGTCATTAATCGTATTGTCTACATCTAATATGTCTGATTTGACTGTCCCGTTTTCTATCTTCTTTTTTCAGATAAACATATGTCACATGCATTTGAATCAACATACATAGTTATACTGCGGGCAGGTAAGCAACTAGGTGTGTAAGAGCGACCACGGCGATCGCAGGACAAGACGTAAACAAGACTTCATTCGTGACGCTTTTTTAAATATTATTGTCGTGATTTTCGTTAGTCACTATTTACATACTTGGAGTCGCATACTAAAACTGAAATGCAAGTAAATAATAAAGTTTGCCTTTCTGTACACATGTCTTTACTTGAACCCGGTCATGACCTAGACCTTGCCAGATATCTCTACCGCGACCGGTTAGCGGTATAGAAGACCTGTTAGTTAAATTAAGTTGGACCCCATTCGTTACGTGTTTTGACTATTGTTTGACTTTCAGTTGGCTACTATTTATATACTTGGAATCGCATTCCAAAAATAGCCAAGGCGATTCCAAGTATATAAATGTTGTTCGTCCATCACAAGTGATGATGACCATTTGTTACATCCACTTTTGAAAATTCAATTTTAGTTATGTCCTTGATTATGAGTTCGTAGATGGCTAATGAGCCCTATTCGAGCTGTAAATGTCCTTGGACAGTTTGGACATGGAATAATCGTATAAATAGTAAATAACTGTTAGCCAAACAATCAAAACACGTAATTAATAGGGATATAAAAAAGTATATATAAAAAAACATACAATAAAACTAAACAGGACAATTCTCCACGTATCGGCTCAAATTGAACCTTTTTCAAGAGACAAACAACAGAAAACAATACAATAAAAAACAAAATAGATGACTAGATTTCATCAAGCCCCGTCTCCATAACGCAGGGATGGCAACGCATCTAGTAAAAGAGAAAATGCGTGCATTCATTATAAACAAACCGAAAGTGGGAAATTAGAGGCACTATAGATGTAGTTGGGATGCTTATAATGAGTGCAAGAATAATAAAAGAAAAAGATAAGAAAAATACCCCTTTTGTCACTTTATCAGACAGGCAGGTTTTAAGAACATAGTCACAACAGGCAAGACTGAAGGGAACAGAGACAGATGGGGACGTGAGAAAATATATATATTTATATGAGCGCTTGTTTATGTTAATGCACGTATCTCCATTCTGTGTCAATATGTATGCCTATTCTGGTGTGAGCCCTTTCCTATGTGTGGATACATTTACATGCCTGTGCATTTTGTGTGGGTATCCTTCACACATCTGTGTCCATTTTGTTATATATTTATTTCTTAACTCTTGGTGCGTGTATACATTTCTATGTATGTTTATGTTTGGTTTTATATCAATCAATCAATAAACCCATAACCCTTCAGGGTCGTAAGGGTACCACATTGGATGCTTCAGCACACAGAGTCCTCCAGCGAATTCTATCCTCAGCGATGCGGATGAGTGTGGAAATATCTAGCCCTGTCCATTCCTTGATGTTGTCTGTCCATGTCTTTATTTGTCCTCCTCTGCTTCTTCCACCCTCGACAGTTCCCTGCAGTATTGTTTTTGACAAGGAATCGTGCCTGCATACATGTCCGAACCATGCTAGTTTTCGTCGTTTCACTATTGAAAGCAATGGCTCCTGGACACCTGCACACATCTCTACTTTATTTCTTACGTACACATTGGTCTTATGTTCCCTATAGGAAATTCGTAGAATTCTTCTGTAGCATTTATACTCGAAAGCCTGTAATCTTCTCTCCATGTCCGCAGTGAGTGTCCAACTCTCACAACCATACAACACAACAGAAAGCACCAGCGACCTATACAGTTTGATTTTCACTCCAACACTGATTTTATATATATATATAAAACACTGGTTTTATATATATGTTTATGTCTATATTTGTATTCACATTCATTCCATGCGTTTTCAAATGATGATTCTTCTTGTATCCTTCCTTCCCCAAACCCACTCACCCCATCACCACACAACCTCATCATTACTCATCTATCATTATCATATGCCATTCTGGTTGGCGTAGGTGACCATGGTTCTCTGTTCACAGTATTGTTATCAGGATCGTTGTTTCCAAGCCTTGCTAGGTTGTCACACGAATATTTTCTCACGTCCCCATATGTCTCTGTTCCCTTCAGTCTTGCCTGTTGTGACTATGTTCTTAAAACCTGCCTGTCTGATAAAGTGACAAAAGGGGTATTTTTCTTATCTTTTTCTTTTATTATTCTTGCACTCATTATAAACATCCCAACTACATCTATAGTGCCTCTAATTTCCCACTTTCGGTTTGTTTATAATGAATGCACGCATTTTCTCTTTTACTAGATGCGTTGCCATCCCTGCGTTATGGAGACGGGGCTTGATGAAATCTAGTCATCTATTTTGTTTTTTATTGTGTTGTTTTCTGTTGTTTGTCTCTTGAAAAAGGTTCAATTTGAGCCGATACGTGGAGAATTGTCCTGTTTAGTTTTATTGTATGTTTTAGTATACTTTTTATATATTTTTATTAATAGGCAAGGTAAGTGTTTTAGTAACCTGTTTAATTCATTTTGCTTGACTATTTGTTCATTAGGTTACTGCGGCACCATCCACTTTGTCGGACACCCTCAGACCATTTGGTTATTTATAATTAATAGGGTCCAGCTTAATTTAACGAACAGGTCTTTTATAACCCCAACAGTCTCGTCTCTACCCAAGGCGCACAAATCTTTGTGTGGGGACGTCTTTATGCTCGTCGGAATAATTCTCGAGATCTGTTATTTTCATGGTATCAATGTCAACTTTTTTCGATAGCAATTATAATTTTCCCCTGTGTGTTGTGGGAGTCTGGAAGGGAAGTATAGAATAAGTAACATTGTTACCTGCTACTCGTGTTGTAAAAGACGGCTAGCAACGAAACTGACGTCGAGTGTGTCAGGTCGAAACGCAGATATCGTAGCTAATTTGTGAACCACGACGCTACATTCTCTGTACTACATCCTACTAATCTACAGAAGTTTGAGAACTAACGAAGATTAAGAAGAAGAATAATAATTATGTGTAGTTTCTCATTGCCCCTTTCAAACCAATGTGCATAGCCTTTAGCAAGAGCGTGGATTTAGTCACCAGACTTATCGTCTTTTCAGCCTTTACCGTTCACGGCTTGTCTAGATTCCCTTTTCGATGCTCATGCCCCAATTCACTATCATACTCAACCCGCTGTTGCTGATTTCAGCATGCACTTAAAGTCTTTCAAAGTTAGCCGATACTTCAAAACATTGATCAGTCAAACACACAGTCTGAAATCGATATTTAATACTAAGACCTCCCTTGCCAAACATTAAGTCAATATGAAACATTAAGACCTCCCAGCCAAAATAAAATAAAATAGAAAGTCGATATATATAATCCTCCTCTAAGCCTAGGCTTTGGCGCTCACGATAATTCCTTCTCTCATACGTGCGTGTGTTTTTGTGGAGTGCGTTTAGATTATTGTTTGTTACTATTTTTATGTTATTGTACATACCTAATAGATCTTGTATATACTTTTGTGATTTCTCTTGACTTTTCTGTCATACCCAGAAGACTGC
Organism: Meghimatium bilineatum; assembly: GCA_034231615.1. Lineage (NCBI taxonomy): Eukaryota > Metazoa > Mollusca > Gastropoda > Stylommatophora > Philomycidae > Meghimatium > Meghimatium bilineatum. Next base: position 14,881,884 of record CM067319.1, on the reverse strand, counting down.
ACCTCTCATCATATCCGTATACAGTGATTTGAGAAGAGGCCTCGTACTCAGAAAAGATAATATAGAATTGCCAAAAAATATTCAATAATCAGGCATGGGTCGTAGCAATACGAATAACAGAGGAATTATTTTTAAACAAGTAAATGTGTGTTACAAATACACCCACTACTAATTTTAAAAAAGGTTATAAAAATAACTATAATAAGATGAATAAGGACAGAAACAATTGACGTTTCGATCATAAGATCTTTCTATTATTATATGCCTGTTCGGGCAAATATCATATGATCGAAAAGTAAACTGTGTTCGTCCTTATTTATCTTATTATAAGTGTTTGTATCATCTTTTTATTAGTAGTGGAGGTATTTGTAACACATCTTTACTTGTTTAAATATAACTTGTCTTTTGTTCAACCGTCTTAACCTGGCAGTCTTTCATTCGGCCGTCTTATCCTGTCAGTTTTCAACCATGATATACTATCAATATTTTGTTCAAACGTCTTATCCTGGCAGTCTTTTGTTCACCGGCAGTTGTTTATGGAATCAGTTTACCTACCATTAAAATTTAGTGCGATACGCCTATGTTTAACAACAGCTGTACATACTTGGCAGATTAGCTTCTTTTGCGAAAATTCTCGCACATTGATATCCGATATAAGATATAATCCTTTACATAGATTAAAATAATGATTTGTTTCGTGAAAGTAATTCCTCAAATGTTTTTCTTTTACATGTTATATTATATTATTAGAAAATTAACCATTATTAGGATAGTCAGCCCTGCGATTGATGTTGAATCATGACCATTGGTAATATAAGACGTGCTCTAAATTGAGAATCATCCTTCGAAATGAACGCGTTCCGTGATTTTTGTGATTGAGAAATAAATATCTTTACCGTGATTTTTATAGCGATGAGGGGAATGACATGAGAACTAAAATAGAAAATGGGAAATTGTTATTTTTTTCAACATCTGCAGCTGTAATAATTGTATTATTGGTAGTGGGGTCTATTCAGACACAAATAGGCACAAAGCTACATGGTTGGTGCTCACCAGAAGGACATTCCGAAAATCAGATTATAGATTTTACAATCTGTTGGAAATGGAGGAGATGATTACAAGTTATTAGGATGAAAACATAAGCAGATGGGGGGGGGGGGGAATCAGATCACCAGCTTCTTGTTGTGATTATCTAAATAAAGATGACAGCTTATGTGAGATAAAGCAGAAATGTATAGTTTCGAATATAACACGAAAGATCTCACAATTATCGATACACCGGAGAAATTTACTTTAAGTTTGAAAAACCGATTTGAGATTTGAGAATTTGGAAAAATTTCAGAAGACACCACTGAGATTCATTGGGAAACCCCCAGGAAATATACCGAAGCACTTGTCAAGTACCTCTTGGGGAAAAGAGTGCACAATATAAAGGATAATTCAAAAACGTGGAATCTTAGTCTTCTTCTTCTTTCTGTCCTCATGTACCTTTCGATGTTGAGGGGAGAGTGAGTGTACGGTCTTTTGCCCTTCTATTTGCCTCTTCTGCTGTTATATTTCTGAGTATCTCTAATACACTATCTATCCACCTTTTACGAGGGCGTCCAATAGGTCGACTGTTTTCGTATCGTTTGTTAAGTGTTTTTTTTAATAATACTTAGCTCTTTCTGTCTGGTTATGTGGCCGTATCATTTCACTTGTTGTTTCTGGATGTATTCTATTGTTGACTTGATCCCTAATTGTTTCCTTAGTGCTTCATTTCTGATTTTGTCTCTCAAGCTAACTCCAATCATACGTCTCACACATTCTTATTGAAGAATGTTAGAATGTGAAAGAAACAAAAAGAGTGAAACAAAAAATCAACGACACCTATTAATATTGAGAAAAAACACAAACACTACTACTTTGTACTACTTTGTACAAACACTACAAATTGAACGAACTACTCTTTGCAGACGACCAAGTACTAATAGCGACATCAGAAGAACAATTGCAAGACCATATGAACAAACTCCACATAACATGTCAATTCAACATGAAGGTTAATATTGAAAAGACTGAAATAATGGCAATAGCAAAGAAAGAAAGAAATATCACTATCTCCATCGATGATAAACACCTTAAACAAGTAAATGAGTTCACTTACTTAGGAAGCATTATATCGAGTGAAGGGAAAACCAGTAAAGAGATACAAAATAGATGCAACAAAACATACCAGATCCTAGGACAGATGACACGCATTTTCAAGAACAAAAATGTAAACATAGACACTAAAGTTGCATTATACAAGACTATTATTATTCCATCACTATGCTACCAGTGCCAAACCTGGACAATGACAGCACAAGACAAAAGAAAAATAGTGACAACAGAAATGACATGTCTACGAAGAATACTCGGAGTGTCATTAAGAGATAGAATTAGAAACGATAACATCAGACAGATAACCAAAACAATACCAGTATTGGAACACATCAAAAGACAGCAGATCAAGTGGTTTTCACACTCTTCCAGACTGCCGACATATAGCATGCCACAAATGGCCATGACACATAGACATAACGGCTATAAAGCCAGAGGCAGACCATGTAAAAGATGGATCACAGAAATCAAAGAAGCCACAGGAACAAGCTTACAAACAGCGCACAAGAAGGCCATCTCCAGAGAACTCTTCCACCCCTGACGCTGCAAGGCAAACAAGGGACACAGCGTATAGATAGATAGATAGACTACTACTTTGTTGGTAACCCATCAAGAGCTCATGAAAAAGTGATAATAGAAATAAGTTAAATTACAAAAATAAATTGTCTGAAGGAGTTGAGAATTCAGCAAACAAATTAGACTTGAGAACAGTTCATAACACCAGCAGAATCTCAGCAGGGAAACAATAAAACCATCACAAGCCAGTGGAAGACAGTAGGGGGCTTTAGGATGTATTTAAAATATTCTACCTATCTATATCGCTTCTTCCCCTTGTTTGTAATGATAGTCTAATAAAGAAGTGATGATATTACTGCTGTATGGTAAGCCATGTTTTTGGTAGTAATCCTTATTCTAAATAGTTATTTTAGTGGACTACCCTACATGTGCCTTAAATAGAATTAGAATTCCTGTATAATTGTTATAAATTTATCTAGTATTTCATAATGTCTCGGTATTTTATTCAATTTTCAACGTCAATGTACAATCTATACTATCTAAAGCTGTTCCATTCTACAAAATATACACACAGAGGTGTCTGCCGTTCGTCAGATTGATCTATAATAATATTAGGTGTTGCTATTTGACCTGTGGGTCTACATAATCTATATACTCGAAATTCTACCTGTTCATCCCTTAACAACTATTGCTTCGTTTAGACATTCCAAAGTTACCATATTCAGGATTTTCCCTGCCACAACCGGTGGTATTCTTACCTCTCAAGTTATTGAATTTAGCAATATTTACTTTTTCTGGTAGATTTATTAACTGTTTTTTTTCTTTCCTTTTCTTATGGATGGTCTCTTGTTGACATATTTTCTTGAAAAACTGGTGAAGCATGGCTGCAGTTTGTATGTATGCTTTCATGGCTTTTGGTTAGATTTCATCAAACCTTGTAGCTTTGCCAGGACGCCGTAGCTTCAGTGCTTGGTTGATCTCCTGTTTAGTTGGTATGCCTGTGAAACATGGACAGTTTACGATTCGCAAGGAACGCTAGGAGACTCAATCATTTCCACCTAGTCGGCTTTATAGGATACTCAACATCCATTGGTGGAATAAAATATCAGACAGTGAGATCCTGATGAAATCTAAATCTGTAGTACACACAATATTGATCTTCTTCTGCGTTCGTTCTCAAACTCCTGCAGATTAGCAGGATGTAGTCCGGAGAACGGAATGCATTGTGTCATGGTTTACAGCATTGCTGCGATATCTGCGCCTTTCGTCCTGACACATCCGACTTCCGCATAGCTTTGGGTCACTGACCCTATATGGGATGGGACAGCCAACTCCATCCCATAACCTCCTTAGTCGCCTTTTACGACATGTGTGGAAGGTAAACAGTTATGCTTTTCTTTGCTCCCCTTTCGGGCCCCGGCAACACACGGGCAACAATATTGATGAAGGTATAGACACTTTGGACAATTCATCTGGTCCACATGGAAGATCATCACCCGTCAAAAAAAATTTCTATATAGAGAACTCCAGATTGTCTCCCGCAAGACCGGAGGGAAGAAGAAGCGTTTTAAAGACACTCACTGCCTCACTTCGGCATAGACACATATTCCTGAGAAAGATTTGCACAAGACATATCTTAATAGGTCGCAGAATCACGAGTGGTACAGCAGTTGAATAGAACCTCAGACTCAATTACACGCAGAAAAAGCGTACCAGAAGTAAACCAAGAGCTGCACAATATCCCACAGGCTCCGCCCATACATGATCAGAGTGTGGTATACAATTCCAGGTAATTAGACGACTCATGGGTCACAGTTGGACACACATTATACTTCATCTTCATCTTAATATCAGTTAAGCTGAATCGTCATCGCCGACTCCGACGGACGATCAACAGTTCACAAGGTCAATCTGTCAGAACCCTTCTGAAATTAAAACAGGAGACAGACAAGGATGTTTACTTTCTCAACAATCTCTCTTATAGTTATAACTTGGGTGAAAAGATAAAGGAATGAAAATGGAAATGCAGTGAACATTTGATAAGCAATTGGAAGATCTTAATTTTGTAGATATGACGACATATGTCCAGGGCCGTAAAATATATTTATAGTAAGTATCGATTTTACCTAAAAAATATCATTTGCTCGCTTTCCTGTATAATGTTCCCGTTTTCCAGTAAATTCCCTCGTTTTTGATGAGAAATACGATAACCTTTTTTGCATAAAACCGCTAATGTGGTTGTGGCAAAGAGGGCTACCCGTCTCTTGGCTACATTCTTAGTGCTAAAATTTATGTTCTGATTTGATGGTGAACACACACACCACCCCTTATCTGTGAACTTGCCTATGTCAACTATGTAAACTATCAGACAACAAGTGAATAATGTAAATAGTAAGTATCTAGGAATGATTTTTTTGGAAGAAGATAAGAGATTTGAACCTGATCCTTTCGGTTAACACCGATTCGAATGGAAATTTGAGTCACTGTGTATTCCGAATTCGACCAATCCGCACACGATCTGCGGTTGAATTCTGAAAACGTATTGACACATGTTGCTAGGTGAGTTGATATCAACGGAACGGATCTGGTTCAAATCGCACCAGATACCTTCTGACTAACACACAAAACAGAAGATAACAAATAGACTGACAAAATAAACAGCAAAAACTAGAATTAAATTAATTAAAGCAAAACAAAATAAATATAAATGCATAACAAATATAAAGACCCCATACAAATAAATGTCCAGTCGATTGAAGAAATAAAATTTTATCCAGATGGGGAGCAACATTGGCAACGACGGAGGAACAGATCCGAACATTGACAAAAGAATTAATAAACCCAGGTTTGCTTTCACTGCTTTTCATTCAGTATAAATAAGTGTTCATAAAAAGTGTGATGTCTTTCGGAGATATTATAGACCGCCCGTAAATTGTGTCAACAATTGGGAAGGATGGAATCTGGGACGTATGACAATTGTTCACAATGTAGGGAGGGGATGTTTGACGAAAGTTGTCATCAACCAAATGGGTTTTCTAAAAATCTGAAACAAATATGGCGTTTGTTGCTTACTTTTTCTTTTTAAAAAAGGTAATGTGGTGAAGATAAATCTTTTTGACATAATTAAGCGGAGGGTGGGGGACGTCCAGATTTTATGACAAATGGTTGCCATGCAGTGGAGATGTTTCCTTAATGCCATCCTCCCATCGCTACCCTATTTTCCTTCCAATGCTACATCGATATCTCACATCTGATATTGTAACATCTTATTTTTCTGCATTCGCTTTCAAACTCATGTAGATTAACAGGACGCAGTCCTTTGAATTTGTTAAACGGAATTTATTATGTCATGGTTTATAGCTTGGTTGCGATATCTGCACATTTCTGTTTGACACATCCGACTTCAACAGCTTGACCCTCTATGGGATGGGACAGCCAATTCCATCTTCAAAACTTCCTGAGTCTTTTCTTACATCATTTATGGCAAGTAACATTGTCTCTAATCTTTGTTATCTGTTCGGACTATGGCAACACACGGGCTATATTCTGACTTGATAAGACATCTCATCTTTGTGTATACTTTCAATAGCAAGTACTCACATGATTTGAAGATATTAATGTACAAGTCAAACAGATCTGTTCAGCGGGTGCTTGCTGAATGTAGAAACTGTGATAGGTGACCAGCATCAACTGCCTTCTCCGATACGACGTTTGGCTGCATCGGACCTCCAACACCCTTTTTTTCTTGATCTGGGGACACACTCTGCTAGACTGTATCATGTCCATCTCGTGATGTTTCCCTCCGACTTGTATCTATGCCTTCATTTTGGTCGTCTCGCCTCAACTTTATCCTCAAGTAAGGTCTTCAAAAATACTTATATGCTTCATTTGTATTTCCTTTAATAGTTATTTTTTTTCATGCGAAGTGTTGCCAGAACCTCTCTGTCAAGAGGTATTTCCGTGAATCTCTCCCTACTCTTCTAAATGTCTACATTTGAAAGGCATCAATTCCGTCTTCTAGCTATTTGTTCATTATCCATGTTACTGGGCCATACATCAGTGTAGAATAAATGTAGCTTTTAAAAATTCTCATTTTTAATGTGTGTGATTTGTGTAGATGTTAATATTTTCCTCATTTCATTGAAAGTACTTTTAGCTATTCATATTCTCCATGTTAACTTCTATTTCACATCTACCATCATTATGATTATGCGCCAAGATATTGTTAATTAATTTTTCTTCTTCTTCTTCTTCTTTCGTTCACTTGAAACATGTCTATATCTGCAATTCTGTCTCCTTAATAAAACTCACTGTCTTTTGTAGTTCATACAGTGTCCCATAGAGCTTTGATTCCAGTGTTGTTTCCTCTGGCCAATATGTCTGCCTCAGTGTTTCATGCTCAGAACACTCTTGAAGTATATGTTTGGCACTCTGTACTGCCTGTCCACATGTACACATGGCCGTGTTGCCAATCTTGAACTTTGTATACATGTGACTGCGGAGTCGGTTGTGTCCTGTTCTGAGACGTAGAATTATAACTTGTTCTGATCTGTTCATAATGTGATAGTCATCTTGTGTTGGTGTTTGTGGCTTTCTTATTGACTTGATCATCTGTTTTTTCTGATGGTAGGTGATTGGTATATCTGGTTGGTCTTCGGCAGCACCTTCCTTAGCCAGTTGGTCTGCTTTTTCATTTCCTGGTATTCCACAGTGAGAGGGTATCCACTGCATGGTTACCCTATACTGGTAAGACAATTCGCTAAGTAGTTTTTTCAAGTCTGTTAGTTTTCCAGACTGGAGAGCTTGAAGCACTGACCTTGCATCTGTCAGGAATACCACAGGCTGTAGGTCAGAGTTGGAGTTCAGCAGTTTTTTAGCTGCCACAGTAATTGCCTGGATTTCTGCATCATAATTATTGCAGAATTTTCCTGTCGGTGTTCTGATGTTAATTAATGATCTACTTATTGTAGTATCTCTCCGCGTGTTATGTTTTGTATGTGATACGTCTGAGCAATTATTGAGGAAATTAGACATTAATTTACTCCACTCAGCGGCTTTCCAATTGATGTATGCTTGCTGCACGCAATTCTTCTAGCTCGTTCTCCAGCCGAAGGCAGATGATGCTGATATGGATTTCATCAATGAACTATTCTGTTGTCATCAACCCAGGGACAAAGCCATGGAGATTGTCCGTCAGAGCTGTATTCGATTGCCATAGTTTTCTTCTTGTGATATGTTATAGTGAGCAGTTCTGCAAAATACGTTCTGAGTTCTCTGGAGACTGTCCACTGGGCGACATCTCTGTTTCTTCAACTCCAGACTTCCTGTACATGCAATGTTTGAGTATGTTATGGTTTATCCTCAATCTAAAAATTATTGTTTGTTCCTTTATTCCAAGCGTGTAGATAGCGTCGTATTTTTTGGTTGCATGTGAGTTAAGTTCTATTCCATGTTATGGAGCTTTTAATGACAAGTTGACTTCACATAACTCCGCTTGTTTCAACTTGCAACCCTTGTCGTATGGAGCTTTTAATGACAAGTTGACTTCACATAACTCCGCTTGTTTCAACTTGCAACCCTTGTCGTATGGAGCTTTTAATGACAAGTTGACTTCACATAACTCCGCTTGTTTCAACTTGCAACCCTTGTCGTATGGAGCTTTTAATGACAAGTTGACTTCACTAACTCCGCTTGTTTCAACTTGCAACCCTTGTCGTATGGAGCTGTTAATGACAAGTTGACTTCACATAACTCCGCTTGTTTCAACTTGCAACCCTTGTCGTATGGAGCTTTTAATGACAAGTTGACTTCACATAACTCCGCTTGTTTCAACTTGCAACCCTTGTCGTATGGAGCTTTTAATGACAAGTTGACTTCACATAACTCCGCTTGTTTCAACTTGCAACCCTTGTCGTATGGAGCTTTTAATGACAAGTTGACTTCACATAACTCCGCTTGTTTCAACTTGCAACCCTTGTCGTATGGAGCTTTTAATGACAAGTTGACTTCACATAACTCCGCTTGTTTTAACTTGCAACCCTTGTCGTATGGAGCTGTTAATGACAAGTTGACTTCACATAACTCCGCTTGTTTTAACTTGCAACCCTTGTCGTATGGAGCTTTTAATGACAAGTTGACTTCACATAACTCCGCTTGTTTTAACTTGCATCCGTAGTCGCATAGTCGATGAACAACTTAATCTGATTTATGCCTACACAATTTTAATATCTATATCTAATATATTTGTTATCTAATATATATTTGCTCTTATATTTTAACGCGACTTTTTTTCTACCCCGGTGAACATATGGTGGCACAACGTTGTTTTATTAATTATTATTATTTTGTCTGGGTTTTTCATTGGGAGGAAAAGGGGGGGGGGGCGTAATGCTTTTTTTTCAACAGTAAAATTTCAAGTTCAACTTAACATGCTCGTTTCTCGTACAAATAAGAAATTCCTTCTCACAAAGACTTATTTTGACACCTCATCGATGCTACAAGGTCTGTGCTGGACGGTTGCTGATCAAGAGGTCCATGAGTGTATGCTCTTTGTCCTCAATATATGTGTGCTCTGTTCCTAAGATCTCCTTGTGTTAGAAACAGATCTTGTACAACGTTACCACATCTGGGAATTTTTCCAAAATGTTGAATTGTAACTACTCGTACACATAAAACGTCAGAAACAACAATATAACTATATGCATTAAGATTACATAATTAAGAATACTGCATAGTTTATCGTCAAAATAGTTACTTTCCCTTGTCCTCCCTGAACGGATCTGTGTCCCCCTCCCCCCAAATTTAAAAATAATTTCACGTGAACTAGCAGCAAATCTCCATGACTCCCATGGAAGCAATATGCCCATGTTAAGAACTCCTGGATTACACCAAGGCAAACTAAAATAAAACACAAGGATATTTATGAAAAGTTAAACTTATTTGTTATCTTCAACAAATGTTCAAATATTACTAAATAAATATTTATTCTCAACAAACAGCAGCTGTGAGGGTTAATCAATTAGAACGCTTCGAACAAATAAAACAGAGTTCGGTGCTAATATGCACTGTTGCTTGATCTTTTTATCTTTTATCTATCTATATATGTTCCTTCGGCGCTGAATACGGTGTACAGGACAGAAATAAATAAATAAAAATCACACATGCAAATGGGATTTGAACCAGGTACGCTCAGATGACACCCACTTGCCTCGCAACTTGAATCAACTCGTTTTCCGTCGTCGATCGCACTAGCAGAAACCAATGATTTCCAGTTTGAGCGAAGTGGTGCTACTGTGTTAGCTCTTGCATTTTAATATCCATAGTCATATCATATTGATGATTGCTCTGAGGAGAGTATCTCTTTGATCGTCCTTTTTCTTTTGCAACCTAGCACCCATTTTAGTGGCAGTTTATTTGCATTCATTTTAAGTACATATCCGATATACGCCTAATCCTATAATTTTCTTCGTATTTCTGTCGAAACATATTGCTGTTTTTTACCTTCTCTTATTTGCTTGTTTAGCTTGAATTCTTCCCTGTCAATATTTAAGTTTTCTAAAGAAATTTATTTTCAAATGAATTTAATATCTTCTCCAATATTTTATTATATTTTCCAGATTTTGCAATCATATATACCATTTCGATATATAGTAGTACAAGCTGTGGCTGATACTAAACAATCACCGCTCGTAATTCTATATGAGGCTCTTGTCCTTCGTATTATTTAATATGCATGTGTTATTACCACCGCCAGACACATACACAGATTGTGAGACTGGAGAGAATTCAAAATGAAGCGATTCGGATCATTCTTGGTTTCACCAGGGACACACCCGGTGTGGCTATAAGGTTCCTCCTAGATTTTCCGAGCATATCTCACAGAATTGATATGTGTCATCTCCATGCATACATCGGAGTAAATTCTGAGATAGATCACCCATCACATAGCGAGCTCCCTCATGTGAAGTGAAGCAGGCTCAAGAGAGGCAAATAGTGGATTGATCGTGCCGAGGATATCGTTAAATAGATTTGCGCCCCAGAAGGCATAACTCCCATAAAGACAGTCATTACACTCAATATAGAGTGCAGGGCAGATAGCAATGTGAATATGCATGCTGGGGTCAATATAGTCATCTGCGAACATGTCGATGACAAAGATGTGATTTACACGGACGCGTCGGTCATCCACCACCAGCGGTCATTAGCCACAAAGAAGAAGAATACACGAAACCAGTAGCACTTTTACAGCAATAACAAGCAGTCTAACGATGAGAATATTTGTTGTAATGCAGACACTCAACTGGCTGGAATCGCAAAGTCAACTCCAATGCGTACATACTAAGTGACTCAATGAATATAATTCAGAAAATCAAAACAAGTGATGTACGTAGGGGATGAGTGGAGTCATTAGAGAGAGCTAAAATGCGGATCTCACTGCGGAAAATCGCGCTTTTCTTTGTCCCCGGACACGTTGAGAGCAACGAGCAGACCCAGCAGTTAGCTAGACTCGCCACTGTAACAGATGAACAGTCTATGGACTCAGCAGGCATACTCAGTGCTCTTTGTGAGTCCTCATGATCAGAAGATTTTGAGATAAATGAGAATGAGTCAATATCGAGAATGGGCAATTTGTGAGTGAGGATAAGCGTGACTCGCAGAGAACACCTAACAAAGAGTTCGAAAAAAAAGCACTGAACCAACATAGAACCGGAACAACCATCAGCCGTTTTACCCTAGATATGAGATTTACTGATACAGAGATTTGATCACATATGGACATGTACAGTGTGCGAAGAGGATAATCAACATACCCAATGTAACCAATATACCATTCGGGGAACAATGTTTGCAAATTTTAAGTGTCACTGGCTCTGAAATTTATGTTTAGTCATTTTTATAATATTAGTTGTCAATTTGAAAAAGAATTAACAGTTTTCGGTCATTTTCGGTTATACTTTACTAGAAATTTTACTAGTAAATAAATGTCAACAACCTGGCAATCACAACACATTCTATTCTCAGAACATCAAATTGGTGTTATAATAATCGGCATGCATTGGAAAACAGAGTGGGGAAAAATATAACATTACAAATGTAACGTAAGCGACATGCTTTTCACTGCGCTGGAACCTGAACCTAGTTTGCGAGTTATTGATTGGGAGAATATCCCGCTAACTTCTTTGTCACAGAAGTTTGCGATGTACAGGTGATACAGTGTTAAATGCGAAGAATTAAACTTGGGCATAAAAAAGTTGGTTGACATGGTGGTTACAACATACGCATGGACAGGTCAAGAACTACATCGCCCGTGTGGCAACTGGGGCCTGGACTTCTAACTCAGGCAGAAAAGAATAGAGTCACTGTCTTATTTCCAGGCGTCCCGTAGGAGGCGACTAAGAAAAGTTAAACACGTCGACAATCTGTAGCCTGTGAAAAAAAATCATCATTGTCACTGCATACCTTTTCTCGATGTCTTAATTTTGTCTTCTGTCAAATGTACACCATGGAGGGTGAAGATATGCAGGCCAGCAAACAATGCATCTTTGTCAGTTTGTTGCAGACCCATGGCGGCGGGAAATAGCTAGATGTACTATCACTGCAGATGGATCAACATATCTGACAGAAGAACGCTGAACTAGTTGGCCCAGAGGTATATACTGAACTAGTTGGCACAGAGTATATGCTCCTGGCAGGACGTGATGAACTAGCTAGCACAAAATTATATGCTATGAGGTATATGCTATGATGTATATGCTATGAGGTATAAGCTCCTGGCAGGACGTGATGATTCTGGAATAATTACGTACTGGAATGCCCCCAGTTGGGGACTAAGCTTGCATCCATAACACCCCACCCCCAAATAAAACCAGCGATATTATGTACTTATTGTCTGGTTGAGGTGGGGGACACTGACCCCTACCAGGTGCGTCTACAGTGGTGAATAGTGAAATGGCCTTCAATGGATGTAGATACGATTTCCTTAAGATGGGAAGGTTTACTTAAAAAATGAAAGAAATTTTAATTCCTGCATTTGTGTATGTAAATTTCTCTATTTTATGAACAATTTGATGACATTTATGTGAAAAATCGTTGAGGCAGGATTTATCTACCTTTGACTAAGTTCCTTGTACTAATAGCCATGTTCTAATTTGGTACGGTTTCGATGTAATACCCCCCACTCCCTTATCTACGGGCTTGCTTCCAGATATGGAGCACTAGCTGCGCCATAAGCCAGAACATATCTAGAAGAACAAGCAGTAGCTGACCAAACAGGTGTTGTCGCCTACAAGAACGGAGCATGATATTAGGTTTCGCTGATATCTCCACTTTAATACCTCATATGTTCAATGATGGGCAGCAGCAAACGAGTGTGAGCCGCTAAAGGCTAATGCTTATGCCGGGAATGCCTGGTGGGGTGCTTTCTTTCTCATCCTACTGTTGCTTTGTAGTCACCATCGAGAGATGGAAAGGCTACGGGAAACACCCCTGACAGAAAAACAGGAGAATTCCACTCTACACACATCTGATGTCTTGCGGACAGTTAAGATGATCAAAAGCATGAATGAGGAGACTCGACAACTTTCCCAACTTAAGACTCATCATCCGTGTTGAGCTGAATAGCCATTATCGTCTACAATGGACGAACAAAAACAACAATTAAGTCAGGCCTGCCTCTTCTTATGACTGTATTATCCATTATACTATTATTAGGAAAATTAGACAATCAAAATGATTTGTTTTCTACTTATTTACCACATTTTTTTTCCATGCCATGCTCATCTTCGCTTGCGAGGGAGGAACACCAGCATCATCATAATATTGTCAGCCAATTCATTATTTCTTTCGATATCTCTGGCTTCTGCATGACCTGGGGAAAAAAATATATACGTGATACTTTAAGCGTTATTGAGAAGAGAAGCCCATCTTTTCTTATCACTCATACAGACACTGGATGGAACATCATCATCATCATCAGGTGTCATGCCGGGTGGCGTAGGCGGTCATGGCTCTCCACAGCTCTCTGTCCACAGTATTATGTATCAAAGTAGTTGTTTCCTTGCCGTGCCAGGTTGTCAAACTGTCTAATATTTTCTCCAAATTACAAATTGTATTGTAATTTACGGCACACGTTGAATATGATTTGTGTATTGTAATTTTTATGATTTCTTATGCGCTCATCATTGCCCATCATTACCCACTAGTGTTAGATATAGTCAATGGTGTCCCATTGAGACGATATATAAACCTGTGTTTTACGTAAGTCTAATATTTTCTCACGTTGTCGCCCTCTGTCTCTGGTGCCTTCAATCTTGCCTGTTGTGATTATGTTCTCTAAACCTGCCTGTCTCATGAAGTAGCCAAAAAAAGAAGATTGACTTTTTCTTATATTGATTAAGGTCCCTTTCGCATTTAACTCTTTCAACACCTCTACATTAGTTTTTCTGACAGTCCATGGTATTCTCAGCATTCTTCTGTAGAACCACATCTCTGTTGCCTCCAATCTCTCACTTTCCAGTTTGTTTATTGTCCAAGACTCGCACCCATATGTTAGTATTGGGGTTATATAGCAATGCAGAACTCTCTCACATCTAATGACAAGGTCTTATTACAGGATGGAACATACAATTTGTAAAATATGACTTACGGTTATTTTCTATAACATTCCTGAAATTGGAATTATGGGAATCGTTGGTCATTTCCGGTGCAGATAAATCTTGTGTTTCAACGCGTGAGGAAATATACAAGATTGAATTAGATTTCAACGGTCTGATTTAGTGTAACCACAGACACTTGTACGAAAAAAAATGCCGAAAAACAAAGGTAACATAAATTGTTGGTTTCGTAGCATGTTAGGCTATTGTTATTGACAGACTTGCGTGATAATATAACGTCAACTGTTATCTTCAATCAACTGCTAATTTTTAATTAGGCCTGTGATGAATCGTGAATGACGAATGTCAGAGATGCATCAATCAAATCACAGTCAGGCTTATTATGACATGGAAAATAAAATACGATTTCTGTATTACAACATACTTTAACATATCACATGTAAGGGTAAACTGTTTTCACAAAATAAAGACGTTTCATAATGAAATTATTTGGTGGACAGTTCCATGCTTTTATTTTGTCTCATCACCAATCCGACCTCGCAGGTTCGGTTCACCTCTTCAGGACGGCCACTCTCAAGTCGACTCAACTGTACAAATCATGAGTAACCGACTTGTATGATTGAAAGAAATTCATCACAGTGATGAAGAGCACTAGTCCCCAGAAAAAACTCAAGTTGGATAGAATCTTAGCTGAGAATGGGACAAATGAAAAATGTCAATAATGCTGTTTTCGTTACCCCTGTTACTTAGTGTTTTCCATCAGAATTAACAAGTGAAGACTACTTTTGAGTTTAACCAGTGGGTATATTTAAGATGACGATATTGAGCAACTCTTGACTTCTAGCACATTTTTTGTTGAATAGCAGCTTCAGAAGCAGGACACCCCGACTCATTTTGCCTAGTCAGATCAATCTGAAGGATTGTGATTGCAGTTTGAGTAGGTCCAAACAGTATCATCAGTATGGCTATTACGGCACAAGTTATTTTTAATTCTTCGTTGTGACCTTTGCTCTAATTTCGAGGTATTACCTAACCTTTGTTGTGTGATTGCAAGCTTAAGGTCCCGGTGACACAACCTGTGAGGTATGCCATTGGTCAGCAGAAAATACATACCCATTGCACAGTACACCCCAAGGTGTGAAGAAAATATTACAGTGGATTCCCATTATAACAACTTGGCCGTACTCCATACTTAGAGTAAGGTTAGAATTATAAATATTTATAATGTATGCGCTCACCTCGCTCCGTGTGTTGCAGACATAAATACTGAGCACTCAGTACAAATCATTGGAAATTTTTTTTAAAATATGTAAATTAGAAAATAAACAGATTATGCATAAGTTTGTAAACTTTGTATCTAGATTTTAACTCAGTGATTGTCGGGATGTGACATCACGGCAGCCATTAATTTCATTGGTGTTACATGGAAATCCGTGACGTTCTATAGTTAAAAATGTAAACAGTGTGCCATTTATAGCACAGTGAAGAGTAAAAAGCTACTTTTACCGCTATTACATTTTGGTTCCTCACTTCTGCATTCTCAGTCACAGTATTTGAAATTTTATAATGTAGAATGGAAAAACGAATGATGGCAGTTGAGTTATGGATACTACTGTACCTTATTTAACCTGATCCCCATTTAGTTGCCACGTGTCGTTTCTATTGGTAGACAATAACAGTCGCTTTTTTTTTTACTTGTTCCATTGCAGCCGATATTACATTTTTAGTTTGCACTGGGTTAATACCTGGCCATGACCTTTGCGTAGGTCATCTGTGCATATTTATATCGTGGAAATATTATGTCTGACTGATTTTTGACATCATTTTTTTCGCATTGGAGGATATTGTTCATATGTACGCTGATGATGACTGCCGACAGAAATATGCATAATGTAGATAATTTGCGTACCAAATATAACGTGGAAAGTGACAGTGACGTTCCTTGTTAGATAGACCTGTTTCCGACAGCGAGAAGGAAATTTGTGGTACTAATTGTGACATCGTGAATTTCGCTGGAGTGATGTAGTTTTTTTAGTAGAAGTTGAGAATTTTGAAGAAAATGTTGGGTCTGTACATAATCTTGATGAGATTGCCACACGTTATGAATACTTTAGCATCATTGTCAACAATGAGTTTATCAATTTGAAGCAGATCAGACAAATTTGTATGTAACATAGTGCAAAGAACTATCAAGGAAAGAAGACACATGCTGGATATCTGTAACTGCCATTGAAATAAAACATCTTTTTTATATTTATATTATGATGGGCCTGTATATTCTACTTGAGTATTGCATGTACTGGAGTACAGATGATGGTTTCGAGCATATCAACCTGTTTAGGAAAAAGGAGATTTGAGAATATATCTCAATATTTTGGTCTCAATATGTGATATGAGAATAGTTTAAGGAAATGCATTTTTAACATACAATTATTGATAATTTGGAGGAGTTGTGCCCCTTGTCATAGTGGTGAAAGGGTTAAAGTAGGGAAGAAGAGTTGCACCATTCATCAACCATAGTTTTTCTTGATCCAACCATATTCTATGAGCAAGATAAATGACTGGTGATGTACCAGGATGCTGTGGTGGCCAATATTTCACATCATAGTCATTTGTGTTCCACAATGATCTGTTGATATGTGCATTCAATCATGATCATCTCCATTAAATACCTTTCAAGTGAATTAATTAGGATCCCATTCGTTACATTTGTTATTATTGTTGTATTTTCGGTTGGTCACTATTTACATACTTGTAATCGCATTCCAAAAATAGCCAAGGTGACTAAGTATATAAATAGTGACCAACAAGGGTCAGGGGATAATTATAGATACCAGGTCTTACTGGAGACAGTCGTGCTTCAAGCCTGTTAACCTTTAGCAACCCTGAAAAAAATTATCCAAACTTCCCCTGGAACCCGGCCATTTTCTGGTTTTTCTGGATGTTTGCTTTTATTACATAAACTTTTTTATTTATTGAGTTGCTTAAGTGTGTGTCAGTGTTACATTGTGGACAACCAACATGGACAGTGAGGACAATAACAAAAACAATTGCACATAAATGGCTTAGTCTCACAGTAATTCATAGGAATAGGCCTATCTGTAGAACACCCGTAGAAAAACAATTTCCTCATAACTGACAGCACTATCTTCTTCTTCTGCATTTGTTCTCAAACTCCTGCAGATTAGCAGGATGTAGTCCGGAGAATGGAATGCGTTGTCATGGTTTACAGCATTGCTGCGATATCTGCGCCTTTTGGCCTGACACATCCGACTTCAGCATGACCATTATTATATCATATATTAAATATAGACATCACTTATCATCCCCCTCACCACCATACTTTTATCTATACGTTGAAGATTTCACGAAGAAAGGCCTCACTGAAGTTAGGTCATAAAGTGTGGCCTACAGGTGTGAATAGGCTGAATACAATGCACTATGGGGCTTTCAAATACCTCTGCAAAATCAGGGATGACCACTCTAGCAAAGTCATAAAAGCATGATGGAAAAAGATCATGTGACTTTTTTGCCATGACAACAAATGGCTAACTCGAATGAACGTGCCACTGTTGGGTTGCTATCGAGACAGTAAATATATGATGTTCCGCCTTATGGTTGTTAAAGGTTAAATTGCCAGTGTTTCCGGGGCCTTTAAAGGGAGCAAAGATAGCAACATTTTACATTCCATGCATGTTGTAAGAGGCAACTACGGTTATGGGGTGGTGTAGACTGTCCCATCCCATATAGAGTCAAAGTGATCTGGAAACTATGCTGGTTAGATGTGTCCGGCTGAAAGGCATAGATATCCCAGCAAAGCTGTAAACCATGACAACACATTTTGTTCTCCAGATTACATCCTACAAAGTTGTAGGAATGTGAGAACGAATGCATGTTGCACAACTACATTTGTCTGCAAGCTTGTATCATGGGGGAGGGGGGGATCATAAGGTCCACTGAAAGAGGGAGATTGTGGCAGTCAAGTGGTTTACTTTTCCAGATCAACTAAAACAAGTTTTTTGTCAGCTACTGTTCCTTAATCAACCCAGCCTAATATGATGGGCATCTGTCTGCTGGAAAAATTAAAGGAAGTGGCTATGATGCTTTTTTTATACCATAAACAATAATGGAAGTCATGGTTCAGGTAATCCCGGTGACACAACCTGTGAGGTATGCCATTGGTCAGCAGAAAATACATACCTATTGCACAGTACACCCCAAGGTGTGAAGAAAATATTAGTGGATTCCCATTATAACAACTTGGCCTGGACCAACAAAATATGTATGTAATAGCAGAAATTCACTATATACAATACAAACAATATAGAAATTGGGGATTTTGTTGTTATATAGAAGTGTTGTTATATAGGGAAATTTGTTATAAAAGAATGTGCTATAGAGGGATTTCACTGTATTTACCACTAAATGAAAAATTGCCTAAGAATAAATAATTGAAAAGATACAAGAATTAGAGAAAATATCCTTCCTTCCATAATTTTCGAAGGGTCTTGTGTATTTATTTCATATTTGATATGTGCCATTTGATGCTTTATGTTTCTCCATATTACCAGGAAAGGGAGGTAAAAACCGAAGAAGGGGTAAGAATGAAAATGAGAACGAGAAGAGAGAACTCATCTTTAAAGACGAGGGCCAGGAATATGCTCAGGTGACCAAGATGTTAGGGAATGGACGGCTGGAAGCTATGTGTTTTGATGGTGTCAAACGATTGTGTCACATCAGAGGAAAGTTGCGTAAGAAGGTATGCAATGTCAGAATTTTCTTTTTTTACACAAAATATAATCTGAGACCCAGTCAGAGATAATGAACTCATGTGGGTTTTGTTGAACTCTTTCCCAATTTTTGCACAACTTTATGATTGTGAGTTACTAACACACATATTCTGTTTAGCTTTTCTGTACACATAAACTAGTATTATTTTAATTAACCTTTAACACACTACATTCAAATTATGCAATTCCCAGAGTCTGGCTTCTACTTTTCAACAATTTGTGTTATTATTGTTGGGTGTTTGGAAAACACAATAACTTTTTTATTTTAACCTTTACGACTCTGCGGTCGCAATATTGCGCCTATGAGCACAGGCTCCATTGTGCCTGCGGGCGCATTCCCGCTACATACAACATCACCCGTTTCCCGAGTACGGAACTTCACGAAGTAATGATCCCGTGACTTATAAAACCCACAAACGGAGCTAGGAATACGTCACAGTTTAAAGGTCAAATTCCTTTATACATTACGATTGCAAGAAGGGAGAAAGCTGGCTGGTTTTGTCAATGAATTTCTAGAGCGATGTTGGCCATTTTGTAGCCATATTTTACTATCAAATTGAGTAGCATGGGTAAGTGATCGTGACTACATGTTCTAATTGTTGTTTTTTGTGTTTAATATGTTGTTATTTGATAAGAATGTTTGTGTATTCATTAAAAAACACAAAAATAATATGTATCAGGGGTGCCACGTGTGTGCATAGACAATAATCACGCTGTGTGTGGGCCTAGACCTAGTGTTGACAGGACTGACGTTATATGCGATTTCTTCACGTTTTATTAGTTTTTTTTAGTTCATATTATATTAGTTTTGATATAAAACAATATATATATACAATAAGTATAGGTATTTATGAGGATTTTATCAATGTTTCCACACATTGATCAAGTATTAGGGTCATCAAGAAGTTATATGTGCGATTTGAAAATGACGTTTTGCGACCCCCCCCCCCCCCCCCCCCCACCTCCCGAATTTTCAACTTCACAACTTGCTCACAACTGTCATATCATACATACAACAAAAAAAACTTGACTATATTCACTATTCACTCCTTTATTTAGATATGCAAAAATTATTTTTATATCTTTTAAAACAAAAAAATTATCACGTTTTCAAAACACCCACCATCAATAACGAAAATTTTCCAAAAAAGAATTCAGGCCCAATGGGATGTTTCTTAATTTTTAATTCAGGGCCCTAAAGGTTAAGAGATTTTAAAATAATTGCACTACATATAAATAGTAACAGAAACAGGAAGAGTGGCTCAAGATCAACAGAAGTTTCAAAAGGTTGCGATTGCTGCTACATTCTTTTCAGGATATGCTATTATCCTGCAAGACTGCAATACACTAAACCAGTTAAGGGAAGAACACTGGCCCACAGAGATGGATATCCACAGAAAGATGTATGGAGCACTGAGGAGCTTTCAAATGCAGCAGCATTTATTAAGAAAACAGGACTTGCTGTGTAGACATGTCAAACTCCGAACGAGAAGAAGAAAGATATGCTATGTGATAATGATGACTTAATCGCAAACAAACATGGATGTATGTCATGTGACATATTCTCTCAATAACATTGTCTTCCCTATGAACTCTTTGAACCACTTTCTGTCTTGGGCGATGCGGCTTGCATTTTCCAACGATGTATTCATATTATCTTTAATGTTGTCAGTCCATCGTCTTCTTGGTCTGCCCTTTCTCCTCTCCCAGGTGCTCTGCCCTTTCTCCTCTTCCCAGGTGCTCTGCCCACACATCAGTCAAGTACAGGTGCATCAAGAAATTTATTTTTCCGATTTTTTTTGTCTTCCCAATTTGCTATCTTCGCAACTTTATCGCACCCCTTCTATCACAATTACGCAAACGCAACTTGTAAAAACTCATGTAAAAATAGTTCCTTTTTGTAGATACCTGTACTTGCATACACCATTGGAGTTATTTTAAATTGTTAATATATTGACTTACTGATCCAGCATTGTAGCAATAAATAATGGCTTGTATCCACGTTCTCACACTTGACAGTTGACTAACAATATTCTTGATCTTTCATTAAAGCAAAGATGAGTAACCACTAGAATAATTTAATAACCAACCCTAGTCTGCTCAAAATGCTGTCTTGGTACGTAACTCAAATACTTTTCAGTCAGCCTCATTGTCATTATACCTGCAAAATTATTCCATTTCTACCATGTCAGTAACTTATAATATATCTTCTTCTGCATTCAGAAATCTTTAACATCTATGTGCTGGGTGTTAAATTTTGTGGGCAGGTACTTTTTAAAATAGTTGTGCAGTTAAGCATGTTAGGAGGAAAATTGCTCCTACACTTGTGTTACTTTAGTTTTCTGTTTATGTAGACTTGTTACATGAGTTATGTGAACATATACACTTGTTACTTGAGTTATGTGTACACAAGAACTTGCTACTTTAATTGAGTACACATAAACATGTTACTTGAGTTGTGTGTGCATAAAAACTTGTATAGAAATGTGCATAGCTGTTTGAAATCTTCACATTGCACCAAAGTTTGGATTGTCACAGATTTCTGCTGCATGTCTCTGCACAGATTTTTGACAAGCTGTACTATTGGTATGCTCAGGTGTCACCTTACATTCTGTGTTAGGGTCACCTTACATGCTGTGTTAAGGTCACCTTGCATGCTGTGTTAGGGTCACCTTACATGCTGTGTTAGGGTCACCTTGCATGCTGTGTTAGGGTCACCTTGCATGCTGTGTTAGGGCCACCTTACATGCTGTGTTAGGTTTACCTTACATGTAGGGTCACCTTGCATGTTGTGTTAGGGTCATCTTATGTGATCTCTTTCTTAGGTTTGGATCAATGGTGGTGACATCATCCTACTAGGCTTAAGAGACTACCAGGACACTAAAGCAGACGTCATTCTTAAGTACACAGCAGATGAAGCTCGTAACCTCAAAGCTTATGGAGAACTGCCAGACTCCGGTGAGACTTACATCATTTTCTAATTTTTTAGTGTGCTTGTATTTGAAAAACTATCTATTCGACACAGATTGTAAGCGAAGATATTTCTTTGTTTTGTTAATACAGACTGTACTAGTAGTTTTGTCTGTCTAACACAGGCTGTACTTGGATATTGTGTCTGCCTAACACAGACTACTGGATATTGTGTCTGCCTAACACAGGCTGTACTGAATATTTGATCTAAGACAATGTGCGAGATGTTCTGTCTGACACAGACATCAAGTATACATACTGGATGTATGCAAATATTCATTTTATATCTCTATTCTGACATAGGCTAGATACAAGCTCTCAAATAGTGACCCCACAACTTCAGCTCCCCACATTACTTAATAGCATAAGTGGTTAGATAAGACAAACATTTCTTCCCAGTGTTATCTATCTGTGATTGATCTTGTCACTAATATTTAAAATTACTCAACCTGCTGGTTGGATAATTATGCAGTTCTACTGCAGTCTGCATCATTAACTCTGTCAAAGCATTTATGACACTGTCACAATTATTGTGACAGTGTCACAATTTACCACCAGGCTGAGATATCTGTACTTGTCATTCATTCTTTTTTTATACATGATTTGCCTCCCTTCTACAATCCAAAGTCACTTAGCGAGACTGATGGTGCAGTATTTTATCGGAGCCCCTATTAGTGAAAGTGGCACCTGTGTGTTGCCAGACTGAAAGAGGAGCACAGAATAGTGACAGTTACTTGCCAGTCGTCCACATCATAAGAGGCATCTGTGGAGATTTTGGGGGTGAAGTTGGTTGTCCTATCATCCCATGGTGGGCCAAAGTGACCCAGAAGACGTCAAGCCTGAGGTATTAGGTCAAAAGGTGCAGAAATCCATAAACCTTGCGCAATAAATTTCATTCTCCGGACTGTATCCTGCTAATCTGCAGTATATTTCGAATGAACAAAGAAGAAAATTAACTCTGAGAAAAGCATTTATGACAGTGTCACAATTTACATCAAGCTGTGGTATCTGCACTGATCTCATCCAGACATTTCTTTACCTGATTTGCCTTCTATCTACAATCCATACTAACTTAGATTGCAGTGATGCAACCTTTTATTGGTTTTGCCATCAGTGAACAATGAAGGTGGACTAAAATTCT
This sequence comes from Meghimatium bilineatum, assembly GCA_034231615.1. Taxonomy (NCBI): domain Eukaryota; kingdom Metazoa; phylum Mollusca; class Gastropoda; order Stylommatophora; family Philomycidae; genus Meghimatium; species Meghimatium bilineatum. Next base: position 14,858,713 of record CM067319.1, on the reverse strand, counting down.
GGTCCATCTTCAGCCACATTTTCCAGCTATTGTAGTCAATAGAAAGGTCTTTTGCTAATGTCTTGTATATATCATTACTTGCTAAACAATATGCTGTGGGATATGCTTGCCATTCATTTTTCACACATACACATAACCTAGCCATGTGAAATAATTTTACTCTTTCTGAATGTACTATTTTGATCATTTTCCTCAGCTAAAATCAATGAGAACACATTCGACGATGAGATCGATGAGAACATCACCTTCGATGGTTTTGATGACGACGATGATGATGATGACATCGACGAGGTAATATGTTATTTGTTTGCTGTTACCATTGCAAGGAGACTTGACAGAAAAACTGACAAGTTAAAATTCAATACATAATAAACATACCTCAAAAACAGTTGCATCTCTAAGGTGTTTTTCTGCACAAATCATCACTAAGAGGAATCAGTATGAGCCATGTGATTCTAACTCAACTGTCCAAATATGGAGCACATATACAGTTATGCAGAGCTGAGCCTACCTCCACATCACAACTGACAAAGAACAATCACTGCATATTCTGAGATTAAGAAAGTAAAAGGTTGTAGACTACAGAGAGGTAAATTGTGGATGGGGCTTGCTGAAGAGTGATGTGCAGGCATTGGTCAGCGGGAATTCCAGGAAATGTGACATGATTATATGCACAGATGGTTCAGTTGTTGAGATGTGTGCAGTGATTAGGCCTTCACAGTTTAACAGATGTGTAGGCAAGACCATCAAAGAGAGTGGTGAATTTTCTGTGACTCCAGCAGTATAACTATGGAGGTTATGACAGGGGCCTCCAGTATTTAACTGGACAAACACACACATTTATATCTGTATCTTGATGAACATTTGCTTGAGGCAGTTGACAGATTGAAGTTGGAATGTGTCACATTCATTTTCATGGCTTGTCATGCGAGTGTTCAAGGCAACAAGAGAGCAGATCAGCATCCATGTGCTGCTATCATGATAGGCAGTAGAGTAATGGATTGGGCTGACATTGAACTCCTTATGAGAAACAGAACAGGCAAATGAAATTAACAAGAGTGATCATTCATTTTCTGTGTCCAGATTAAAGGAACTGGGAGTAACCTTCTCAATCTCAGAATGAACCTACTTATGATTCATATGAGGTTGATATGGAATTTTAGAAAATGAAAATGAATCAAACATTGATAGAATTAGTTCAGAATTTGTGAGTTGAAAGTAGTGACAATCTGTAGTGTAGAAATAATTGATGACTGGAGGAGTGGTCGTGTCAAGCAAGAAATCACCAACAGGATTTTTTCTAATGAACTGTTACATGTGACTGCAGTAGTCAAGTGTAATATCCAGAAATATTGGAAAGTATAAACAAATATTTTCATCTCAATGATAGTTCCAAATTCATGACATGAGGACGTCATGAATTGCTCAAGTAGTAAAGCAAAATAAATTAAACTGGTTACTAGAAAAACTTACCATACCTATGAATAAAAATATATATAAAAACATACAATAAAACTAAACAGGACAATACTACACAAAATAGATGACTAGTCATTTTGAATAGATGACTTAATCATCTATTTTGTGTAGTATTGTTTAGTTTATAAGTTACTAGCCTCTTGAAAAAGGTCCCATTTGGACTGACACGTTGAGAATTATCCTGTTTAGTTTTATTGTATGTTTTTTATTTACTTTTTATATATTTTTATTCATAGGTGCGGTAAGTTTTTCTAGTAACCAGTTTAATTTATTTTGCTTCACCATTTGTTCGTTCTGTAACTGCGGCATTCTCCATTTTATCGAGCACTCCGACCATTTGGTTATTTATATTGCTCAAGTGTTAGGCTTCAAGAAATTATATTTGCAATTTTTTAAATGGTGTTTTGAGATTTTTCAACTTCACAGCTTGCTCACAATTTCATGCTGTTATATCATGCACACAACAAAAACATAATGTATTCATTATTCACTCCTTTGTTAACATGTACAAAATTTTTTTGATATCTTATATTAACCAAACGCTCACCATAAATAACACAAATTTTCCAAAAAAGAATCCAGGCAAAGGGGACAAATTGCGTAATTTTAATCCAGAGCTCTAAAGGTTAAAAATATAAATATATATTTATTCCCTATTATATGTTAGGTGCTCACACACTTCGTAATAGTACTTTTGTAAATCACAGGTTTTTTAGTTTCACTAATCTCTAAATTTCTGATGCCCCACTATGTAGCATATACCGTATCTATTTTTTTAATATTCCAAAATTGTATTATTTCCCCCTTGAACAATTAAATTGCCCCATGTTGGGAAACACTGATGTAGACTGTTAAAATGCACTGACAACCTACTGAACATAAATATTGCTCATAAAATCAGTAGTTAAAAAAATACTATGTTGAACACACACATATTTATATATTATCAATTTATATATTTCTCAGTCATCACAGACCTAAATGACTTGTCTTTCTTGTTTGAATTTCAGATATAGCAGGATGGTGGCATGCTATTTCAGCTTTGTCGTTCTCATCTCAGCGCTTTTGGGTGACTGTTTCTATATCCTTTGGGATACTCTTTTCTTAGAAATCTGGCATATGTGATGTGTGAGAGAAACATCAGATGCTGGTTTGGTTAGTTTGTATTTAGGTGATTTTTTTTTAAACCATTGATATGATGTAAATCTGGAACAGTGGTGCATTTGTATTCTGTGTTGTAAAAATCCATCTGGTGGTCACCGAAATGAAAACACATTGTTATCACGTTTAAGATTACACTAAAAATAATAGGATATTTACATTATTGTTTTCTGCTTCAACACCTATTGAGGTACTTTGTTGCAGAAATTAAACTTACTTTGCTGTACCCTGTTGTCTCTGCCAGATATTCTAGTCCTAATTGCCCCAAACTTTTTTCTACACTGTTTGGCCATCATTTTCCTTGGCCTTGTGGTCACATCTAATTTTACTTTAAAGTGTGGTATTGCCTCTGACGAATCTATTCCTTATTGATCCAATAGTTTTCTTTGCCATTCAACTAGCTGTTCCTTTCTGCTATCACTTTGCCCGTTATGTAATATTAATATTATTTGCAGAAATAATAATCCTAATTCATCTTGTCTTCTCATAGTTTCAATTCTTCTCTTAATTTCAATTCCATTTAATCCTATTCTGAACCATCTAGCCACTACTGCTGTCTGCAAGCACTAATACTGCCAATCTTGATTAATAATCCAACATTATCTGGACAGATCTTGACTATTAAACGTCATGATGACTTAGAAGCAGCCACTTTGAACGGCTGTTAGTTATCCCGATTTTTTATTAAACACCGCCTGAAGCTGCTTTACCCGACAGCAACATCTAAAAACGTGATTCAATATGTCTGCACATACGAAGATTTCATAGGTCTTCTTCCACATGACTTTTGTTACAGACAATAGTCCTACTCACTTTGCCATTCCTCACCTTGTCTGTTTGCATTTGTTCAAATGCTATTCCACAAAATCCATCTTATTCAAGGGCTACAAAATAATTTCTCTACAAAGTCTACAGTTTCAGATGTAAATTACAAGTATACTAGTTCAACTCTTGAACTGTAATTTCTACATGCATACATTTCTTCATAAAATTATATAGCAGTTTGGAAACGTCACACAAGAGGTCAGGTCAAAGGTTGCAACTGATGCAGTTTGAACTTCGCTTAAGTCTGTAGTTTTGTTTATTCCTGTGTTTCACTAGTTCTTTAATTTGCACGATAAGTGTCGTTCAAGGAAAGGAATAATCAGGCAAGGGTAGTGTCTCTGCTGTTACTTCCTTCACATACTCAAAAGAGACATCTAATCAAAAATTAAACTGTGTCCAGTATATTGAACAAGCCATAAACAACTTTTGAAAAAAGCAATGTTTTCTAGAGAACATTTTTGTAATCAAAACATTGCACAATCCCAGCTATTAATATACATAATCTGAGTTTATCATTAACTGTCACACAGGATTTATATGATCCAGAAAAGTGATTATTTTGAGAAATATCAATAATCTGAACAGCTGGAGATTATTAATCAAGTAATTTGACACTGCAATGTGATCAGGAAAAGGGAAACTACAAAGGAATGGAGTCCACATATTTACAGTGGGACTGGTCAGTTTAAAATATCAAAGAAAGTCAGAGCTGGTCATAACTGCAAGATGCAGGTGAAAATTTTGTGCTGTTAATATTGTTGATTTCAGTTGGTGATAAACCTAGTGATTTAGCACAACTGATATACCTCAGTGAAATATGCACCCTGCTGAGCAGCCTCGTCTGAATCTACTTCACTCTGAAAACAGATGCCTTGTTACACTGTGTTGAAGCACACAGAGAGAGAATGTAATGTATGTGCACATCTCCTCTTGTCATGTATGTAGTATTTACTGACGTAGAGCAGGCTATAGTAATACAACGAGTTTGTGAACAGAAAGAAAGCTACAACCAGCAGGTTTGATGGAATCATGATTTTACAATAATGGACAATAGTGTAAGCAGTACTGGTCTAACACACTCTCTTACTCTACAAGTTTTTAACTGGTCATGTAATTGTTTTGGTGGCAATAAATCAGTATTTCAAGGGAGGTGAAATCAAACTTATATCTGTCACTAGATTCTGTTAATCTAGTTGTCAGTTTCTGCAGATGGGCTTCTTGTCTCCAGAGAGTTAAAGGTCTTGCCAATTTAAAAAGTAATACTGGGCAGATGACTAACTTTTCTAAAGATAAATTGATTTAACGTGTTGTGGTCGCAGAAAATAGAACATTTATAATTGAAATTTCTTCATTCTTGTCAGTGCACTGTGTAAACTGTTTTATACATAAGTCTCAGCAGAATCTATGGCAAACACATTTCTCAGACTTAATGTGCAGCTTTTTACCAAGATTGCACAGACATTCTCCAACATCACAAACAATATCTTGTATATACTATACATCCTTACAAAATGCACTTGTTTGAAATTACAGAAATAAATTATTGGGAAATTCTCGGACTTTGTAATTGTTTTTTCCTCCATGTACAATTATTATATGTGCTTTGTATTTCTGTACTATTAGATGTCTTTATGTGTATGTATGTATGTCTTGCCACCAAGCCAAGTTTCAGAGAGGAGTTGGGCGCCACCAAGTAAAATTCTGCCCAATGACATGCTACACTGAAGTGTCAGCACAAATGAATAATATTCTTAAATATTCTAGAGCGAACTGTGTTATATTTTACATGATTTTTTTACACTCCTCCGAATGGCTGATGATAGAGGTGTTGGAAGACCCCATGAACTATTTACATAAATATTACAAACGTAGAACACAAGATTATTGTAGTTTACAATGACCAAAAGACTATCGAACTATGTGGTATATATAGAGAAACATACAAATAATTAGAGTAGAATTTGCAAACATGAAAAAGAGCTCAAATATCACTCTTCAATGACTATTCACTCATTGTGGTATCACTGGAATTAAGAGAGTTGATGCCCTCACAAAAGTAGTAGGTAAAAGTGGAACACTTCAGCTATCTTCTGCTATAGGATGAGGCCAAAATACTAATCCGCAACCATTATACATCATAGTGGAATAAAGATAATGGTATTGACTTGAAACCAGACCTCCATACACCAATTTCATGGGCAACAGCAGACCATCATCTTTTGATATAGAACTGGCCACTGCACAGAAGAAGCCACCTGTGCCGATCAGGGTGGCCCTCATAAATGAATGTCACGGAACAGACATACAGACCCCTGAACACACTCCAAGACTTCCAGAATACAAAGAACTGTGAGGCAAGATAGGCAAAATTTTAGTGCAACCAATCTGACCTGAAAAAGACGGAGCTTTTCCTAGCGACTAGCCTGAAGATTCCTGAATGCAGAAGATACAAATAACAATATACAAAACATTTTAAACGTTTCAACCGTCAGGTCTTTTTCAAGATTTTACACAACAAACAGTAAAAACAATTGTACTATCACAGAGGTATAATGCAGAACGATGACCACATAGTCCAATAGTCTGTTCATCATCGTATACCTACAATAATTTTGTGTTCTACGCAAGTACTATTGAAAGATTGACTAGAAAGATTATGTTCATATTTGTGCCTGGAAGATGTTGAGGGTAATGAATGAGCTAAGCGGAAGAGCATTGTCACAGTATCAAAGTGTACATCATTGGATTGTTCTGGTATAATGCATTGAGGGATCTTGTCTGCTCAGAAGTGTGAACCATGGTCACTCTCAAGATTGCTGAAGATTGGAGCAGACCTGAAAGAGAAACAATAGATATACAAAGAGACTACTTCAACCAGGAACTGTGAGCAGCTACACTGATGGATTGAGGCTGAGATCAGATCACCTGTGGACTTGCCTAGTGTGAGCTGAATGCATGTAGTTGCGTCTGTGGGTCTCACCAATGGTCCACTAGACAAACTACCAATGCAACAGAAAACCTTAGTAGATGACATGCCGTTATATCGAGGCTATGGTAACTTATGGAAGTTTTGTAGCATGTCATCTATTCAATTATATACTCCCTCTGAGTAGAAGGCTCCTTCAATAGGCATTGCACTAAGCTGAAAGCTGAAGTCTCCTGGGTATGAAAAAAAGCGACAACACATTTCCTTCTGCGTTCGTTCTCATACTCCTGCAGATCAACAGGATGTAGTCCAGAGAACGGAATGCGTTGTGTCATGGTTTACAGCATGGCTGCGATATCTGCACCTTTCGGCCGGACACATCCGACTTCAGCATGGCTTTGGGTCACTGACCCTATATGGGATGGGACAGCCAACTCCATCCCATAACCCCCTTAGTCGCCTCGTACGACATGCATGGAAGATAAAGTGTTGCTATTATTTGCTCCCCTTTCGGGCCCCGACATCACACGGGTGACACATTTCCATTCTCTGGACTATATCCAGCTGGAAATCTAGCAGGACCAAAAATTAACATATGCTATATATAGTGGACTGATATGAATGATTTAGAAAACCATGAGTTTCACACACACACACACACAAACGTGAGTTCAGGTAAAGTATTGAATGATTTAGAAAACCTTGAGTTTCACACATACATTGTTGAACGTTAATAGTGTATTAGAGACACTCGGAAATATAACAGCAGAGGAGGCAAATAGAAGGGAAAAAGACCGTACACTCACTCTCCCCTCAACACTGAAAGGTACATGAGGACAGAAAGAAGAAGAAGATCGTTAAACTCTTATTGGGATTTTGAGGTACCGAAAAATAAGTCTGAGAGACACTTTATCTGGACCTAGTAGAGAGAACTGTACAGGTGTAATTCTTACAGCTGACGGGAATTGAACCATATGAATATGCATGTTCTGTGTTTGTGTTCCTGAGCATACTTTAATACTTGTACGGGATGTCTGTTAATGTTGTAATAGTCCTTGTTTCGATTGGTCTGTTCTCAGTGACTTAGTCTGTTCAAAGTCTTGACCGCACCACATCTTTTTTCAGGGATGTGGTTGGTCAAGTACAGAAAACCTGTTTACTTGTGTTCAAAGTGATTCGGTGTTGCTAGAACAGACCTGGTTCAATTCCCATCAGCTGTAAGAATTATTTTCATTTATCCTCATGCTTCCTACTTGAATTTATATGTACAGGTGTAACTCTATTTCCCATTATGTCTCAATGGTAAGCAAGACTTCTCACCAGGACAAACATAATCCATCCGTGAACACAATACAGTGGACTATCTCTATACAGCATACATTTATAACAAATTTTCATATTTAACAACTCAAAATGCTCAATTAATTTGATTCTTTATTGTTTATGGCATATATAGTGAATTTCTTATATAATATTATTTATTATATAAATATTTGGTTGGTTCGGACCAAGTTGTTATAATGGTATTTGACAGTAACAAGTTCAGTTAATAAAATTCACACGGTTGGATCAACATATATATACATTTTTATTGCAATTCTCTTGTTATTTGTACAACAACAACATGGGAAGACAAATGTATAAATATGTTTAAACTATTTCTCTTTCAAGTATTTTAAGAGTTGACATCATTGCATTACGGGCAGATGGTGAAGAGTAATTATGCTTATTTTTCCTGTTGCAAGCTGATTTTTCATGCCCCTCTTGTCCTTCTCTAATTGTCTCACATTTGATCTCAAATTCCTACTGTAATACTGCTGCTTCATCCAGTGAATTTTAATTCTCTGATAGGTCATCTAGTATTCCTTTCAAGAACTCACCTTTGTCCATAGTCAAAGTTTCCACCACAGGTGCTCTTGTAGACAGCATGTCATTTTCTAGCTCATTTCCTCACACTACAGCATGGACACTAGTCCACTTTCTCACACTACAACATGGAAACTAGTCCACTTTCTCACACTACAGCATGGAAACTAGTCCACTTTCTCACACTACAACATGGAAACTAGTCCACTTTCTCACACTACAGCATGGAAACTAGTCCACTGTCTCACACTACAACATGGAAACTAGTCCACTTTCTCACACTACAGCATGGAAACTAGTCCACTTTCTTACACTACAACATGGAAACTAGTCCACTTTCTCACACTACAGCATGGAAACTAGTCCACTGTCTCACACTACAACATGGAAACTAGTCCACTTTCTCACACTACAGCATGGAAACTAGTCCACTTTCTCACACTACAACATGGAAACTAGTCCACTTTCTTACACTACAACATGGAAACTAGTCCACTTTCTCATACTACAGCATGGAAACTAGTCCACTTCCTCATACTACAGCATGGAAACTAGTCCACTTCCTCATACTACAGCATGGAAACTAGTCCACTTCCTCATACTACAGCATGGATACTAGTCCACTTCCTCATACTACAGCATGGAAACTAGTCCACTTCCTCATACTACAGCATGGAAACTAGTCCACTTCCTCATACTACAGCATGGAAACTAGTCCACTTCCTCATACTACAGCATAGAAACTAGTCCACTTCCTCATACTACAGCATGGAAACTAGTCCACTTTCTCACACTACAGCATGGACACTAGTCCACTTTCTCACACTACAGCATGGAAACTAGTCCACTTTCTCACACTACAGCATGGACACTAGATCCATATGAGTTCCTAAAGGGCAGAGTTATCAATGTCTGCTGCCCATTCATGGCGCAGACATCTCTGGACCTTCCAAAGTATGAACTGACAGCTGGACACAATAACAGCCCCAGCCAGCATGGTTTCTGAAAGCCATCACAAGACTGATGTAACTGCCTCCATCTCCATTCTCATACTGGAAGTTGCTGTCACATAAGCTGCCCTCTGTCTGGTTATAATCCTCCCTCTTACTCTAGCAGAGAAGCCTTATGCCAGTCCGACCCATTAGAGTATATGACTGCATCCATATTCTCTGCATTTCTCTATCAGTTGCTTGTTCTATGTACCTAGTGAATCCCAGCGATCAGACTACCACCAGGTCATCTCCTAGTACAAATACAGATGCTATCTAACTAATAATTTCCATCTTTGAACATTCTAAGGAGCAGCTATGTTTCCCATACGTTTTCTAGCTCTATCACTCTTAAACTCTTATTGAACATTTTTCATACCATACAGTACAAATATATATCCGAGCTATTTTACTAGAACACGTGTAGCAGCTATGATGCTGGAGCCTGGTAAATGCTGAACAATCCAGTTATCAAGTATAACCATTTATATTTGAATGCACAAGGGTTGTGTCTAATACAGCGGAATCCCTCTATAACACATCCTTTTATAACAATGTCCCTATTTTTCGAAATCCTCAATTACACTTATTCTCCATTGTTTGTGCTGTATATCACTGACTGAAGCAAAAACTCTCATCAAAAGAAAATACAAACATGGAGTCGGAGAATAAGCAGAAACTTTCCACAAGACTCCATCCTAAAGCTGAACAGAAGACTACCATTTTTAGGCTCTGCACAGGACACTATAGACTGCAAGCACATCTCCACAAAATAAAAGTTGTCTAAACTGATCAATGTCCATGTTCAGACTCCAGAACATATTCTACAGACATATTCACTTTTTGGTGACCTGATGACTGGAACATGGTCCTAAGAGACAGATCTGACAGCAAAGCTGTGGAGCAACCGTAAGGACCTCCTGCTGGCGACCCTCCTGTCCATGCAGACTTTTGAGCATAGAAAACTGATAGTAGAGGAAGAAGTATTACATATAGATAATATATTACATAAATATTTCGTTGGTTCGGCCAAAGTTTTTATACATGGGATTTAACAGTAATTAGATGATTTTGGTTTCAGCATGACATTTGATCACTTTGACATACAGGATATAGTAGCTAGCCTCATATCAACCCCTTTTAGTCACCTCTTTTGGCATTCATGGCAGGTTATAATGTTACTATTCTTTGCTCCACATACAGGTCTGACTAGAAAATGTATATCATGTTTAGATATATGAATACAGAAGAACCTGTAGACATAATCCAATCTGGCACACATCAACACTTAAATTTTTCACAGATCCTCTGCTGGAGGTTCAATGGGCACACAATACTTCCTGGAGAATACAAGAATACAGGTCATACAACTAGCTAGTGCAGTTTTCTGCAAAAAAATACATTCTTACAATATCATTCTATAACAAATTTGTTTGCATTCATTCTCAAATTCCCCACTGGATTTCTCTTGTAGCAGGAAATCTGGTTATTTCAGAGCAGTCTCCCAGTAGACATGGACTTGACCAATTTTAGGGGTGATGGGTAGTCTAAAGAGAAGTTGAACCTTTAAAAGGATAGGTTTTTTATATACGGATGAACTCCCATTTATGCGTTAGATACCTACCACCCCTAAAGTTAAGTCCCATGGCAGAAACTTGCCACAGGAAATGAAGATAACTCTTCATGTACTAAGCCGCAGCAACTAATAGGTGGGATGACCAGTTTCCTTCCCTGCTGTGTTTACCTTCAGCCACCCCTAGGATCAGAAATAAGAAAAATCTTCATTTTTTGGCCATATTATGAGACAAGGTTTGGAGAACATATTCACAACAGGCAAGATTGAAGGCAACAGAGACAGAGGAGGACAACATGAGAAAATATGAGACAGTTTAACAACTGTCATTGGCACGGCAGCGAAACAACAACAATTCTGAAACATAATACTGGAGACAGACAGCTGTGGAGAGCCAGAATCTAGGAAATTCTACTAGATTTCTAGCAGGATGTAGTCTAGAGAACAGAAATGTGTTGTGCCAATGATATTTTTGAGAATAACGGGAATTGAAAACATTGTCCTCTGGCTTCCTACTTATATTTACTTGTGCCAATGATAGGAGTTCTGTGATTTTTTGTTTTAATATATGCTATTAATAAATTATGTATCTGGATTTAGAGGGAAATAAAATTGAGTATTCTATGAAGATTTTCAGGCTAATAATAGTGGAAACAGTAGTAAGACAGGTTTGTCGGAGAAACTTCCTACGAACAGTTGCTGTACAGATTTGTGGTAAAAACCTTTGTGCAACAGCGACAAGACAGGTTTGTGGGGAAATCTTTATGAAACAGTTGCTGTACAGGTCTGTGAGAAATCTCTGTGAAACAGTTGCTGTACAGGTCTGTGAGAAATCTCTGTGAAACAGTTGCTGTACAGGTCTGTGAGAAATCTCTGTGAAACAGTTGCTGTACAGGTTATGGAAAAATCTCTGTGAAACAGTTGCTGTACAGATTTGTCGGAAAATCTCTGTGAAACAGTTGCTGTACAGATTTGTCGGAAAATCTTTGTGAAACAGTTGCTGTACAGGTTATGGAAAAATCTCAGTGAAACAGTTGCTGTACAGATTTGTGGGAAACCCTCTTAGACTTACGTAAAACACAGGTTTATATTTCGTCTCAATGGGACACAACAGACTATATCTAAAACTAGTGGGTAATGATGAGCACACAAGAAATCATAAAAATTACAATACACAAATCACATTCAACGTTTCAACCAAAAGTCTTTATCAAGACACAAACAAAACATTAAAAGACGACGAATAGAAAAATTATCACAACGGAAATATGGAAATGATATGCCGGAAGGTCAGAAAGTACATAAAAACGTAAATATGGGAAAATCTCTGTGAAACATTTGCTAGATTGGTCTGTGGGAAAATCTCTGTGAAACAGTTGCTTGACAGGTTTGTGGAGGAGGGGATAATGGTGAAGTAACTGCACGGAAGTGAGAAGGCGTATTAACTGCATGTTATATGATCAATGCAAGACCATAGAGTGGAGTAATGATAGAGATGTTACAGCTAAGATATTCATGCACTGCTAAACATTAAGAGATACTGCTGCTGGTCCTGATGTAATGATATCAACAATTTGTTGTTCTGTTCTGTTTATACACTTTTCTAACGCATCAGAACTGAATGGGTCACTCTTCTCAATAACGGGCAGAGCATTACATGGATCTACTGTCCAGGTAATGCTGGGGTCAGGGGAAATGAAAGAGCCGATGTGTTGGCTGGTAAAGCCTTGGTGAACCAAGATAAGAAAGGATTGAATTGATTAGAGCAGTCATGGATACCCTACGAGAAGAGGAGGAAGTTGAACGAGACAATGTACATATTCAGAGAATGGTAGAAATAAGAGTGACTAGAGGCGATGGGAGAAAGTGCTCCCTCTCAGGAAAGGTCAGAAGAGCGCATAATTAGCATTTGTTGGATAGCAACATTCAGAGTTTGGCTGAAGAGTTCAATGTAAACCTGCAAAGTGGCATTAATGAGTGGCTCCACAGATTTTGGCTACTATTGAACCCAATTGATGATTTGTGAATATACTTAGTCAGATTAATTATTCTGTATTTTGTTTGTCCGAATATAGAATGTACAATAAAATCCCAGAACAATACATCATCATGCATATACTGTTAATTAGCAAATGTGAAACTATATTTCACACAGTCAATATTTGTGTTCTTTGGTTCATGCACATTTAGCATGCTCAATAAAATGACATCATTTGCAGATCTTGTCACCGGAATTCAAAATGATTAATGTAGCTATGCTTGGAGATTAAAGCTTGCAACGATTTAATGTAGCTATGCTTGGAGATTAAAGCTTGCAACGATTTAATGTAGCTATGCTTGGAGATTAAAGCTTGCAACGATTTAATGTAGCTATGCTTGGAGATTAAAGCTTGCAACGATTTAATGTAGCTATGCTTGGAGATTAAAGCTTGCAACGATTTAATGTAGCTATGCTTGGAGATTAAAGCTTGCAACGATTTAATGTAGCTATGCTTGGAGATTAAAGCTTGCAACGATTTAATGTAGCTATGCTTGGAGATTAAAGCTTGCAACGATTTAATGTAGCTATGCTTGGAGATTAAAGCTTGCAATGATTTAATGGGGTTTGTATTTTAAAGATATGAGCTACTGCTAGAAATCAGGAGTTGAGGGGGGGGGGATTAGACTCGGCTGTAAGACTAATTCTAACGCAAACCCCCTTTCCGATTTAATAAATTCAAGTTGGTAACTACATTTAAAAGAAGACAAATGATTTCTCCTTACTATTTGTTTATGTATTACCTCCCATGAAAATATTTAACAATTATTGGGTAGTTTTACATATATAAAAAAAGTCTCCTTGCATAAAAACATGCAGTAAAGAAAGTGTTTTTTTTACATATATAAATATGCCAAGACAATAAATTGGGGGAGGGGTGTATTTTAGTGGAGGTCTATCTATCTATCTATTCGCTAAACACTTTGTTGCCTTTCAGCTTCAGGGGTAGAAGAGTTTTATGGAGATGGCCCTCTTGTGTGCTGAGTATATTGTGGAATTTGTCACATCTTTTATTTCGGTGGTCCATCGTTTTTGTGGTCAGCCTCTAGGTCTGCCTTCACTGTATCTGTGTAGCATAGCTTCCTGTGGTCTGATGGTAGTCTGCTGATTTGTGCAAACCATTTTATCTGTAGTCTCTTAATATATTCCAAGATTGGTGCGGTGCTGGTTCTTTTTCTAATGTCCTCATTTCTCACTGTTTCTTAACAATATTCATAGGATTCTGTGTAAGCATGCCATTTCAGCTGTTACAAGTTTACGTTTGTCTTGTGTAGTCATTGTCCATGTTAGTTAGTTAGTTAGTCGTCGGATCATCATCACTGCAAACTGGACACATCCATAGTTGCTCCGATCTCTCCTTGAGTGTATCCGCCATCACACTTCTGCTGACAGTACCGGTCCTATGCTGGTTGACCATCATTCTTCTGCGCCCTCCAAAATGTTCACCTCTAGCAACACCGCATCTCAATCCCTGATCTTTAATCCTAGCCATTGAAAAGGAATCATCATCCACATTCGTCTCACTCTCGCGTGTTATATCTCTTAAGGAGTTCAAAACGTCAGCGCGATCCATTGCCCCATCGCCCTTTGCCACAATCGCGCACGATGCCAGTTGATCCGCTCTTTCATTGCCTCGAACGCCCACATGTCCCGGCACGAAAATAAATGTAACCGCTTTCAAGCTCGCATTTCTCAAGGCCTCAATCCACTGTTCGCGAACGAGACCCACTTGTACCTTCTTAATCATACTCATAGAGTCACTCAAGATGCAGACCTGCGTTACTTTCTGTGTGCGTAGCCACTCAAATGCCTTGGTCACCGCCATAGTCTCCATGGTCATACTACTCGTAGTGACCACAAAGGCACCACTTTCCTCCTTGATCGTTTTACCTGCGCACTGAGCTGTAAAGGCCCAAGCACTGCGAACATGCCTAATTACAGATCCATCTGTGTATATAATCACATCCCCCTCTTTGGTATTCTCACTGATTAAAGCCTGCACTTCTTTCTCCACAGCTGTGGGACACCATTCTCTGCATTCCCTGCTAAGTGATATTACTACTCTCAAACAAGTTTCGAAATCTGTGGGTAGACCTATCCATTCCGCACCAGCTGCCACATCCTGTAATCGGCACACGCTTTGTATTACATCCTCAGCACGTCCCATCCACGACCTTCCTCTCTTGAGTCTGCTGCCTTTAACTTTCTGTATTTCGGAATGCAACGGGTGTTCCTTATCTGCATGTATTTGAAGGTACGCCCGTGCACGGCAATACTGTAATCTATGCTCAGCTGTTGGGCAGTCAAGTAGGTATCGCATAGCTCTTGTCGATGTGTCTCTTGTGCATCCCAGAATGATACGCATTGCTGCATTCTGGACTCTATCCAGTCTTTCGATCTGAGTTTGGCTAAGAGTCAGAATTGCCAGTGCATATTCCACCACAGCCACAACCAAACCCTGGTACAAAAGAAATAACAATCTTTGCTCACACTGCGCAGCAGCCATAACCTTCATTGCTGCTAAGCCCTTATGATAATGTGGTCAACATGTTCCCTGAAACTCAGGCTTCTGTCAAAAAACACACCCAGATATCTCATTGTGCTAGTTCTTTCTAAACTTTTCCCGGACAACGAAACTTGTGGCATGGGTGTCTTTACCATGTGATTGTTCAAGGAAAACCACGTCACGAATGCCTTAGACGGATTAACCACTGCTCCCGTATCTCGACACCAATTTGTCAGTCTGTCCAGCTCCTTCTGTAGTTCCACGACACACTCTTCTCGATTTCTACCCTGTCTATACACCAGGATATCATTGGCATATGACATCGTTCTGCCAACACCTGTGATATGATTGCCAGCGATATGTACTGTGTATACATTGAAAAGTACAGGAGATAGAGGCGATCCCTGTGGCAGGCCAGGGCTAATAATCGTTGGTGTAGATATCCAGTTACCACACTTAAGAACTACAACCCTGTGCATCAGGGCAGCGCCAACCAACGCACGACAAAAGGATTAACTGCAAGATTTAACAGCTGGTGCATCAAGATATCCAAGGACACCCTATTGTACGCATCCTCAAGGTCTATTGCGACCGCACATGTCTCCATGCGCGAATCGAACCCCTCAAAAAAATTGTCCATGTTTGCATTGGTAGCACATCATTGGAATAATAATCATTTTGAATAGTGTTATTTTGGTGTTTAAATCTACATTTTTGTTTCTGAAGATTGGTGTCATTTGTCCTAGGGCTTGGGATGCTTTACTACATCTATTGTATATTTCTTTACTGCTCTTGCCGTCTGTTGTTATATTGCTTCCTAGGTATATGAATTCTGTCACCTATTTAAGTCTGTTGCTTCTAATACATATATATATTGGTGTTTATTTCTGTTCTTCCTATCATTACTTCGGTCTTTTCTATGATTATCTTCATGTTAAAGGTATGGCATTGACATATTTGATGTAATCTGTCTAATTTTCCGTGTAGTTACTCTTCTGATGATGCTACTCTTTTTGTCATCTGCAAATAGCAATTCGTCTAAGTTATCCTTCAGGTTACTACTTTGCAGATGTGATATATGTATGTTATAAACAATGGAAGGGGGGGGGGGGGGGGGTTAACATCCCTGTCTCACTCCTGAGTGAATTTGAAAATTATTGGATGTACCCGATTGGAGGGTCATATGAGTGGAAACATGCTGGGGTTTTGAATGCAATATGATTTTTTTTGTAGGATAGCGAATTTTATCATCACAATAGTAGTTCAATGTCAAAGTATGACCCTGTGTACATACTTTCCCGTTCGCAAGTACTCCTCGTACTGCAGCAATTCTACTGCGTCTTTGTCGGTTGAAGACATTCAACATACATATGGCAGCAATTGTATTAAAGATATGTAGTGGAAGTGTGACGTAATGGAAGTGTGACTTCAAAAATGTGTGTGTCCCACGATGACATTAGCAAATTCTAAAAAATAAGGCGGGAGCGAATTTAAAAAAAAAAAGTGTAATCAGAAATGCTACATGGACCCTCGATCCTGTCTTGTTCCAAACTTCCATTATAAAAATCTTGTTAGAATCTACAAAATATGTATGTAATAACAGAAATTTGCTATATACAGTACAAACAATAAATATAATTGGAAATCTTGAAAATTGTTGTTATATAGGGAAATGTATTATAAGGCTATGCGCTATAGAGGGATTTCACTGTACTAAAAATAATCTTGAAACCTCATCCCATCACAGTGGAATCCCTCTATAATGTATCCTATTATAACAAATGTCCCTATATCCTTTAGGCCACTCTGGGTGAGGTCACGCACCCGGAGTATACGCTCCCATGTGACGGTGAGCGAGGCCGCGCACCATACGATATCGCTCGATTCCAGAGTACGGAACTTATAACGTGAATCTATAACGTATAAAGCCTGCCAAACGAAGCTAGGAATACGTCACAGTGTAAAGGTCAAATTCTTTTACACATTAGCATTGTATAGAAGGAGAAAACCGGCTGATGTTATTAACGCTTTTCGGGAGCGACATTTGCCATTTTCTGCCGTATTTTACTATCAAATTGAGCACTTTGTGGCATGGGTAAATGATCGTGACTACATGTTCTAATTGTTGTTCTTTATGTTTAATAGGTTGTTATTTGATAAGAATGTGTGTGTATTCATTAAAAAAACACAAAAATAATATGTATTAGGGGTGCCACGTGTGTGCATGGACAATAATTACGTTGTGTGTCGGCCAAGACCTAGTGTTGACCGGACGGACATTATATGCAATTTCTTCAAGTTTTATTAATTTTTTTTAGTTCATATTATATTAGTTTGGATATAAAACAGTACGTATACAATAAGTATAGGTATTTATGAGGATTTTATCAATGTTGCCACACTTTGCTCATGTATTAGGGTCGTCAAGAAGATATATTTGCGATTTTGAAAATTGGCTTTTCGATTTTCCCCCGAATTTTCAACTTCACAACTTGCTCACAACTGTCATATCACACATACAACAACAACAAAAACATGATTATATTCACTATTCACTCCTTTATTTAGATATGCAAACATTATTTTTATATCTTTTAAAACAAAAAAGTTATCGCGTTTTCAAAACACCCACCATCAATAATGCAAATTTTCCAAAAAATAAGCCAGGCCCAGGGGGGATATTTCTTAATTTTAATCCAGGGTCCTAAAGGTTAAATAAACATGTTTCGAAATTTTCAATTATATTTATTCTTTGCTATTTGTATCATATATAGCGATGTTCTGTTATTACATACATATTTTGTCAGTCCAGATCAAGTTGTTATAATGGGATTTGACCGTATATGGATTTCATACCTGAATCTAGACCTTGCCAGATGTGTGATTCCAATTTTGACAGCTTCATCATTTCTGTCAAGTACTGAAATAAGAGAAATAAAACTTTCATTATCTCAGTCAATGTACAATAGGTGATGATTTGTGTCAAGCTTTATAGCCTGACTGCGATGGTCATGCCTTTCTACACACATGACTTCAGAATGACATTTTGTGGCATTTTAACCCTGAAGAGTTTTTTTATATTTTAGTGTCTATTTGTGTATATTAACAGACATTATACTTACATAATCGCACTTTGTTCAAGCTTGGTTTTTTTCATTTATGATGCATGGAGAAGGGTTGATGCGACATTTCTATGAATGTTTTAATAATTAAATAGTTTTTGTTTCCCATTTGTATTTATTTCTTGATAAAGGTGCTTGCTGGACAGTAAAGTTGAAAAAGTCCTTGCTTCTTTGTTTATTGTTATTTCTATTTTATATGTGTTTACTATTTGATAGTTTAATTATCTAGTAACATCACATTAATATAGTATTTATCACTTTTTTTTGTTACTGTGGAATTATCCACCTTGTTGGATATCCTTTGAGAATTGTTTTAGTTTGTTTCTTGAAGATGAAGAGAAGATGTGTTTCACTGTTTTAGGTTGCGGCAAGCTATATAACTTGATAAAATACATCCTTATTGACAGAACAATCCCGACAAAGATAAATTATGCAATCTCATCTAAAGAAGACTTATCACAAGGTTCCTCTTTGAGCTGCACCCTCTTTCTCATTTACTTTAATGATCTTGCCAAACATATTAAATCTGAAAAGTTCTCTTTGCTGATGACCTAACAATATGGCAGAGCCATGAGAATGTTGAAAGTGCAGCCAAAAGACTAAATGGAGATTTAAGAAGACTACACGAGTATTGTCAAACATGGAAGCTGGAAATAAACTGTGAGAAAACTGTCTATATCATCTTTACCAAGAGTCATAAAGTAGCCAAAGAAAATATCAGTCTATGGTTGGATACACAGAAATTGCCAAGAGAAAAACACCCCACATATCTTGGAATCACGCTTGATCGGCAGCCTCACCCTCAAGAAGCATGTAGAAAATATCAAAAATAAAGCACTTAAACGATTACAACTACTGAAAAGACTCACTGGCATATCTTGGGGATCAGACAAGGATACACTCAAAGAACTATATTTTGGTTACATATGTTCTGCTTTAGAATACAGAAACTTTTTTATAAATATTGTACAATCATGAAAACTATATAAATGTAGACCGATGTTATTTCTCCACATAATTTCTACCAACATTCGTGCACTTATCCCATTGATTTATTCTGTGCATGTGCACTTGATCACCTCCAGCATCATCTTCACTCTGTAGTCAATCCATGAGTGCCCTTATTAAGACAGCCGTATCTCTTCACAGCACTGTGCCATCAGCCACAGCATTCCCCATTGTTCTTTCATTGCCTATGACCTCTGCATGCCCAAAGAAGTATATCCATGTAATACGTTGGGCAATTGAGTTGTTCACTGCCCCATTCCACTCTTAACATGCATCTTTCTACCTCACATAGCATGCTTTGATAGTCTGAGAGTGTAACTGTGTGAGTTGGTATTTCAGTCACTAACCACTGCTGCTGTCACTGCTTGTATCTTAGAGTATAACTGTGTGAGTTGGTATTTCAGTCACCAACTGAGCGCTGCTGTCACTACTTGTATCTGAGAGTTATAACTGTGTGAGTCACAACCGAGCGCTGCTGTCACTGCTTGTATCTGAGGTTGTAACTGTGTGAGTTATTAATTCAGTCACCAACCGAGCGCTGCTGTCACTGCTTGTATCTGAGAGTTATAACTGTGTGAGTTGGTATTTCAGTCACCAACTGAGCGCTGCTGTCACTACTTGTATCTGAGAGTATAACTGTGTGAGTCACCAACTGAGCGCTACTGTCACTACTTGTATCTGAGAGTTATAACTGTGTGAGTTGGTATTTCAGTCACCAACTGAGCGCTACTGTCACTACTTGTATCTGAGAGTTATAACTGTGTGAGTTGGTATTTCAGTCACCAACTGAGCGCTACTGTCACTACTTGTATCTGAGAGTTATAACTGTGTGAGTTGGTATTTCAGTCACCAACTGAGCGCTACTGTCACTACTTGTATCTGAGAGTGTAACTGTGTGAGTTATTAATTCAGTCACCAACCGAGCGCTACTGTCACTGCTTGTATCTGAGAGTGTAACTGTGTGAGTTATTAATTCAGTCACCAACTGAGCGCTACTGTCACTACTTGTATCTGAGAGTTATAACTGTGTGAGTTGGTATTTCAGTCACCAACTGAGCGCTGCTGTCACTGCTTGTATCTGAGAGTTATAACTGTGTGAGTTGGTATTTCAGTCACCAACTGAGCGCTGCTGTCACTGCTTGTATCTGAGAGTTATAACTGTGTGAGTTGGTATTTCAGTCACCAACTGAGCGCTACTGTCACTACTTGTATCTGAGAGTTATAACTGTGTGAGTCACAACCGAGCGCTGCTGTCACTGCTTGTATCTGAGAGTTATAACTGTGTGAGTTGGTATTTCAGTCACCAACTGAGCGCTGCTGTCACTACTTGTATCTGAGAGTGTAACTGTGTGAGTTGGTATTTCAGTCACTAACCACTGCTGCTGTCACTGCTTGTATCTTAGAGTATAACTGTGTGAGTTGGTATTTCAGTCACCAACTGAGGTCACTGCTTGTATCTGAGAGTATAACTGTGTGAGTCACAACCAAGCGCTGGTGTCACTGTTGTATATGTATTTTCTTGCTCAATGTGGTACTGAAGAAGATAATCTATAACAAGCAAACACATTTCTGGATATATCTCTTAGACTGAGTGATAGTTGCAGTCTTATGCTCCACAGGAAACAGAAAGATGAAATATACACAAACCTCAACAATCTCACAGTCGCAGTCCCTGACGCCAAGTTGAGCCATGATACTAACCACATTCACACGGTATGCATCTCGTTGTTCTATGAGATTCTGAGAACTGGGGAAACAACAAATTCAACAATATTCATTACTAAATTGAAAGTTTTTACTCGCAGAATTAACATCTATATCTAAGCATATTTTTGCTCTCGGTGGAGCATGGGTCCTGAACAAATCTTCTTCATCTTGTCTCATCTTTATCTATCACTTCCCTTATATCATTTTCCCTTTTACTTGCAGGTCCCAAAACAATACCTGTCTCACAATGATATTTCTGTAGGTTATCGTAATGTACATTCTATCCATCACCAGCTGTTTCTTTAGTTTTATCTATTTTTCCCCACATTCAATCTCAAACTCCCACAGGATCTCTCTTATAGCAGGACTATAATTCATCTAGATTTCCAGTAGGATGTAGTCCAGAGAATGGAAATACATTGTGTAATTTTATCTCTACTTGTGTCTGTTTAATTTTTTTGTATAAGTCTGTCATTGATAATCTTATCATACCATTTGATCTTATCATACCATTTGATCTTATCATACCATTTGATCTTATCATACCATTTGATAGCTTCTGTTCTACACAGGCATCCATGTATGAAGTTTTGTCCCTTATGCTGTTCTCCATGTATCAAAGAATCAACTTTGCAAACATATTCTTCAAATATATTGGCTGTACAAGGAAAACATAGATATTCTTGAGCATTAGTTTGTAATATCTTCTTCTTCTTCTGTGTTCATTCTCAAACTCCTGCAGATTAGCAGGATATAGTCCGTAGAACGGAATGTGTTGTGTCATGGTTTACAGCATTGCTGTGATATTTACGCCTTTCGGCCCGACACATCCGACTTCAGCATGGCTTTGGGTCACTGACCCTATATGGGATGGGGCAGCCAACTCCATCCCATAACCTCCTTAGTCGCCTTTTATGACATGCATGGAAGGTAAACAGTGTTGCTATTCTTTGCTCCCCTTTCGGGTCCCGGCAACACACAGGCATGTAATATCTATAAGTACAATGTACGAGGCGTGTTCAAATGAAAACGGGACTTGTTACACCACGCGTGATAGAGCGCACTGATATTGATGACATTTTGCACTAGTAATGAGTATCCAATAATTTACATACGGTCACGTGTTCATCTTCCCAGCATGCATATGTGCTGCAGAAGACTGTTAACAATATGGCGGGTGTGATTCCGAACCCGTCCAAAGTGAATCAGCGTGCTGTGATCCAGTTTCTTTCATGTGAAGGATGTCAAGCAGTAGACATTCATCGGAGAATGAAGGCAGCATATGGTGACAAATGTTTGTCGAGGACCAGAGTGATGGAGTGGGTGCGTATGTTTAAAGACGGATGTGAGTTAACGGCAGATCTTGCACGGCCAGGTCAGGCGCATATTGTTGTCAGGCGCAAAAATTGTGCAGGAAACATTGGCAAAGAAGAATTGGGAAGTTCTTCATCACCCAGCGATTCAACAGCGACGCAGACGTGAAGACAGCGGTGACCACATGGTTCAGAGAACAGCCACGCAACTTTTTCTCGGACGGCATTCGACGTCTACCTAAACAGTGGGATGCTTGCCTAAATGCATACGGAGATTTTTTCTGATGAACCCAGGTGCATTCTTATTCACAAGTGGTTGCTTTGTTCAATTCCGTTGAAAATATTAAATTGCGTATGATACTTTTTAAATAAATCCACAAGTCCCGTTTTCATTTGAACACGCCTCGTATAAACTGAGTGGTATGTTCCAATTATCTTCAATAATTAAGATTGATGACCCAGAGCAAATGATCTGAATATATTAATTCACAGTAAATAACATAAAGGTGATAGAATTCAGAGCGAGAGAATATTATTGGTTCTGCATATTAGATAGTGGAATTTGCTTTTCAACTGAAGAGTTTGATGTCTTTCTTGCATTATTTTTGGTCGGGAAATGTTCAGAGCCTGAACAAGTTTCAGATGACTTTTAAAAATAAACTTGGCTGTAAGCTTCAATCCTACATACTGGACAGTCTTCTACATCAAAGAAGACTTATCCTTCTGGTCATCTGACATCCATATTTCACTCAGACATATTTGTTGTTGTGTAGTTATTTCTACTCATCGTTTTTTTATGTTATGTGCTTATCTTGATAAAGGCCTTTGGGTTCAAAACGTTGATTATGTCCTGTATATTGTTATTTGTATGATTATATCCTGTGTTTTTTTGTGTGTGTATTATTTCACATGAGCATTCGACAGTGATAGTGTGTTAGTTGTCGTTCAATAGAACTTCATTCCTGTTTCCCATATGAGTACTATTTTCTACATCAGTGAGAGACTTTGCCATGACTCTCTTGAAATCTTGAAAAGGTTTGATTCTCTCCCAGCAATTCAAGTATGGGTCTAGTGGGTTTCACCGGAGTGAAAATATATCCTGCTGTAAAATATTCAATCCTATGTCCAACCTCCATACTAGTCTCCTATAACATACATATTGGTGATGCTATTATATCAAGGTTCCCGTAGCACACAGGTTTAAATATGACAGAAATATTGAAGGATGAATGAAAACAAAATATATTATCATATATTCTGTTTCTTCTAACTTCAATAAATTACTTACAATAAAAGTACAACTTTTAATAGTAACAAACTTACAATAAAATAAAAAATGCTTTCAACTTACATTAAAATACTTCCAACTTACAATAAACTACATCCAACTTTACAATAAAATACTTTCAACTTACAATAAAATACTTTCAAATTACAATCAAATACATCCAACTTACAATAAAATACTTCCAACTGATCCCATACAGAAACTATGAAAGAATATCAAAGCTTTGGCAATGATGTCCATCAACCACCTGCAGAAATGAAGGGGAAGTCAGTAAGTCAGTTACAAATACTGGGACACACACAAATATGAAACTCAAATGAAATCTATATAATTTTAGCTATAATAAAAATATAAAGCTATATAATGTTAGATTGGCATTACTCCTTGATTTCTTCACACAATTTCCACTGATCTTGATGCACTCATCCAATCTCTTTATCAGTTCAGCAATACTTA
The DNA here is from genome assembly GCA_034231615.1 of Meghimatium bilineatum. Taxonomy (NCBI): domain Eukaryota; kingdom Metazoa; phylum Mollusca; class Gastropoda; order Stylommatophora; family Philomycidae; genus Meghimatium; species Meghimatium bilineatum. The sequence goes on along the minus strand of CM067319.1, from coordinate 14,834,456 downwards.
CAGCATACAAATCATGAGTTAATCAGTTCTCTTGGTACCTATTGTGAGTACACTTTCTATTGTGAGCACACTTTCTATTGTGAGCACACTTTCTATTGAGAGCACACTTTCTATTGTGAGCACACTTTCTACTGTGAGCACACTTTCTATTGTGAGTACACTTTCTATTGTGAGCACACTTTCTATTGAGAGCACACTTTCTATTGAGAGCACACTTTCTACTGTGAGCACACTTTCTATTGTGAGCACACTTTCTATTGTGAGCACATGTTCTGAAACTTTAATTGAACATGCTGTCTAGCACAATTTGTCTATGGCTAGAATAATTTTCTCCACCCTCTCCTAGTTTGTTTCTGTTGCAATTTCAACAGGATGACCAGGTCATAGCAGGATGTAGACCAGATAATGGAAATCCATTGTGTTTTCACTTTATTTTCACCAATGATCTGGCACATCCACCTTCTGTATAGATTGCCCATACAAAAAATAATAAGACATAATAAACAAAAACTACTGACACTTCTTCTTCTGTTGTTTAAATATAATGTCAGTGTTGTCTCTTGTATAAACTGTATGTTTTTCCCCCCCCATTTCTAGTTTTTTGCTACAGAGTTCAACCTTCATATATATATATTTTACATACCAGCCCTGTGGTTATACAGAGTCAATCTCACATATATTTTACATACCAGTCCTGTGGTTGTACAAAGTGAATCTCACATATATTTTACATACCAGTCCTGTGGTTTTACAAAGTGAATCTCACATATATTTACATACCGGCCCTGTGATTGTATGGAGTGAATTTCGAATGACCAAGGAACTTATTATTTAAGAAAGCAATGTCAATCTACTAAATATAAAAAAAATTAACATTGCTCTCATGCAATTCTCAGTACTAAGAGATAGCTTAGACACTAATATTACTTCCATATGGTCTGTAACAATTAGTCAAGAGATATCACCATTGTACACAAGAAACATCCATAGGTGCTCCAATCTCCCCTGAGTACATCTACAATTACATGATGACTAACAGCTCCAGTTCTGAGTTGGTTGGCAAACATTTTTTGCCGTCTTTAATACTGTTAATTCCATACCCACATTTCAAGCTCAGCTCCTTTATTCAGCACATGGACCATGTACCATTATACTCATTTATTTCATTTTATTGTGCAGTTTCTCTTGTTTCTAAACTGCAACATAGCTATCCTGTTGCCCCTGGCTAATAATTTAAGGATTATGTATGGGCCTGTCAAGGCTGCAGACAGAGTTTATTGCAAACAGACAACCAGTATCTCTGATTGTTACTTATCAGCCATCATGTCTTGCAACACTGTTGTATAGTAAATAACAAAAGATAAACTCACCATTCTATGTATGCTAAAAGCTGGATATCAGATCTGAAGACTTTTTTCCTGGATACCAGCAGTGTGATAAGCTGACCCTGAAAAGAAAACAAAATAACCATCAATATATAGGCTCTATCTACATATTGTCTTTTCTCTGCTTTTGCTGCAAGGGGTTGCAGGAATGAATGATGGTTTTTGGGCAATAGCAAATTTGGTTGCTTGATATGCAGTAATATTGTGATGTCTCAGAATGTTGGTAAGACCCTCAATCCACCTTATTTTTGGTCTTCCTCTGACTCTTGCCACTGGACAATAAGGGTTCATTCTCATTAAGTGGCTGAATGATTTCAGTGTTTTTCAATATATTTCACCACTGATATTGTTCCAACAGTTCTTTTAATCTCTTCATTACTTACACAATCTCTTCTTGTTCTGTTTGTGACATTTCTTAGAGATCTCATTTCACACATAGTAAGCTGTCTCTCTTATTCTTTTGTCAGTATCCATGCCTGACATTGATGACACATTATTGGTTTGAAGATTGAATTTATAATAAAAATTAATATGGTAATAAAATGGTGCAGGCCAAATTAACTTCAATGTTTTACAAGGAGCCTACATTTGGTAAATACCGACAGAAGTAAATAAATATAAGTCATTCCTAAATATTTTCAGTTTTTTATGGGATAATGTGTCCACACCCACATGACATTTTACGAAATAAATTATGAGCTCGTTAAAAGCATGTAGCCTATCTATATTACGGAACATTATATTATGGAGGGGAGACAGCGTATTTAAGTTTTTAGAAGGGGTATATATAGTTAGGGGAGTTTATGGTTGGGGTGAGGTTTGGTATTAGATGTTTCGTTTTCGGGAGGGACAACTGGGTTAGGATTAGCAACATTTTTACCGATGTAACACTGAATCCACCCATCATAATGGGCTAGGTCTGCTAGTCGTGTGAGATTTGTCTGACGACACAAAACATACACAGCAGAGATTAAATGGTTCTGAGCATAACGTTCACTTGCAAACTAACATTTTTTGTATGCAAGGTTCATAACATAAAAAGTTTATGGAAGTGAGTTACTTTACCTGATATGGTGGAGCTAAAATAATTTTCTTCTCAATATCAACAACTGTGCAGGATTTCTGAAACAGGCAAACACGAACACACAGTTAGTATGCCATTCTCTTGACAAACACCAATATTGTTTGCTCTCCATGTAATAAAAAGCTTGTGTTATATACAGATATATGCCATGTTTCTTATAAGCTCCATTATTTTATTTCTTTCGGTGTTCCTTGGTTTCAAAAGATAAGAGCACCCTATTTCTCCATGTCACTATGGCTGGTGATGGTTCTCCGATGATGGTTCACTGGTCTTTTCTACTGAATTTGTGCATTGCAACTTTTTTGTGTGATCATATTCAATGGGGTCCTGTTTCCATTTATTTTTGAAGGTGGTTATTATCAATATTCTTGTTTCATTGTAACTGGTGGGAGTAATCTGATGTTCCTTTTGGATGCAGTATTTGATCAGTATGTCTGCCATTTCATTCATAGCAAACTCTTAAAAGGGGTTAGGATACTTCTTTGGAGGGTTCCTAAACGTAAAACTTCTTTTGTATCTCTCTTGTAGTAAAACAATGGTCCTAATAGATTTCCAGCTGGAGGTAGCCTACAAAACATGTATGCATTGTGCTACTACTTAATTTGTGCTAGGGCCTGACACATCCAACTTTGGTGGTTTTCATGCTAGAGATTCAAGAATTGATAAATGCTACATATATTATAAAATTCTTTCATTTGACTGAATGAAAATTTTTTTCTTCTATAAACTTGACATGTTTTGCAACTTCTGCCTCTGTTCTCTAATAGCCGACATGAAAGTTTGTGTGATTTCCACCAGGGAGAGTGAAGTATGGAACAACTTTAATTGCAAAAGTAAAATAGACTTCCTACTAGCAAAAAGAAATAATAGAAAAATTATAAGAGATGCAAGAGCAATACTAAATATGTGCACAGACACCGACCACAAAGCAGTGATAACATCAGTTAAAGTAAAAAGAATGAACAAGGGATACAACAAACTACCTAGAACCAACTTCCAAGTTAAACTAATGCATATAAAGGGAGAAACTTGTGGATACATGAAACATAAAGATAGAAAAACCAAACTAACACCATGGTGGAACAAGCAAGTAAAAGGCGCCATAAGAGATAAGCAAAAATTCAAGAAATGGGCTACAAGTAAAGTGCAAGAAGATTATATCGAGTACAGGTCAACTTAATCAATAACAAAGAAAATCATTAAAGATGCTAAAACTAAAGCTTGGCAAGAATATGGTGAATCATTAAGAACAGATTACAAAAAGCACCAAAGAAATTCTACACAAAAATTAAGAATATGAGAAACAGGGATGAACCAACCAAAACAATAAATGATGAAAATGTAAAGACAACCAATGACCAGAAAGAATCATGTAAAGGTGCCAACAGTATTTTAAAAATTGCTAAATCTAAAAGATTGAGGGGACATCAATATACTAAATAATATAACGGATGAGTTAGAACCAAACATATTGTTAGCAGAAAAAGAAAATGCCATACAAACGGCTCCATCAAACAAAGGAGCAGGACCCAATAACAGACAAATCGAATTAATCAAAGCAGTGGCAGATATAGGGATAAAATGGTTACATAGGTTGTTTAACCTTCACCGCGCCTATATCAACTCCGGCCGCCGAAAAACAAAATGGCGACTAGCGCCGTTTGCGACATACCCCATCCAATGAGATATCATTATAATAGACGCCCCACAGCCTGATTGGTTACTCGGGAACATGCGCTATTGAAGCCGGTTCATTCCCACGTCCGACATCATCGTTGTAACAATGGCTAGCCAGAAGATACAAATTTTATAGCAATTAATCTGACCACATCTGCACACCAGTACGATGCCATGATGTGACCGGTTTTATATACCTTTCTTTCATCGTATTTTGAATAAAATAACATTGAATTGTGGCTTGAATCATGAATTATTGAGTTCTTTAGTTTCACAGCAGTGAAAATACAGAATGCTGTGTTGGTTTGGAGACATGTTTGATATCGAATATGTTGAAGTGGCACCAAAAATGACTAGACCTAAGCTCAAAGAAGGATTTTACTGCATATCTACATGTTTTATACAGTTCCTCCGGCTATATTTTGATAATTTCGCAGTGAAAGAACATAAATACAACAGATTTGCGTGATTTAGTTTAAAGTGTTGCTAAGGAATTCGATAAATAAGGTAAGTTATTTTTTTATTTATTTTTTCCCTCTTTATTTGTTATAAAATATATGTTTTTTTTGTGAAAAACGTCTTTACCACTTTCTCATATGTCTGGTATCACACACACGTACATAAATTACACCAATATATGCATAATTCAATTCTTTATTTATATGTGCAAATATTATTTAAATATCTCTAACAACCAAAAAATTATCACATTTTCAAAACAGTCACCATCAATAACGCACATTTTCAAAAAAGAATCCGGTGGCAGGGAGATGTTTCATATTTTTTAATCTGGCTTGCTAAAGGTTAATATAATGATAAAACAATCATCATGCCATCACTATGCTACCAATGTTAAACATGGACACTAACAGCTGAATCCAAAAGAAAACTTGTTACAATAGAAATAACTTCTGTCGAATCCTCAGAGTAACAATAAGAGACAATCAGAACAAAAACATCAGAAGACTAACAAATACAATGCTAATTCTGGATTACATCAGAAAACAACAGATTAAGTGGTTTTCACATGCTTGCAGACTATCATCAGACAGTGTCCCTCAAAAAACATTACTATACAGACATGATGGATACAAAGTCAGGGGGAGACCAAGCAAACAATGGATTAGAGATATGTGTTATGTTATGTTCCTCCAGGGCCAGAAACCATAGGACAGAAAACATAGCTTTCCATTTCTGTCTTTGTGTTGCCAGGTCTTTCAATTGTTGCGTGTTGTTTAGGTTCATTGACATGCCTTCTCTATTAATGGTTCTTCGTAGAGTTTCACTAGGTCTCCCTCTTCTTCTTACTCCAGGTGGCACCCAATATAGTGACTGCTGGGGAATTCTTAGGCTGTTCATTCTGAGAACATGGCCGATGTAAGTCCAACGTCTTTGTCTAATGAAGATATATAGGTTTGTTTGCTTTCCTCTCTTATATAGTGTTAGATTTAAAGTCACTCCACTTAACATTCAGAATGGTACGTATGCATTTGTTTTCAAAGGAGTCTAGTCTCTTATCTGTGGCTTTTGTGGCTTTCCAACTTTCGCATCCATATGATAGAATAGGGATGATGTTGGAGTTAAACAACCTGAGTTTTGTGGTGTTTCTTAGTGTGTTTGACGTCCAGATGTTACGCAGTTTATTGAAAGCACCCGCTGCAAGGGCAATACAGTGTAAAATTTCTTTTGATGAGTCTCCATCCAATGCTAGATTGGTGCCTAAATATGTAAAATTGTTGACTTTTAATAATGGAATATTTTGAATTTCTATGTTGTCGTTGGATCTCATAAAATCTAGTATATGAGTTTTTGATGTGTTGATTTTCAGGCCTATCTGATTTGAGTAGTGTTGGAGATTGTCAAGCTTAGATTGAGCATCTGTGTGGTTTGCACTCAAAAGGTCCAGGTCATCTGCGTAGTCAAAATCTTCGAGAACGGTATTATTAATCCATTTTATTCCTGTCAGCTCATTTTCAGTGCTCATTCTCATGACCCAATCAATAGCGATGCAGATATACAGATATACAATTACATATATATGAGTCAACGAAAACAAACATACCGGGTATATGAAGCACACAAAAAAGCCGTCTCCAGAGAACGCTTCTACCCCTGATGTTGCAAGGCATAAAGACAGCGTGAAGTAACTCATACATAGGTATGTCGAGTTTTTCTTCTAGGCCTGTTTTCCTGGGTCAGTATGTTTGCTTCAGAATTCTATATTTTTTTTTCTGTAGTCTGATGTACATGTAGACATGTACACTTCTTCTTCCGCGATCTATCACTGCACACAGTCTGATATTGGTCGTATATGGAGCAGTATTTTAGGCTACTGTGGTTTTCCCACAATTTAGGGAGCAGAGACATTCCTATAGATAGATGCTTTGTGAGCAGCGAAACTGAGACAATTTTTTGCTTTGTCGTCATGCTCTTAAGCGACATTTTGATTACTTACATATTCAAGTGTTTGGTGCATATATTTTACTGTGTAGTGTAAACATCTGGTCTCAAGTCTCGTGCTACTTGGGCTGGCATATTTTGGCTGTGACAGTAGGGTAGTATCTTGTGATTGGTAGCATATCATATCCAGGACGTAGCTATCAACCCAGCATTTGTTGGCTGTGGTGATTTTCTAGGCAATATAAATATGTTCAGTAGGTTGCCATTGCTTTCTGAATGGTCCGGATGCACAATTGCCTGTGGTGAGGATCGAACTCGGTACCTTTGCCGTCACAGATGCGCTCTGCACCACTTCGCCACAGAGCCGGACAAGTATCTTGTGATACTTGCCTGAAATCTGGTTTTTCACGGAACTTCCTGAAGATTGATTTTGATCAGCAGAAGATAGATGTGCGGGCCATTGGGGTAAATAAAATGGTAACAACACATTTCCACTCTCTGGACTACATCCTGCTGAAAATCTAGTAGAATCATTGTCCTGCTACAAGGGAGATCCAGCGGGAGTTTGAGAATGAGCGTTGAAGAAGAAGAAACTTTATTTTGAAGAATACGAAGAACATATTGTAACATCAACATATTTTGCCAGTCTCAACATCTTGGTGCAACCAAAAGTCCCCCATGCATACGTAGCTGTGTTTCTGGTATTGAATTTACATACATGTGGCTACAGAGTCTACTCTGTCCAGTTTCGAAAGAAGTTATTTGAGTTTATTCATAATTTGGTAATCATCTTGTGCTGATGTTTTTCTGGTTGTTTTTAGTAGCTTTACAATTAAACATCACTTTAGTCACTGGTACCTTGCAAACAAGAAAACTAAACAATACAAACCTTAATGGCGCTAGGAATGAAGGAGTCCAGTGATCGTTTGTCAGGTCGGCACACACCGATCAGTTTAAGCTTCATCAGGTCAGAAATTCTCAAAGGTTTGGAGGTCCAGTCTAAAACTGCATGAGATTTTCTGCAAGAAAATGTGTATTCTACATAACATATAAAGTTAATGAGCTTAAATAACATCAAATCATCTACAAAATGTGTTTCTGGTCTCATATAACATCATACCATCTACAAAACATTTGAGCTGAAACAAACAAAAAGAAAAAATGGGTTTAATATAAGTTTTATGTGGAACAAAAACACAGAATCAATGTTTCAACCAAATAGGTCTTTATCAAGGTACGGACAAATACAGAATAGGACAAAAAAGTAGACCAAAGACTACATGAAATTATGTGATAATAGTAATAATAAGGTTCATAACCCCTCAGGGTTGTAGGAGTGCCATATTCGAGACATCTGCACACTCAGGGTTGTAGGGGTGCCATATTTGAGACATCTGCACACTCATGTGTGGGAGGAATTTGTGGGATATTGATCAGCTCTTGCCTTTCTTCTAATGCATTTTTGTTGTGCAACTTGATGTCTGAGGTTCTCTGCAGCTGCAGCACCACTCTTGATTCTGCAATGCCGGTCGGATCTGTCTTATGCAAGGTGCTCCCATGAATTTGTGTCTATTATAAAGTGAGTCGGTGATGTCTTAAGAGTGTCTTTAAAATACTTATTCTGTCCTCTGGCCTTGCGGGAGCCAGTCTGAAGTTCTCCATAATAACACATTTTTTGGTAGGCGATGATCTTTTATGCTGATCCTGTGTGCTGCCCAGCATGTCTGCTCCTTCATCAACATTATGGGGTGAAATGGAACGCATTGCTCTAGGCGGACCCAGGGTTAGCAGATAACCAAGATCCCAAATGTACCTCCACGCGGTGCACCCTGGAAACAGAAATACAGCAGCTCAAGCTGATTCTGGCCAAATCCTTTGGGGATCGTGTCCGAGAATGTGGAGGTAGCAGATGGAAAGAGATTTGACTGCACAAGAGACAGACAATATCTCCGACACCACCAGCATCACCACATATAGCGACACTGTCGACATACAGTGAAGCTAGTCAGTCCAGTCCGAACATTGGAGGGGCGGCCAATGTAAAATGCACGTAAAGGTAGATGCATGGCGAGAGACAAATATATTTCATACCGAGTACAATGAAACAATGAAAAGGCAGAACAGCACTAGAGGGCAGCGCGAACTGCAAATAGAAAATGAAAAGTCCCTAGGAAAGGGGAACTACAAGCTCCGTCAGCTCGAGACGAGCTTCTAGTTACCTGTGTTCCTTACAGGCAGAGACCCAGACCCATTCATTGGCGTTTGGTAAAGCAAGAAGACCTAATAAAACTCTAATGTCGAGCCTTCCTAAACCGGAAATATGCTCGTGAAGAGAAAGGGTTCTGTACCCGATGCGCTCAGGCACAAAAGAGACAACGATTTAGCTCTGGCCCAACTCTACTGTCAGGTTTTCCTACACCGGAAATACACTTGAAGAGAGAAAGGGTTCAGTACCTGATGGGCTCAGGCGCTATTGGGACAAGGACGCTCAGCTCGAGAACGCCTTGCTCTCATACGCGTAGTGTGAGACTCGAACTTGGACAAGGGGTACACGATGTCGGTGAATGACACCTCGGCTAAGAGGGCAAAAGAGCCATGGTCCAACTCCTCTGTTGAGTTCTTCCCCCTAAGGAACCAGGCTCACGGATGAGAAACGGTTCAGTACCCAATGGGCACAGGCACAACACATCCAATTACACGAGGCAAGTTCATAGACAGTGAAACACCTCGTGCGAGTCAGACGAGAGCAAAAAATCGTCTGGGCGAAGAGTCGCCACCACGCGTGCCTGGAGACAGATATAGAGGCTGTCACAGGCTAAGGGTAGCCCACCCGAATTGTCAAGGCATGCCGAAATCGGATGTGCTAGGCCACAAGGTGCATAACGGTGGCACAACATAATCACGCTCCAGGCAGAAATCGCACGGATATCCGTGATGGTTACAATGGAGCGAACGAAAAACAAACAAACAAACATCAACAATATGTGTATGCTTACAGACCTAGATTTCATCAGAATGTCACTGTCTAGCATTTTGTCTCACCAATGGATTTTGAGTATTTTACATAGGCAGCTTACCCATTACATAGAAAAGGTTGAGTCTTCTAGTGTGTCTGGCAAATACTGTCCATGTCTCACAGGCATAAAGAAGTGATGATATTATTAAACTATGAGATAGATCACATACAGACACACACCAACTCTCCATTACGCAAACACCAACCTGCTTACATGCAAACACACACAAAGCTATAATACCTCTTTGTAACAGGAACAAAAACAGCTAAGGCATTCACAATTTTGAGAACCTCAGACTCCGTCTTTGCTGAGCCTGCTACCAACACAGGTCTTCCACACAGTAGACTAAATATCACATGATCAAGGCACTGGTAATTGGACAGAACCTCCAGCAATCCAAAACCTGCCAATGAAATGTTAATGTGATTGTCAGATGCCACAATTATCATAATTTATAATTACACAAAATTAATCGAGACATATCTCTATTTAATGAAACGGGTTGACAGTTGTGTTATTTCTGCTTGCTGATAAGAGAAATTTCGAAAAGCACATAGACGGCACTAAGTAAAATTTTTGCCTCTGAAATGCTGCGATATTAGCATAATATGGATTGTGTTTTTTTGTGCTGTCTTTTGTAATGGCATCCCTACTACATCAATAAGTTATAAGCCTGTTACTGATGAGCTAGACTAGTTGTCAATGAGGATATTGTTACAAAATATAGGTGGTAAAGTTCAGTCCAAGATTGAAGAGACAATCTTGGGAAGGAGAGTTTGTTCATATATATAATGCATGAATATAAACATGCAAAACAACAAAACTAACATTCCTACGAGCTTGCATATTCCCAGTGGCAATATATGGGTGTGAATCCTGGACAATCACCAACAAAGTGAAAAATAAAATATCAGCATTTGAAACAAAATGTTACTGAAAAAACTCTCAGAATACCATGGACCAAAAAGATCACCATCTTGAGAGAAATGAATGTAAAAGAAAACACGGCTAAACAGCATGGTTCTTTTAAGAAAATTACAATATTTTGGCCATATCAAATGCTATGACAAAGCCTAGAAAAGACCATAATGGAGAAGATGATGCCAGGGAGATGAACAAGAGGCAGACCAAGAAGAAGATAGATGCAAGACATCAAAGACGACCTGAACATGCAGCTGCAGAGAGACATGATTATCTATATCCATTAGTAAATACCTGCATGACCCTCACCTGGTTTATTCTGTGTAAGGTTACTGACCCAGTCTCCAACTGTATACAAGCCACACCTAGGCTTCCTGACAGAACAAACAAACAAAATATAACACAGCAAAGTACACATAAACTGACATGAATTTTTTGAACATTTATCTTGATAAGTGCTCTGATTTTAATTATCATTTCTATAACACCTGGTTTGGTAACCATTTCTATAACACCTGGTTTGGTAACCATTTCTATAACACCTGGTTTGGTAACCATTTCTATAACACCTGATTTGGTAACCATTTCTATAACACCTGATTTGGTAACTATTTCTATAACATCTGATTTGGTAACCATTTCTATAACACCTGATTTGGTAACCATTTCTATAACACCTGATTTGGTAACCATTTCTATAACACCTGATTTGGTAACCATTTCTATAACACCTGGTTTGGTTAGCATTTCTATAAGACCTGATTTCATTACAATTTCTATAACATCTGATTTGGTTACCATTTTTATAAAAACTTATTTGGTAACCATTTCTATAACACATGGCTTGGTTACCATTTCTACAACATAAATTCAATAAACTGGAGACAGCAGTAAAAACATTTTATGGATAAAATTCAGTCCATGTGTTGCCAGGGCCTGAGAGGGGAGCAAAGCATAGAAACACTGTTTATGTTCCATGCATGTCATAAGAGGCGACTAAGAAGGTTATGGGTGAAGTTGGCTGTCCCTTCCCATATATGGTCAAAGTGACCCAAAGCCATGCTTAAGTCGGATGTGTCAGGTCAAATGCGCAGATATCACAGCAATGCTGTAAACCATGACACACCACATTCCATTCGTCGGACAACATCGTGAAAATTTTGCAGGAGTTTGAGACACTTCATTCTCCAGACTACATTCGGCTAATCTGCAGACGTTTGAGATATCCATTAATTTTAGAAATTGTTGTTACCAGGTATAAATTATCCGGCTCTGTGGTAACATGGTACAGAGCTCATCTGTGGTGGCCAAGGTACAAGGTTCAAATCCCTCCACAGGCAATACGCATCCAGATTGTACAGAAAGAAATGGCAAACTATTTAATATATTTATATTGTCTTAAAAATCACTATAGCCAAAAAATCATGGGATGATGGCTACATCCTGAATAGGATATTCTACCACTTTAATTTAGATAACAATTTAAAACATTGATGGTACCACATGATGATGATGAACTAATCTCTTTAGCTGTGAGCAAGTAGCTCTTGACACATGATGATGATGAACTAATCTCTTTAGCTGTGAGCAAGTAGCTCTTGACACATGATGATGATGAACTAATCTCTTTAGCTGTGAGCAAGTAGCTCTTGACACATGATGATGATGAACTAATCCCCTTAGCTGTGAGCAGGCAGCTCTTGATAACCCATAGTCTTTCAGACAAAAGCACAGGTTCTTCTCAGTTGTGAAACTGAGGTGACACCTAACTCGTGTAAGCTTGTCTTAAATGAATGATTGTGTAAGAGTTTTATTGGTGCAGGTTTATTCCCATAATGGAGGCATCAATGTATCGGTTTCCCAGAATTACTATGTACTTCCAGGAGCAAAGCCATAAAAGGACAAAGATGTAATGTTTGATAACCTGCATCTATTCATCATCCACAGGGATTATGTGATAGAAGACAAGATTGAGACAATTGATTAAGATTAAGATATTGAGACAAGATTTGACAATGAAGATTTTTCCACAGGTGACAGGTTGCCATTCTATACCATGTCACCACCAACCTTCCTTAGTCACCTCTTATGATATGTCTGGAAAGAAGACAGTAGCCCCATTAATTAACACCCTGAGCTAGAAGTCCAGGCTCTGATTGCGTCACGAGCGATGATACCAGGTAAAGATGTTAGGAATTAAAGGTACCAGGTAAGAGTGTTAGAAATGTATGGTATTAGGTTAAAAAATGTTTGAAATTTATTATTCTTGGTAAAAATATTATAAATTGATGGTACTAGGTAAAAATATGGTACTAGGTAAAAATATTATAAATTGATGGTACTAGGTAAAATATGGTACTAGGTAAAAATATTATAAATTGATGGTACTAGGTAAAAATGTTATAAATTGATGGTACTAGGTAAAAATATTATAAATTGATGGTACTAGGTAAAAATATCATAAATTGATGGTACTATGTAAAAATATTATAAATTGATGGTACTAGCTAAAAATGTTAGAAATTGATGGTACTAGGTAAAAATGTTATAAATTGATGGTACTAGGTAAAAATGGTATAAATTGATGGTACTTGGTAAGAGTTGCAAATTTATTATAGATGTTATAAATTGATGATACCATGATAAGTGGTCAGAAATTGATGGCACTAGTGTGAGAGTAGTCAGAAATTGATGGTACCAGGGTAAGAGTGGTCAGAAATTGTTAGTACCAGGGTAAATGTGGTAAGAAATTGATGCAACTTACCAAAAAGAAGCTGCACTGGGAGAAGTAGGCAGGCTAACAGGGTCTGAAAATAAAAATAAAAGGTTTTGTTTAGGAAATGTTCAAATTAGTTTAAGTTTGTGAATTCTGAAAGTTTACGAGTCTGTCACTCATGTTTGCCCAACAGACAAGCTGAAAGGTACATATATTTGCTGTATGCTAGCTGCACAATGTTTTCATGCTCTCCACACAAAAAAACCATGTTGGTAATATAAATAGATTAGTATGCGTGACACAAAACTACTACAAATACTAATAAGATAATATAAATAATGATAATAAAATAATAAGGATGACATAGTTAACATTTCATATAAGATTTTCATTGGAACAAAAACAAAACAATATTAGAAAAAAAACACACACAAATGTAAACCATCAAACAGCCAAATGATGGATGAATAATAATATTTTTTTATAACTTTTGTTATGTTACTCTGTTGTATTTTTTCTCTAATATATAAAATACACATGCAATGGTTAAATAATTTGTGCAGAATTTGTGGAGAAAGAATGTTATATAGGAAAGATTTGCAGAAAACAACCATTACTGTGTAGATTGTATCATATACAACCACCATGGTTGTATAGGAGCGTATTATCATAACAAATAATGCAGGGTTTTTGTTGGTGAAGTAACAAATAATGGCAGGTTTTTGTTGTTGAAGTAAAATGTATTTCTTATGGTACTCAGTAGACTAGTTGATAGTGAGCTTGTTTATTACAATATCATACATACTGTTAAAACTAAGAGAACACTGATAATTGACTGTGTGCTGCTTCTTGTTCACGACACAGCATTGATTTTTGGTGTATGAAGTGCTCCTATGATTTTTATCCCCTACAGCAGGGCTATTCAATTGGCGGCCCGGGGGCAAAACCGGCCCACGGAGGCCTAGTAAGTGGCCTGCGGATCATTGCTAAAACAGTGAAATCAAGTTATACAAAAACGAACCTCTGGCCCGTGATGATTCCCATTTCTACATTTTGGCCCCCGAGTAAATATAATTGAAGAGCCCTGCCCTACAGTATACATAAGCTATATACTTGAAGAGAAACTTTTCAAATAATTTGAGACTCTGATCTTGGCTTGAAAGCCTTTGTTTGAGATGTCTCTGCCCTAAACATCACTTCCTTATAAGATGTCAGTGTATTTACAGGGAAATGAGATGGGAACAACTAATAGTAAGACTTCCACCTGCCATTTATGTTATAAGATGTGACTAAGGAGGTTCGACTTGTTTCAATCCCTAGGAATTATGAACAATACAGCTCTAGTATCCTAATGGGGATAGGGTTCTCCAGAGTATTTTTTTCATATGTAGATGACCCTAAATGTCAGTGTTGTGCAATGCTTCAAGATGATTATTCTACACCATGATTTCTATTATGATGATGCCTGCAGATGACCCATACCTGGACCTAATCCTCATTACTAATGCCATCCTCATCATCACTCTCTTCTAAAACAAACATTAAATTAATGAAGACTACAGGAAAACTGCACAACATAGAATCAAACATGCACCAACAGATGACCACAAACAACAGCCATGTCCTACCATCATTCACAACTGCCCAACAGATGACAGTAAACTACAGATGACCACAAACAACATGACCACAAACAACAGCCATGTCCTACCATCATTCACAACTGCCTAACAGATGACAGTAAACTACAGATGACCACAAACAACATGACCACAAACAACAGCCATGTCCTACCATCATTCACAACTGCCCAACAGATGACAGTAAACTACAGATGACCACAAACAACATGACCACAAACAACAGCCATGTCCTACCATCATTCACAACTGCCCAACAGATGACAGTAAACTACAGATGGCCACAAACAACATGACCACAAACAACAGCCATGTCCTACCATCATTCACAGCTGCAGATTCATATCCATCAAACAAAGTGCTATCTTTAAACTGACTTCCTGCACCTAAGTGTGGGTATAGATCCCGCATGGAGATTTCTGTGAAAGCGGATGATGCATCAGACTCAGTTCTTGCTCTCAACAGTTCATCGACACGATTAAGTCCTGTATGTCCGCTCTTGTCATTTGATGCGTGAGTAACCTTGTTCGCTGATTGAGTTGACTGTAAGTAGCTTGGCTGTAAGGAATGTGAAAGTTTTGAGGTAACGTTAATTCTTCTCCAGACCTCCGGCCCAGATTTATTATTTTCTTCAACTTGCATTTGATCTGCTGGCTTGTCAGCAGTTGGACTGTGACATAATAATTTCTGTACAGATTTCAATGAATCTGATGAAATTTCAGGGTCATTATGTGAAGCTAACAGGTCATTCCGTGAAGTCTTAGTGTCATTTTGTAAAGTTTGTGGGTCACTCCGTGGAGTTTCAGAAACTAGTAGAGACGAATTAAGAGTAATATTATTTTTACTTTCATTTATTTGTTTCTGCTGTTCACTTATCACTGTTGACAACATAGATCTCGACTTCTGACTAGCTGTTGCCTCATCTTGTTCGTTGTCAATTGTTGATGGCAAAGGTCTAAAGGAAGAACCCGCATAACCTTCTTCTGTGGCTGGCTCAAATTTACTGGATAAAAAGTCTTTTTGACAACCACTTTGCACACCACTTCCTTCACTTGTTGAGCAGATGTGTCCTGAAGAGCACTGCAGACATGATGAAATGCTTGGTACTGTATCTTCAGCCATATTTGCATCAATAAATCCCCTAAAATGAGTACTGTCTGCAACATGAACAATATGAGTTATGACTGGTCTTCCCTTGCACGAGCAATCATTGCCGCTGTGTGTTTTTAACTCGACTTGACTACCTTCATACATTGACAGATCTGCCCTATTTTGAATGTCTGCTTCAGACAGGCAGCTATCCATATATTCATTATGTACAACATTGTTCTCACTTACTAAATTTAAATTGTTTCCTTTGTGCAAGAGTTCATCTCTTATATAAGCACTTGTAACAGGCACTTTCAAAATGTCAGTCATAGAAGTAATATTTGATCCATTGTTTTCAAGAATATGATCTTTATTTATTTTTAAATTATCTTCATCCACATGGAAAACTGTGCTCACATTTTTGTAAGAAGGACTAAGCTGGTTTCTGTCTGATGTATTAAGCGTACGGTTTAAATCCATATCTGTGGATAATCGTAGATGATTAACTTGAGGTGTACTTCCTGTATGAATATCACTGAACCTATCATGTTCTCTTAAACCATCTTTGGTCATCAACAATGTAGTCTTATGTTTCTCAGAATATTCAATATCTGAAGCTGCTAATATTTGGTGGCCATTATCTGCTGAAACATCTGTTAACACTCCGTTCATGTGACTAGTAGTTGTTACTGCTAACATTTTATCAACACCAGATATCGCTACTGCAGTATGTAATCTGTCCACATCACTGTTTGCTGTAGTATCCAGTATGTCCATATCAGAGCTTGCTGTAGCCTTTTCATTCTGAATAAGATCACGAGAAGCTTTCAATTCACCATACACTGCTTCATCACCTTGGTCATTTGATAAGTCTTTGTAATATTCATTACTCATGAGAAATGAGAATTCCTTTTCTGGCGAAGCTGAAGCTGACTGGAATGCATAGCCACTGAAAAATTAATAATTCATTATCAATTATATAAAATAGTCCATGAAATTAATAATTCATTACCAATTATATAAAATAGTCCATGAAATTAATAATTCATTATAAATTATATGAAATAGTCCATGAAATTAATAATTCATTACCAATTTTATAACATAGTTATAATAATTTATAAAATAGTTATAATACCTCTCTCTACTGTCAGGTTTTCCTACACTGGAAATACACTTGAAGAGAGAAAGGGTTCAGTACCTGATGGGCTCAGGCGCTATTGGGACAAGGACGCTCAGCTCTAGAACACCTTGCTCTCAAACGCGTGGTGTGAGACTCGAACTCGGACAAGGGGTACACGATGTCAGTGAATGACACCTCGAGTAGGAGGGTGAAAGAGCCAGGGTCCAACTCTTCTGGCGAGTTCTTCCTGATACGGAACCAGGCTCGCGGATGAGAAACGGTTCAGTACCCGATGGGCACAGGCACAGTACATCCAACTGCTCGAGATGAGTTCATAGATAGTGGAACACTTCGTGCAAGACAAACGCACTTGACAAGTGTCTTAGCAAAGAGGCACTACACACCAGCGTGCCCGGCGACAGATAGACAGACTGTCATGGACTAGGGACCAAACCCAAAATAAAGGAATGACAAAAACGGATGTGCTGGACCTCGGACGTCCAGGTCACAAAGTGGCCAACCGGGGTGCAAATAATCACAGTTCTACTGTGGAACTTGCAGAACAACGTACTTCACGCTCCCCGGCGGAAATCACACGATAATTTCGATGTGGTTACTTGAGAGCGAGCGCTGAAGAAGAAGACACCTTGGCTAAGAGGGCGAAAGAGCCAGGGTCCAACTCCTCTGTTGAGTTCTTCCCCTTAAGGAACCAGGCTCACGGATGAGAAACGGTTCAGTACCCAATGGGCACAGGCACAGCACGTCCAATTACACGAGGCAAGTTAATAGACAGTGGAACACCTCGTTCGAGTCAGACGAGAGCAAAAATCGTCTGGGCGAAGAGTCGCCACTACGCGTGCCTGGAGACAGATATAGAGGCTGTCACAGGCTAAGGGTGGCCCACCCGAATTGTGATGGTATGCCGAAATCAGATGTGCTAGGCCTACAAGGCGCATAACGGTGGCACAACATAATCACGCTCCCGGCGGAAATCACACGGATATCCGTGATGGTTACAATGGAGCAAACGCAAAACAAAACAAACAAACATAATACCTCTATCACAACAATACACCTCTATCACAACACACACCTCTATCAGAACACATGCACCTCTATCACAATGAGGCATGCCTCTATCACAACATCACACCTCTATCACAACAACACACACTATCACAATAAACATGAATACCTCTGACTGTCATAAGTATAGAATGAGGATGGTGAAGCTTCTGTGTACTCATTGTCTGAAGAGCAAGAATCTGCTGATCTGAAGCTGTCTTGTGTCTCCAACTGATGACAACATACACAGAACACAACACTATAACAATACTTTGACAATTTGCACTCATCAAATCAATACATCAGAGCTCAAATTTATTAAGCGTATCAATTCTTTATCCAATTTTCATCACTCCATCAATTTTATTCATCAATATTTCAAATCTACTAATTCATCAATATTTGAAATGTACTTTATATTTATTAATCAATATTTCAAATATGACTGTTATTGATCCCATGCTGCCAAGAGTAGAACTATACAGCAGCAATTGGATATTGACAACAGCAATTCCAATCTTTAAAATGAAAATTATTCTTTGTAAAATCAATATTTAAAATGTCTATTTTGCTCATTCCAAAATATTTCGAATATCAATATTACTCACTCCATCAATATTTCAAATGTCAATTTGATTCACTACATCAATATTTCAAATGCACACTGCATTGTTGTTGTTGTCGATATCCAAGTTATGATGAGTAATGCTACTCTTGTCAGCACAATGTCATTAAAAATAAGTGCAGGTCTTCTGAAGTTGACTTAGTGATCCATACAGTAAGTTAGTGACTGTTAAGGGTGTCTGTAGAAGTTTTTTCCTAACCGTTGAATGGTAAGGGCAAGCAATAAGGAGGTGTTTTACTGTTTCATTGGGATGTGAGCATTATCTACAAGTGGGTAGTTGCTGGGGTTTGATACAGTTTAAATGGCTATTGATCCTTGCATGTCCTGTTTGAAACTGAAAGATAAGAGACTGGTTTCTCCTGCAGAGTTTGTTTATGTTGTAATTGTCCTTTGACTCTGTAATTTCACTAAATACATTTCAACCAGTCAGACCATTTACCCATCTGTTCAGCCAGATTTTCCTGGTGTTTCTTATAATCTATTTGACTTCCCATACTACAAGGTCTTTGCTTTTCTTGTTTTAAGGTGCCTGTTTTTGCAAGTCTGTCTGCTACTTCGCTTCCTGTTCTATCACTATATTCAGGGATCCATTGCATGATCACACTGATTGGATATGTAGAGATAAGACTGTGCACTGCTCTTACTATGTGGAGAATATCTTTATTTTCATATGGGGGTATGTTTAAGTGCTTCCAAAACTGACATAGAGTCTGTAAAAATGACTAGGTCTGATGGTTTTTGCCCATGAGATCGAACTGTTGGTGTATTATGGCTGTCTTGAAGGTATCAGTCTCTGCTTCATAATTTGAACAATTTTCACAACTGGCCATGAGCCCATGGACTGCTGAATCAGTGACCAACTACTACTCATTCCATCAATATTTCAAATGTCAATTTTATTAACTCCATCAATATCTCAAATGTCAATTTTCCTCAATTTAACAATACACATACAAGATTTGACATGCTTAAGTCAGAGTATCCAAATATTTTCTCCTAATACACCTACATAAAATGTGCTAATACACCTACATAAAATGTGCTAATACACCTACATAAAATGTGCTAATACACCTACATAAAATGTGCTAATACACCTACATAAAATGTGCTAATACACCTACATAAAATGTGCTAATACACCTACATAAAATGTGCTAATACACCTACATAAAATGTGCTAATACACCTACATAAAATGTGCTAATACACCTACATAAAATGTGCTAATACACCTACATAAAATGTGCTAATACACCTACATAAAATGTGCTAATACACCTACATAAAATGTGCTAATACACCTACATAAAATGTGCTAATACACCTACATAAAATGTGCTAATACACCTACATAAAATGTGCTAATACACCTACATAAAATGTGCTAATACACCTACATAAAATGTGCTAATACACAAGACAGAAACAAATGATGAATGCTTACAGATCCCAAAGAACCCCACTGGTGACTGTACAGCATAGAGCAACAGTGCTCTGCTTCTCCTGTCGCATCAAGAGACTTTTTCCTGAAAAGATCAAGAATGTATGATAATAGTGCTGATAGAACTACTAAAGAGTATGAGATAGTCTCAATGAAGCCAGCTATTTGGTGCACAACGGCAAGATTTATACTTTGGACAGGATTTTCTTGTAATCTCAAGGTATGCTGAAGATTGTGTTTGATTCCATTCCATCAATCCAAGCATGTGTCTTCATCACAGTATATCCTTGCTTCGTTATCAAGATTAATCTGTTATTGGAATGTTCTTGAGGTGGGAAAGCATGATCTTAATAAGTATGACTCCTGACCCTCACTAGCTAAGTTGTAACTTCACTTGGATCTACAATCCAGCTGGGAGCTAAGTTTGTGTGATGTTCAGTCACCTGGAAATCAGCAGACCTGACTGAGCTCACTAATTATTCAAGATTTGAAATAAAATTATTCCAGTGTTTCACCTATCCACAAGGAAATATGGTACCAGGGCTCATTTTCTGATAATTGAGAAATATGTAATCGCCACTGCTAGTGTGGTAGATGACTCTGGTCAAGTGGTGTCTGATCAACCATTGACTAGGCAGCTGAGCAGTTATGGAAAAACTGCATGTTATGATGCTGGTTCACAACTCAGCTTAACTTTATCTTTACTATCCAGTTGCCATATTGTAAATAATGTGACATTACCATCTTATACCACATGAAGGACTCACCAGTTCCCATCAGACCAACCAACATTGTGACATTACCATCTTATACCACATGAAGGACTCACCAGTTCCCATCAGACCAACCAACAATGTGACATTACCATCTTATACCACAAGAAGGACTCACCAGTTCCCATCAGACCATTCAACATTGTGACATTACCATCTTATACAACAAGGACTCAACAGGATCCATCAGACCAACCAACATTGTGACATTACCATCTTATAGCACATGAAGGACTTATCAGGTCCCATCAGACCAACCACATTGTGACATTACCATCTTATAGTACATGAAGGACTTATCAGGTCCTATCAGACCAACCAACATTGTGACATTACCATCTTATACCACATGAAGGATTTATCAGGTCCCATCAGACCAACCAACATTGTGACATTACCATCTTATACCACATGAAGGACTCGCCAGTTCCCATCAGACCAACCAACATTGTGACATTACCATCTTATACAACAAGGACTCAACAGGATCCATCAGACCAACCAACATTGTGACATTACCATCTTATACCACATGAAGGACTCACCAGTTCCCATCAGACCAACCAACATTGTGACATTACCATCTTATACAACAAGGACTCAACAGGATCCATCAGACCAACCAACATTGTGACATTACCATCTTATACCACATGAAGGACTTATCAGGTCCCATCAGACCAACCAACATTGTGACATTACCATCTTATAGCACATGAAGGACTTATCAGGTCCCATCAGACCAACCAACATTGTGACATTACCATCTTATAGCACATGAAGAACTCACCAATGTCCCATCTGGCCAACCACCATGCTAAACATACCTAATCTAAACTCCTAGTAGATGATATATCCATTAAGTGAGGCTTTCTTCTTGGGGAATCCCCACAACACTCCATCTATTCAATTCTATTTTAGAGTAGGAGGTTTCTCCCTCAAATGATTACATATTGCAGAGAGCTGAAGCCTTCTGGGTATGCTCTGGAGAAACTTCCCACTGAACAAAAGGATACAAGAGATCTATTTTTCATAATTAAAACAAACAAAATGAACATTTATTTTCACACTGAAAATGTAATTTTTCCTCGATACAACGAACAGTGAGAAAACAAAATGAACAGTGCCTAGAGAGAACTTCCACACATTGAGCCAACCATGTAAGCGATTTTAAGGAAGGGAAAAGTTATTACTTACATTTGTACACCAGACAAGAAATTTCCAGTGACACACTGGCCATGGTAGATGCTTGCGCAATGTGGGCCTGAAAAGATGCAATTATGTATAATAGCAAAACTTTTAGATAAGGAGAAGCATGGATAAAACTGTTAAATAAGAGAAAAGTATGGAAACTCTTAAATAAGAGAAAAGTATGGAAACTCTTAAATAAGAGAAAAGTATGGATAAAACTGAAAATAAGGATAAAAATGTAAATTAAGAGAAAGTATGGAAAACACTATCAAATATGATAAATTATGGATGAAATTGCAAAATAAAAGAAAAGTATGGATAGAAATTGAATGATATAAAAGCATGGATAAAACTATCAAATAAGAAAATAGTATGGATAAAACTATCAAATAAGATAAAATTTTAGAAACTGTCAAATAAAAGAAGAGCATGGATAATACTGAATAATAATATAGTATGAAAGAAACTGTCAAATAAGAGGAAAGTATGGATAAAAATGTCAAATAAGAGGAAAGTATGGATAAAACTGTCAAATAAGAGGAAAGTATGGATAAAACTGTCAAATAAGAGGAAAGTATGGATAAAACTGTCACATAAGAGGAAAGTATGGATCTTCATCATGCTTTCCAGAACATGGTCTTCCTTATGGATTCTCTGAACACTGCACGATTTTCTGGACGAGTTGACCTGCCCCAGCTAGAGACATGCTTAAGCAGTCTGATATATCACTGTACTATCGTCATCTTGGGCACCATCTTCCTCTGTTGCCATTAACTCTGCTTTCAGCTATTAATCTTTCCATGTGGCTATGTCTCTTTATATGATCAAAAAACCACAGCTTTCTAGTTAAGGAGCCAACCCTCTTTGACGTTTATTGATCTTAACACTTAGTGATTTGTTTTTTTATATGTAATATAAATTACATTATATGTAATAGTATTTTACTAGCTTCACTTATCAAAGTGATAGTTCTGTAGTTAGTGCATAATTATAGGTTGCCATTTTTTGGTAAAGGAATATAAACTGATCAAATCCTTTGGCCATATTTTAGTTTTTCAAATCTTGCAATACAGATCTTGCAAAATTATAGGCAAAACTGTTACATAAGAGAAAAGTATAGATAAAACTGTCAAATAAGAGAAACACATGGATAAAACTGTCAAATAATAGTAAATTATGGATTCATTCATTCATTGGTACCCAGTGTAGGTGATCATGTTTCTCCACAGTCCTCTGTTTGTTATACATTTAAATATAGTTTCTGATGATTCTGCATCATGCCAGGCTTTCAAGCCAACCAAAATTTTCTCATGTCGTCTTCCTATGTCTCTCTTACCCTCGATCTTTCCAGTTGTTACGATGTTCTCCAGCCCACCTCTTCTCATGACATGACCCAGGAACTGTGATTGCTATCTTCTAACACAGTTAATAATTTCTCTATTTGAGTTGATGAGTTGTAGAATTATAGCATTACTCTTTTTAGCTGTCCATGATATTTTCAATATTCGTCTATAAAACCACATCTCTGTGGCTTCCAGATGTTTTCTTGCAATATTGTCAATTTGTCCATGCTTCACTACCATATAACAGTATGGGCTCTATGTAACATTTTAGTATGTTCTTTCTTACTTCTATTAATAATGAATTATAACACAAGATGTTCCTCATCTTCTGGAATGCTGCTTTTGCCTGTGTTGTTTGACTTTTTTTATCTCAGTCATGCATCTACCATCTTAAGTAATAATTGTTGCCAAATATTTAAATTTGTCTACTTGTTTAAGAACTGTCCCATTGACCTTGATGTTACATTTAGAAGGGTTAGATGTTTTAGATGTAACCATTACCTCTGTTTTCTTGGTGTTCAAGCTGAGACCTTTGTTTGCATTTTCTTTTACTGTAGTTGTAATCAATTGTTGTAGTTCTTTTTCACTCTTTGCTACCAGAACCGTGTTGTCAGCATATCTCAGGTTATTCACATTATACCCACCAACAGCTACTCCTGGTATATTTTCTATAGATCTAAAAATCATTTAACTGTATAAGTTAAACAGTTCAGGTGATAGCACACACCCTTGTCGGACTCCTTGTCTTATTGGATGAAATTCCCCTATTTGGTTGTTGATTTTGATTGCTGCTGTTTGTTGCCAATATTTGTTCTCTATTATTCTAAGGTCTTTACTATCAATGTTGATATCCTTGAACACACTGATGATTTCCTTATGTTTCACTTTGAATTATGGATAAAGTATGGATAAAACTATCAAATAAGGATAAAGTATGGATAGAAACTGTCAAATAAGAGAAACGTTTGGATAAAACTGTTACAAAAGAGAAAAGTATAGATATGACTGGCAAATAAGAGAAAGTATGGACAAAACTGTGAAATAATAGAAAAGTGCAGTGTTTTTCCAGGGCCAGAAAGTTACTTTCCATATGACAATGTTCTAACTTGCTACTGTAGTAATTCTGCTAGTGACAATGTTCTAACCTATTAATGTAATATATCTGTTAGTGACAGCATTCTAGCAGGCTACTGTTTATAATTCAGTTAGTAACAATGTTCTAACTTGCTACTGTAATAATTCTATTATAGTGACAATGTTCTAATTATTTTTTTGTTTTTTTTACTTTAAAATAGATATTACTATTAGATTTAAAAATAAAAAAATTAATGAATTTCAAAAAGCAAATCCTCTTTGAAACAGGCCTTTCTAAATTAACACATTCCTCAGGTTAAATCTTTTCAAACAACAAAGTTTTTTTTTAGATCCTGATTACCTTTTCCAGTAGTTTTAGATTATAAACAGAGCACTGTCACCTCCCAAGCACATCCTAATTAAATTGAATTGTTACATACTTTAGATATTTCATTTGTGTTGGGTTGTTTCCTGACACTTGTTTTGTCTTAAATTATTTAACATTCAGAAAAAACAAATGATAGTACAAGTGTTACTTACGGAAGAGTCTAGACTCATGTTTTTGCAGTTCCAACACTGACATATCTCTCTTGAAATACTGACAAAATGTATGATGAGATAATTTAGAAATAATGATGATAGGAATAAGCAGGTCATTTGAAATATTGGATCATAACTTTTTTCTTTGGATTTCAGGTATTGGGTCATGCTAGATCTGCAGTCTTCTTGCTAGTTCAGGTCTTGGGTCATGCTAGATCTGCAGTCTTCTTGCTAGTTCAGGTCTTGGGTCATGTTAGATTTGCAGTCTTCTTGCTAGTTCAGGTCTTGGGTCATGTTAGATTTGCAGTCTTCTTGCTAGTTCAGGTCTTGGGTCATGCTAGATCTGCAGTCTTCTTGCTAGTTCAGGTCTTGGGTCATGCTAGATCTGCAGTCTTCTTGCTAGTTCAGGTCTTGGGTCATGTTAGATTTGCAGTCTTCTTGCTAGTTCAGGTCTTGGGTCATGTTAGATTTGCAGTCTTCTTGCTAGTTCAGGTCTTGGGTCATGCTAGATCTGCAGTCTTCTTGCTAGTTCAGGTCTTGGGTCATGCTAGATCTGCAGTCTTCTTGCTAGTTCAGGTCTTGGGTCATGTTAGATTTGCAGTCTTCTTGCTAGTTCAGGTCTTGGGTCATGTTAGATTTGCAGTCTTCTTGCTAGTTCAGGTCTTGGGTCATGTTAGATTTGCAGTCTTCTTGCTAGTTCAGGTCTTGGGTAATGTTAGATCTGCAGTCTTCTTCTTATTTTTGTGAGTTCAGGTCTTGGGGCATGTTAGATATGTGGTCTTATTCTTGTGAATTTAAGACTTGCAGAACATGCCAGATCTGCAGTCCTCTTAATTTGTATCATCAACTCCAGGTCAGTGCAACAGCCCCATAGCTTTCTCATCAGCCCTCTAGCTATATCTGGTAGCAAATGGTTCTAGATCCAAAGAATATGGCTTTTTTTACCCTATATGTTTGGAGATTCACCAAAGATGGTTGTAATACACAGTATACTAGTCTTTATCCATTAGTTTACTGAGGCCACAAGATGATCGCCAGGGTACACACAGAACTGTGATAAATTACACAGAAATTGGCTGTATTCAAACCATGCAGTTATATGCACAGTGTGATCCAAAGTGGCCAGCATGCCATCATAACTGTGTGTTGTCAGGCTCTAGAGTGTCAAAGAATAGCAAGACTTTTACCTGCCAAGCTGTAGAAGGAGATTAAGGAGGTTTTAGAGTGGAGTTGACTGTTCACATTCCATAAAGGTCAAAGTAACCCAAAAGCCATGCTGAAGTCAAATATGCCAGGACGAAAGACATAGATAAAGCAGCTAAGCTGTAAACCATGGCACAAAACATTACATTCTCCAGACTATACCCTGCTAATCTGCAGGATTTTGAGACATTCCATTATTCAGACTACATTCTGCTAATCTGCAGGAGTTTGAGACATTCCATTCTCCAGATTACATTCTGTTAATCTGCAGGAGTTTGAGACATTCCATTCTCCAGAATGCATTCTGCTAATCTGCAGGAGTTTGAGACATTCCATTCTCCAGAATGCATTCTGCTAATCTGCAGGAATTTGAGACATTCCATTCTCCAAACTACATTCTGCTAATCTGCAGGAATTTGAGACATTCCATTCTCCAGACTACATTCTGCTAATCTGCAGGAGTTTGAGACATTCCATTCTCCAGACTACATTCTGTTAATCTGCAGGAGTTTGAGACATTCCATTCTCCAGACTACATTCTGTTAATCTGCAGGAATTTGAGACATTCCATTCTCCAGACTACACCCTGCTTATATGCAGGAGTTTGAGACATTCCATTCTCCAGACTACATTCTGCTAATCTGCAGGAGTTTGAGACATTCCATTCTCCAGACTACATTCTGCTAATCTGCAGGAATTTGAGAATGTTTGCACAAGAAGAAGATATCTTCAAACTTTAAACAATTGGATGTCTATGTACAAATTGGTGTACATGACTGCACACACACACACACACAATCTATGTACAAACTGGTGAAACATGACTACACACACACACAATCTATGTAAAAACTAGTGAAACATGACTAAACACACACACACACACAATCTATGTACAAACTGCTCAAATATGACTACACACATACTTCTTCTTCAGCATTCATTCTCAAACTCCCACTGGATCTCTCTTGTAGCAGCACAATGGTCCAAATAGATTTCCAGCCGGATGTAGTCCAGAAAGTGGAAAAACATTTTGTCACTGTTTTATTTGTGCTAATGGCCCAACACATCCATCTTCTGCAATACTCACACATACAATCTATGTTTCCTCTTAAGCTGTGCACACGCGCACACACACAATCCATATGAGGAGGTTTTCTCTTAAAGCTGTGCACACGCACATACAATCCATATGAGGAGTTTTAAAGCTGTGCACACACACACACAATCCATATGAGGAGTTTTCCTCTTATAGCCATGCACACACACTGAGAGTTGGAGTCTTCTGGTTATGATAGAAAGCTCTGAAGAACCTCCCTACCCACTTTTGCACTATAAGAAGCAAGAGCTTCATTTCTAGCAACTCCTGGAAATCCTAACAAATATTACCCAGGAAAGTCTTATGATCATATATCCACATCCATGTATGCCCATTTATTCACAATGTTGTGTATCCATGTAGCCACATCTATATATAACCATTTGTCTGCATCCATACATGCCCATATAACCGCATCTATATATAACCATTTAACCGCACCCATATATCAACATCCATACATGCCCATATATCAACATTCATATGTGTCAGTATATTACATCCATATATATCCACATCCTTATATATCCATAAAACAAAATCAGTATACATCCATATATCCACATCCATATGTATCCATATATCAAATACCATATATCCACATCCATATGTGTCGTATATCTATATTCATATATATCCACATCCTTATATATCCATATAACATTAGCCATATATCCAATTCCATATGTATCCATATATCAACAACCATATATACCAATATATCCACATTCATATGTATCCATATGTACTCATATGTCCACATCCATATATGCCCATACATCCACATATACCCATATATCCTCAACCATATGTACCCATATATCCACATCCACATATATATATTATGCTAATTGCTACACCACAAGATCACAATCCTAGAGGTTCAGAGAGTTCATTGGGAAGACAACGTTCTGGAAGAAATACGTCACATGACACACATATATATATATCCATTTAGCTTGGGGATTATCGCATGAAGCTACAGAGTGATATGCTATGAGTGGTACGCTCGGTAGGTGACATGCTGCTTCATTGAGACATGTGGGTAACCCACATACAATAAAGTCAATCTTTTATGCCTTTTGAATCCTTTTGATTTATATCCTCACCTGTGTATGACAATATATCCACATCCATATATGACCATTTATCCACACCTATGTATGCTCTTATATCCACATCAACATACAGAGAAAGCCAGAAAAGCCCCAGAATTTTTGTACATACTGTTTCAATATACCGGGTAAGTCTGCATTGCATGAAAAAAATAAAAAAAGGCAGACAATTATCGGTTCCCAACAATAAAAACCAACATTTGACAAAAATCATAATGGTACCAACCTTATGAATATATCGCAGTTTTTTTATTCCTTCTTTGGCACCCCAAGAACACAATTCATGCAGTCCTCGCATCGGAGTATTAAAACGTTTGGCCTTTTTTGTCTCAACAAGAACTGGCTGAAAGAAATCACATTGGAGAATTACAATGTTTGGCCTTTTTTTGTCACAACAAGAACTGACTAAAAGATATCACATCAGAGTATTACAATGTTTGGCCTTCTTTGTCACAACAAGAACTGGCTGAAAGAAATCACATCGGAGTATTGCAATGTTTAGCCTTCTTTGTCACAACAAGAACTGGCTGAAAGAAATCACATCGGAGTATTAAAACATTTGATTCTTCATTATAAACCAGCATCACAGCACTAGGAATATTCCTATAATTCTCAGCTCTCCAATCCATCAGCTTATCTAAGGAGTATAAGCTCAGTGTACCAGTAATTTGCTTTCAATTTTTTCCAGAGAGGAGCCACTTTCTTCTTTCTCTCCTTCCTTCCATTTCCATCATTCTATGAACATTGACTCTTTCAACCTCCTCTTCATCACTTTTTAGTGTATCCATAACTACCCTGCCCAAATAAACTTAGATCTGTCTCTTCTCACCACAAACAAATCCAATATTGCATTGCCCTCCAATGTGCCAACTGTATCGTTGCTTCTGACTCCTGTATGACCTGAAAATTAGACCCATATAATACTGTGGATGTAACTGAGTAGAGTAACCCACTTCTTTCTTATCATGAACTTTTCTATTTATATCAACAGTGTCAATTGCCATGCATGTCACAAGAGGTGACTAAGAAGATTGGGTGTTGGCTTGACTACCCATCTTACAGAAGGTCAAAGTTACTTAAATGAGATGTAATCAGATGTGTACAGCTGAATGTACCATCCTAAAGTGTCAGATGTGTACAGCTGAATGTACCATCCTAAAGTGTCAGATGTGTACAGCTGAATGGCACATGTGTCACAGACAAAATATAAAATGAGACACAACACATATTCGATTCTCTGAACTAAATCCTGCTCACCAGCAGGTATTTGAGAACAAATGCAGAATAAAAAAACGAGGAACTAAGTGAAGAATTCACAACTAGACCAGGTTATCATCATCAAATACCACCTTTACAAAGAAGAGGAGCTAAGTGAAGAATTCACAACTAGACCAGGTTATCATCATCAAATACCCCCTACACATCGAAGAGGAGCTAAGTGAAGAATTCACAACTAGACCAGGTTATCATCACATACCACCTACACATCAAAGAGGAGCTAAGTGAAGAATTCACAACTAGACCAGGTTATCATCACATACCACCTACACATCAAAGAGGAGCTAAGTGAAGAATTCACAACTAGACCAGGTTATCATCACATACCACCTACACATTGAAGAGGAGCTAAGTGAAGAATTCACAACTAGACCAGGTTATCATCATCAAATACCACCTTTACAAAGAAGAGGAGCTAAGTGAAGAATTCACAACTAGACCAGGTTATCATTATCAAGTACCACCTACACATTGAAGCTTGGCTGCATTGGACACCCAACATCATCTGTCTCTTGCCTTGTGGAACAGTTTGATAGACTCTATACTAGATCAGTATCAGATAATAGAACTTTGACGTTTTCTATGATCAGTATATAAAAGATAGATAATATCTACAATTTGTATGTCAAAACTCTGCTACCAATGTCAAACATGGTCTTTAAGTCTCGCAGCAAAGGAAAATTGTTAGACATGAAATGAAGTGTAATGATTAAATGTGTAAAGCTGCAATGATTACTAAACTAGATAAAATAAGAAATGAAGAAATTTGGAAAAGAGTAGGTGTAAGATCATGAATTGAACATATCAAAAGACAGCAAGTAAAATGATTCGGTCACCTTATGAGAATAAACCAAAACCAAATACCAATAAGAGCATATAACAAAAGAATATCTGGTAATATTTGATCAAGAAAATGGTGGATAGAAAACATCAAGATAATCTTGAACACACATGAAACATGCACTCAGCACAACCAAGGTGACACATCTGGCCTTGAAACAGCAACTAAGACTCCCACCCGTATGCTTAACAGCAAGTGTGGATACTAACATCCATCATTCACCTGGGGAAAGACAATAGACTATTTAAACTTCAGAGTAGCAGAGGATGCAATTAAGACTTGCACTCAGACCAGAAGAAATACAGCAGTAATGAATCATCCTCTCCCATTCATCCAACTAATAAACTTGTTGAAAAATAACTGAAATTTACAGATGTATATATAATATCTAGACAGCAAATTATTCAATCTAGGTCTATCACTTGACATATGCAATAAATCCAGGAGTACTAAATGACAGATAGACATGCAATAAATCCAGGCATATCACATGACATCTAGAAAAACATGCAATAAATCCAGGAGTACTAAATGACAGATAGACATGCAATAAATCCAGGCATGTCACATGACATCTAGATAAACATGCAATAAATCCAGGAGTACTAAATGACAGATAGACATGCAATAAATGCAGGCATATCACATGACATCTAGATAAACATGCAATAAATCCAGGCATATCACATGACATCTAGATAAACTATCTAGATAAAGATAGTTATTAGCCCTGGTCTGCCACAGGGATCGCCTCTATCTCCTGTACTTTTCAATGTATACACAGTACATATCGCTGGCAATCAAATCACAGGTGTTGGCAGAACGATGTCATATGCCGATGATATCCTGGTGTATAGACAGGGCAGAAATCGAGAAGAGTGCGTCGTGGAACTACAGAAAGAGCTGGACAGACTGACAAATTGGTGTCGAGATACGGGAGCAGTGGTTAATCCGTCTAAGGCATTCGTGACGTGGTTTTCCTTGAACAATCACATGGTAAAGACACCCATGCCACAAGTTTCGTTGTCCGGGAAAAGTTTAGAAAGAACTAGCACAATGAGATATCTGGGTGTGTTTTTTGACAGAAGCCTGAGTTTCAGGGAACATGTTGACCACATTATCATAAGGGCAGGCAAAGGCTTAGCAGCAATGAAGGTTATGGCTGCTGAGCAGTGTGAGCAAAGATTGTTATTTCTTTTGTACCAGGGTTTGGTTGTGGCTGTGGTGGAATATGCACTGGCAATTCTGACTCTTAGCCAAACTCAGATCGAAAGACTGGATAGAGTCCAGAATGCAGCAATACGTATCATTCTGGGATGCACAAGAGACACATCGACAAGAGCTATGCGATACCTACTTGACTGCCCAACAGCTGAGCATAGATTACAGTATTGCCATGCACGGGCGTACCTTCAAATACATACAGATAAGGAACACCCGTTGCATTCCTAAATACAGAAAGTTAAAGGCAGCAGACTCAAGAGAGGAAGGTCGTGGATGGGACGTGCTGACGATGTAATACAAAGCGTGTGCA
This sequence comes from Meghimatium bilineatum, assembly GCA_034231615.1. Taxonomy (NCBI): domain Eukaryota; kingdom Metazoa; phylum Mollusca; class Gastropoda; order Stylommatophora; family Philomycidae; genus Meghimatium; species Meghimatium bilineatum. The sequence goes on along the minus strand of CM067319.1, from coordinate 14,802,279 downwards.
GATTACAGGATGTGGCAGCTGGTGCGGAATGGATAGGTCTACCCACAGATTTCGAAACTTGTTTGAGAGTAGTAATATCACTTAGCAGGGAATGCAGAGAATGGTGTCCCACAGCTGTGGAGAAAGAAGTGCAGGCTTTAATCAGTGAGAATACCAAAGAGGGGGATGTGATTATATATACTGATGGATCTGTAATTAGGTATGTTCGCAGTGCTTGGGCCTTTACAGCTCAGTGCGCAGGTAAAACGATCAAGGAGGAAAGTGGTGCCTTTGCGGTCACTACGAGTAGTATGACCATGGAGACTATGGCGGTGACCAAGGCATTTGAGTGGCTAACAGAAAGTAACGCAGGTCTGCATCTTGAGTGACTCTATGAGTATGATTAAGAAGGTACAAGTGGGTCTCGTTCGCGAACAGTGGATTGAGGCCTTGAGAAATGCGAGCTTGAAAGCGGTTACATTTATTTTCGTGCCGGGACATGTGGGCGTTCGAGGCAATGAAAGAGCGGATCAACTGGCATCGTGTGCGATTGTGGCAAAGGGCGATGGGGCAATGGATCGCGCTGACGTTTTGAACTCCTTAAGAGATATAACACGCAAGAGTGAGACTAATGTGGATGATGATTCCTTTTCAATGGCTAGGATTAAAGATCAGGGATTGAGATGCAGTGTTGCTAGAGGTGAACATTTTGGAGGGCGCAGAAGAATGATGGTCAACCAGCATAGGACCGGTACTGTCAGCAGAAGTGTGATGGCGGATACACTCAAGGAGAGATCGGAGCAACTATGGATGTGTCCAGTTTGCAGTGATGATGATCCGACAACTAACTAACTAACTAACTATCTAGATAAACATGCAATAAATCCAGGAGTATTACATGACAGACATGATATATATATATTCTCTTTTTCTTCTTCATCATTTGTTCATATGACCACATTGATCTTTCTTATGAAGTTGTTTCATATGACCACATTGATCTTTCTTATTAAGGTGATGGTCTGTTTCCAGCTTGTCTCATCGCCATACAGTTTTTTTCCTTCAGGTTGGTTGGGAAGGGCCATACCTCTGCTCTACTTCTTTCATGAAGACAGCAGTCTGTAGCACATCTTCTAATGTCTGTCAGTCTTGTACACATGTCTGTCTTCTCCACATGGACACATGTCTGTCTAGTCAAGTTTTAGCATAATGTACAAGTGATAGTACAGTGTGTAATGGCCAGTTCTAAGAAGAATGTAACTTGTTCTCGTCTTGTCTATGACTAGGACGTATCTCTCGGATTATTTTCTGGATGCTCTTTTATCTATTTTCACTGTAGCTGTGTTTTATTAGCATCTTTATTTCAACATTTGAGGCACTATCCTCAATTTGGCAATTGTTTTCACTCACTTTGTCCAGTGGCAACACTTCTTCTTCTTCTAAGTTCGCTCTCATATAACCACAACGAATATTTCGTGTGATTTCCGCCGGGGAGCATGAAGTACGTTGTGCTGCAAGTTCCACAGTAGAACTGTGATTATTTGCACCATGGTTGGCCACTTGCGGTTAGGACGTCCAAGAACCAGCACATCCGTTTTCGTCATTCCTTTATTTCGGGTTTGGTCCCTAAGTGGCAACACTTATTTGTTGCAATTTGTCCTGGTTTCCACTCTTAAATTATGGTAAACCTAAATAATTAAACCTTGAACATTTTCTAAGACTATATGAACTATAGTATCCCTATTGGAACAAGACTTACTTTATATTCTCTCGGCTTGAACAGAGCCAGCGGAGAGATCCTTGGCTCACTGAGGGAGCCACCTAACATCAAAAATACAAAATAATGCCACAAACAGGAAGTAATGCAACCAGAACATGCACATACACAGAGCTACAAATATTTATATATACACACACTTCTTGCTTTAATTAACAATGATTATGCTCATATATTAAAGGGGGGAGGGTGTGTCCTGAACATGAATGTTAGGACTAGGAACTTGGCCAAAAGGTGTGTTGGGTAAAATGCTAAACAGTGTTGTTATTCTTTACTCCCCTTTCATACCCTAGCAACACATGGGCTGTTACTGGGGTTAAAAACGGAGAGTAAAAAACGAGCACTGGCTGTCATGTTTTACAGCTTGCCTGCAATATTGTCATGTTTTACAGCTTGCCTGCAATATTGTCATGTTTTACAGCTTGCCTGCAATATTGTCATGTTTTAGCTTGCCTGCAATATTGTCATGTTTTACAGCTTGCCTGCAATATTGTCATGTTTTACAGCTTGCCTGCAATATTGTCATGTTTTACAGCTTGCCTGCAATATTGTCATGTTTTACAGCTTGCCTGCAATATTGTCATGTTTTACAGCTTGCCTGCAATATTGTCATGTTTTACAGCTTGCCTGCAATATTGTCATGTTTTACAGCTTGCCTGCAATATTGTCATGTTTTACAGCTTGCCTGCAATATTGTCATGTTTTACAGCTTGCCTGCAATATTGTCATGTTTTACAGCTTGCCTGCAATATTGTCATGTTTTACAGCTTGCCTGCAAGATTTGCTTTTTTTGGATCAACACATCTGACATCTGCAAGGCATTTTTAGATCACTTTGACCTATGGGATGAGTGGTCAGCCCTTTGCCAACTTTCTTGTGACTTACAACATACATTCATTCATCAAGTGCCATCTCCACAACAAAGGTTGGCTGCGACTGACCTCCAACATGCCCATCTTGTGATGTTACTCTCCAACTTGTATGCATCGTGATGTATCTTTTGTCTACCTCTTGTTCGCCTCCCCTCGACTTTACCCTCAAGTAAGGTCTTCAACAAGGTGTCATGTCTTTCAATATGCCAAAAATAATTTATTTATTTGATCTTTATTTCCTTTAACAGTTCTTTTATCATACAAAATGTTGTTAGAACCTCTTTGTTCATTTTCTTCTCTTTTCTCAAAGTTCTCCCTATTCTTCTATATATCCAAATCTCAAAGGTATCAATTCTGTCTTCTAGTTCACTGTCCATGTTTCTGAGCCATACATTAATGTAGAATAGATGTAGCATTTTATAATTGTCATTGTTAGCTTGTTTTGTAATTTGTTTAAATGTCAATATTTTCCTCATGACATTGAAAGTACTTTTAACCATTAATATTCTCCTTTTGACATATGTTTCGCATCTCCCATAATTTGTGATTATGTGTCCCAGATAATGATGATTTATTCCCTTTAGCTGTGAGCAGGCAGCTCTTGACAGTCCATAGACCTTCTGGCGAATGCACAAGTTCTTCTCAGCTGTGGTGCAGTTGTGTAGAGTGTGTTGTGTATAGCTATAAGCGGTGGTAGTAGTTCTTGTCGGATGTCTGTTAGTTTATGGCACTGCAGTAGTAGGTGTTCCACGGTATCCTCTTGTACGTTACAGTGTCTGCAATTTGATTCATGTAATGGGTTTACTCTGTTCAGATGTATATTAATGGGGGTATGGCCTGTTCTTAGTTGCAATGTGAGACTGGTTTGTTCTTCCAAGTTGTTTTAGAGGGTCCATTGAGTTGGGCTTCTGTTGGTGTTCGTACAGTAAGCAAACAGTCTTTGAGCTGGCCCACTGTCACAGCCACTCTTGTCTGAAGTTGTTACTTAGGATTTGTTTGCATGTTTGTAGGAAGATTTTTTGGGGAAAACTGGAGGGTGGCAGCAACACCTCTCTTAGATAGTTTATCAGCTGTTTCATTTCCAGGGACCCCGGCATGGCCAGAAATCCAATAGAGGGTAACTTCACAATAGGAGGTGAATAATGGGTCAATTTGTCTGTTGATGTCACAATCAGGGAGTGTCTTTTTATTTTCTAGGGCGTGGATTGCTGATTTTGAATCTGAGAAGAATGTGTCAGATATATCGGTAATATTCTACTTGTTGTAGTATCTCTAACAACATACATAGCAAGTTCTATCTATCCATCTATCTCTGTTCCTTTAACACTAAATATGCTGCATAGGGTGGAAACCAGTACTTTTCAGTTTGACCAAGTCTGATTGAGGATAGAGGTGTCTTGAGACTTTTTTTTATGTCACCAATGTGGCATCACTACAACCCTGATAGGTTATGGATCTTATTATTATTATGCAGACATACAATCACATGAAAGTCTGTAAACTATTAGTGATATCAATGTTGCCAAAAAAACAGTTCATTTGAGTGTACAACTTCAATATGACTAAGAGTTTGAGATTCAAGGCACAGAGGAGTCAGCCATTTGTATTGTACTGGTAATGAGACTGGAAGCATGAATGGTGCTAAAAAAATTCAACAATATTTGAATGCTTTATACAGAATGTATTCTACTTATTATTTTACACAAGAAACACAAAGTGAAACATCTCAAAGATAACATTTAGAAAATGCAATTGAATCATATACTCACATCTGAAATCACGTCCTTCTACAGCACAGAATTCGGTGAAGCCACTCTCTGGCAAGCTCATCTTGTCTAGGCCTATAGAAGAAGACTCTTGATAAGCCCTATCTTCTAGTTGTCTGAATCGAGCTTCCAGTCTTCGGTCTGGCTACCAACAGAAAACAATAAATTGTACTAATCTACAGAATTATAGCCAATCATGTTATGTTATGTTATGTTCCTCCGGAGCCATAGGCGGCGCATAGGGCAGAAACCATAGCTTTCCATTTCTGTCTTTGTGTTGCCAGGTCTTTCCATTGTTGTATGTTGTTTAGGTTCATTGACATGCCTTCTCTATTAATGGTTCTTCGTAGAGTTTCTCTAGGTCTCCCTCTTCTTCTTACTCCAGGTGGCACCCAATATTGTGACTGCTGGGGAATTCTTAGGCTGTTCATTCTGAGAACATGGCCGATGTAAGTCCAACGCCTTTGTCTAATGAATATAGGAAAATAACGTTTGACAACAGTTGACTTAATAGTAATTATGGTTCTGGTTCATAAACAGTGGTAGGTTTTATGTTGGCAGTAGTTTACACAACCGAACAACCGAGTAAGCCAATCATAAACAAGTATTATTTTTTATCTTCTCTTTATTCTTGTACTTTTTTTTCCTAACTCATTGAAGAAGTGTAGATAACAGTATACAAAACAGATTAAAATCAACATTTCAACCATATGGTCTTTATCAAGAAAAATACAGGCAAACAGAACATATAATAAAGATAATAAGTTAATAAAATGTTGATTTAGTCTGTTTCACTGTTATAATGGTACTCATGTTTGTTCTCTGTTCGTATTTTTATCAGGTGTTATTTCCTATTTTGGCTTGCTCTGATGTTTAATTTGTGTTCTCTGCATGAGTTTACCATCCTTAAGAGCCTGCAGAAAAGATAATGCATCTGTGATGATGACCACCCTGTGACACTCAGAAATGGAATCAGAAATCAGTAGATTATTGCATGAACATCAGCAGTGTAGTTGATAGACTATGTTTCAGGATATTGTTTAGACTATGTTGCAAAGATGCCAACACCTCCATTCCAGATGTTTCTAGTTTATACAACTGTTTTATTTGGTTGGTTACATTTGTTATTTAAAATCCAACTGGCAACTCTTCCAGATGCATCGATTGAAAAACCCATGGCTTGTCCATTTTAACTGGATGTAAATAATAATAACAATAATAATACATTTCAGATGGGCTGGATGGTAGTTTTCGCTATTTTAAAAAGTATCCTGGTACCAATGTTAAACTTTTACTACTAACAAAAATGATTCAGCTGTATATATATATATATATATTTGCTTATATATATATATATTAATTATATGTTTATGTGTCTGTAATAGGATAATCCAAATAGTGATGCTATTATGAATATAATTATTTACTGCTAAGTTTGGTTTTTAATTAATTTGGTAATTAATTAATTAATTAAATAAGTTTGATAAGTGAAAATTCATTTTCACAAAATATTAATTTTTTTATATGTTTGTTCGTTTGTTTAGATCCTCAGGAATTATGAGATTTGAACCAGATCCTCATATGGCATCCACTCGCATCGCAACTTCAGTCAAGACATTTTCCATCTTCAACCGCACTGCATCCCTAAAAAATATGTGATGTTAGTCAACACATCCAACATGTATATTCTCAAACTACTATGAATATGGATCGGTAAATCGATACACAGACAACAACACACACACGCTACACAGGAAATATCTAGACTCAAGTTATGAGGCAAGTGGGTGCCATCTGAGCAGACCTGGTTCAAGTCCTGTTAGCTGATAAATTAATAACTCTTTATTAATAAATCATCAATGCTTCTACAGTATATTATTCATTTACTCAGGAATTGTGAGCAATTTGCTCTTACATCCTATGTGCAGTAAGGTGGTTTCTCTGAGCTTTCTTTCATTTCCAGGAGACTTCAGCTTTCAGCTTAGTGCAATGTCTATTGAAGAAGACTTCCATTCAGAAAGGGTCTTTATTTGTATATACATCGTGTCAGGCCGAAAGGTGCAGATATCGCAGCAATGCTGTAAACCATGACACAACGCATTCCGTTCTCCGGACTGCATCCTGCTGATCTGCAGGAGTTCGAGAACGAACGCAGAAAAAGAAGAAGTATATACATCACAGCTTATTTTTTTAAATATTGCAAACATAAAAATAAACTATCTATTTACGAGTACATAACTAAAATAATTGTATTCTCCATGGAGAGTCTTCTACTCTAGAGAAACCTTGTCCTTATCTAGCAAACTTGAGATACACTCCACATACAAGAGTTGATTTCCTCCCAGCAGTCTAGGCATGGGTCTTCATCACATAGGAAATCATAATTGGAGTAGTATTCCAACACTCATCTCCTTAGTCGTCTACTGCGACACACATGGCAGGCAGCGATATTACTTCTTCTATAGGCTCTAGCAACACACGGAAAAATCAAGAACACAGAAAACAAACACAATTTTTCTAAACTTACTAATAACGGCTTCAAAACAGATAGAATTTCACGAATTTCCAAATTAGACTGTTGTATCGTTTGTAATCCTCGGTATAACTCATTATCCACATTTTTTCTCGTGTCTAGAACATGATCATCTACTTCATCTGAGTTCCGCAGTCGCATTTTCCATACCTGGTTCAATAGTACATCTGAAATAAAGAATGTTCAGTTCATTACAGGAAGCAGTGATTGGAAGTTATGTTTTCTAATATTAAGCGCATTTTCATTCAGGTACTAACTGAACTCTTGATTAAAAATTCGACAGGTCTGGATTGATCTGCGCACCGAGAGCATTCCCCAGGGTCATCCAAGGGGGCGTGGGGATGCTCTCAGTGTGTAATGCATAGATTGCTGGATTCGCCAGTAGTCTTAGTTACTGTGAAATGTGTCTTTATCAATATTTCGTTTAGTTAAATAATGTATGTTTTGTTCCATTAAATTGTGACTTTTCCTCATAAAGAACCCAATGCTCATATCAATCAATCAATCAAGTGCCATAAACGATCATGTTTCTCCACAACTCTGTCTCTAGTATTCTCATTTGCTGCTATTTTAAGAATGCCTAAATCAAAAGTCCTTCTTCTAGGTTCGTTCTCAAACTCCTGCTGGTTATCGAGATGTATTCCACAAAGCAAAATTAGCTGAGTCATAGCTTACAGCTTTGCTATGATACCTATGTCAATCAACCTGACACATCCAACTTCGGCATGGCTTTTGGATCACTTTGGCCTATGGGATGAGACAGCCAACTCTATGACAAACCTCCTTAGTTGTCTTCTACTACAAGCATGAGATGTCAAGGAGCTACTAATCTTTGCCCCTCTCTAGGACCACAACAACACATGGGCGACTTGATGGACTGTCTGATAAGCAACAAAAATGTAAATCCAGGAAAGATAACGCACATCTCTAACAGAAACTATGGAGCTCTAGCCTTGTAACTAATGTTCATTTTATTATCACCATAGTCATGAAGATATAACGTGAATAAAGAAGAAGACAAGGAATATCCTGTACACAATGTCCCTATTCAACAGACACTGTTAACTATACATACTTTTAGTGTAGTCAAGATCCTTCAGATGTCTCTCTAAATCCCCAACAAACACCATCTTGTTTCCATATTTTAAATATCTGGCAACCTATAAAACATGAATAAGCTATAAATATTTTAATTCAGTACTATCAGACTTATGACTGCAGAAAATAAATAAATAAGATCACATTACAATTACATATAGTTTAATACTTGCATAAGAACATTGTCACATAAATAGCCCGGAAAAAAGTTTTGGAGGGTTAATGACAGTATTGTTTAATTTATTTGTACACAACATTCAAGTAATTGTTTGTGTGATACATGGTGCCCTATTACAGGAAGCAAAAAATATGTCCGCTGTACCGAGCCAGATATGTTGTAAAAGGAGATTATGGTATATGGTAGGGGAATATATATTCTACAAAATCCCCACTAAGGCCACCTCCTTGTCTTGATTAGAAACTGGCTTCGCAGCACACGGGGATTTCCCATAAGTGCTCCGCCTTCCGGTTCAGCAGCCATCACAGTGTATGTCGACTCAGAGTCCCGGCCAGGTGTTGATTGTGTGATCTTCGGGACTTTCCAAAAACGTACATTTCCTTCCCTCACCTCTAGATACACCCGTTTCTAACATTCTCTGTATGTGTACTTTCTCAGCCTCATTGACATCATCTTCATCTTGAAATTAACTTACTACTGCCTTCATTAAGTCTGCTTTATCTCTTCTCAGCAATGTGTCATCTATCGCAGTATTGCCTGCCAATAAGTTGACTCTCTCGTTTCCTCTGACTCAAATATGACCAGGGCAGTATCCATAAGGATATACAAAGATGAAAAAAATTTGCAAAACCACATCAATGTATTGCTATTAGCATGTAAGAAGTACAACATGAAAATTAATGTAAAAAAAACAAAAGTTATGAAAATTAACAAGTCTGCAATACCAATGGTTATAACAAAAGATAACACCAATGTGAAACAAGCCAAAGATTTAAATATCTAGGCCGCATTTTCCCCGAAAATGGAAGACTAGAGAAATAGAATCAAAGTGCCAGATAGCAAACACAGTGACCTACCAACTTTCACAATTACTTCTCCACCCAAAGATCAAGATGGAAATCAAAAGACAAATAATATTTACAATTTGTATACCACCACTCTGCTACCAATGTCAAACATGGTCTTTAACAGCCTTGCAGCAGAGGAAAATTGTTACTTGTGAAATGAAGTACCTGAGAAAAGCTGCAATGGTTACTAAACTAGATAAAATAAGAAATGAAGAAATCAGGAAAAGAATTGGTATAATATCATGTATTGAACATATTGAAATACAGCAAGTAAAATGGTTTGGTCACCTTATGAGAATGAACCCAAACCAAATACCAATAATAGCATATAACAAATAAATAGCCGGACATAAAGCCAAAGGTAGACTAAGAAAACAGTGGATAAAAAACTTCAAGATAGCCTTGAATAAACATGGACTTAATGCAACCAAGGAAACACAAAATTTGAATGACAGCTGAAGATCCCACCCTTACACTTTAACGGCAAGTGTGAATATGGTCAACCGTCGTTCACCTAGGGACAGACAATCGAGATGCCTAGAGAGTATGAGCTGAAGAAGAAAAGATACACAGAATATTATATCCAGAAAATGAAGAGCTGTTACAATGGAATAATCAGAATTATATGCAGACTACTGTGACAGCAAGATGATTTCATTGGGTTGGACATATCTTCTGAAAAAAGCCTGATGTTCTCACAAAAGTTGCTTTGACATGAATCTCAAATGGAAATCATCAGGTAGGAAGGATCATCAAGGATTTCCGGGCAATAAACAACAGTGGTGAAGATGAAAGTGGTGTCCAGAACTGGAGTGTGCCATATAAGTGATGGTCATTGACCTAGCGAGGTGAAGAGAGTTTGTTGCCCTTCAGGACATCACAAAGTGTAATGCCAATGATCAGAATCTGTGACAAACTGAGTTTAAATTTCCTTTAATTACAAGCTCATACTCATACAGCTATGGCCCTGATCAGGGCTGACCTCATCTGATTCCCCCCAATATGATTTGCAAAGGTTCTCTGAATGGTGCACCATAAAGGGAAAATTTGTACAGATGATGTTGTGTGAAGCTTCCACATGACAAAAAACATCACTATATTGGCATGTTATCTACTGAGAGTTTGCTGTTGCATACTGGTTAATCTGATAGGTTAAACGTGAGATGTGTCTAATCTCTAATAAAGGAAATAAGAAAACAACAGGTAAACAAGAGCACAAAATGTGAAAGACAACTTACCTTCTTAAACTTCCATGACAGCTCTTCATAATAGTACATCAGTTTTCTGCAGATTTAACATTTATTATTTACAAATGGTATATGGTACTTTTTATGTATAAATGATAAATGATATGTGGTGTTTCCTATTTACAGATGATATATGGTGTTTTATGTACAAAAGATGTGGTGTTTCCTATTTGCAGATGATATGTGATGCTTTCTAGTAGAACAAACTCATTAATTTACTAATTTTTCCTTCATTGCTTGTGTATAAGTTGATTTGTTTCTGGATGAGTTGATAAGTTGATTTGTTTCTGGATGAGTTGATTGATCTCTCACTGTAGTTCTCCTCTATTGTTGCTTCTACTTTTCATGTTTTTCCTGTATGTTCCATTCCTTCTACTCTCACAATGTGGCAAAAAATAGATTGTCTCCTCCAATGTTATTAATGAATAATCTTTTTTGCATATTGACATCTCACAATACTTTTTTTGTTTTCCTTTTTTTAAATGCCCATTGGACTGTCAACATCTTAATACATATAATGTTCCCTAATGACTATGTGACTCACATTCTTAGGGACTAGAGGTTTTCGACAGTGTATTGTCAGGGTCCAAAAGGGAAGCAAAGAATAGCGGCACTGTTACCTGCCATGCACGTCATCAGAGGCAACTAAGGAGGTTTTGGACGTTCAATTGGCTGTCCTATCCCATAAAGGGTCAAAATGATCCCAAATACATGTTGAAGTCAGACGTGTCAGGCTGAAGAACACCGTTATCATAGCACAGCTGTAAACTATGGCATAGTGCATTCTGTTCTCCAGACTACATCCTGCTAATCTGCAGGAGTTTGAGAATGAATGCAGAAGAAGATCTGAGGTTTTTATTTTGTGTTCATTATGACATCCAAAAAGCCTCCCTGCACACCGTAACAAGAAAACACGCAGTAATGAAAGTTCAGTTTATCACATCATTTACAGCTTACAGGACACATCCAGCAGAATGTAACTGTGTCACTGATACATCATGGTTATTATATCTGAACATTTTTTTTTAAATTCATTCTCCCACTTGGTCTATCTAGTAACAGGATGGTACCACTAGATTTCCAGCTGGATGTGGTCCAGAGAACGGAAATGTATTGTGACCATTTTATTTGTGCCAATGGCCAGACACATCTGACATCAGTGGTGGTAACTATGTTCAGTGTTTTTATTACTTCCACTGAACGGTAGACATCCATAGTCATATCGTTAGTGGGCCAGCCGTACTTACTGCGCACTACGTTAGTGGGCCAGCCGTACTTACTGCGCACTACATTAGTGGGCCAGCTGTACTTACTGCGCACTACGTTAGTGGGCCAGCCGTACTTACTGCGCACTATGTTAGTGGGCCAGCCGTACTTACTGCGCACTATGTTAGTGGGCCAGCCGTACTTACTGCGCACTACGTTAGTGGGCCAGCCGTACTTACTGCGCACTACATTAGTGGGCCAGCCGTACTTACCGCGCACTACGTTAGTGGGCCAGCCGTACTTACTGCGCACTAGTCACCAACCTCAAACCTAACCAGTCAAAATTGCTTAAACTTTCTGTTGATGCCTGTGTCGTTATCGATATATTTACAGAAGTCAACAAGTACATCTTCTGCCATGATCTACCTGACTTGGAAAGACATTTTTTCCTGTACAGTATTGCCTTCCAACTTTGGTCTCTTCTCTGCCATATTGTGCATACCTGCTGTCTCGTATCACTCTGGTCCCTTCTCCTTAACCAGACTGTCCAGTTTCTACCTTGTCCAGTCTTGTATCACTTTGGTCCCTTCTCCTTAACCAGACTGTCCAGTTTCTACCTTGTCCAGTCTTGTATCACTTTGGTCCCTTCTCCTCGAACACTGTCCAGTTTCTACCTGCTGTCTTGTATCACTTTGGTCCCTTCTCCTCGAACACTGTCCAGTTTCTACCTGCTGTCTTGTATCACTTTGGTCCTTTCTCCTTAACTAGACTGTTCAGTTCCTACTTGCTGTCTCATATCACTCCGGTCCCTTCTCCTTAACCAGACTGTCCAGTTCCTACCTTGTCCAGTCTTGTATCACTTTGGTCCCTTCTCCTTAACCAGACTGTCCAGTTTCTACCTGCTGTCTCATATCACTTCAAGGTGGTGAAATAGGGTATTAGCAGCTCTGATTCACTATCCTTGATTCTAGCAGATATTTAGGAGCCACTGATTCCCGTGCTGCTAAACATCTTCAAGGAAGCACAAGGTTGCCACTCTTGTTTCCTATGCCAGAAGGTGCAAGTCCCAAATTACTGTTTTCTTTCATTCTTTCTTTTGTTCGCTACTTGTTGTCTACAAGTTTTATGGATGAACTTTGTACATAAAACACAGCAGTATGAATAGTTGCTGTTTTATGCTCCATTGGAAACAAGAGGAATAAGTTTGACAAAGCAGTAAAGTCACATAAATATCAACAGCAAAGTTACCTCTGATCATCTGTGATAAAGGCAATACAATAAGGCCGAACAAATCCTCTGGCTGTGTTGTCATACAAGACCAGGTGATGAACCTAGATGAGATGATAATGGTGCAATCATTATACAGATCTTGTATCTCTAGCATTGACACTATTTAGATGCAGATACAGATTCGTTGGGCAGGTCATCTGGCACATATGTCAGATCATCGCCTGCCAAAGATACTTCTCTATAGTGAGCTGGAGACGTGCACACGATCTCAAGGTGGTCAAAAGAAGCGCTAAAAGGACTCATTAAAGACCTAACTGAAAGCCTTTGAAATAGCCCAAGATACATGGAAAGAACTTGCACAAAGGTCTACATGGCGCTCTACAGTAAAAAAGGACACATCTTGTGAGAAGAAGAGAAATGCAGCAGCTCAACAGAGGAGAGCGGTTAGAAAGTCACAGATAGACTGAAAACTGTCTACAGTGGTCATTGCATGCCCGAACTGTCCAAGGAAATTTGCGGCTCAAATAGGGCTTATTAACCATCTATGAACTCATAGACAAGGACATATCTCTAACTGAATTTTCAAAATTGGATGTAACAAATGGTCATCATCACTTGTGATGGACGAGCAATGCAACCGTTATGTACATCAAACACACAAATAAGACATATACAAACATTTAGCATATAAGAAATTGTACTTTCGTACATACACACATTTTTGCAGTGGAGTTGGCTGTCCCATCCTGTATATAGTCATAGTGACTCAGAAGTCATGCTGAAGTCAAATGTGTCAAGCCGAAAGGCGCAGATATCGCAGCAAAGCTGTAAACCATGACACAATACATTCTATTCTCTGCACTGCATCCTGCTAGTCAGCAGGAGTTACAGAATGTACTCAGATAAGAAAAAGGACCCAATCATATACACCTGTACTGCTCTTATATTCTGTGCAACAGAATAATCTCCATTATTGAAGATGGAAATAAGTTTTTCATTGTACCAATCTTACTTTATGGAAGTTCAGCATGAGCAATAAATAAAAGATCATTGGAAGCTGCAAAGATTTGGATGTATAAAGATGTTGACAGTCCAATGGGCATTTTAAAAAGAAAAACAAAAGAAGTATTGCAAGATGCTATGCAAAAAGATTGTTCATCAACATCATAGGAAATCATCTTTTTTTTTGCGACATTGTGAGAGGAGGAGAATGGAACATACAGGAAAAACAGAAAAAGTGGAAGCAACAAAAGAGGGGACCTACAGTGAGAGATCAATCAACTCATCCAGAAATAAATCAATGTATACACAAGCAATGAAGGAAAAATTAGTAAATTAATAATCACATCCATAATTCATTAATCTAATCCACAGATTAAGCAACTAACCACTAAGCCAATCAATGAATTATATGCCTTTGAGTATAACTATAAAGCTCCGCAACCCATAAGGGTAATAGAGGTGCCACATTGGAGACATCAGTCCAAAAAGACATAATCCATATTATGCCAATACTCCAATAGTAGCATTTCAATTCACGTAATTTTACTTAGTGTAACCTATCTCTTCTCTGAAACTTTCTTTAGTGGCAAACAGGAAAATCAGCAGTCACCTGCAACATTATACTGGAATCATCCTTTGTATACCTAAAGCAGATAGGCTAGTGACCCAGATTGAACTATGCTAAACTTCTTTGTTTGTTTTCAAACTCCTGATGGCTAGCAGGATGTGATCTGCAGAACAATAAGCATTGTCTTATAATTTATAGCTTGGCTGCGATATCTGCACGTTGCAATCTCCTCATCTGACTTCAGCATAACTTTTGAGTAATTTTGAAACTCTAAGGGCTGTAACATCTGATTCCCTATACACGCCTGCTTAATTACCATTTACAATATGCATGGAAGGTCAGTGCTGCTATTCTTTGCTCCCTTTTGGGCCCCAACAACACATGATAGACTGCTAAAGAAATGAACTTACAAATGCATAAACACCAGCTTCAATATCAGACACCACAATCTGAGCATCTTCAGAGATAGAAAAACCACTGAAATAAAAGAGAAAAAAAACTTATTAAAGTTTTACATTGGAATTCCTTTATAACAAATTGGTCGGGACCAACTGAATATTTATGGAATATAAGAATAAACTAACACGGCTGTAATGGCAAGGTTGAACACGATTTTAAAAAGTAAGATCAGTAAAGATAAGTCTATTCAGATCACTAGTGCTAAGTATACTAGTATACTTTTATATGCTAGTATATTTTTATATGCTAGTATACTTTTATATGCTAGTATACTTTTGTACGGATGTAAAAGTTAGACATTCATAGCAGATAAAGAAGGATTCAGTCTTTTTAAAACAAGTACCACAATAATTTGTTATATAGAACACAAGACAAATATATTTTTCTGGCAGTAAATAAAAAAACTTGCCGACTATAAAGAGCCACTTATGGCAGTGGTGAAACAGGACAAATTTGATTGGTTTGGACATGAAACGACACACAATTCACTTAAAAAAATTATTTTACAAGGAACATTTAAGGATGGAAAGAGAAGAGGTGTCAAAAGAAAAAAACTTAATTGATAACATTAAGGAATGGTTTGGGCATGATTTTTCTACACTCTGTGAATGACTGAGGATAGAGGTTTTTGGAAGGCTTTTTCTGCTGATGTCTCCAGTGTGACGCTACTACGACTGTGACGATTTATGATTGTTACTATTATTATTAAACTAACTGGGGATTTTGAAAAGTGTTGCTAAATAGGGAATTTTGTTATAAACATTTGTGCTATAAAGGAATTCCACAGTAGCTGAACCACAATTCTTCAATCCTGTGTTCAATCATTGTCAATCCTACCTTTTTGCTGACAATCATCTTATGAAAATAAGAAACAGTATTAAACTGATATTTGTGATTCAAACTTCATTTTGGTGTGACATGTCATTTCAAATGTTGATGTTATGGTTAACATTTTGGATATGTCATGGTGTATGAACATTTTCCAATTTGGTCACTTGAGGTTCAAAAATCTAGTCTGGATGAACTTTTCCTA
Source organism: Meghimatium bilineatum (assembly GCA_034231615.1). NCBI lineage: Eukaryota > Metazoa > Mollusca > Gastropoda > Stylommatophora > Philomycidae > Meghimatium > Meghimatium bilineatum. The sequence continues at coordinate 14,786,483 of CM067319.1, read as the reverse complement.
CTGCACGTTTTCTGTTATGGAGAGCAGAGAGGATTCTACAGTCTGTGGGAAAAGGCTACCAGGTACTTTGCTATAGAATTTGCCTCATTTGTACAGGTTGGTTTGTAAATTTTCTCTTATTAAGAGAGGAATTCATCAGCAGCAGGTGGAACAGAGTTGTTGATTAAATAACTACGAATACATCACAGAAGACCTATAGATACACAGGTATCTTCAGAAAATAGTGAAGAGCAGGCATGCTGATAGTTCTTACAGCAAACTTGTTGGACATTTTTATTTTTTTCTTGAAGGTTACTTCAAGAGAAGAGTGGTAGCTTAGTTTAAAGTGAATTTGCATACTATCATCAGGTTACATCATGCCAGGTTCAAAACCACACCATGACAGAAAATAATGTATATCATTATTTCTCCTGACACAATCGCTCCACCAGTCAACTCAGCTGTAAATGGGTACCTGATGCATGACTTAGGCCAGGTAAACAGAGCAAGGAAGGGAACTGGCTTGAAATAAACCCCACCTAATAGTTTCTGCAGCTATGAAGAGGACAACAACAGCACAAGAGAAACGTAAACTTATGACAGCTGAAATGGTATACAGAATCCTCGGAATATCACTAAGAGGCAGAGTGATATCCAACAAAAAACCGGCACCACCCAAATCTTGGAATAAATTAAGAGACAACAGATCAAATGGTTTTCACACACAGCAGACTACCACCAGACAGCATGCCACAGCAATCTATGCTACACAGATAAAGTGAAGGCAGACCTAGAGGGCAACCTTGAAAACGATGGACCACCGAAATAAAAGAGGCGACAAATTCCACAATATACTCAGCACACAAGAGGGCCATCTCTAGAAAACTCTTCTACCCCTGACGCTGAAAGGCAACAAAGGATTTAGGAAATAGATAGATAGCTATGAAGAGCTATCTTCATCCAAGATGGCAAGTTGCTGCCATGTAACCTACTTTTACCGTTACTTCATGACCGTAATTCCTGGATTTAATAACAAAAAAACAAACATGTTCAACTTACTCCGAGGGATTCTGGTGGTCCACTGCTAAGATTTTCACAGCAAATGTGTTCTGGTCAAAGTTTGATCCACCGTCTTTGGGAATTGTCATCTGTGATTTGAGACACAGCAAATAACATCTCAAATTTTAAATTATCATGTGTGATTTTAGACTCAAATTGTTATTTGAGACTCAAATTGTCATCTATGATCTGAGATGTAAATTTGTCCATCTATTATTTGAGACACAAATGCCATCTATGATTTGAAACACAAATTTGTCATTTATTATTTGAGACACAAATGCCATCTATGATTTGAGACTACAATTGTCATCTGTGATTTAGATGAACAAATAACATCTATAAAGTTATAATTGTCATCTATAATTTGAGACATAAATTTGTCATATATTGATATATTATGACTCAACGAATAACATCTCTAAAGTTGAAATCTGCTGAAGAAAGGACACATAAATGGCCACAGAATACACTCATGATAATTTGTTTCTCTCCTTATATATTGTCTGCACAGATATTCTTTATCTATCTGATGTTTCTATGCTCAATTTCTCATATGAATTTTTCATATTTATCATGTTAACAGCATCCATGATCTTCCTCAGTTTCTGTGTGCTTTGAAAATACTCTTCTTCTCCTGTGTTCTTTCTCAAACTCCTGCAGACTGCAGGATGTAGTTTCAAGAACAGAATGTATTGTGTGTCATGGTTTAAATCTTGGCAGCAATATATGTCTTTTGGAATGACACATCTGATTTCAGAATGGCCTTTGGGTCACTATTGACCTTTTTTGGGATGGGATAGCCAACTCAATTTTAAAAATCTCCATAGCCACCTCTTATGACATGTATGACAAGCCATATTATTGCTGTTCTTTACTCACCTTTCAGATCGGTAATATACTGGTGTATTGTCTTCTTCTTCTTCCTTCAGCGTTCATTATCAAACTCCCAGTGAATCTCTCTTTTAGCAGGATCATTGTCCTACTAGATTTCCAGCAGGATGTAATCCAGAGAATGGAAATGCATTGTGTCACCATTTTATTTGCGCCAATGGCCTGACACATCAGTCTTTGGCAGACTCTGGTGTATTTGATAATAATTTAAAGCGTTGATGTGGGAGTGACATGACCAGTGTCAGAGATTATTATATATATAAAACAAACAAATAGAATAGATTAACAATTACAAGCATACAGATAGATAAAATACATATTTATAAAAACAATACACTACCAGCGGTTTTGGTCCCTCAACTTCGGAGAATTCTGCAACCATGATAAAATCTTCACCGAGTCCACTTTTTCCCTTCCCTATGTTCCAAGGATGAGGTGGGTGATAGTTGGGTCGAAGGTAATCTGGTAACTGCTCCTGGAACAGTACATCATTTTGATATGCTGTGTTCAGAGAGGGCTGCATGTATGAAGCTACCTGTGCATATTCCCCAAACATGTTCTCTGTTTATCTTCTGTCCTCATACATGACACTGAAGAAATGTAGACAACCATGGTAAGAACATTTATATTTAACTTTTATAGATTTATAAATATTTATATTTTTATTTATCTTCTGAGTTTATTCTCAAACTCCTGCAGATTCATCATCATTAACTCGCAGTGGACCAAACGACAACCTATTTGTCGTTTTTCCCTATGTGTTGGTTTTATCCATGGTCCACTAAGGCTGGGTCGACCTGGGAGCCGTTGCGATCTGAAAAATATTTCCACCTCAACTGGGAAATGAACCCAGGACCACTCATATGTGAAGCCAGTGCGCCAACCACTGCGTTAACGCAGCAACCCCATGCTTCAATTTCACATTTGACTCTTTCTCTGCCAGTTTTTCTGGCAGTCCATGGTATTCTCAGCATTCTTCTGTAGAACCACCTCTATGTTGCTTCTAATTTCCCACTTTCTAATTTGTTTATTGTCCAAGACTTGCACCCATATGTTAATATAGGGGTTATATAGCACTGCAGAACTCTCTTTCTCACCTCTAATGACAAGGTCATATTACACAACATATTTTTCATTTTCCTGAATGTTGTTTTTGCCTGTCCTATTCTGCTTCTTATTTCTGTTGAACTTCTTCCACATGCTGTAATCGTTGTACCTAAATATTTGAATTGGTGGACCCGTTTTAATACTATATGCACATATATATATATAGAGAGGAGAAATGGTATTGGAAATGAATAATATTATTATTAAACATAACATGATATAAATAGGCCTACAGGATAAGCAACGGCAATGTATTATAATTATATTATTGGCAATAATATTGCAAGATGGATATTGTTCTGGAGCCAATGGGGAGCCGCGTTAGCGCAGTGGTTAGCGCACTGGCTTCGCATATGAGTGGTCCTGGGTTCATTCCCCAGCTGAGGCGGAAATGTTTTCAGATCGCAACGGCTCCCAGGTCGACCCAGCCTTAAATGGGTACCGGATTAATCCGGGAAGTAAAGACTGCGAGGGAGAGGAGATGGCTACCGCCCTCATTTGCAGAGCCTGTGAAATGTAAGATCGCTAACATCTCACACCCCTACGGCATTAATAAATGCTATGGGTTACTTTACTTTTACTTTACTATTGTTCTGGAACCAGCTGCAAAAGAAGAGGGAGGCTGAAAATCAAGAAACACGAAATACCTGGAGAAAACAAATTTAAGATAATACTGAACATTATTATTATTAGGGAAAGGTGACACAATATTTTTTGAATTTTGGATACAACATAGATGAGTAAGTATAATTACTAAAATTATAATAACTTCTAGTCTTTGATCTCACTCTACTCTAGGTAGTCAGAACATGATGGAAGTAAAGGCAGGTTGGTTATTCGACTAATAATTCGGTTAACTTAAAAAAAAGTAAAGGTTTAACCTTCACTGCGCCTATATTAACACCGGTCGACACACAAAAAATGGCGGAGTGCGCCATTGGCAACACACCCCATCCAACGAGATATCGTGAGATTTACACGTACCACAGCCTGAGCACATAGCTGGGGACATGCGCAATCGAAGCCGGTACATCCCCACATCCGACATGATCGTTGTTGAAAATGTCTAGTTAGAAAGTACACGTTTAATAGCAATTAATCTGACCACATCTGCGCACCGGTACGATGCCATGATGGTGGATTGGTTGTATAGGCCTTTCTTTCATCGTATTTTGAATAAAATAACATTGAATCATGGCTTGAATCATGAATTATTAGGTTATTTAGTTTCACAGCAGTGAATATACAGAATGCCATGTTGGTTTGGGGACTTGTAGATGTTTGATATCAAATATGTTGAAGTGGCACCAAAAATGACTATAGGTTTAAGCTCAAAGAGCGACTTTACTGCAAATCTACATGTTTTATACAGTATCCCCAGCAATATTTTTATAATTTTGCAATCAAAGAACATAAATACAACAGATTTACGTGTGATTTAGTGTACAGTGTTGCCAAGCAATTTGATAAGTAAGATAAGTTATTCTTTTACTTATTTTTTTTCTCTTTATTTGTTATAAAATATATGGGTTTTTTTGTGAAAAACGTCTTTACCACTTTCTCATACGTCTGGTATCACACATACGTACATAAATTACATCAATATATGCAGAATTCAATTCTTTATTTATATGTGCAAATATTATTTAAATATCTCTAACAACCAAAAAATTATCACATTTTCAAAACAGTTACCATCAATAACGCAAATTTTCCAAAAAAAATCCGGTGGCAGGGAGACGTTTCGTATTTTTTAATCTGGCTTGCTAAAGTCTAAAGGTTAACCTTCACCGAGCCGATATGATATCCAGCCGCCGAAAAACAAAATGGCCACGCGCGCTGATGGCGGGCCGTCCCACCCAGCGAGATTATCGTGAGATTTACACGTACCACAGTCGTGCACATAGCTGGGGACATGCGCAATCGAAGCCGGTACATCCCCCACTTCCGACATGATCGTTTTTGAGAATGGCTGGCTATTCGTAAAAGTTTAAGAGCAATTAATCTGACCACATCTGTACACCGGTACGATGCCATGATGATGGATCGGTTTTACAGACCTTTATTTCATCGTATTTCGAATAAAATAACATTGAATCGTGGATTGAATCATGGATTATTAGGTTATTTAGTTTCACAGCAGTGAATATACAGAATGCCGTGCTGGTATGGGGACTTGTACGTTTGATATCGAATATTTTGAAGTGGCAGAAAAAATAACTCTAGGCCTAAGCTCAAAGAACGATTTTACTGCAAATCTACATGTTTTATACAGTTCCCCCGACTATATTTTGATAATTTCGCAGTGAAAGAACATAAATACAACAGATTTACGTGATTTAGTTGACAGTGTTGCCAAGGAATTCGATATGTAAGGTAAGTTATTTTTTTTCCTTATTTTTTACCTCTTTATTTGTTATAAAATATGTTTTTTGTGAAAAACGTCTTTACCACTTTCTCATACGACTGGTATCACACACACACGTACATAAATTACACCAATATATGCATAATTCAATTCTTTATTTATATGTGCAAATATTATTTAAATATCTCTAACAACCAAAAAATTATCACATTTTCAAAACAGTCACCATCAATAATGAAAATTTTCAAAAAAGAATCCGGTGGCAGGGAGACGTTTCGTATTTTTTAATCTGGCTTGCTAAAGGTTAAGACAAGTAGACAGAATATCTGTGCTGAACACCTACACCGAGTTGAAAGTGGAATCATAATTGCTCCTACATTATTTCATGACATCATATTGACAACTCCCCCAGTAATTTAATATCATCATTATGGCTTATAAAAAAAAAAGATAATGTGACATTAGTGACTGACAAAATGACATCATTAAATTAAATAGCAGGTAACTGTAAAGATCGGTAGTCCAAGTCCTAGACAACATATTTGTCTTCATACAAATATTAATATTACTTACAGTTTTAAATAATATCCATTTCACATATGAGTTACATTATCTAAGATGTCTGTAAAATACTTCATATCGTTTTATTATCTTTAATCATTCAGATGGTGTATAGTCTACAGTGATTGTTTATCTCTGGCAGGGGAAGAATTCTTTGATCAGGTGCTCACAACTTCCGGTCTGTGGCACCAAGTGTATCTTAACTTGTCTATCATGACGACAATTGTCATAAATATTGTTCTTAGCTCTACTTCTTTAATTCAGCAGTGTTTGGACTCTTACCCTTCAGCAAACCCCATGTAGTAATATCTGAATATGTATGTACGTTATTGCTTTGTTCCCCATTACATGTAATAAAAGTGTTCAATGCGATAGTTGCGATATATTAAAAATTACTATAATTTAAAATTATTAAATTATAAACTAGATTTGATTGCAATGGATAGATGTGTCACTTTAGAGTAGACCCACAACGTCAACAGACAACTTCTGTCAATATTGTAAACTTATTTTAAGGTCGTAATCATTGGTGTCTTGGTTATACTCAAAGTTACGGCTCACTTTCAAAAATAACTTAAACATTTAAAAAAAATGAGAGTAGGCCCTATAGAAAATACAGAGCGGACAACATAAATGGGCAACAAATTATAACTTTGTTGTAAGTTTTTTTAATAGGGCAGAATATGCCTTAGTAATCTAATAATATGTTATTTTATGTATATCATATGGACACAAGCCACATAGATGTCAGGTGACACCCCCCCCCCTAATGTTTGTAATTATAGGCTATAGGCCTAATTGCTAACTAGTATTGGGGGGAGTGCAAAATCAATTATAACAAAATGTGAACTTCATAATTAACTGACCCCATCCCCCTACAAAAAGTCATGGGATCGCACATGGTTGATAAAACTACCCAGAGTCTTAAATGGCTAGGCCTATATTATATATATGTAACTAAACAGCATAGTAAAATTATATTATGCATTGTCATTGTTGGCATGACTAAACCAGAAGAGGACAGACTGAAACTGGCTGCCATCCAATTTTATCCGGCCATTAAGATTCACTGAAATAAGCCTATACCATGGTGTCAACTTATTTTGCCAAAAAACTGTCAAAGATTGCACCACTTAGAAGGTAATATTCTGTAGCCTATTACCTGCCACATCTGATAATAACTAACCAACAATAGGCTAATATTTGAGAAACTAATATTATCCTACTACTGAAATGAAATGTGTGAGACATATGATTGGAGTTAGCTTGAGAGACAAAATCAGGAATGAAGCACTAAGGAAACAATTAGGGATCTAGTCAACAATAGAATACATCCAGAAACAACAAGTTAAATGGTACGGCCACATAACTAGACAGAAAGAGCAAAGTATTATCAAAAAAACATTTAACAAACGATACGAAAACAGGCAACCTATTGGACGGCCTCATAAAAGGTGGATAGATAGTGTATTAGAGACACTCGGAAATATAACAGGGGAAGAGGCAAATAGAAGGGCAAAAGACCGTATAATCACTCTCCCCTCAACACCGAAAGGTACATGAGGACAGAAAGAAGAAGTAGAAGAATATTACCCTGTAAGTAACTAAGCCTGTGCTATAACATGCATGCAGACATCTGGCATTTTGCTAGGTAAGATTACAGTTACGAGTGTAGGCCTACTCAATTCATGCATAATGTAAAAGGCTATTATTCCATTCCTTTTACCATCAATTCCTTAGTCAACACAATGGAAAATTAATGCCCAAACCAGGCTGCTCCAAAAATGGCCAGTGACAAAGAAGACTAGCATACTTTCTTTCCCTTCTAGATGTCTACACAGTCAGACAAGTTAGTCGTTAGATCATCGTCACTGCACTCCTGGCAAGTCCATAGGTACTCAAATCTCTCCTTGAGTGTGGCCGCCGTTACATGTTGACTGACAGTCCCAGTACGCAGTTGATTTACCACCATTCTTTCTTGCCCACGAAACCGCTCCTTTCTAGCGACACAACATTTCAAACCAAATTCCTTTATTCTAGTTATGGAACACGAGTCATCGTCACTTATACAGTAATTTGTTATGCATTTTTCCGTATGACATTCAGAATGTCTGTTCAATCCATTGCTCCACCGACAGCTGTAGCAGCAGCATGTGCATCCAACTTGTCTGCTCTCTCATTACCCCGGACTCCCAGACAAAAATGAAAGTCTACGCATACAGGAATTCTTCACTGCATCCAACCACTGTTCCCGAATGTACCCCGCCGAGTGTACCCTTGTCAGACAAGTGTTTTACTCTACTATTGTCTGGATTTTTCTTTTTGATTATGTACATCTTGTTGCAAGTATGGGCAAGTATTCACAATGAAGACAGTTCTGTGGGATATATTCAGAAGTCTACTAATCTGTTCCACAAGTGCACAGTGATGTAACAGATAGTTTCATCCTATGGCATGCTATTTTTTGCTACTTTTAAGCATGTAGGCACTTGCAGGCTGTTGATGTTAACAATGATGAATCAAGAACTTTTGATTATGAATGTATTCTTCATTAGAAACCAGCATCATAGTACAGATCCCATGTGCTTCCATCTATGTTCCAGCAGCCACCCGGGAGTGTGCAGACTAAAGTCCCAGTCAGATTATAGAATCTTATGGTTTTTATGAAAAGGAAACACTGCCTCATCCCTGGTCACTTTTATTTATCTTCTTAGTCTATTTTCCAATGGTAATATAAAATTAGACTAACATTTTTGTTCTCGTGGGGTATAGAACATCAACTATTACTCTACGCATCTTTTCAAGCTTATTTTTTACATTCCTTTCTACTTTTTTCCACTAAATATTCTTTAACTTCTCATATTTTTCTTTTTTTAAACATCTCAAGATCAGCATCAAAATTTCTTGTTCGTAATTGGTTTTTAACCTGTTTCTTGGTCACCTAAACTTTTTTACCTGATGATTTAAAAATAGCACCAGTTTTTCCTGTCATCTCTAGTTTTTAGATAGACCTACATACAGTTGGTAATTTAGGTAATTTAATTTTGTACCTCTTGTAGTGATGTACACTCCTTTAAACCACTGACGTGTACATGTGGACAGGCAGCACAGAGTGCCATACATATACTTCAAGAGTGTTCTGAGCATGAAACGTTGAGGCAGACATATTGGCCAGAGGAAACAACACTGAAATCAAAGCTCTAAAGGCACTGTGTGAACTACAAAAGACAGTGAGTTTTATTCAGGAGACAGAATTACAGATATAGACATGTTTCAAGTGAACGAAAGAAGAAGAATAAACCACTGACATGAATCAAATTCAGTTGTATTGAAGCTTTTTGCCATAAAAAAATAGTGGAAGTTGTTCTTCAGCTAACCACAACCTCTGAGGTTACACTAAATATAACATACATATGCCTACATTTATGGAGGTTTTTTCTAGAAAGAAAGTGGGGATGTATATAAACAAATGGATAGTCTCTATTTTATTGCAATCTCCTCTTGTGTCGTGTGACGTATTCCTTCCAGAATGTTGTCTTCCCAATGAACTCTCTGAACCTCTCTCTGTCATGGGCGATGTGGCTTGCATTAAGTTAGATTAATCCATTGGAAATTTCTAGGCACAATATTCCCGTAGGTTGCCATTACTTTCCGGAAGGAACAACCGTTAATCGAGCACCGTAACGAGAACACATTCGTTCTAGGCCATTTTGGCGGAAGCCCTCTTACAATATGCAAATCAAAAAAAGGTAAGTAATATTATTGCAATATGCATGGCAGGTCACAATGTTTCTATTTTTGCTTCATTTTCTGAGCACCGCACCACACAGGTGATTAAATTACTTCATGTTTGATTAAATTTTGCCTGAATTACTTACAGATTTAGAAAGTGAGATTGTTGTAACATTGCATACAATATAAGATTTTGTTTGTTACTGTCCAGAAAATATCTGTTGATAACAGTTGGTCAGATACTTCAGTTGAAATTGTAGGCTATTACAAAATAAAATAGCACCAAGTGAATACCAGAAGTGACTGAAGACTTGCAGACGTGATTGTAGAGCAGATACAACAAAGCAAGTGATGATGCTGAAACAGCAGAGTTTTAAGGAATCCACAGATCAAGAAAGTCAGACTAAAAGAGATTTTGGTTCCTTCCATGCTTCAAATGTGCAGGAACTATTAGCACTTTCTGAGGTAATTTTGAATCACATAACACTTTAGGGTTTGTGAAGTACAGTACTTGAGACTTTGTAGTGCTAGGTCATAGCATGTAGAGACATCACAGTACTAGATGTTAGTATTTAGAGGTGATGGGGTCAATATGTACTGGTCAAAGACCAGTTTTCTCGTTTGGGTAGAAGCCAGCTCAAGTTGTAATAATACACCCAACAGCCATAATAATGCACACAATCAGTTGATAGATTAAGTCCTTGGTTCCCCCTGGGGTGTGCACATCTTCAAGTGCATAGGTCAAGGACAAGGATTTTCCAGTAGACCTGTTAATAGATCTTTCCAGTATTAATAGAGCTTTCCAGTATTAATAGATCTTTCCAGTATTAATAGATCTTTCCAGTATTAATAGAGCTTTCCAGTATTAATAGATCTTTCCAGTATTAATAGATCTTTCCAGTATTAATAGAGCTTTCCAGTATTAATTGATCCTTTGGAATCTAAAAGAAATATCTGTAAGCTCTCCCATTAAAAAAAAACAATGCCTGGAAACACTAATTTGGAGCCAAAAGTAAACTTCACTACCTGCAATAGGTAATATGAAGAAATGAATATGGTGTAGTTGTCAATGTAGAAATGACAACTTTCAAATACCTAGGATCCTGCAAGATGGGAAATCCAAAACAGAATTAAAGAAAATGCTGGAAATAGCCTTAGCTGCTATGTCAAGGCAAACTTCAATATGAAAAAGCAACATCAGTGTTAGAGTGAAGATGAAAACTCACTAGTACTTCTATTATGCTTTATGGTTATCAATGTTGGACACTCACTACATACATGCAGAGACAGATGCAAGTGGTATACATTAATTATGTAAATTTTCTATAGAAATCATAAGATAAATGTATATACAAGAAAAAATGTAGAGATGATTGCAGGTCCACAATAATCACTAATTTCAAAAGTAAAACTCAGCTGAAGACAGGTGTGTTGGGCCATTGGTGCAAATAAAATGGTGATACAAAACATTTCCATTCTCTGGCCTACATCCTCCTGGACATCTCTAGTAGGACCATGGTCCTGCTACAAGAGACATCTAGTGGAAATTTGAGAATGAACGTTGAAGAAAAATAAGAAAAGTAAAACGGCAAAAACTTGCATGGTTTGGATATGCAAGTCGACATGATTCTCTGTCAAAAATGATTCTGCTGGGAACAGTTGAAAGTGGTGGAATTAAAGGAGACTAAAGAAAATAATGGGAAGACAACATCAAAGACCAGATCTCACAAGATTTCTCCACTCTCATTGGCATTGCTGATGATAGAAATCGCTAGAAGACTGTATATTGATGCATCCAATGTAGTACACAAAACTACAGCCAACAGAATAGAGGCCTTCAAAATGAAATGCTATAGAAAAGTCCTGAGAATATCATGGACAGCAAGAAAGACCAACCAAGACATGCTAAGAAAAATCAACATTCACGAAAGTTGGCATTTAAACACCATATTAAGAAGGAGGTTACTGGTATGTATTTTCAACTATGTGAAAAGACACAATGGCATGAAAAGAGTGTTTTTGGAGGGGGCAGTGGAGGCAGCGGCTGACCAAGATGTCGCTGGACAAGAGATATTCATAAATGCATGCACATGTCGCTGGAGGAAGCAGGACAGCTTGCTAGAGAACACAGAGAATTCAAGAGATCCATAGGGAAGACTACGTTCTGGAAAGAATATGTCACCTGATGATGATGTGCTGCTCTTATCCTGATAGAGCACTAGAGAAATAGATATGTCTGTCCTCTACGCAAAGATGTCGGCACAACAAGTGAAGCTATAGATGGAGGAGTTGCAAAGCAATAATACACAGAAAGATCAGGTGGAGGAGCCACCGAAAGCAGAGAGTGACTACATCCAATATTACAAACATTTGTTTTTGAGGCAGAGGTTCCTAAACTGGGAGGCGGTGCCCTCTAGGGGTGGAGGTGTGAGGTGATCTCAGGAGGAGAGGGGGAGCTCTGAGAAATTTGGGAATTTGATGCATTAAAGCATCATTGCATCTCTTTTAAGAAATACAGTGGAATCCTGTTATAACAACTTGGTCCATACCGGTAAATTATTTATGTAATAACAGAAATACCCTTTAAACAGTACAAACAATGTAGAATAAATTAAATTCGGAATTTTGAAAATTGTTATACAATGAAATTTGTTATAAAAGGATGCACTATAGAAGGATTCCACTGTAAGCTAGTTTCATAAATATATATATATGCTATATCCATTTTTTTCCAAAATATTTTTGATGTTATCTATCCATTTATTTCATGGTATTCCTCTAGTTCTGTAACCTGATCATGTTTTATTACCAGTATATATGCTTGTAGAGAGTTGGGTGTATTCCATTCTCATAAAATGTCCAAATCATTGTATTTGCAACACTGTCATATAGAGAAAATTAGGTTACTTATCCCTAGAAAACGATGGGCAATGAAGCCATCTTCTTACACAAGGATGATTCACCAGCAGTGAATAACATGACCTAAAGATCAATTGTACGGTGACCACCATAATTTAAAAAATCAGCTCGTTTCTTGACATAGACCCCATCTGGGCAAAAGGCTTCTTCTGAAGGTATAACACTCCGCTAATAGATGAAGTCATGTGGGTATGAAATATATCTTTGCCCATATATTGCCAGGGCCTGAAAGGGGAGCAAAAAATGTATTCTGTGCATGGTCTTATACCAACTGATTCTTCTCCTGATTTCATCATTTCTCATTTTGTCTAGTTTGGTCACTCTTACAGCTTTTCTCAGGCATTTCATCTCACATTTTGTAAGTTTTTTCAGCTTGGCTGCTGTCAGATGTCTGGCATTGATAGCAAAGTGTTGGCATACAAATACTGTTTATCATCTATCTCTTGACTCCATCTTAATTTTTGGGTTGAGCTGTAATAGTGATATGTTTGCTTTATGGCATCTTGTCTCAATCTCTCTAATTTTCCATTGTCTGTGAATATATTTCCCATGTATTTAAATTCAGACCAATATTTATAACAAGTAAAAATGGCTTGGCAGGCATGATTTAGCTAGCAGAACATATTTTTCTCACTCCTTCAACCGTATCTTGGCTTTTTTTGGTCTAGATATTCTTTGGTTTCCCCACTCTTACCTTACTCTGTGTTGTCCAATCAAATTTAATCAAGTGCTTTAAATATATTGTATTAAAATATTTTTAGCTGGAATATGTTCCACCAAGCTGTCCATTTGTCACACCATCTTTTGATGACTATGTTATTAATGGAAAGAAGTCTGTGGCATTTGGGAAAAGTGCAAAGAAAGAGTTTTTCTTGCTTGAGGTAAAATCATTTCATTCCATTTAGTTTCAAGATGTAATGCTGTATATCATTCAGTGAACTGTAAAGTTTTCAATATTGTCTATCATTAAGCCAACTGTTAATTGATAGTTTTAATCTATTATTCACTCACCGTTTGGTTGACAGTGATGTATATAGTTCAATAAAATATTGTTGATAAAATTATCTAAAATCCAGTCCTTCTTTTGTGTCCTGGACTACATTCAGAGAAAGAAATGTTGTGCTAATGTTTACTACTGAACTGCTATATCTACATCTTTTTGCCTTGGTACTTTCAATTTCAACATGGATTAGGGTTATATGGATCTATGGAATGGGATATCCAACTATACCAATAAACATCCTTAGTCATCTCTTACAACATGCATGACAGGTTACATTGTTACCTACCTTTGCTTGTATTTCCCTGATCATGCTCATTAAGTCACTGAGAATGCAAACATGAGTTTCACTTTCTGTGCCCATCCATTCAAGGCCCTGGTCACTGCCATAATTTCCATTGTCATGATAGTCACAGTGAAAGCTCCACTCTCCTCTCTAATAGTTTTTCCTACAAACTTCGCAGTGAAGGTCCACGAACTACACACATCTAACAACAGAACCATCAGTGTATATAATCAACCTTGAAATTCGCACTGATCAATGTTTGCACATCAGATTCAACAGCAATAGGGAACCTCTTCCAACGTTATCTTTCAAGGGTTACTACTACCCAAAAGAAAGTATGGCAATCTACAATGAGCCGTGCTGTGGAAATTATACAAAATGTTTGTTCACTGGAGGATCTGGCACATGGTGCGAAAGGGATACGTGTTCCTGTATATTTCCATACTTCTGGAAAGAGTATGTCACCTGAATAGTCTGGTATGGTAGATCAGTGTAGGTATTAAAAACTTTGAACAGTGAATAACACTGTTGGTCATTTTAAAAATACAACATCAAAAAGAGAAGTCAGACTGCTTTCCCTAATATTAAGACTTTCTTCATTCCTACTCACACTGCAAGAGGTTTTTTCAAAGCCTAGACTGGACACTTCTGCCATTTGAGGACTCTCAAACACCATACCTGAATTTGTCCATGGGCAATGTAGTGCTCTTCTTTGATTGCTAAAGAGAAACATCAATGTAGTGCTCATCTTTGATTGTGAAGGAGAAACATCAATGTAGTGCTCATCTTTGGTTACATTTGTCCATGGGCAATGTAGTGCTCATCTTTGATTGTGAAGGAGAAACATCAATGTAGTGCTCATCTTTGGTTACAAAGGAGAAACATCATCAGTTGAAATGCACATATATCACAGTCAAGCTGTAAAATAATACACAATACAATCCATTCTTCAGATTATATCCTGTTAATCAGTGGGAGTTTGAGAATTAAGATAGAAGAAGTGGACATATGTGACTACGTCAACAGTGATACTTATAGTGGCAAAACGGTCAAGCATGCTTGACTGTGGTTAGTTCAGGTTGGTGTCAAGTGTATAGTATGGGAACCAGTTTTCTCATATGGCTGGCCTACTAAGAAGTATGGTTGCAGTTGTCCAACATTCAATGGAAGTGACAAAATACTGAATGTATTAGTTACCATGCCGATGTTGGATATACTGTCCAGTGGTACAAGTAAGACAGTGATGCGATTCCTTTCCCTGGACTACTTCCTGCTGAAAGAGAATTGTCCAGCTATAAGAGAGATCCAGTGGGAGTTTGAGAATGAACCAAAATAATAGCAGAATAAAGACTTGATAATTCAGCTACCAAACGTATCTAATACACAATTTTTTGTTTATATATATATATTTTCTTGTCAGGAAAGCTGCTGTTTTCTCAATCATGGAGCTTTCGGTGGAGTCTTGAAGCAAGCTCTTGAAACAGCACAAGTAAGCTCTTGTCAATAAGGGTTTACTGGGTGTGTCCAGGTGACACTGGGCTACCCATTTTTTTAAAAAAAAGTCACAAGTGACTAAAATTGACAGGTGTTATTGTAATGTATGATATTAGTCTATAAACCAATGAAAAACTAGAGGGGGTACTTTATCTTCAATAGCTATGTTAGAATTTCTGGTTATTTGGTTATGAATTGGCATCATTTCAATTAGCAGATATCAAATATATAGGCTGCCAACAACAGATGTACAACTTAACAAACACTTAACATTAAGAATTACTGCAGACCAGACACCATACTGCAACAGACGAGGAGGAAACAGTAAAGCACCATAATGAATGCCCTGCACTACAAGACATGTGAAAACAACTGTTACCACCAAACCTCTCCATCACCATTATACAGACACAACACAGCTGAAAAAGACTTGCACCTACCACCAACTGACACAAGGAAGTAAGAGTGAAAGCTCACAACCACGGGGATCAGATAAGTAAATAAGCAGATATCAAATGATATGCATGCTGATGGTTCCAGTGGCCCACATGTTAAACACATTCCTCACTCTGTCCAGCAGATGTTATATCCTACTTGTGCCACATTTCGTGCAAAATTCCCGTAATCACAGTCTGGATCTGTGATAAATCATAATACCTCTTACCGTAATCACAGTCTGGATCTGTGATAAATCATAATATCTCTTACCGTAATCACAGTCTGGATCTGTGATAAATCATAATACCTCTTACCGTAATCACAGTCTGGATCTTTGATAAATCATAATACCTCTTACCGTAATCACAGTCTGGATCTTTGATAAATCATAATATCTCTTACCGTAATCACAGTCTGGATCTGTGATTAAATCATAATACCTCTTACCGTAATCACAGTCTGGATCTGTGATAAATCATAATACCTCTTACCGTAATCACAGTCTGGATCTTTGATAAATCATAATACCTCTTACCGTAATCACAGTCTGGATCTTTGATAAATCATAATACCTCTTACCGTAATCACAGTCTGGATCTGTGATAAATCATAATACCTCTTACCGTAATCACAGTCTGGATGTGTAATCAATCATAATATACCTTAATCACAGTCTGGATGTGTAATCAATCATAATATACCTTAATCACAGTCTGGATGTGTAATCAATCATAATCATTAACATTCAGCAGATGACCTCCAAACAACTGACCTGCATTCCCTTTATCCATATTTATTTCACTGATTATAGATGAGTTAAGTGAGCCATGGTGTAGTGTTAAGTCATTCGCCCACAGACTAGCAGACCTCAGTTTTGAGTTCACTCATTATTCATGATTTTTAATAAAAATTATTGTGTGGTTTACCCTGCCATAAAAATATTAAGAAAGCCAAGACACATGTTCTGTGAAGGTTGAGTAATGGTGCCATCATTACTGAGCAAGTGCAATAGTTAGTTGTTTCTGGTCACTTCTTTGACCAAATCAGTGAGGCCGCCATAGACACTAAGATGGGGCCTAGCTATGCTGTCTGTTCATGGACTACCTTAAGCACAAGGTATGGGAATCCTATGATGGGCCTTTTCTGATGGTCTTCCATGGGTACATCACTTACAGTATAGGCATCACTGATTTGTCAGATGCTGGTTAATAATTCTTTATACACTTTGCAACTTCACCTGACCATCAAGTTTGCATCTGAGATCTCTACCTTCCATGTGAATTTCCTGGACATGTATGTCACTATCAAACCACCTTTTCTTATCAAATCAGTATACTACAAACAAACCTATTCCTCCTGTACACCTCTGCTCATTCACCTGCCTGTCACGATTCCCTGCCATTCTCTCAACTTCTTCATCTGTGTAGTTGGAAGGAGGACTTTTTCCACAAAGCCCATGAAGTGATGAACTTTTTCTGCTATCGCCTATTTCCTGACACAGTTCTCAGATCTGTCATGCTTTGATTGTGCAGCCTCTCCTCCAGTATATCTTTATGGGTACTCATATAACTTCCTTCAGAAACAGAGTCAAACTTATTTGTATCTTCTACCCCCATAGTTCTGCTGTCTGTGGTGTCCCGTTC
Source organism: Meghimatium bilineatum (assembly GCA_034231615.1). NCBI lineage: Eukaryota > Metazoa > Mollusca > Gastropoda > Stylommatophora > Philomycidae > Meghimatium > Meghimatium bilineatum. Next base: position 14,769,003 of record CM067319.1, on the reverse strand, counting down.
TGGCATTTACCTCTTTTTTAGTTGAGTCCCTGAACACATGAAGTATTCTGTGCCCCCCCCCCCTTTCCCCTATCGTTGCTTACAGACATGACCAGAATCTCAGGAATATCTTTGTCTACAGTGATCTTAGGCCGGATGTATTTTGCCATTGTGGCACCATTAACCATAGATAAAATAGATGATACACGTATGCCTATGCCATACAGACCCATTCAGTCACATTCTCTAAAGTCACCTTCACCATTGAAGAAGATTTTATATGTGTATCCTGTAACATCATTTATACAATTATTTTTATTTCATCTCTTCCACATGCTGAAGTAGGATGTGTCAGGCCGAAATGCGCAGATATTTCAGCAATGCTGTAAACCATGACACAACATATTCCGTTCTCTGGACTACATCCTGCTAATCTGTAGGAGTTTGAGAACAAATGCAGAAGAATATCTCTATCCCTCAAGTTTTTACATCATTTATACTCTTCCAAACTTCTGGATAGATCTTGTCTAGCCATTAATATGTGAAGGTGGACGGTGCTGTTTTTTACTCGTCAGGTGTTATATTGTGTTCTTGATAAAGGCCTTTTGGTCGAAATGTCAATTTGTTTTTGTTATAGTATATGTTACTAGTTATTAGCAAAACTTCATTACCCTTTTCCAAGTTTCGCTAATTATTAAGTTACGGCAGGAGATACTGTTACTCGTATGGCCATTTGATGAAAGTTGGATACATGATGAAAGAGATTGTTTCTTGTAGTACTTGTTTCAAATATGTTTAACTTGTACAAGTAGACACCATATAAATTTGTACATTTTCTTCAGAAGTGGCAAGAGCATGCAGAGAAACAGCCTCTAAGATTCTATGACCGAGAACTGCTTCCATTACTTGTGCATGTAGCCAGACGATTGGCAGCTTTTGTTGGTAAAGCTAAAATATAATATTCTACTTCTTCTTCCTTATTCACTTCAAAGTGTTGGTTTCTTCTTATGTACTCAATTTCATTTTCTTTCTTGTTAACAGGATGTAGCCATATGGTGGTTTACAGCTAGGCTGCTATATCTGTTTAGCAATTATTAGCCATCTACGAACTCATAATCATGTACGTAACTCTAACTGAATTTCAAAAGTGAATGTAACAAATGGTCATCATCATTTGTGATGGACGAACAACATATGTGTACCTTTCAGTTCAACGCATATGAGTTAGGCACTACAATTGATGGTTGTGTTTACTTTCTACTGAATGTGGTAGCCAAACCCACACCTAACTTTCCTGAGTTGTCTCTTACAACATACAGCAGACACTCATGAAGTGGTTCCAGCGAGCCTTTCTCCTCCCCCCCCCCCTATCTATTGTCAATGCTTCATCTATTGGTTCATGGGCTGCTAGTCTGTCTGCTCTCTCATTACCGTGGACACCAGCATGTCCTGGGCAGTAAATCAGGTGGATACCCTGTAAGTTGGATGTAGCTATGGATGCCGGCAACTCATTCAATTATTGGCCTGAGAACAGAATGTGTTGTGCCATGGTTTACAGCTATACTGCAATATTTCTCAGTTTTTACCCAACACATCTGACCAGCATTGCTCTGTTTATATCATCTATGGGATGCGGTAGTCAAAATCACCCACAAAACCTATTATTTCACTCTTATAGGCATGTCACAGCTGTTGATACCGAAAACATTAGTCACTCTTATAGGCATGTCACAGTTGTTGATATTATCTGATGTGGATGATTTTTTCCTTGGTACACCTGTTTTTCCTGAATCCATATGGTTTCTCAGAATATCTTCTGACATAGTCTCACAAACATATAATACTTATCAATACAAGATATATATAAAAATTATCAACCCATACTAATTGTATATATATATATATATACATATAATTACTATGGGTTGATTAGTATTTATATTTTCCCTTTTCTTCTTCTTCTTCAGCATTCATTCTCAAACTTCCACTGGATCTCTCTTGTAACAGGACAATGCTCCTACTAGATATCTAGCGGGATGTAGACCAGAACAGAAAACAAAAATGTGTTATGCCACATTTTATTTGTGCCAATGGCCCAACACATCCATCTTTTACAGGTTCCTTTTCAATACTAATAATTCTTAAACATTTTTCATATTTTAGTCAAGATACAATGTTGGAACTTGTGTTCACATAAATTGTTGATATACCTATGACACATAAAATGTCATCCAATAGTTAAATTACAATAAATGACATTCTTCAGGGATAAAATAAGTCTAATTTGTACATACATAAAAGTAATTTATTTGTACATACATCAAAGTAATTTGCCAATGCAGAATTTGAGATTATCAGATTATAGGGTCATGTAAAATGCAAAATTGCCTGCAAAAATCTGTGTTATTCCAATCACTTGTTATTGAGATATTGAATGGAGTTTGATGGAAAGCATTTTGAAATATGCTATAATAGTTTTCCATATGTAAAAAACAAAAACTTTGTAAAGCTGAAATTGTGATGAATGGCAGATAAGACAACAATAAATAAAGATATCACCAGTTCATGTAATGCAATTCAAGAATCTGAGACTTTAGTGATTTGCAATTCAAGGAAATTACATTTTGAGATGATATGTAAAAACTCTCACGGTACTAGAAGTTAACATTTGAAGATGGAGTGTTTGATCTCACAGTACTTGTCTTAGTATTTGGAGGTGAGATGGTCAGTATTGCGTATTAGAGTCCTCACGGTACTAGATCTTAATATTTGGAGGTGAGGTGATCAGTGTAAAGTGTTAGAGACATCACAGTACTAGATATTAGTATATGGAGGTGAGGTGGGCAGTGTGAAGTATTAGAGACCTCACAGTACTTGATCTTAGTATTTGTATGTGAGATGGTCAGTATACAGTAGTAGAGATTTCTCAGTGCTAGATCTTAGTATTTGAAAGTGAGATGGTCAGTATACAGTATTAGAGATTTCACAGTGCTAGATCTTAGTATTTGGAGGTGAGATGGTCAGTGTAAAGTGTTAGAGACCTCACAGTGCTAATTGATACTCGAAAGTGTACAGAGAACAAATTGAAGAAAATATTTCATAAATTCCCAGGCTGTGACCCACAAGATCTTGTACTAATCAACAATGCGACATTTGGTATCAATTCTGTACTTGCCAGTTTTCCTCTCAAAGTTAATGATGTTATCTTAACTTTCAACATCACATATGGTAAGTAAATGTATGTTGTACAGACACACCATCATATATGTTGTCCTAACACCCAACAACAGGTATTGTTAGTAAATATATTTTAGTCCTTACATCCGACAACAGGTATCATCATCAGGTGCCATGCTGGCTGGCGTAGGCAATCATGGCTCTCCACAGCTCTCTATCTCCAGTATTATGTGTCAAGTTGTTTCCCTGCCATGCTAGGTTTTCAAACTTTCTAATATTTTCTCACGTTGTCGCCCTCTATCTCTATTGCCTTCAATCTTACCTGTTGTGACTATGTTCTCGAAACCTCCCTGTCTCATGAAGTGGCCAAAAAAATGAAGATTGTCTTTTTTTTATATTATTGATTACAGTCCATTTCACATTTGACTTTTTCAACACCTCCACATTAGTTTTTCTGGCAGTCCATGGTATTCTCAGCATTCTTCTATAGAACCACATCTCTATTGCCTCTAATTTCCCACTTTCCAGTTTGTTTATTGTTCAAGACTCGCACCCATATGTTATTATAGGAGTTATATAGCACTGCAGAACTCTCTTTCTCACCTCTAATGACAAAGTCATATTGCACAATATATTTTTCATTTTTCTGAATGTTGTTTTTGTCTGCCCTATTCTGCTGAACTTCTTCCATCTGCTGTAATCGTTGTACCTAAAACAGGTACGGTTAGCAAATATATGTAAATTTATCCAGAACTAGATAATTTTAGTACCTTGACAAATGTTTCTTTAACTCAAAACATATAATGCATGTGTAGCAACCTGTAGTCTAGAAATGTCATCTAGCGATAGACGTCCGACGTCAACAAATGTCTACATCGAGGTAGTTATGGACAACAATCAGCTGTTTATTTTCCCATTATGCTCTTATAGTAATTGTGTGCTAGAGTGATTGTTCCTTAGTTTTCCAAAGTGAGCGATATAAATACGCAGTCATAATTTATTCGACCTTTCTCGTTTGGAAGCCGAACTGCGTAGTCCAAGCATCCTGATTCATGATGATAGAGATAATGAACTGTGGTGATCCATGATTTCTATTGTCAGTTGGTTGGTTGCTGATACAACGGGCTCATGCCTTTGACCCAATTACATTAAAATGGTATTATATTGCTGGGAAGTCTGTGGATTTTCGACCCACCCCGGGCCAGAGCCAGAGAATAACTATCACACCTCCAGGAAGGTAGGTTTCAACCTATGCACTGCTTCAAGCCACTGCATCCAAGATAGGGTTCACTGTGCCCATTCCCTGCCACCAATTGACTACTGGTTAATGCTGAACTTCTCTATTGCTGCAGGTATGCAACCAAATGTTCACGTCAAAAGGATTGTCACCCCCTGAATCACTGTGCTTCTATGATGGGCCTCAGCCATAGGAAAAAACAGTGCTGTCAGTTTCCTCCTCCCCAGTGCTGCGCAGTACATCTCTGGCTCCCTCCCAACCACATAGGTCTATAGGTTTTTATATATACATATATAAAAATAGCAAAGCATAAAACTCATTGCAACAAAAATTTTCAAGCATGAGAAGCATAATTGTATAGATGATGTGCCATGAAGCTTCTATAAGAAGATAATCTCATTATAAAGGCATGTCATCTACTAAGGTTTTCTGTTGCATGGGTGGTTTGTCTAGTGGACCATTGGTGAGACCCACAGACGCAACCACATGCATACTATTGTTGATCAGCAAGGCAATTAATGATGGTTGGTGCTTACGTTTGAACAGCTCTTTTAAATCTGGATTTTTGCAGGAGCCACCAAAAAACTTGTACATCACATCTGTACAAAAACAGGAGCCATCAACAGAGAGGCTCTAGTACAGTTTCCTGTCACAGGAAAAAAACAGGTAGATAAATGTAAATACCTAATATTCTTTAACATGTGTTAGGATTCATCATCATTAAGTGCCGTCTCCATAACAAAGTGCAACAGACCTACAAGATCCCCTGTCTCGTTTTTGTGGTGCATTCTGCTAGACTGCAGCCTGTCCATCTTGTGATATTACTCTCCCACTTGTATCTCTGTCTACCTCTTGCAGACTTTATCCTCAAGTAAGGTCTTCAACAAGGTCTCATGTCTTTTAATGTGTCCAAAATATTGTATTTGCTTTATCTTTATTTCTTTTAATAAATCTTTCTTCATATTAAGTGTTGTTAGAATCTCTCTTTGTTTTCTTTTCTTTCCATGATGTTCTCCCTATTCTTTTATATATCCATATCTCAAAGGCATCAATTCTGTCTTCTAATTGTTTGTTTATTGTCCATGTTTCTGAGCCATATATTAATATAGAATAGATGTAGCATTTTATAAATCTCATTTTTAGCTTGTTTGTAATTTGCTTAGCTGTTAATATTTTCCTCATGTCATTGAAAGTACTTTTAGCCATTCCTATTTTTCTTTTAACTTCTGTTTCACGTCTGCCATCATTTGAGATTGTGTCCAAGATATTGATAATGTTCTACTTGTAGTTTCTCTCCATTTATTTTTATGTTCAGCACAGAAACATTTACCTACAGAAATGGCATGAAGTTGGTTGAGAAATCTTCAGCATATTCCACTGTCATATCAAGCATGAGGATGGCGATAGAGGGAGTTACAGCAGCACTTAATTGGTTGATAACTGATACATCAACACACTCAGTAATACTCACAGACTCTCAAAGAATGATGTACGAGATAGAAAAGTTCATGCTGAGAAAAGTATGGTGGGACTTATTGAACAACTATATTGTCCAGAGCATTACATGGATATACTGCCCTGGTCATGCTGGGGTCAGATGAAATGAGAGAGCCAACTTATTGGCAGGCAATGCGGCGATAGATGGCACAATGCAGAGAAGAGATAAAGCAGGCTTGATCAAGGCAGTAATAAATTCATTTCAAGATGAAGATTATGTCAATGAGGCTGAGAACGTACACATACAGAGAATGTTAGAAATTGGAGTATCTATGGGGAGGGAAGGAAAAGTAAGTTTTTTGGAAGACCCCGAAGATCATTCAATCAACACCTGACCGAGACTTTGAGTCTACATACATTGAGATGGCAGCTGAAACAGAGGTCAGAGCACTTAAGGGAGTGCCCCACAGGCTGTGAAGCTAGTTTCTAGTCAAGAATCAATTTGTTCAGCAATGTTTGCAGTCAGTCTGGTTCTCTTGAATAATGACATTTGTTGGTAAATGAAGACACCATGTGGATGAATACAGACATACTGTAATTTTTGTGTATTGTAAGACATATTCTAGTTTTTATGGATGCTTAATCATTATTCAGTATTTGCCAGGAGTAATGATCTACGTTTATGTATTGCTCTCAGATTATTGAGTTAATTGAGAATGAGCTGGACAAGGGAGACATCAAGCTAATCATCATTGATCATATTCCCAGCAATGCACCGATCATCATGCCTATAGAAGACCTAATTCAAGTCTGTCGTCGAGTGTACGTACATTGTATTTTTGACTTGTGTGTCTGTTTATTCATATTCTCACTCATAAGACTGTAAACTAGATGTTAATGTTCCCACTCATGTAACACTGGACATTCATGTCTCCACTCATGGGACTAAGTAAACTAGATGTTAATATTCCCACTCACATAACACTGACATTCATGTCTCCACTCATGGGACTAAGTAAACTAGATGTTAATATTCCCACTCATGTAACACTGGACATTCATGTCTCCACTCATGGGACTAAGTAAACTAGATGTTAATATTCCCACTCACATAACACTGACATTCATGTCTCCACTCATGGGACTAAGTAAACTAGATGTTAATATTCCCACTCATGTAACACTGGACATTCATGTCTCCACTCATGGGACTAAGTAAACTAGATGTTAATATTCCCACTCATGTAACACTGGACATTCATGTCTCCACTCATGGGACTAAGTAAACTAGATGTTAATATTCCCACTCATGTAACACTGGACATTCATGTCTCCACTCATGGGACTAAGTAAACTAGATGTTAATATTCCCACTCACATAACACTGGACATTCATGTTTCCACTCACATAACACTGGACATTCATGTTTCCACTCATGGGACACTAGATGTTCATATTCCCACTCATGTGACTAAGTAAACTAGATGTTCATGCAACTGGGGCCGACACATCTGGCTTGGGGTGCAAAGAATAGAGACACTATCTTCTTTCCAGGAATGTTAGTTAGGAGGTGACTAAGAAAAGTTGTGGGGTGGACTGACAACCTGTCCCATGTGAAAAAAATCATCATTTTCACATCTTATCTTAATTTCTCACTTTTGTCTTCTATCAAATATTCCCCATGGATGATGAATAGATGCAGTCAATGGACATTGCACCTTTGTGGCAAACTCCTAGGTGACAGGCAATGCTAGAGATGTGCCATCACTGCAGATGGGTTAATAAATCTGACAGATGAATGATGAGATAGTTGGCCCAGATATGTGTGCTGTGCCTCTGACAGGATGTGGTAATCTAGGGATACTGTGACACTGGAATGTCTCCCTTCAGAGACTGAACATACCTTTGAGAGAAACGTAAATGAGTATGGGTGTCAGCTCAGTTACACAACTGAGAAGAACATGTGCTTTTGTCAGAAGCTCTTATGGGTGGTCACGAGTTAACTTCTCACAGCTGAAGGGATTATTTCATCATCATTATCATGTGTCAAGGCTACCTGCTCACATCCAAAAGTTATTTCATCATTACTGAAGATGGCTTAAAACTTTCATGATAGAAAACACAAAATACTTGCACTATCCAGTATGGCAATATATCTAATGTGTACAACAGCCAAACAGAAAACAGTCCAGCCTATTCAGTGATCATGGTCTAGAACTGGGTCTAGCTATGGATACATCTGAGAGGAAAGGATTCTTGTCAAGGGAGTTGAAGCTCATGATTCCAACTCTTAAAAAAAACAAAAAGGTTTGAAAAGTCATAGAGGATTTGACTGTACTTGATTTCCCATATGTACTCCATCACTCTCAACACAGTGACATGCCGCCTGCCAAGAGTACCACTCATAGCACGTAACTCCATAGCTTCAAGCGATAATCCCCAGGGATCTCTGAAAAAATCCAACTTGTAAACAAGACGACGTGAGCCGGACTCAAACCCATGACCACTTGAACACAAGGCAAACAGCTTAACCACTACACTAGGGAGATCCCAATTCCAACTCTTAATGTTGTGGAAAGGTAAAAATGTTACAGTAAAATATACTCCCTCTGAGTAGGAGAGTTCTTCTTATAGCATTGCACATCACTAAGAGTTATAGTTTTCTGGGAATGAAATACAGTTCTGAAGAAACCGCCTCGTTGTACATAGGAAATAAGAGCTAATCACTCGTAATTCCTGGGAATCGAAGCAAGAACAATCCTCATATACTGAAGAACATAGAAAGAAAACTTGTGCTAATTCCCTATTTGTGGATCAGTGGAATCCCATTATAACAACTTGTTCTGAACCGACAAAATATGTATGTAATAATAGAAATTTGCTATATGCAGTACACACATTATAGAATAAATATAATTGGGGATTTTAAAATGTGTTGTTATATAGGGAAATATATTATAAAAGAATATGCTCTAGAGGATTCCACTGTATTTAACACTGAAGACTTAAATATCTAATGTCTTCAGAAATGTCAAGGTCTTTGTTGATGGTGCTCATGCATTAGGTGCATTACCTCTGGACCTGGCTGCCCTTGACCCAGATTACTATGTGTCAAATGCTCACAAGTGGCTGTGTTGTCCCAAGGGTGTGGCGTTCTTGTATGTGAAGCGTGGTCAGCAACATCAAGTCAGACCCGCTGTTGTATCTCATGGCTTCGGTTCAGGATTCAACTCTGAGTTTATTTGGGCAGGTATAATAATATGAAAGAATAAAATAAAAGAATAATATGAACAGGTGAGAATTTTATGAGAGGGTAGGAAAAACATGAACAGATAAGAATTGTATGAGCAGGTAAGAACTGTGAGTAATGCAAAATTAAAAACAGGAAACATAACCCAGTGGGACATTCCGTCTCTTCACTGGGTTATGTTTCCCATAAGTGAAACATGGCCTGGTCAAACTCACATCAAGTTTGTGTGGTTTTGTTTGGTTTAAACATTATTAATTTCTTGAAAAAGGTCCCATTTGGACTGAAATGTTAAAAATTATCCTGTTGTGTTTTATTGCATGTTTTTTATATACCTTTTCATATATATTTATTCATAGTTAAGTTTTCATAGTAACTTGTTTAACTAATTTTGCATTACTATTTATTCCTTTGATTACTGCGGCACTCTCCACTTTGTCGGACACTCTCCAACCATTTAGTTTTTTATAAGAACTATGAGCAGGTAAGAATTGTATGAGCAGGTAAGAATTGTATGAGCAGGTAAGAATTGTATGAGCAGGTGAGAATTGTATGAGCAGGTAAGAATTGTATGAGCAGGTGAGAATTGTATGAGAAGGTACGAATTGTATGAGCAGGTGAGAATTGTATGAGCAGGTGAGAATTGTATGAGCAGGTGAGAATTGTATGAGCAGGTGAGAATTGTATGAGCAGGTGAGAATTGTATGAGCAGGTAAGAACTGAGATCACTTATGAACCACAATAACAGGTGAGAACTGTATGAGCAGGTGAGAACACATCCTGTACAGGACATTGCTTTTCAAATATTGATTTCTAGACAACACATCTATCCCCATTGATGCCAACTCCTTGAAGTTGGGATGGGGGCTTAGTCCAGCTAACGGAGACTGGAAGCTAAGATTGGTTGGGCCATCCCTGACATCAAGCAGGACTACAGTCCTGCCCAAGCAAGCACTGGTGCTGAAATCGGAGATACCAGGCAGAGAGACACACCAACAACCATGGTATCTCAGCAACAACAAAAAACATGTCTATGCTTCATTAACATTGCTAGTGACATGATCTATGATGGGATTCAAAATGTGGATTAGAATGAGCTGGGTTGCTAAGGTTCATGAAGCATATAAGTGTGGTCTAGACAAAATGTGGATTAGAATGAGCTGTGTTGCTAAGGTTCATGAAGCATATAAGTGTGGTCTAGACAAAATGTGGATTAGAATGAGCTGTGTTGCTAAGGTTCATGAAGCATATAAGTGTGGTCTAGACAAAATGTGGATTAGAATGAGCTGTGTTGCTAAGGTTCATGAAGCATATAAGTGTGGTCTAGACAAAATGTGGATTAGAATGAGCTGTGTTGCTAAGGTTCATGAAGCATATAAGTGTGGTCTAGACAAAAGGTTCATGAAGCATATAAGTGTGGTCTAGACAAAATGTGGATTAGAATGAGCTGTTGCTAACTGTGCTCATGTTGACTCCACAACTCCTGTACACAGTACACAAACATTTGTGAATATTCACAGCAGTTTCTTTCTCCACAAGAGGAATACAAGTCCCCCATCGAGACCAGCTCTTTGACACAGAGATAGGCCTTAGTGCAGCCAACAGAGGCTGGAAACTGATCTGGCCATTTCTTACATTGAGCAGGACTACACTCCTGTCCAAGTAAGCACTGGTATTGATATCAGAGATACCAAGCCACCAGTAACCATGGTACCAGTCAACCAGCTAATGTGAATGAGAAGAAGAAGAAATTCAACCACAATTTGCAGCTTGTAATAAAAGTTGTTGAGGCTTGCCATTATAACAATTGAGTGATTCTATATCATTTGTTCAAATGTGGTGCACTTTAGTACACATAATCAAAACATTATAAATTTGAAGCGCACAAAATTTCATGTTTCTATCTCTATTATTGAATAGGAAAAGAATGTGGTATATTAATTTCTGTCCTGCCCTAATGGATAATATCTTTGCAGGTCTTCATGACTACAGTCCGATGTTATCACTTCATACAGTGTTGGATTTCTGGTGCACTCTGGGACCTAACCACATTAGACACTACATGACCAAGACTGTAGGACATGGAGGTGAGAGACAACATATGAATAACAGCAGATAAAACTGACAATATGATTAAGATCCTGTAGAGAAGTGTGTCTCAAACTTTTGTGTGGTCAGTGACCTCCTTTTGGACAATTTGTTTTTATTTCCCCTCCCCTCACACATACATTATTTTAATAATAACTTATTGATTTTCTCCATGGCCTGGTTAAACTTATCATCAAATTCATAATCCCTTAGCTTGTTGATTTTCTCCAGAACTGGCTACAATTATCATCAAATTCATAATCCCTCATCTTGTTAATTTTCTCCAGGACTAGTTAATCCTCATCAAATCCATTATCCCTCAGGGTTGTAGGGATGACACTTTTAGACACATCAACACAAAAATTCTTCCACGATTCACTGTTCTCAGTACCTTGTTTGAGTGTAAAAATAATTTAATCCTATCACTACTTTAATATTAATCTATTTTCAATACATTATTTCTACTGCATTTGTTCTCAAACTCCTGCAGATTCGCAGTATGTAACCCAGAGAACTGTATGCATTGTGTCATGATTTACAGCTGAGCTGCAATAATTGTGCCTTTTGGCCTGACACATCTGACTTCAACATGATTTTTGGGTCACTTTTACCCTCTATGGGATGTGACAGTCAACTCCACTCCAAAACCTTCTTAGTCACCTCTTAAAATTTGTGTGATGTATAAAGTCACTATTCTTTACCTTTGTGCATCAGAGGTCCTAGGTTTGAATCCTGCTCGTGATGTCATGTTCATAAAGTGAATTATTCTAGTATTATTGAGTATAAATGTAACATCAATCATTCAAATGTATTGAATCATTATATTGCATAACCTGAAGTAAACATCATTTTACTGTCACTAATACAAGTTCTAGATTTTATTGCATAACCTTAAGTAAACATCATTTTACTGTCACTAATACAAGTTCTGGATTTTAGCATGAGACTGTTGCTTGTTTATTTCAGGTCATATCTTAGCAGATGCATGGCAGACTGGGTTGGCCGCACCAGATGATATGTTTGGTAATTAAAACCTTTTAATTTCACAACTTTAAAAGAACTGTTTATAAAAATCAAACAATAACATTTTGGACATATTGAAAGACATAACACCTTGCAGAAGACCGTACCTGTTATCACTTCTTGGTTTTGTTACTGCGGCAGTATCCACCTTGTGGGATATCCTCTGATAGTCTGGATATTTATACTTACCTGAAGGTAGAGTTGAGGGGAAGTGAGAAAGAGGTAGATCCAGATACAAATAAGAGCAGAAAATCTTGAGATGGACAGGATACACTCTGTCAGAGCGCAATAAACAGATGTTGAAAGTCAACCTTTAATGTGGGGACAGCTGATAATAATGATGAATTTTTAAACTTTATCAGTGAGCATTTATGGTTATGTCAATAGGACACAAGATTTAAGCATGTTTGACCATAGTTAGCTTTGAGGTTGGTGACCAGCGTATAAGTACAGGAAGCAGTTCTCTCATATGGCTGCACTACTAGCAATATGGTTACAGAGGTCCACCGGTCAGTTGAAGTGGTCAAAACACTTAATGTATTTATTACCACCACCAAAGTCATATGTGTCAAGCTATTGATGCAAATAAAACAATGACACCGCATTTCTGGGACTACATTCCGCTGGAAATCTATAATGGACATTGTCCTGTTATAAGAGAGATCAAGTTGGAGTTTGAGAGACGAGGAAAAGAAATTGTATTGAAAAATAACTACCGGTAGCAATAAATCTGATGGGTGCCCATGTGCTACCGTGGCCCGAAAGGGGAGCAAAGTATAGCAACACTGTTTACTTTCCATGCATGTTGTACAAGGCGACTAAGGAGGCTATGGGATGGAGTTGGCTGTCCCATACCATATAGGGTCAGTGACCCAAAGCCATGCTCAAGTCGGATGTGTCAGGCCGAAAGGCGCAGATATCGCAGTATAGTTGTAAACCATGACACAGCGCATTCCGTTCTCTGGACTACATCCTGCTAATCTGCAGGAGTTTGAGAACGAACGCAGAAGAAGAAGAAATCTGATGGGGTCTATAATAAAAATATATACCTGTTAGTGAAAAATGAAAGTGTAAAGTGATATAGTTTTACAGATCATAGGAAGAACAAATTGAAACAACCCAAGGCCAGGACACAAAACAACAGATAAAATAAGACATCAGTAGGCATAAACAGTACATATTTTAAAACAGTGAATTAAAAATTAGAAGGTAGGAAAAAGCTTCCATTTTACCAGCAACTGGCTTAAAGCTATCAATTTTGTGCTAGGACCCAAAAGGGAAGTATAGAATAGCAACACTGGGAAGTATAGCAACAAAAGGGAAGTATAGAATAGCAACAAAAGGGAAGTATAGAATAGCAACACTGTGAAGTATAGCAACAAAAGGGAAGTATAGAATAGCAACAAAAGGGAAGTATAGAATAGCAACACTGGGAAGTATAGCAACAAAAGGGAAGTATAGAATAGCAACACTGAACTGACATGTATGCATAAGGGATAATTATAGAGATTTGGAAGTCGGGTTGGCTCTCAGATCCCATAGAGGGTCGAAGTGACTGAAAGCCATACTGAAGTTGATTGTTTCAGGCAGAGCGGGGTAGATACCGCAACCAAGTTGTAAAAAAATGACAGATCAATCCCATTCTCTGGACTACATCCTGCTAACCTGTAGAACATTAAAAAAGAATGCAGAAGAAGAACCAGCTTAGATTACAACAGCTATAAATTAAGAGTACTATCCACCACTTATTATGACAATTAATACCAGAGATATTGCTTGCCTGGTTGCAATCAAATGTCATTCCATCTGCAGTCTCAACATCCGCAGACGTCTTTGCTAAAAGTGCTAGCCATATGTACTACACAAAGTATGGTACATCTGTTTCTAGGGTGCTCCACAAGAAGGTACTTTTAGAATCTTGGTTATCTGCTATGAATGTAAATCCACACAAGTAATAGACATAAAATAAATTAATGACCTTTGAAAACAAGTGATGCCCGTGTGTTGAAGAGGCCTGAGAGGGGAGCAAAGAATAGCAGCAATATTGTTTAACTTTGATGCATATCATAAGAGACGACTAAGGAGGTTATGACACAATACCATGAGACAACGCATTCTATCTCTGGACTACATCCTACTAATCTGCAGGAGTTTGAGAATAAACGCAGAACAAGAAGAATAAGTACCTTTGAAAAAATATTGAATTTAAAATGGTCAGATATTAAAAGACACTTTTAGCAGAAAGTGAACATGAACTACAAAGACTAATAAATCAAGTCAATAAATCAAGTAATGAATATGGACTGGATATAAACATTCAAAAAACAAAAACCATGATAATCAGCAAAAACACAGAAGAACAGGAGGTAAACATAAACATACAGGGAGAGAAACTACAACAAGTAAAACAGTATCAATATCTTGGACACATAGTCACAAATGATGGCAGATGTGAAACAGAAGTTAAAAGGAGAATAGGAATGGCTAAAAGTACCTTCAATGACATGAGGAAATTATTAATATCTAAACAAATTACAAACAAGTTAAAAATGAGAATTATAAAATGCTACATCTATTCCATATTAATGTATGGCTCAGAAACATGGACACTAAATAAACAATTAGAAGACAAAATTGATGCCTTTGAGATGTGGGTATATAGAAGAATAGGGAGAACATCATGGAAAGAGAAGAAAACAAATAAAGAGGTGCTAAAAACACTTAATATGAAGAAAGAACTACTAAGAGAAATAAAGATCAGGCAAATAAAATACTTTGGACACATTAAAAGACATGACACCCTATTGAAGACCTTACTTGAGGGTAAAGTCAAAGGGAAGCGAGCAAGAGGTAGGCAGAGATACAAGTGGGAGAGTAACATTACACGATGGACAGGTTACAGTCTAGCAGAGTGCACCACCAAGACAAGAGACAGGAGATGTTGGAGATACGTTGCAGCCAACCTTCGTTGCGGAGACGGCACTTGATGATGATGATGATGATCTATGTATCATGGCTATTTGTGGCATGCTATATGTCGGTAGCATGGTGCTTAAGTGTGTATTACAGTTTAAATAAAGATGTTTCTTCTTCAGCTTTCATTCTCAAACTCCTACTGGTACTCACTTGTAGCAGGACAATGGTCCTACTAGGTTTCCAGCAGAATGTAGTCCAGAGAATGGAAATGCGTTGTGTCACCGTTTTATTTGCGTCAATGGCCAGACATATTCATCTTCAGCAGTAACTAAAGATGTTTGATATTTCTTTTTTACTTCTTTAGGGTCAATGGTCTTGGTAGAATTACCAACTAACATCCAATCCAAGTTTTCTACCATAGACTATGATGCTGCAGAGAGGATTCAAAATATTCTGTACAAGGAATTTAATATAGAGGTGCATGCTTTGTTTTACTGCTTTATGGCACTTATTTTGGTCATAATTTGTAAAAATTTCTTTATTTATTTCTTATTAAGTGAATAGGGCCTAGGAATTACTATTGTCAGCTACTAAGATCTCACTAAAACACTGCAGTACTTGTGATAAATGTGTACTGAAAACACAAAAAAGTGTTCCAACCAGTTTTCCATACAAAATATAGGTGAATAAAATGGCTTTATGTGTGGTAATGAATTATTGAGTTCTGAAATGGACTGTCAAGGATCCTTGCCTAGTTTCATATAAATCAGGTGACCAACATCATGCAATATTTTTAAAGATAATTTGGAAATGGTCTAATTGTTGACCTTTAGCACACTATGAGAGGAAAATTCTGCCACATCAAAGTATTTTGAACCACTGGATGCAGAATATTCCCCCCGTTGCTATGCACCTTTTTCAACAAGGAAATCATTATTGTAAACTAACATCATCCATCCAGGCAACACGGGAATCTAAAATAGACATAATTTATATCCATTTCTGCTGGTATTCTAAATAGGGTTATGTCTGATACAAATATTGCAAATTATTTTCTACAATCCATCGAAATCATTCTCAATGACAGCCATTTCTTATAGAAAATGTTTTTAATTTTATTCAGACGATGAAGAATTTCTTGGTTTTACATATGCAGATATTGTTTCCCAGTCTCAGATAACTGAAGATTGGGGCAGCAGTTCTTTATTGAGTGTGTGTATAAGTATAACTAAAATCATTGTGAATGATGTAGTTGAATAGTGCCCCTTCAGGTTACAATTATCTCTGGCTTCACAACTTTTCTGAAGTTATAGGAAAAATGACTGTTAGTGCTGGAATGTAGAAAGAAGGTGGTTAAAACATGACTTTCAGTGCTGGAAAGTAGAAAGAAGGTGGTTAAAACATGACTTTCAGTGCTGGAATGTAGAAAGAAGGTGGTTAAAACATGACTTTAAGTGCTGGAATGTAGAAAGGATGTGGTTAAAACATGACTTTCAGTGCTGGAATGTAGAAAGAAGGTGGTTAACACATGACTTTTAGTGCTGAAATGTAGCAAAAATGTAGTTAAAACATGACTTTTAGTGCTGAAATGTAGCTTCTTCTTTGCCCGTTCTCAAACTCCTCCAGATTAGCAGGATGTAGTCCAGAGAACAGAATGCATTGTGTCATGGTTTGCAGCAATGCTGCAATGTCTGCGCCTTTTGGTCTGACACATCTGACTTTAGCATGTCTTTGGGTCATGTTGACCCTATATGAGATGGGACAGCCAACTCCATCCCATAACCTCTTTGGTCACCTCTTACGACATACATGGAGGGTAAACAGTGTTGCTATTCTTTATTCCCCTCTCAGGCCAAGCAACACACAGGCGACTGAAATGTAGCAAGAAGGTGGGTAAAACCTATTCCTTACCAATGATTTTTCACCCCAAAAAATCACATTTCTCATCAAAAAGCCACACAAAAATGGCTGGATGACAATTATTTTTTTTAGGTCAAACCCCCTTACACCTTAAAACGTATTTGCGGACCTGAACATACACATGCAGATCTGTCTAATTACAATCATTACCAGTTTTATTGGTGCCTTAGTCTTGTATTTTTGGCATTAACATTTTTCTGTGTTCAGATGGCATTTACTTCTACTTAAAAATAAAGTATTTTTTATTATGTTCATAGGTGCCAGTTAAGAGTATACAAGGCAAGTTGTATGTCAGAATTTCAGCCCATATTTACAATGAGAAAAGTGATTATGACAAACTGGCTTATTCCATCAATGTCATATCACAGAGAGACAAGGACTGGTACACTTAATTCTTGGATTTTTAATTTTTGTTTCCCATTGTGCATAGTTTTGCACCTGTTATACTACACAGATTACGCAGATTTGTCTTTCTGGTTTTAAGGTTTTAAGTAGTTCCACTTTTGAGACTAGTCACTATAATCCTGTGAGCCATCAGGGTCGTTGGGGTACCACATTGGACACATCAACACACATTTCTTTTGTATCAGTGTTTGGTGGTGGTTGTGGTGGAATATGCACTGGAAATTCTGACTCATAGCCAAACTGAGCTCGAAAGACTGGATAGGAACCAGAATGCAGCAATGCACATTATTCTTGGGTGGTCAAGAGCTATGCTGTGCCTACTCAACTGTCCTATGGCAGAGCACAGATTACAGTATTGCCATGCACAGGCATACCTTGCATTCCGAAATACCGAAAGTTAAAGGTAACAGACTTAAGAGAAGGGAAGTCGTGGATGGTACATGCTGAGGATGTTATACAAAGCGTGTGCAGATTGCAAGATGTGGCAGCATGTGTGGAATTGATAGGTCTACCCACAGATTTCAAAACTTTTTTGAGAGTAGTAATAACTCTTAGCAGAATATGCAGGGAATGGTGTCCCATGTGGAGCAAGAGGGGCAGGCTTTGGTTAGTGAGAATGCTAAAAAGAGGGATGTGATTATATACACTGATGGATCTGTGATTAGACATGTTCTCAGCGCTTGGGCCTTCACAGCTCAGTATGCAGACGAAACGATTAGGGAGAAGAGTGGGGGCCTTTGCTGTGACTACGAGTAGCATGACCATAAAGATTATGGTGGTGACCAGGGCATTTGAATGGGTAGGCACACACAAGATAACATGGGTCTGCATCTTGAGTGACTGTTTGAGTATGATTAGGAAGGTGCAAGTGGGCCTTTTTCGTGAACAGTGGGTTGAGGCCTTGAGAAAGATGAGTTTGAAAGTAGCTACATTTGTTTTCATGCTTAAAATGTGAGTTTTTGAGGTAATGAAAGTGATGCACGCGAGAGTGAGACTAGTGTGGATGATGATTCCTTTTCAATGTCCAGGATTAAAGATCAGGGTTTGAAATGCAGTTTTGCTAAAAGTGAATATTTTGGAGGGCCCAGAAGAATGATGGTCAACCAGCAGAGTACTGGTACTGTCAGCAGAAGTGTAATGGTGGATACACTCAGAGAGATCAGAGCAACTATGGACGTTTCTAGTTTGCCGTGATGATGATCTGATGACTAACTAACAGTCCTCCAGCGATTTCTATCTTCAGCGATGTGGACAAGTGAGAAAAAATCTTATTATGTTTAGTTCTTGATGCTGTCTGTCCATGCTTTTATTTGCCCTCCTCTGCTTCTTCCACCTTCGACGGTTCCCTGCAGTAAATATTGAACGACATGCTGAATAGGAGATTGGAACACCTATGGACACGTCCATGATGATAACGTGAACATGATAATATGATACTACTACTTTACCCTAGTCAGCTCTCGTTCGCTGTTACATCTATCATTTCATGCATCTCATCTTATGCCCTCAAATCATATGTACATAGAAAACATGGGCATATTCCATGCCCTCACATCATATGTACATAGAAAACATGGGCATATTCCATGCATAAAATTAAATACTTAAATGTCTTCTATTAGGTTCTTTCTCAAACTACTGCAGATTGCAGGATGTAGTCCAGAAAATGGAATGTTCTGTCATAGTTTACAGCACAGAAATATGAGTTGTAAATATTGTCTTCCATAGAACTTAACAATAAAGATGGTATCTCATGAGTTTGTTTAGTGAGTGTGTTTCTTTGGTGCGATGATATAAAATATAAATAGTATTATGTGACAATTTTTTTCCAGAAGTCTTCTTAATTGACGCTCTGAACTTATGTTTCTGGGCAAGTTGACTTGTGGTAGCCAAGGACGCAGAGATACACAAACTCAACATGCACATGGTTGAAAGTTGACTTTACCTTTTGTAAAGTACTCTATCAGGAGACTACACTCAACTAATACTTTTTTATTGTTATTAACAGATTTTAATACTTTTGTTTTCAATTTTGCATTTTCTGTATGTGCCTACTGTACTTTCTTGTCATGTAATTACAATTCTGTGATTCTTGCCTCTCTTCATCTCTATTTGTTGTTTTCCAGACTTGTGTAGTGTATCACATTGCTGTTGTATGCAAGTCTCCATTTGATTTTTTAGTTCTATTCTGTGTTATGAGTTGTGATTGCAGGTTATCCTCGGCAGACAAGCCCATAGATGTTCAGATCTCTGTGTCAATAATTTCATCAGAGTGTAGCGTCTGATAGTCCCAGTTCTATGCTGATTTATGAGTCTCTTCATATGTCTGTTACCAGTATGTTTCTTTTTACAGACTGTTTCAAACTTTACACCAATCTTGCTAGCGACCATGATTCAAACTTTTGAAAATATGAGCAGACGAGGTCTCTCAATGCATTAATATCATATTGATCCATTGATGTACCTATTGACACCCACATGTTCTGGCACAAATATAACGGTAATCATCCTGGTTATATGTTGTGTCAATAACTCCACACATTGACAGCAAACAACTTACGCTTCAACTTAGTGAATCATGTTCATTGAGTCTACTCTGTTTGTTCGTCCCTTCCTTGATAAAGATATTTTGTTGCTTGGTTGGTTGGTTGCTGATCCAGCAGTCCATGGACTCATGCCCTTTGACCCAATGTCATTGTGTGATATATGCATATGTTTGTGAGCTGTTGTTTTGTTCCATATAATGTGTTCAATTTATCTGACCCTGGAAGGAGAAGCATTTTCCTGATGTCATTCAGCGCTGGGCATTCAAAAAGGTGGTGGGCAACAATTTCATGTGGATAAGTGCACAGCCGGCACCCACGAGTATGTTGTGGTTGTATTCTGTTCAGGTGATTGTTGAGCCATACATGTTGTGTGCGCATTCAGAAGTAGATTTCCCTCCCAGTGTTTCCCATGGTACATCTGTTTATCCAATTTTCTTTGTCCAAAGATTTCAACATCATTTTAACTGTGTGCATGGTTGTTTGTGTATATGACTGTTCTTGTGCTCCCATCTTTGCAAGTCCTTGTCATTGCCAGGTGTGTTTGAGTGACCAAAAATCCACTGCATAACAATTCTGGTTTCATAAGATGTGAGCAGCTGGTTGGCATGGTTATATATCAGTATTTCAACTAGCTCAGGCTTACAATAAGCTGTTGCAACACAGAAAAATATTATTAGTGC
Organism: Meghimatium bilineatum; assembly: GCA_034231615.1. Lineage (NCBI taxonomy): Eukaryota > Metazoa > Mollusca > Gastropoda > Stylommatophora > Philomycidae > Meghimatium > Meghimatium bilineatum. Next base: position 14,748,347 of record CM067319.1, on the reverse strand, counting down.
AGGCATGACATATATAAACATGAGTAGAGGGTATTTGACGGGTAAAACTCGACCTCCATCTAGTATAGTGGTGGGGGGGGGGTGATATTCTTCTATACCAAGAAACATGCTAACAGTATTGAAACACCCCACTTTCCCAAAAATAGATAGGTAATATATTATATATATAAAGCCTTGAATAGCAGTTTACGTTGAACAATGCACATGATCAACGTTCCTACCAAATAATCTTATCAAGAAAGTCTTATCAACTGTGTGGTTTGAGGCAGATTGTTTCAATAAGTGGGACTAAAATAAGTATTTCCAAGGTCTATGTCCAATCAAAATAATATTATAAGCAATGGTATAATATAGGCCTACAGTAAACCGAGATGAGACAGGATTGAATTGATTAGAGCAGTCATTGATACCTTACGAGAAGACGAGATCATGTACATATTCAGAGAATGGGAGAGACAAGAGGCAATGACAGAAAGTGCTCCCTCTACGGAAAGATCAGAAGAACGCGTAATCAGCAACTGTTATAATTTTGAGATTGTGGTTTTGTATTTTTGAGTGTTATTCTTGGCTGCAGTCCCTCATGCTGACCTGTGTATATACACAGTAACCTGTGTATACTCTACTTAGAATTTTCCCATTTGCACCCCAATCTGTTCCGCCAATTTTTTAAGGAGTGCTGTCCTCATTGTACCATTTGATTGGCACTTGTCTATGTGCTGTTTCCATGTAAGTCTTGGATCAAAAGTGACTTCAAGGTATGTGGGTGCCTCATCTTTAGGCAATGTTTGACCTTTTATGGTTAGTAGTATTTTCTGTGGTTTGGTGGACATGCTGAAGATGGTATAGGTAGTTTTTTTGGGGCACCTAATATCCCACCTCGTGGTCAGCAACACCGGTTTGGCCAGCAGCTGCTTATTTGCCAAGAGAGTTATTCGCAGCTGGCCTCAAGAGGCTTTTCCACTATCCGCCACCTGTGGACGCTCCTGGTAGGTGTCGGTAGCCCCCGCAGGAACATGTACCCATCCTTTGGTATTGTGAAGAGCCAGACAATAGTCTCCAAAACGTCTCCATAATAATAGAGGTTCATGGTATAATTTTTAAAAAGGAATACCATACTCCACCTCAACTAAAAGCATTGACACAAGATGATAGAAATAAAATGTTGATAATGAAATTGGATTGTTAATATACTACCAAGTGTCAAGACAGGACAATATAAAAACGTACAAACATTTGAGATTTAAATATAATCTACTTTTAAAATATTAATTTTTATTGCTGTATAAAAATATACAGTTGTTGTAATTTATGAGCAGCAACTCTAAAAACAAGTAGGCCAGCCATCTGCTGGCAATTGACACATAAACAAAATAGATGTATAATCACCAATGCGTTCAATTTCAATACACACAATTATTTTATTACTGATTAATAAGAACCCGGAAATACAAACAAAGAGATATCAACCGCCATAGTTCCGGCTTCAAGTTTTCACATATTTGGAGCTCAAAAGAATTTTACAAACTTTACAAAATGCCAATGAGTGCATTGCATATTGCATGTATTCACATATGAATGCGAAAGCTGGAAATTCACGCAAGCAATATACACTAAATTAATCACCTTTGAAAACATGTTTGAAGAATATTAAACAAAAAATTGACATTTTAAAAACAATCGATTCACTGAGGCATGAAACACATCAAGAATGTGTATAAAGTTTTATAAGACGGGGACGTTGGAATTTCATTGGTTATATATTTATAAATTAAATGGCCATGACACATATACATCACGGCTATAAAGCCAGAAGTAGACCATGTAAAAGATGGATCACAGAAATTAAAGAAGCCACAGGAACAAGCTTACAAATAGCACACAAGAAAGCAATCTCCAGAGAACTCTTCCACCCATCATGCCGCAATGGCAAAAAAAGACCACAACCGGTGTAGGATTTGCCTATAAGCTAAACAAGCAATAGCTTAGAGCCCCCACTTTTTTAGGGGCCCCCCAAAATTGTTTTTCACTATCTATATACTTCCTAATTGTTAAAGGGCCCATATCTCAAATAGTTTAGGGTCTTATCAAGTCTAAATCCGGCGCTGGCTACAGCCAGTGCAGGATTTACTTATAAGCTAAACAAGCTATAGCTTAAGGACCCCACTGTCTTGGGGACTCCAAAAAATTATATTTGGTGCTGACATATAATATCTGGACTTATAAATATCTCAAATAGCTTAGGGTCTTATCAAGTCTAAATACAGCGCTAACCAGAGTAGATAGATAGATAGATAGATGGATGGATGGATTTATAATGGATGAAAACAGACTTTCCAAACAAAATTCATGTGGAAGGCGGAGGGGAAAAGATAAGTAGATTGCATAAAATAAATTCTAAGCAGAACAATCAACCGAGAACGATCAACATTTGGCATATGTAATACACAAGAACTACATCAACGTGAATGCGCTCAACGTGGAAAGATATTACTACTGCAATGTGTTCCATTGTTGGTCCAAAATAAACTAAATAACTATTAGAACTCAATCTGCGTGACGCAAGAAATAGCGATATAATCAAATAGTTACGATGGGCGCGAATTTGGTCGAGGTTTTGAAACCTCAAATCAGATTGAACCGATTCATTTAGCTCTGACATCGTTAATGAAGTGTGTGAGTGGTAACTAAGAATGAAACAGTTTCAATTATATGATAAGTACGAGTGTATTATACTGCAGAAAAGTGATGATTAGCATTCTTGATTAGAAACAAGCATTACCGCACACTGGGCATTCCCGAAGTGCTCCGCTTGTCATTCTAGCAGTCATCCAAAAGTATGCAGACTCAGTCCCAGTCAGATGCTGATTATATGATCCTCGGGTCTTTCCAGAGTGGACACACTTTCTTCCTTCACCCGTGACCATTCCCATTTCTGTAATTATTTTGCATGTGCACGTTATCACCTCCAGAATCGCCTACTTCACATAATGAAATAGTGCCCTTGTTATGCCTCCCCTATCTTCTCAGTAAAATTGGCAGTGTATCCTATTTAAGACGTAGCCATAAACCAGCACTTTTTGACTGTCGTGATTTTCTAGGCAATATAATTACGTTCAGTAGTATGCCATTGCTTTCTGAACCGTCCGGATGCTCAAATGCCTATGGCGAGGATCGACCTCGGTACCTTGGCCGTCACAACCGCGCTTTGTACCACTTACCATTGTGCACCAATGGGTCTGCTTTTTCATTGCATCAGTCCCAAATGACCATGACACTATATCCATGTTATTATTTGGACAACCAAGATCCCCAGTGACGTGGCCCATTCTTGACTCAACGTGCACATTTCTATCTTACGCAGCAAGCTTTGGGAGTCTGAGACTATCACCAACTCACGGTGATGATTGGCTTCATGTAAGTTCTTGTAAGTCTTTATGTACGTTTGTGTAAGATTTACTGCCAACACGCATTTAAGATTGTCATTACCTAGCGTCCTGGATATTTTTAATGATGATAATTTGTATCCAGGATGCTGGGCCTGACTACAACTTTGTGTACGGAAAATTTTCTAGCTATACCCAGCTAAGGGGAATCCCCTAGTATCGTAATCCTGGCGTGCACGCGACGTCCATGTTGTTGAAACAACAGATTGGTTTCGATATTTAAGAAGGACTCTTCATGTTTGTTCAATATTTATTAAGTTTTAAATATGTTTGAAACTTCATCATGTAATTATTAAGGATGTACATTTATGAATGATTTAACTTAACGGCCTGCGGATTATGTCAAAACAAAACTAATTCGCCAGGACTAAAAACACCAGGTAATATTTTAATTTTCATATGATTTTATTTATTATAATTATAATAGGCCTAATAAAGTACTGTAACAATATAACATAATGACATATTTAATTAAAATAGGTAGTTGAACAAAATTTTCAAGATGGGTTTACAGCATTATAACGACAACAGCTAGACTGCCTTTGAAAGCTGGGCTGAAGTACAGGGTAAAAGTACAGAATAGTTCTCTGCTGTGCTATAAATAGCACACTATATAAATAGCACACTGTTGACAATTTTAACGATCCAACGTCATGGATTCCCATGTAACACCAATCAAAATAATGGCTGCCGTGACGTCACATCCGACAATCACACAGTTCAACTCTAGACACAGACGAACTTATGCATAATCTGTTTGTTTTCCAATTTACACATTTTTTACAATTTCCTATTATTTGTGGTGAGCGATCAGTATTTCTGCCCGCTATACTCGGAGTGAGGTGCGCGCACACATTATAAATATTATTTCTAATCCTAACCTTACTCTAAGTACTTACCCGTAAGCTTGCCAAGGTCACAGCTGAGAACTATAATGTACTTCAGCCGCTGGGCTGAAGTACAGGGTAAAAGTACACAATAGTTCTCCACTGTGCTATAATTAGCATGCTGTTTACATTTTTAACTAGCTGACATCATAGATCTCCCTAACATGTCAATTATCCGTAGGGTTGAGAAACTGTAACAATGTGAATAAAACCAGACACTTACCTTAGTCATCATTCTCTGCGGGATACACTTTTTTAATTCCAGAAACGAACTCCATGATTATTCCTGCTATTCTATATAATAATAATCTACCCAATTCTAAATACTGAACACTTATTGTACTCCTTAACACTAACTCTAATGCAAGCGTTTTCAATTAATAATATATCATTCGACTTCACATGCTTTCTTCTCCATATATGAATTTATAACGAAAGTAAGATCGCATGTAACAACACGGAGCCATAATTGTTCGATTCCGTCTGCTAATGTATACCACTGCGCATGTCCCTTAAATTATATCTTCCCGCTATTGTACATAATAAAAATTTACTTTAATTCTAACAAGAGGTTAGAATTAACACTAGAAACTGATCCTAATGCTTAACCCCTAACCCCAGGCTGAATACTAACTCTAATGTAATCGTTTTAAATAAATATTAATTTTAAATACTACTTATATTCAAACTAAATCATACAACAATACTAGCACTCTGCAAGGCAATCACAACACAAAGGTTAGAAAACACCTCAAAGCTAGAGCAAAGGTCACAGTGGAGAACTATACTGTACTTCGGCTGAAGTGACCTTTGCTGAAGTACAGAGGTGTTTTCTAACCTTTGTGTTGTGATTGTCTTGCAGAGTGCTAGTATTGTTGTATGATTTAGTTTGAATATAAGTAGTATTTAAAATTAATATTTATTTAATAAAATTACATTAGAGTTAGTATTCAGCCTGGGATTAAGATCAGTTTCTAGTGTTAATTCTAACCTCTTGTTAGAATTAAGGTAAATAATTATTAAGTACAATAGTGGGAAGATATAACTTAAGGGACATGTGCAGTAGTATACATAAGCAGACGGAACGAACAATTATGGCTCCGCTTTGTTAAATGTGATGTTACTTGATATAAATTCATATATGGAGAAGAAAGCGTGTGAAGTCAATGATATATTTTTAATTGAAAACGCTTGCATTAGAGTTAGTGTTAAGGATTAGAATAAGTGTTTAGTATTTATAATTAAGGTAAATTATTAGTAGGCCCTATATAGAATAGCGGGGATATTCATAGAGTTCGTTTCTGTAATTAAAAAAGTGTATCCCGCAGAGAATGCTGACTAAGGTACGTGTGTGGTTTTATTCACATTGTTACAGTTTCTCAACCCTACAGATAATTGATGTTTTAGGGAGATCTATGATGTCAGCTAGTTAAAAATGTAAACAGCATGCTATTTATAGTACAGTGGAGAACTATTCTGTACTTTTACCGAAAGCTGTAATTCAACGATACATCACACCAAGTCTGTGGGTCACTCCTGAAAAAAAGTTGTGCATTTTTTATGTAGGGCCTAGAGTAGACTATTCACTTTACTTAACATCAATATATTATACATGGAACATGTAGGAAACTATGAATTGGAGCAGAAAGTTGTGGCCAAAAATTTGAGCACAGCTAATAATGTATGAAATACTTAGTAATCTATGATAACTTGTAAGCTTCCTATAGGATATATTATATAGACAACATTCAGTGCCATAGGCCTATATATTTATAAGTAAACCATAGGCATATACTATACTGGATCATGTCTATAGTTGTATTTCTGTGCATTATTGTCTTTATTATTGTTTATGCTTTAGTAGATCCAAAACGGCTAGTGCCTGAGTGAGTGGCATATTTATAAATATCGATAGTTTGTAAAAAAAAAGTTTTTTTATTTTCATGCTATTGAGGAGTTTTTGATAGAATGGTGTTAGCAGACCCATATATATGGGGGGGGGGGTTGTTCAAGTCTCCTCTTTAGCAAACCTGAACATGAATTTTAGTACTAGATACTTAACCAAAAGGTACCGGTATGTAAAAAACCCCTCACTTAGCGATTGTTCACAAAAAGGTCTTCACATTTCCCATCTAATACTGAACTTTACAAACAGAAACAGGCGAATGACTTTGTTTTTTTATAGTAAAAACTCCCTCTCTACGACAATCATATCTACGGCTGCTCACAGGGTGTTAGGTCTGTATTTTTCATGATCAACAAGATACCTTGGAATGATGTGGTCATCGTTAAGACTATCGCCTTTACTTTCACAGAAGATCTGGTAGTAGGACTGCGTTCACCCCCTCAAACCCATTTTCCTTAGACCAGATTGACATAGGAGGCATTGGTGATTTAAAAATATTATTATTAACATTGGATCTTGGATACTTGAAATTGAATATTGGATCACTCGAACAGGAACAGTTCACTAGCAAAAGTCAGTTCACTAGCAACTGAGATACTGTCCCCTCCACCAATAATCTCTATAAATGTTTCTTAATTTGTTTTTCTATATTCACATTTCAACCATGCTCCATTTCTTTCTTATATAAGTATACATCTTTGGGGCAGCTCATAAACGTTGTTTCTTTGTGTCATATTTTTTTATGTAGGCCTACCTTAAAGGTTGTGGTGCGAGAACCATGCCTCAATTATTTTTGTGATGAAAAGCTTGAATATAACCAAATGGGACTAACATATCTAGTTGAGAGAAGCGTACTTTGCCATCAGATGTACTTTCTTATTTTGATAATAATAAATTCGGTAATATTTTTGTGGGGCCCACGCCGCCCGTGTGTTGTCAGGGCCCGAAATGGGAACAAAAAATAGCAACACTGTTTACCTTCCATGCATGTCGTACAAGGCGACTAAGCAGGTTATGGGATGGAGTTGACTGTCCAATCCTTTATAGGGTCATTGATCCAAAGCCATGCTGAAGTCGGATGTGTCAGGCCGAAAGGTGCAGATATCGCAGCAATGCTGTAAACCATGACACAACGCATTCCGTTCTCCAGACTGCATCCTGTTGATCTACAGGAGTTTGAGAACGAACGCAGAAGAAGAAGAAGTGGGCATATATTTGTTATGATAGTGTCTTACTTGTGTGAATAGGCCACTAGTTGCCTACTGATATTTCTTTAGGGTCTATGCATCAGCTTTTCATTAAATTTTTATTGATTTCAGAATATTTCTCTGGATGTACCGCTTATGATGGGGTGCACTCCCCTCAACCGCAGAAGTTAGTCACATTTGGTTATATCAAAAATAGTTTTTAACCATCAAAAATATAGTGGAGGTTGCATTTCTGATAGCCAGCCACCACGACCTCCGTGATTTAGATATCTCTAGATTTCAGAACTGATAATTTGTATTTAATGTATACAGCAAACACACATAACCTCCTTTTGGTTATATATGGATCTGCTTCCTGGACAAGCTCACTTTTGTGGTATTGAACCATCAGACATGCTTGATAAAGACAGGCTCATAGAAACATCTTTGGTAAGAGGGTAGGGGTTTGACTTACAAAAAGGTCATTCCTATATATTCATGGGGTTTTGGTGACCATTTTTGAAAAATATAAAAAGGGAAGGAGGGTGAAGTTAACCCTTTTCCCAGCTTGATTCCTAGTACTAATTGTAATGTTCTGATTTCCATATTGGGGGTGGGTGTTGTTCAAACCCATTATAACCTCCTTATCTACAGGCTTCATTAAAAGTTTTTATATTCAGGATAAAATAGATGCTGGCTTGTATTCAAGTTTTTGTTATTGCCTTGTTCTATTCCATATCTCTCATGGTAATTATTACTTATAATCACATATATTCAAGCAAGCACATATTTTACTTATAATAACAGGGTGTCTAAGAGTTTTGTATTCTAACTTTAAAAAATACACTTCTTTAGTTTTTAAATAATTTTTTTCTCCCTTTTCCAGAATGACTACAGAAGTTTAAAAAGCAGTGCAACAAGATGTACAGAAACTGGATTTCACTAAAATAAACTCTACATAAACTGGATTTTACTAAATGAATTTCCAAACAGTTTTACTAGAAAAAGTTGTTCAGAAAAGATGTTCTACTGTAACAAACTTTACATAAGTAAAAGTTTTACTGGAACAAATTATATAGAAATAATTTTGTTAGTAAATTTTTACAGAAATTGCTAAATTGTCACTAGAACAAACTGTACGACATAAACAATTTCACTAGAACAAATTGTACAGAAACATTTTCTCTCTAGAACAAATTGTACAGAAACATTTTCAATCTAGAACACTGCACATAAACAAACAGTTCACTAGAACAAATTGAAATGTTTTCAGACACAGAAATTAAACTGTATCTAGCTACAATAATGAAATACTTTTTTGCAAGTTACAATCAAAGAATGTTATCTGCCATAAACTGCTCTTATACACCAGATATGCTGAGTGATTTCATTATTTTCAAATTACCTCATTTTTACAACACTTTCCTGCCACTGTCACAAAAGGAACACATTTTTGAAAAAAACTGGATGACAGAATCTGTTTGTAAGAGCTGCACTTCCATATTAATTTATGCAGTTGTTGAAGACATTCCACTTGATATTCCAGCATACAGAGTTCAAAGTTTTCTTCCAAAGTTTGAAGACCTTAGTCACATGCTAATCTCTGCTTTAAAGTTAGCAAATCAAGGATTCTACTTCAGTAATGGATACATAAAATGTTATGTGTAAGTAATGTCTTATATGTAGGATTGTTGAAATGTGCTATTTTGTCTGTGTTTATGGGGTCTGAAATAGCAGTAAAGAATAGTCACATTGTTACCTGCCAAGGGTGTCATAAGAAGCGACTAAGGAGGTTTTGGTTGTCCCATCCCATATAGGGTCTAAGTGACCCAGAAGCCATGCTGAAGCTGATGTGTGTATCAGGGCAAAAGGCGCGAGTATCACAGTTAATTTGTAAATCATGGCACAATGCAATCCATTCTCCGGACTACATCCTTCTGACCTGTAGAAGTTTGAGAATTAATGCAAAAGAAGGAGTTTCTTTTAAGTTAATATCTAAAAATATATCTCATTTGGTTTATGAGTTTGTAGATGCCTGATAAGTCTGATTCGTGCCAGAAACGTTCTATTGCAGTACATGCAGGAGTGTAGAGGGTTTGTGGTAGGAGAGTTTTCGGATTTGTCATCCCGCTTCGGTCACTTGTAAATTGCCTGCAGTGTTCTTTCTTTTTCAAATTTAGTGATGCCAGCAGTGATCTGGGTGTGCCAAGCTGAGCGATCAAGGGCTATAGTCTCCCAGGAGCTAGGAAAACAAGTAACTGAGAACAAAGAGGCATGGTGGGAGTGTTGTATTGATGTTTCCAAAGTGACTCCACTACGACCCTGAGGAGTTATGAGTTTCTTCTTTAGAGTACAATTTCAAACTCCTGCTGGTTCTCTCTTGAAGCAAGACAATGGACCTACTAGATTTCCAGCAGGATGTAGACCAGAGAATGGAAATGCATTGTGTCGTTGATTTATTTGCGCCAATTATCTGACACATCCATCTTCTATGGTGGTTATGGATTTAATGAATCAATCATTTAAAAAGTTCAGTGTCTTAACAATTGAACTGAATGTGCTATTTTCAATTGAATTTAACTGAACCGATAAGGCAGATATCCATAGCCATATTGATAGTACGCCAGCCTGTGCATTGCAACCTCTTCATTTAAACCTCAAGCACTCTAACAGATGTTGTTCACTATCTGAATTGTGGCTATAGTTGTCAGTGCTTAACCCGTTTGTCACTCTCTGGCCTGCTAATGACGACCATGGACTCCCACATACAGAAGTACAATTATATAATAATACTGTTCATAATAATAAAGTCAGTAGATACAAGGTAGGTGTAGACTACAGCATAGACATTGACAAGAGTCCAACATGAAAAATTACTTGAATGTCTTCCAAAAATAGACGTAGATGGCAAAGACATTAGACTGATTATACATAACTTATAGTGGAGTGTTGCAGAGTTCAAACTCTCCCCCTAGGAAAATAGAACATACCATTAAGCACTATGACGTTAGTAGCATATCTTATCCAGGACATAGCAGTCAACTAAGCTCTTTTGGATGTAGTGATTTGTAGATAGTATAAATAATATGTCAGTAGGTTACCATTGCTTTTTTTTTAACATTCCAGTCGCACAAATGTTTGCAACGGTCTTTGATACTGTGACTGTCCGAGATGTGCTCTGTACCACTCCACCATGGAGCAGGACTTAACACTATAAAGCAAGTAGGGGGAAACAAAGATGGTAGCACATCCATCCTGGTATTTCCTCACACACAAAAAATCGCAAATCAAGTGACACATTGTTTTAGCCCCAGCCCCCTTCCTTTCTAAAAATCATATCTATGACATTGGTATTACATTTTTCTGTTATATTTTAAATGTTATCTTTGTATTATCTGTTATATTTTGTACTTACATAAAATCATGTTAATATATTGATAACACTACATTTGTTATTGTCCTAATAGGTGTGCAAGAAGTATTCATTTTGATGATGTAATGCGAGGAAGACAGCCTGTACACATGGCTGGCTGTGCAGCTTCACCTCCAGCACAAACTTTACATGAACAGCTTTGGGGAAAGCAAATATAAAGAGTTTACACTTGCCAGATTGCATTATGAAAGTTCTTGCCTTGATTTCTCGTCGTGCATCATCATGACTAATTAAAATGCACAAAACAGAATGCAAGAATATCAACATTTTTAATTATACCACAAGTTGGATGAATTTTTCATTTCTGAGGACTACATCCTGCTGGAGATACAGTAGGACCATTTTTCTGCAATGAGAGATCCAGTGAGAATGTGAGAATTAATGCAGAAAAAAAGACTTAAGCACATATTTTAAGTCAGATTTTGATGCATTTAGCTGAGATAATTTCAAACCATTCATTCACTGAGGATTGACTCAACTATTTTAAATATTGCTTTTGCTATTAGTTTGCCTTTCTTCTTCTTCTTCTGCATTCACTCTGATAACCAAATTAAAAAGTCAGTGTGATTTTTTGTCAGAGAGCATGAAGTATGTTGTGTTGCTGGTTTCACAGCGGAGCTACGTTAATTTGTGCCTTCCGGTCCAACACATCCATTTTCTGCATGTTTGCCATTACTTTGTGAATAGTAGGTGATAGATGTTATAGATAATTTCTGTCTGGATGTTTTGTAGCACTAACTGGCAAGTAACTGACTATTATTAATTGGTCTCCCTGCGTAGTGGTTAACCTTTAGCAAACCAGATTAAAATCTACGAAGTGTCTCCCTGCCACTGGATTCTTTTTTGAAAATTTGCGTTATTGATGGTGACTGTTTTGAAAATGTGATAATTTTTTGGTTGTTAGAGATATTTAAATAATATTTGAACATATAAATAAAGAATTTAATTATGCATATATTGGTGTAATTTATGTACGTGTGTGTGTGATACCAGACGTATGAGAAAGTGGTAAAGACGATTTTCACAAAAAAACATATTTTATAACAAATAAAGAGGAAAAAAATAAGTAAAAAAATAACTTACCTTACATATCGAATTCCTTGGCAATACTGTAAACTAAATCACGCAAATCTGTTGTATTTATGTTCTTTCACTGCGAAATTATCAAAATATAGCCGGGGGAACTGTATAAAACATGTAGATTTGCAGTAAAATAGTTCTTTGAGCTTAGGCCTAGAGTTATTTTTTGTGCCACTTCAACATATTCGATATCAAACGTACAAGTCCCCAAACCAACACGGTATTCTGTATATTCACTGCTGTGAAACTAAATAACCTAATAATTCATGATTCAAGCCACGATTCAATGTTATTTTAGTCGAAATACGATGAAATAAAGGTATATAAAACCGATCCACCATCATGGCATCGTACCGGTGTGCAGATGTGGTCAGATTAATTGCTCTTAAATGTGTACAAATAGCTAGCCATTCTCAACAACGATCATTTCGGAAGTGGGGGATGTACCGGCTTCAATTGCACATGTCCCCAGCTATGTGCACGGACTGTGGTACGTGTAAATCTCATGATATTCTCGATGGATGGGGCGGGTTGCCAACGACGCTCGCCGCCATTTAGTTTTTCGCCGGCCGGGGTTGATATAGGCTTGGTGAAGGTTAAGCCATTCGTTTTGTTCACCTATTTTATAAAGTGAATTTTTTTGGAGATTCCTGGGGATTATCATTTGAAGCTACAATTATTTGCTATGAGTGGTACTCTCAGCAGGTGACATGCCGCTTTGTTGAGAGGGGCGGTGTACAATGAAGTCAATCCTCTACACTTTTTCAACATAAAAGAATTGCATTGAACCAACTGATAAGTGCTACCTGCCAATAAGTGCAGAGTCTCTATATTTTGCACAGAATGTACCCTCATCATTCATTGTATACTCCTGTCTTGACATTTAACACAGTATTTTTTATGCAAAAGTTGATCACATTTTTGGTGTCCATACAAAATGTCTTATGTAGGCTAAAATACAAAAATGTTCTCCTGGAAGTGGACAGTATGATCAATGCAGTCTTAACGCATAGGCCCATTGGGCATTTGCCTGGGGGCCCATGAGCATAGGGAATATTTATATATATATTCCCATGCGAATATGTTGTAGGGTTTCGGAAAAAATGTATAAAATTTAGTATTATTTTATAAAAATCTCATAATTTTGTGTTTATATGCGAATGGGCCCTTTAAGTTTATCAATCACTTCCAACCTTGAACCTGAACCAATGTTCAGGAATGTCCGTTACCACATTCTGTAGATTGAGGTTTAATCCCTATAATTATTTTCCCTTCAAAGAAAAGCTTTATCGCAAGTTAAGGAAATTTTGGGCCCGAATAGCAATGCCTGTGGCTGATGGGTAAATAAAACCTGTTTTTCCTGTATGTCCTTGTCTTGGCCGGTTAGCAAAAATTCTCTCCTCCTGTTTCTCCCTAGCTGTTCTACGGGTATTGTAGGGAAGTGAAGTAACTCCGCCCATTTTTAAATTGGACTCATAAACCTGGGGAAAGTGGCGACGGCCCTCTATAAGCCATGCCTGGGGGGGCCCCACATTAAATTTGGATGTCCAAGTTTTTTTCCTGGTGGAAGTTAACCGCAGTTCAGACAGAAGTTTATCGTGTCCTCAATTCTTCGGGAAAAGTTTGTTAGATTACTGGATTCGTAGTGGGCCCTCATCATGTCAGAACCATGATAGTAACTTTTCAAACTCACGCAGATTGTATAAAACAGCTGGCGTAGAGAATATGACGGCAAGGTATTTAACTGACAATGTGCTTAAACGTGAACTACGGAATGGAGAGTTTATAAAACGTGAATGGACACTCTATTCACCATCCCAAGGTCGTTTGTATTGCTTTGCATGTCGCCTGTTGTCCAAGAAAGAATCTTCTTTTGCTACGTCGGGGTTCAATGACTGGAAGCATAGCAATGTTATTGTAGAACATGAAAATGGAGAAGAACATAGAAAGTGCATGATGGAATATTTGATACAGCATAAAGAAACTGGAAGATTCTTTATTACTTAAGCAACATCGCTCAGAGCAGGAATATTGGCATAAAGTGTTGACACGTTTGGTTTCTGTAATTCGTTTTCTTGCTTCCAGAGGTTTGCCATTTCATGGCGAAAATCAGATTATTGGATCAGCAAATAATGGTAACTATTTAGGTATACTAGAGCTACTGAGTGAATTTGATCCTTTCCTGGAGGAACATCTCAAAATGTATGGAAATCCTGGAAAAGGAAATACGTCATAGTTATCTGCCAATATTTGTGAGGAATGTATTGATTTAATGGGACAACAGGTTCTTGGTACTATTCTTGAAGAAGTAAAAGAGTCAAAGTATTATTCAATGAGTGTAGATTCTACTCCAGACATCTCACACATAGATCAACTGACATTTACTGTCCGATACATTAAAGGCTGCGAACCTGTGGAATGTTTCTTGATGTTCGTCCCCATCTTTTCTCATGGTTCAAAGGATTTAACAGACACTTGTGGATTTTCTTAAAGAGAACAAATTCCACTATCAAACTGCCGTGGCCAATCATACGATAATGTGTTAAATATGTCTGGATGATACACTGGATTGCAGGCACATATGAACTCAATGAGTTTGCCATCTATGTCCCCTATGCAGGACACAGCCTGAATTTGGTGGGAGTACAATCTGCAGAGTGTTGTCTACAATCTATAAAATTCTTTGACTTTGTTCAGCACCTGTATACATTTTTTGCTGGTTCTACTCATCGCTGTAATGTATTGACATCATATTTAGAAAAAGTAGTTGTGGTCAAGCGTCTGTCTGACACAAGTTGGTCAGCACATTTTGATGCTGTTCATGCTTTGTTTAGGGGTTTCAACAAAATAAAACATGCACTGGATTCTATATCAGGTGACAATGAACAGCAAGTGACAACAAGGCGTGAGGTGGAAGGTTTGAGCAAAAAAATGGAACACCTTGAAACAATCTTTCTTACAATTCTTTGGAAGGGCATTCTAGAAAGGATTAATACAACAAGCAAAGTTTTACAATTAAAGGATGTGAACATCGTAGTTGCCACAAATCTTCTTGAGTCGCTGAAAAGTTACCTTCAGGAAACTAGAGACAAATTCACTGAATATGAATTCAAAGCCAGGAGTATGTGTCCAGATGCCGATTACAGTGATGGAAAAAAATGGAAACGAACCGGAAGTGTGCGGTTTAGTGGGTATGATAGGCCAGGAGAAGAGTTACTTTTAAATGAGTCCGAAAAGTTCAAGGTAGAAACTTTCCTCCCTATTCTGGACACTTTAATCGTTGAACTAACAAGACGTGAAGAAGTGTATTCATAAATATAATCTGTTTTCTTTCTTGAGTGAATTAAAAACCATTACTTCTGATGCACTAAAGAAAAAATGCAAACATCTTGCTAATACGTACCATAAGGATTTGAGTTATGACGACCTTTTAAATGAATGTGAGCATCTCAAGCATTACATGGCGCTTGATGAAAATTGTGAGACTCTCCCTGCACTGTACAGAAAAATAATTTCGGACAATTTAAAATCAGTTTTTCCAAACATTGAAATTGCACTCAGAGTGTTCATGTGCATGATGGTGAGTAACTATACAGAACGTTATTTTTTCAAGACGAACTTATAAAAAAATCACTGCCGAAGATGGATGTGTTGGGCCATTGGCGCAAATAAAACGGCGACACAACGCATTTCCATTCTCTAGACTACATCCTGCTGGAAATCTAATAGGACCATGGTCCCGCTACAAGAGAAATTCAGCAGGAATTTGAGAATGTACGCTGAAGAAGAAGAAGAATAAAAAATCAGCTTCATAGTACAATGGGACAGCATCGTTTGAACTGGCTTTCACTCATGAGCATAGAAAATGACATCCTGAAGACCATTGACTTCAAGCCGATAATAAAACAATTTTCTGAAAAGAAATGTCGCAAACTCTTGTTATAATAAAGTACTGTACTGAAATTTACGAATTTTAATACCTTTGTTTGACCTTGTGTAATAGATGTAATATGTTATTGAGCTTATTTAAAAAACATATGTAAATATCAGTTTTTGTGTGTAATTTTTTTTGGTTAATATCATATGTAATACTATAAAACATGTAAATAAAATCTCTTTTGTTTTTTATGTTTAATGTTGATTATAGTTGCAGCTGTACGGCATGTTTTAACAACAATTTGGTTGAATTTAGTATAGTGACAATAAAATAAATAATATATTATTTTTAATATTATCAACCATTTATGTTTTATTCCTGGGGGGGGGGGGCAGCACTCTTTCTTTGCACAGGAGCCCAACGCTATTTCTTTGCCCAGGGGCCCAAAATGGTGTAAAGAATACTCTGAGTATGATCTGACCTGAGGCTAAAATACAGAAATGTTTTCTGGAAGAGACAGCTCTGGTCTGATGCTATATTTTTGTGGGTGATTGCTCTAACATTTTTTGGATACCATGGACAGCTAAGAAAACTAATGCAGAGGTTCTCATTGATGCTAGTGTAAAAAGTTCAAACATTAGGGGCAGACAGTCAAGATTTCTAGGGCATGTGCTCAGAAGAACACAGCTTGAATAACCACTGGAAAGATCAAGGGGAGAAGAGATAGGGGTCAATAAAGAGAAAAATTGCTAGACGGACTAGTATTGTGGCACAGTAGAAGTTCACCAACCGAGATTATTGACAACACAAGAGACAGAGAATCGTGGAGAAACATGATCGTCTACGCCATTCGGCATGTCGATTGATTGATTGGTTGATTGATTGATGTGCAATTGTAAAGATAAACAAAGAAAAACATTGTGGAAGCCTTCCACAATGAATTAATCTTTTTGTAAATGTGAACATGGTATTATTGTGTCCATGATTCATATGTTTATTGTACATATTAGATTATTATTTATGGGATATAAACAAAGAATTAATAGAATGTTTTCTTTGTGATAAGTTGATGTGCAGCTTGAGGCTAAGTAATTAGGATACAGATCTTTCAACACATAAGCCATAACTTTAAGTGTTAATCTGTTATCTCCGACAAATGCACTTATAAACCATCCTGGGCACATATGAAATGCACGTAGAAATCATCCTGAGCCCATATTAAATGGACTTAACTATTCTATCAAGAATAGTTGCTAGATGGACTAGTATTGGCACTAGTGGCACGGAGTCCCCATTTAAAAAAAATATTTGTTTGAAACTATCTGTACATTGGTTATCATGTTTGCTGAAACTATTGTTTTGAAACTATCTATACATTGGTTATCATGTTTGCTGAAACTATCTATTGTTTTGAAACTATCTATACATTGGTTATCATGTTTGCTGAAACTATTGTTTTGAAACTATCTATACATTGGTTATCATGTTTGCTAGAATTATTATACTAGATTTATAAGGATTGCACCCATGTGGCAACTAGAATCTAGACTTCTAGTTCAGGGTACACAGAATAAGGCCACTGCCGTCATTTCAGGCATGTGGTAGGAAGTGACTATGGAAATTTGGGGGATAGACTGATGACCTGCCACCAGTAAAAAAAACATTGTCACTGCATATCTTGTCTCGATTTCATACTTTTGTATCAAATGGTCCCCATAGTTGACGAAGAGATGCAGACCAGCGGACATTGCACTTTTGTCCTTTTGTTTCAGACTACTAAGTGATGGGGAATACTAGGTGTACCATCACTGCAGATGGGTCAACAGTCTGATGTAAGAATTAAGAACTAGTTGGCCCAGAAGTATATGCTGCAGTCCTGGTATGGTGTGATCATCTTAGAATACTGCAGTCTGGGGAAGGGGGGGCGACCATCACCTACCAGGCGTGTCCACAGGTTGCAAATAGTGAAACTGCCTCCAGATACAGAGGTTAGCTATTTAGATTGACTGCGATATAAACCAGACCTCTGGGAGAATAAAAAGTTGCTGACAAACTGGTGATGTTGCCCACCAGGACGGGGTGGGATATCAGGTGGCACTGATATCTCCACTAAAATACCCCATACATCTCGTGATGAGCAGCATCAAGCGAGTATGAGCCGCTATAAACTCAAGCCGACAGCTGCGTTAATTAACCCCAGCCTGGCGCGTCCCGGTTGGAAGGGGGGACTTTAGATAGTGGGACATAAAAAATAACTTTTCAAATACACAAAGGGAGTTGAAGTCAGCAAATCCCTACTTCGGCCCCAACTAGCCCCATCCCATAAAAGAAAAAGGTAGGAATAACACAGAAAACTCCTAACTACGCTGGGCAGGTGGCGCTCACAAGTCCAGAAAGACAGGCCACCTAGGAGATGGAAAACTACACAAAGCCTGGGCAGATGGTGCTCATGAGCCTGGGAAGGCAGACCATCTAAGGAAAGCAAACCTAAAAAATATAGCTGGCGGAAATTGAATGCACTTGGCCATACGGCACATAACAAAGTTCAACATATCTCATATATATATATATACATACTCATGCAGATTGAGACAATGGATTCTAGATATGGTGCTCTGTATGAGGAGTCCTACCAGGCAGGTAGAGTGCCGGGCCCCATGCCTTGAAGGGGCCCACCCAAGCTACTGGTAGTCACACCCTGTCCCATTTTGGAAAACCAGGAAATGGGAACAGCTGGAAAATACGGCTGATCAAACCACGTGACAGATGACTAAATATACTGCATTGGAATGCAGAAAGCATTTACCACAAAAAGCAGGCATTAACCGTTAGACTAGACAATGACAAGATAGATGTGGCTTGCATACAAGAAACTCATCTCATCTTAACCCACATCACAGATTCTCTATCAGGTGCTACCAAACATTCAGACAGGACAGAGAAGAGCATAAACGAGGGATAATTACACTAATGCGCTACACCATACCAGCAAAGCAGATAGAAATAAACACAATAGGAGAATCAGAGATTATGGGAACTGATATGCACATAGACAACCAACCCACCAGAATTTATAACATATACAGATCAATAGGAAGAACCCTTAAATTAGAAGCGATGGATATTAGAGCCACAAACTGTATTGCAGTGCGCGACTACAACAGCGACTCTGAAAGGTGGGGTTACTAGCAAACTGACTCAAGAAGAGAAGAGGTGAAAGAATGGGAAATTGATAACAATCAATTTCTTGTAAAAGCATAAAAGAACCCCCAACTTTCTACTCAATGAGGTGGAAATCAACATCAACCCCCGATTTAGCATTTACCACTGGCAATTTATCTCATCAAATAGTAAGAATGGTTATGAACCAGTTAGGGGATAGTGATCACAAACCAATTAAACTCACTATCAACCTCAACTACACACAGGAAGAGCAGAAACCTCGTCCTCCCCGCTGGAACTATAAGAGCAAGACTGGGAAAAATTTGCAAAGCTCACAGACGCATATGGTGAGTCTATCAATACCCATCAAAAGAAAGTAAAGAACACGACAGCAAAGCTAACTGAGGCAATCCTTAGAGCAGCAAAAAAATCAATACCAAGAGGGGCAAGGAAAAATTACAAACGTACTGATTCAAAGAAGTACAAAAGCTTGAAGAAGACCTGAATATGGCCAGAGAATTAGCAGAAACAGAGCAGAGTACAGAAAGCAATATAGCCCTCAAGGCAGCCTCTGCTAAATAGAGAGAGGTAAAAACATCAGCAAGGAAGACCTGGATAGAAAAAAAAACAGAGAGCCTCAACATGACATGGACAAAGAGGGAAACAAACACTAGAAACTTGCCACGGCATTGAGTGATAAAAACAGTAGCCAACCACCAATAACACTTGAATACGATAAAAAAAATGCACACGCAAAAAGCAGCAGCAAACATTCTCATTAAAAATTATGCAGATGGCTCGGCCAGAAATGCAATTGAGAATGGAGGAGTGACCTTCAGACTAAAACACAGGGAAGATGTTACTCTCGCCATAGCTACAGGCAAGCTCTGAACCAATTTTAAGGCAGAAATGGAAGCTCTCAAGAAAACAGAAGAAATGGTCTTACAACATAAAGAACAAGTGCACAGGAATATTGTACTACTAACAGATGCACTCTCTGTCATAACAGCACTGAAGCTACACAAGAACACCGAACTGAATGAATTGAGGGCAGTTCTAGTTCAGTTGTACAATAATTTTCAAAGAGTAGTGATCCAGTGGATACTGTCACGCTATAACATCGAAGGGAATGAAGTTGCAGATAGACTGGCCAAAGAAGGAGGGTATTTACCTCAAGAAGACTATCTTGTCAGTTATGAAGTGAAGACTCAATAAAGGCAACTATAACAAAAAGTGGAAAGAAGACCACCCCAAATATAATGCATATGATGGGTATTATCAACTATCCAGAAGAGACAAGGTTATCTTGCTGCCCCTCAGAACTGGTCACAACAAAATGAGACATCAACTGTACACCAATTTCAAAGTAGGTACAACTGGCCTTTGCCAGAACATGGCAGCAGAACATATCTTACAAGAATGTCACCAGTATGCAGACCTGAGGAACAAGACATGGCCCACCCAAACCAGCGTTGAAGAGAAATTATATGACACAGCAGAAACTCTTAAAACAGCCAGTATCCTATATCATAGATTCTGGAGTCCCAACCTGACTGAGTGTTGATTGCTGAAGAAGAAGAATATTGCTGAACTGAAATGCCTCCCTTCAGGGACTAAACATACACCCATGACCCCCCCCCCCCCCCCCACTTAACACAACCAAGCCTTAGAGACTGCAAACCTTGTGCGTTTGAGTGTCACCTCGGTTACTCAACTGAGGAAGACCTGTGTTTTTGTCAGTTAGGTTATGCATTGTTAATATCTACCTGCTCACAGCTAAAGGTGTTACTTCATCATCATTAGTAGGATTGAAGATATTACTACCATCCAAGAATGTCTTTCTGACTGAAACTCCACTTACAGTTTTCATGTCCAACTCTCAGGAAATTCAAGCAACATCTAAGATATTATTTAATAGATTTATTGATCAACAAAATTGGTAGTATATCCTATTCAGGATGCAGCCATCAACCCAGTATTATTTGACCTTAGTGATTTTTTAGGCAATATAAATATATTCAGTAGTTTGCAGCTGCTTTCTGAACAGTCCATATAAACAATTGCCTGTGCTGGGATTCTTCTTCTTCAGCGTTCATTCTCAAACTCCCACTGGATTTCTCTTGTAACAGGACAATGGTCCTACAAGATTTCCAGTTGAATGTAGTTCAGAGAATGGAAATGCGTTGTGTTGCCGTTTTATTTGCACCAATGAACATATTTGAACTCATCTGTCTTCGGCAGTGTGCTGGGATTCAAACCCAGTACCTTGGCCATCACGGCCATGCTCTGTACCCCACCACCACAGAGCTGGAAAATTGATTAAGAAAATTGAAGAAAAATTAATAAAATTCATTGGAAAATTGATGTATATATTCATTCTCATAAATTTATTTATTTTTTGCGTTCGTTATCAAAATCCTACCAGATCTCTCCCATGGACACTAGTCCTACTAGATTTCTAGCAGGATGTAGTTTAGGGAAATGTGTTGTTTTTTGTGCCAATTTCCTTACACATCCGATTTCAGCAGTCATTTATCATATTAAAGAAAATCAATTTAGTTAAAATAGAAAATCTGACAATATTTCATACTTCTTCTTCTGCATTCGTTCTCAAAGGTCTTCAATAGGGTGTCATGTCTTTTAATGTGTCCAAAGTATTTTATTTGCTTGATCTTTATTTCTCTTAGTAGTTCTTTCTTCATATTAAGTGTCTTTAGCACTTAGTGCTTTACATAACAAACCATAACCACAAAACCCAAAATAAATAAATATTTCTATTATTAAATGAAAAATATGAAATTTACAAACATAGACTAGGGAAATATTTAAATATGTGGTGGCGTCTACTTGTACTGTACCAGGCTGGAAACTAAGACTGACTAGGCCCTCCTGCATTATGGCCTTTACCTAGTAAGTAAAGGTACTGAAGTCAGAGACATTTGGCCAGAAGGTGCACCAAAACAACCAGAATGCCTTGCATTACCACAATATCTATATCTGCACTACCCCATGATGGTGCTAACCCTGTGATGATTCACCAGGCAAGGGCAGCACTGGGCCCTATAACTTAAATTGGCCAAACCCCATGTGACTGGAGGTCCTCATCGATTGTCTTGAGAAGCCAGGAGGCACAAGAGCAACATCACTGACCAGCAAACATTACTTACCAATGAGACACCACTTACAATAATGCATTGGAATGCTGAGGGTGTAAATACCAAAAAAGACATCCTTTGCAAGAAATTAGAACTAGAGAACACCCCTTTTAAGGAATAGGTCAGCATTTGCTACATACAAGAGCACACCTCAGCAAAGATGTAGCCTTTAAAATTACAGGTTATCAGTGATTTAGAGCTGATCGAACAGATGAAGAAGAGGTATACTTACGCTAGTCAAAACAGATATCAGTGCATATCAAACTAAACCAGACATGGAAAGATCAAATACCAGGTAAAAAATACAGACTTCCACCTACTAAACTACTATTGTCCAAATGACCAACCACTTGTCTTGGACACAATACCATACAGAGGAAGACTGATAGTATGTGGAGATTTTAACAGCCACTCACAAAGCTGGGGTTTATGACCACATGGATTAAAAAGAGAACTTGAAAGCTAGCACTGTGACAAAGTTATTCTATTGCTTAATAAGCCTAAAGATCCTCTAACACTACCTAAGAGCATGGCAAATCAACAGAACAGTGGGGAAGCTACTTGAAGGTAGTAGCCACCAACCAGTCTTCCTTTGTATTAAAAATGAACCCACAGGGAATGTCTGTACCCTCCCAAGATGGCATTATAAAAAAACAAACTGGGAGCTAATAAACATCACAATAGTGTATTAGCTGGACAAATAGGCATGGAAGATAAAGACATAAATATTATAGTAAAAAAGTTCAATAAATGTATTCAAGTTGTTTTATTTGTACCAGTGGCCAGACACATCCGACTTCAGCATTGGTAATTAATACATACAGTGCTCTTACTACTTCCACTGAATGGCAGACGTCTGTAACCATATCGCTAGTATAGTAGGCCACCATACGAAGAATTGGTTTTTTGTACTTAATACTGGTCACCAAGCTCAAAGCTAACCATGGTCACACAAGCTTGCCGCTGTCTTACGTCATTATCTGCATAGCCACAGATGACCACCTAGCAATACTATTTATCTTTAGTAAACAATTTGTGTGCACAATGATACACCACTATAAGCAAACAGAACTTTCATGTATATATTAGAATTGCATGCCTCACTTCTTTCGTTCACTTGAAACATGTCTCCTTAATAAAACTGTCTTTTGTAGTTCACACAGTGTTCCATAGAGCTTTGATTCCATTGTTGTTTCCTCTGGCCACTATGTCTGCCTCAGTGTTTCATACTCAGAACAATCTTGAAGTTTATGCTTGGTACTCTGCGCTGCCTGCCCACATGGCTGTGTTGCCAAACTTGAACTTTGTGTACATGTGGCTGCGGAGTCGGTTGTGTCCTGTTCTGAGGCATAGAATTATAACTTGTTCTGATATATTCATAATGTGATAGTCATCTTGTGTTGGTGTTTGTGGCTTTCTTATTGACTTGATATTCTGGTTTTTTTCTGATGGTAGGTAATTAGTACATCTGGTTGGTCTTCGGCAGCATCTCCCTTAGCCAGTTGGTCTGTTTTTTCATTTCTTGGTATTCCACAGTGGAAGGGTATCCACTGCATGGTCACCCTATACTGTTAAGACAGTTCATTAAGTAGTTTTTGCAAGTCTGTTAGTTTTCCAGACTGGAGAGCTTGAAGCACTGACCTTGCATCTGTCAGGAATACCACGGGCTGTAGGCCAGGATTGGAGTTCAGCAGTTTTTCAGTTGCTACCCTAATTGCCAGAATTTCCCTGTTGGTGTTCTAATTGTATCTCTAAGCTTGTGTGGATATTCTATATATACACCTGCACCTCCATTCCTCACGGCATTCTGTGCTGACCCAACCGGGTATACTCTGACCCATGTCTTGTGGACATTCCTCATCCAGGAAACTGAGTGACTGTCCTTTGCTGCACACTGTTCTGTTTGTCCTCGCTTAGTATTCCTTTCACGTGTTTCTCAATGTATGTTGGCATTCCATGCCTTTCACTCCCATGGCTTTGTTCTGGTACAGACCTTAAGGGGCTGTCAACTTCAGATAGGTCTGTAAGTTGTCTATGGAGTCATTTAGCTTGGTGGATAAAGCTGCTTCTTTTTAGTCGCCCCATTGCATGCTTCACTGATAATTGGCTTTTCTGACTTTTTTCATACCCCCCCCCCCAACAGCAACGACAGGTACCCTAACAAACATGTATTCTTTGTTCTTCAGTTAGATATCAGGTTACAGCTCCAATAGCTTCAATGAATTGTGTGATTCGCTTCAGGTCATCCATGGAACGCCACAGGTCTGGAA
Source organism: Meghimatium bilineatum (assembly GCA_034231615.1). Lineage (NCBI taxonomy): Eukaryota > Metazoa > Mollusca > Gastropoda > Stylommatophora > Philomycidae > Meghimatium > Meghimatium bilineatum. The sequence goes on along the minus strand of CM067319.1, from coordinate 14,723,947 downwards.
GTAGTGCAGTCTCAGTAGGCCATATTTTTTTCTCCCTTCTTGGTAGAGTTGACATGCATGAAGAATGTGCTTTGCTATCTCTGGCTCAGTCCACAGGTCTGTCTCACCAATTTAACCAACATTTTTGCTCATATTTCAACAAAGAAATGCAAAATCAAACACAACTCATTATCCAGGGTAGCTTGTCTTTATTATTTCCTTGCAATAAATGTTCAACATACACATAGATCAGATCACACATATATTTGTCTGATCTCTGTCTAAATACATTCAACTTGTCAAAGATGTATCTTCAAAGCAAGTCAATACTAGACCAGAATTTGATCAGTGTTACAAGCACTCAAGAATGGAACAAATGACAATGATAGAAATCAACATGTCCCATACTCAAATGCCAACATAAAATTTGTAAACATAATGTGATAATCTGAAAACAATCATTTTTATACTTTAAATTTATGTTTAAAAAAATGCAATACATTTCTTATTTTTAATTTGTCTGCAAACATTTAATGAATTTTATAGTGGAATCCATTTATATCTATTTTCCTGCAGCACCAAATATTGTGAATGGTACAGAAACCAGAGCTCTCCAGTTCAAGAGATGTGATGCTACTGTGTGTAATTTTTGAATATTGTTGAGACCTCTTTGATGGTTGTTCTGCTCTTTCCTTTTGCAATCTGTACCCGTTTTAATGCTGGTAGTAGCAGTCTGTTTTCATTCATTCCAAGTGTATGTCTGATATAAGTCCATCGTTTTATTCTTATTGTTGTAAAAAAAATATTGCTGTTTGATTCTTCTCTTACTTGATTATCTCTTTATAGTTCATAGGTTTTATAACAAAATTCAATCTTTATCAATACTTTTCAAAATAGTTTATTCTTTATGGTATAAAAGTAAGATGAGATGACACAGTATCATAGCACATGGTTTCCCACAAGTGCTCAGCTGCCTAGTCAGTGCTGATCAGAAACTGCCTGACTAGTGCTGCGTTCGCACTTGTTCCAAAAGCACCACTCCTTGACCTTCCCACAGCATGAGTCCTGGTATAATTTCTGGTGGTTGGGTGAACCAAGGGAGTAATTTTTTTTCAAACCATGAATAATGAGTGAATTCGAAACCCGGGTCCGCTGGCCAGCGGGCGAATGACTTAACATTACATTACTGCAACTCCAATATAATGTATAAAGCAAATTTTTGTTATTATATATATATATATATATATTGTATCTGTACAGACCAATCTGTTATAAAGGGATTCCACTGCATCTTAATTTTGTCAAGAAACCAGAAAGAAGTTTTTATATAACTTCCGTTCTTCCACCTGGAAGTAGTGTTTCTATGTATCGTAGTTTGCAGTGAGGCTGCAATATTTGGTTTCTTCATTTAGGCAACATATATACAAAAATAATTTGTAAAATCATATGAGCAACATACATATAAACAGCATACAAATATCATACTGACAACATATAAATAGTATACATGCAGAATACAAACATATACACACCATTACTAGCACTATACACACAGTACACAATCACATACACATTTTTTTTCCTCTATGTTCGTTCTTAAACTTCTGTAGATTAGCCTGCATCATGGTTTACAGCTTGGCTATAATATTTGTCTATTGTCCTGACACATTCAACATCAGCATGGTTTTTTTTTGGTCACTTTGACCTTCTGTGGGATAGAATAGTCAACCTAGACCCAAAACTCTCTTTAGTCGTCTATTATGACATGCATGGTAAGTCAGAGTGTTGATGTTCTTTATTCCTCTTTCAGAAATACAACAGGTGAGACCCCACAACTTCTTCGTGGTTTGCTCATACGACCAAATTAATCTTTTATAAAGGTGGAAGTATGTTTCGTTGCGATAGTCTTTCCTTCTTCTTCAGTCTCAAACATCCGCTGGATCTCTCTTGTAGCAGGACAATGGTCCTACCAGATTTCCAGCAGGATGTAGTCCAGAGAATGAAAATGCGCTGTGCCACCGTTTTATGTGCGCCAATGGCCCGACACATCTGATTTCTGTAGATGTTTTTCCTTCAGGTTGGTTGAGGAGAGCCACATCTCTGCTCTACTTCCTTCATGAGACGGCTGTCCTAGAGCACATGTCTACTGTATGGCTGTCTTCTCCATACGGACAAGTTTGTCTGGCCAAGTTACAGTATATTTTACATGTGATAGTTCCGTCTGCAACAGACCCCACAAGTGATATAAAATATTTTACTTCTGTCAACTACATCATAAAAATTAAGAGGAAGAAAATAACACAAGAAACCTGTTCAAGTCAATATGTCAGAGCTCATTCACATGTTCTGTTTCAGCAACTCAGAGCGGCAGTCTTCTTTTCTTCTTCTGAGTTCGTTCTCAAACTCCTGCAGATTAGCAGGATGTAGTCTGGAGAACGGAATGCGTTGTGTCATGGTTTATAGCATTGCTGCAATATCTGCGCCTTTTGGCCTGACACATCTGACTTCGGCATGGCTTTGGGTCACTGACCTTATATGGGATGGCCAACTCAATCCCATAACCTCCTTAGTCGCCTTTTACGACATGCGTGGAAGGTAAAGTGTTGCTATTCTTTGCTCCCCTTTCGGGCCCTGGCAACACACAGGCGAAAGAGGCCATTATAACATTCCTTTCACCAGTAGGGCATATGGAAATTATGGTATAAGTCTCACATTTTTCTGTGATAAATGACATTCTAGGGATGATATGGTCAACATTATTCTACTCATTTATTATAGTATCCATTTCCTGAAGCTGTGTCAACCTGGGAGCCTGTAGTTGAAAATATTACCAGTTTAAATTAGAACAGAATTCTGACCGACAAGGCAAGGATTCGAGTGCACTAAGCCTTACACCGCCACAACTGTCCAATGGTTCAAGTGACAATTCAACATTTTCCACCAAGAATATGGCTAATGTGCCCATTTTTAGCAGGGTATACTAAGAATTCAGCTGTACTGGAAGTTGAACACCCTTAACTATTGCACAGATAATAACTCTTTTTGTAACAATAACTCATCAGAAAGTAGCAGACATCAGAAAGTAACAGGCATAAAAGAGTAGCAGATATAAGAAAGTAACATTTCAGAAAGTTGCGAACCAGAAAGTAGGAGACTTCAGAACGTAGTAGACATCTTATATTAAAAAAATATATCAGAAGTTTATAACTCAAGAAAAGATGCCCACCTACCACTAAACCGACAGGGACTGGTCACTATCCCTGTAAACACACGTATGTGATGTGGATATCTGCTACACCACTCTGCACTTATGGAACAGATAAAAAAATGGCCAATACTCCCTCTAATTTCTTCTATGTGAGCAAATCTGAAGATGTCTGAGCAGTGCATATTTCCATGTGAAGGTTTTGACTATATTTGAAAAAAAGGAATTCAATTGGTTTTTTTATGCGATGGTGGTAAATTTCATGAGTGGTACTTTATAATTACTTGAACTGTCATTCACCTGCACGTTATAGGCAGGATGTTGATTCTGAGTTCTCAGCATATCCTGCAGAGCTGTAACCGTGTGAACATTTGAGAAAGATGTATTGTCCAAACTACGCAACTTTGTAAACAAAGATACATGCAACCAAAGAACTTCAGACAATGGTAGAGTTCATCCAGAAGACTTGCCTGATAGTGTAGACATCAAGCAGTGAGCAAAAGAAATAAATTGTTCATATTAACTCTTCATTTCACTATAATGCTTTTGCTGTCATAAGTATCACAAAAAATGTTTGTTTTGTTAGCTTATTGGTTTCTTCTTCTGCGTTTGTTCTCAGACTCCTGCAGATTAGTAGGATGTAATCCAGAGAACGGAATGCATTATGTCATAGTTTACAGCTGTGCTGCGATATCGTTCTGACACATCTGACTTTAGCATGCATTCTACGTCCCTTTTACCCTTTTTATATGGGATGGGGTAATCAACTCCACCCCATAATCTCCTTAGTCACATCTCGCAAGATGCATAGATGGTAAATAGTGTTGCCATTCTTTGCTCCTCTTTCGAGTTCCGGCAACACACAGACGATTGGGTTTCAGCATCGTGATCTCCTGGTCACCATGGTCTTGACTATTTCTAGGGGTGATAGGTATCTATATAAACCCTAAAAGGGACATCACTATTTAAAAGGATAGAAGATTTAGTGTCAAAGTTTTGAGAAGGTAAACTTTCTTATAGGGTGTATACAGATTTATATAGATACTTACAACCCCTAGAAATGGTCAAGTCCATGTTGGCCAGGAAATCATGACGGAACAGTTTATTAATGTGGTGATGGTTTTAGTAGTTTATAAGAGAATAAAAGAAAGCACTGGACTGTAAAAATAGTTCGACAAAATTCAGCCGTAAACCACTGACTAGACCTGGCACAGGATTATATGTGAATAAGAAAGGAAAAAAATAGTGTTAAAGAAACAAGTGTATAAAAAAATTATATTCTGATATCCAAGTTCCCAATGACAATAAAATAAATAAAACAAAATGCATGAAAGAGAATCATAAGTTCAAGTGAGGGAATATTCACAAATGTTATTCAGAAGCGTCAACTTCTGAGCTGTAATCTGAATCATCATCCTCTGACTCCTCATCATTTCCTTTATCTTTATCTTCCTCATCTTCAGAAATGTCCCACTGAGGATGATCCTCAACAACTTTTGCTTCCTTAACTTCCAGCTGTAATAAAAAAAGATGAGATTAAGCAAGATAAACGGACACAGGTCAAATGAACAACAGTAGACAAGTGTTATCAATATTTTTTATCCTTTTAGGGACCACCATGGCGTAGTGGTTAAGCTGTTCACTTTGTGCTCAAGGGGTCAGAAGTTGAAATCCAGTGCTTAATATCTTGTTTATAAAGTGGATATTTTTTGGAGATCCCTGGGGATTATCACTAGAAGCTAAGGAGTTACGTGCTATGAGGGGTACTCTTGGTAGGCAACGTGCCACTTCATTAATAGGGATAGAGTACAAATGGGGATAACCCAAGTACAATAATCAAGTACAAAAACAGTAATCCTCTACACCTTTCGAGCTATATTGTTATTGTTATTAGTTATGAACTGATATCGTTGCACTCCAGGGAAAGCCATAGATGCTCAGTCCCTCGAGAAAATGTTGAAGAGTAAGCATCATTGTATCATAAGATAAAAAACCACTGGCCAACACTATTTCCCTATATGCCTCAATGGCGTGGAAATGAGAAAACTTTAGTTTACTTTTTATGCATGATTATTGTTACCATGGCTTGCTGATTAAACACACCCCTCGCTCTAGTTTACCATGCAGAGTTCCAGTCTGTACCCCCTCACTCTACCATGCAGGATTCCAGTCCAGTCTGAACATTTTACTGACCAGCAATCCAGAGCGTATTCACCAGGGGCATTCACAAATTTTTGAGACATCAACATCGCTGTCTTTAAAAATCAGTATAAATTCAACTCACACCAGAGAGCTATGAAATTGTCCATATGTCATAATGAATGTTTGCATTTTCTGAATGAATTTGAAAGCCCCTGAAGTCTGATTTCAAGAGCGAAATTCTGCTTATTTTAATGCTAGGCATGGATGTGCATTATTTTCTATATATTGCACAATGTCAGCTTCCGGAAATATATCATAACATTTTCTCTGGCTGTTGTATTTCTGAAGAATTGCAATAGTTTTGGCAATCGTCAAAGTTTGTCAACATTGGTATATAGCGGAAATTTCAATGACTGTTGAATGTGATCTGTAAATATTATTGAAGCATATCCTGTACAAGACTATTTAACTATTGTTGCAGCACTGTGCTGCCAAGACCCAAAGGGGAAGCACAGAATAGCAACAATGGTACCTCCATTGCATATGCTAAGGGGTTTTCTACTTCTTTCGTTGTTGTTTTAAGAGGTGACTAAGGGCATGCATGCATTTAATTTGTCATTTATTAGACACACATGTCAACTTCACTTGGCCTTGTATTTTGGTAAGAGGAACGGGCCCAAGTCATTCTTATTCTTCTGCGTTCGTTCTCAAACTCCTGCAGATTAGCAGGATGTAGTCCGGAGAACGGATTGCGTTGTGTCATGGTTTGCAGCATTGCTGCGATATCTGTGCCTTTCAGCCTGACACATCCGACTTCAGCATGGCTTTGGGTCACTGACCCTATATGGGATAGCCAACTCCATCCCATAACCTCCTTAGTCGCCTTTTACGACATGCGTGGAAGGTAAACAGTGTTGCTATTCTTTGCTCCCCTTTCGGGCCCCAGCACAACACGGGTGCAGTCATTCTAGCTGTCAATATTTTTATGGTTTTGTGTTTTTGATTGTTATTTGTTTCTTGAAAAAAAAGGACCCAATTGGATCGCAGCGTAGAAAATTGTCCTTGTTCTATGTTTTATTGTTAGTTATTTATTTTTTACTTCTTCTTCTTCTTCTACGTTCGTTCTCAAACTCCTGCAGATTATCAGGATGTAGTCCAGAGAATGGAATGCGTTGTGTCATGGTTTACAGCATTGCTGCGATATCTGCGCCTTTCGCCTGACACATCCGACTCCAGCATGGCTTTGGGCCACTGACCCTATATGGGCTGGGAGAGCCAACTCCATCTCATAACCTCCGTAGTCGCCTTTTACGACATGCGTGGAAGGTAAACAGTGTTGCTATTCTTTGCTCCCCTTTCGGGCTGGGAACACACAGGCGTTTTTGTTGTTGTTTTTTTACCATTGATAGGTATTTTACAGTAACTTTTCTACCTCATTTTGTATTTCATACTTATGCATTTGGTTACTGCTGCACTTTCCATTTTGTCGGACATCCTCCGATATTTTGGATATTTATATGCATCACAGTTTACAGCATGATTGATATAACTGCACAGAATGGACACTCTGTGGTAACATAACAACATTACAAAGTCCTACCTTAATTGTTTGAGATTGGTCAAAATCAACATAATAGGAGTCTGAACGTAATACACCAGTATACTGGTAGTGGCCAGGTTTTTGAGGTGCTGAAAACTTCAATTGAATCTGTGATACAAAAAAACACACATAAAGTTGAAGTCACATCAAAATATTGGGTTTTTAACCTTCACCGAGCCGCTATGATATCCAGCCGCCGAAAAACAAAATGGCCGCGCGCGCTGATGGCGGGCCGTCCCACCCAGCGAGATTATCGTGAGATTTACACGTACCACAGTTCGTGCACATAGCTGGGGACATGCGCAATCGAAGCCGGTACATCCCCCACTTCCGACATGATCGTTTTTGAGAATGGCTGGCTATTCGTAAAAGTTTAAGAGCAATTAATCTGACCACATCTGTACACCGGTACGATGCCATGATGATGGATCGGTTTTACAGACCTTTATTTCATCGTATTTCGAATAAAATAACATTGAATCGTGGATTGAATCATGGATTATTAGGTTATTTAGTTTCACAGCAGTGAATATACAGAATGCTGTGCTCGTTTGGGGACTTGTACGTTTGATATCGCATATTTTGAAGTGGCAGAAAAAATAACTCTAGGCCTAAGCTCAAAGAACGATTTTACTGCAAATCTACATGTTTTATACAGTTCCCCCGGCTATATTTTGATAATTTCGCAGTGAAAGAACATAAATACAACAGATTTACGTGATTTAGTTGACAGTGTTGCCAAGGAATTCGATATGTAAGGTAAGTTATTTTTTGCTTATTTTTTTCCTCTTTATTTGTTATAAAATATATGTTTTTTGTGAAAAACGTCTTTACCACTTTCTCATACGTCTGGTATCACACACACACACACGTACATAAATTACACCAATATATGCATAATTCAATTCTTTATTTATATGTGCAAATATTATTTAAATATCTCTAACAACCAAAAAATTATCACATTTTCAAAACAGTCACCATCAATAATGCAAATTTTCAAAAAAGAATCCGGTGGCAGGGATACGTTTCGTATTTTTTAATCTGGCTTGCTAAAGGTTAAAAAAACCCACAAAAATGGTAGCATTGAATATGTAGCCATCAGCCAAGGAAATTTTTTTGGCTGTAGTTATTTTTCTTCTACTTCTCGTTCACAGTTGAACATGTCTACACAGAAAGTACTTTTGTTGTGAAGATGTTATGTAGTTGTGTTTAGTCATACCATGGTTGTTGTTGTGAAGACATGTTATGTAGTTGTGTTTAGTCATACCATGGTTGTTGTTGTGAAGACATGTTATGTAGTTGTGTTTAGTCATACCATGGTTGTTGTTGTGAAGATATGTTATGTAGTTGTGTTTAGTCATACCATGGTTGTTGTTGTGAAGACATGTTATGTAGTTGTGTTTAGTCATACCATGGTTGTTGTTGTGAAGACATGTTATGTAGTTGTGTTTAGTCATACCATGGTTGTTGTTGTGAAGATATGTTATGTAGTTGTGTTTAGTCATACCATGGTTGTTGTTGTGAAGACATGTTATGTAGTTGTGTTTAGTCATACCATGGTTGTTGTTGTGAAGACATGTTATGTAGTTGTGTTTAGTCATACCATGGTTGTTGTTGTGAAGATATGTTATGTAGTTGTGTTTAGTCATACCATGGTTGTTGTTGTGAAGATATGTTATGTAGTTGTGTTTAGTCATACCATGGTTGTTGTTGTGAAGATATGTTATGTAGTTGTGTTTAGTCATACCATGGTTGTTGTTGTTAAGACATGTTATGTAGTTGTGTTTAGTCATACCATGGTTGTTGTTGTGAAGATATGTTATGTAGTTGTGTTTAGTCATACCATGGTTGTTGTTGTGAAGACATGTTATGTAGTTGTGTTTAGTCATACCATGGTTGTTGTTGTGAAGATATGTTATGTAGTCGTGTTTAGTCATTCCATGGTTGTTGTTGTGAAGATATGTTATGTAGTCGTGTTTAGTCATTCCATGGTTGTTGTTGTGAAGACATGTTATGTAGTTGTGTTTAGTCATACCATGGTTGCTAGTGCACCTCTTGGCCTGGTATTTATGACTTCAGCACCAGTGATTGCTTGAGCAGGACTGTGGTCTTGCTTGATGTCAGGGATGGCACGACAAATCTTAGAGTTTCCAGCCTACATTGGCCCTCTCTACTTCACAGAGGTGGCCTCGATGGGGAGTGATTTTCTTGGCAGTATTTATATTAAGTAGTTGTCACTGCCTTCTAAATGTTCCAGATTCACAATTGCATATAGCAAGATTACAACCAAGTATCACCTGTGTGTTGCTAGGGTACAAAATGGGAGCAAAAACTAGTAACACTTAACTGCCATGCACGTAGTAAAAGGCTACTAAGGAGGTTTTTTGAGGTGGAGTTGTCTATCCTATAGAGGGTCGTGACCCAGAATATATCTGTAGTCAGATATATCAGGCCGAAAGGAGCAGATATCAGAGCCAAGCTGTAAACTATGACAGCACATTTCATTCTATGGACTACATCCTGCTAATCTGCAGAAATTTGAGAACAAATGTAGAAACATCCAGTCACAGACAAGCTTCTGTATCTCGACATCACAGAATGTAAGTAGAAAGAAGAAGAAAAAAAACACTAGTCTCCTTAATTGCTACTGTACAATCTGCCAAGACAAGATGGCAAGACAAGATTCCAGATACCACTGTCCTTGATAGAGCTGGTATCCCAAGCATTGACACGATCCTGATGCAGACACAGATTTGTTGGGCAGGTCATTTGGTGCGTATGCCAGACCATCGTCTGCCAAAGATACTTCTCTATGGTGAGCTAGAGAAGGGTATACGATCTCAAGGTGGCCACAGGAAGCGCTACAAGGAATCGTTAAAGAACTCACTGAAAGTCTTTGAAATAGACCACGATACATGGGAAGAACTTGCACAAAATAAATCTACATGGCGTTCTAAAATAAAAAAGAGCGCATCATCTTGTGAAAAGAAATGCAGCAGATTAACAGGGGAGAGCACCTAGAAAGTCACGGATAGACCAAGATCCGTCTACAGTCGTCATTCCATGTCCAAACTGTCCATGGACATTTACAGCTGGAATAGGGCTCATTAGCCATCTACGAACTCATAATCAAGGACATAACTAAAATTGAATTTTCAAAAGTGGATGTAATAAATGTTGATCATCACTTGTCGAACAACAACAACAATCTGCCATCAGTAACTATTGTACCTATTCATTACTTCTAAATTTTCATCAGTAACTATTGTACCTTTTCATTACTTCTAAATTTTCATCAGTAACTATTGTACCTTTTCATTACTTCTAAATTTTCATCAGTAAACTATTGTACCTTTTCATTACTTCTAAATTTTCATCAGTAACTATTGTACCTTTTCATTACTTCTAAATTTACGATAGTTTATAATGATGTTGCTCCTCCTTCATAAGCGAATATGAACATGACATTGAACAAGGTGAAATTATGTTTTGGAGTCCACAGATGGCTGAGGAGTTCGAGTCCAATCCAGGGCTCTTAAAAATCTGTTTCAGTATGAGCAGATATGAAGCAGGTCTTGAGATAAGGGACAACAGTATGAACTCTCCTTTTGTTTTTGTCTCTTTCAAATCACCTGTAATGTTCTACTCTGTTTATGCCTGCACTGATCAGACCATGCCAGTCAAGAGCTGTGATTTCTCACAAACTTGGAACAATCCAGCAATGTCTAAAAGATATTCCTTTATGTGTTCCTTGTAATATTTTTTCTGTCCTCTACTTGAATGCTTACCTGCATCATTTCACCACAGAACAGCCTCTTTGGAAGATGCTCAGACGATATGATCAGTTCAACACAGTTGAGAATTTGTCAACACTGCATTGATGATTTCCCTCTTTTCGAGGATGCCCACGTCAGGGATGTGATTCTGACATCGCACACCAAGAAGTTATAGGTAAGAATATCTCTGAACATTTTAAAAAAAACAGATGTGTTGGACCATGCGTGCACATGACACATTTATGTTCTCTGGACTATATCCTGCTGAAAATCTTGAGGGATCATTCTGCTGGAAATCTAGTGGGACCATCCTTCTACAATAGAAATCTAGTGGGACCATCCTTCTACAATAGAAATCTAGTGGAACCATCCTTCTACAATATAAATCTAGTGAGACCTTCCTTCCACAATAGAAATCTAGTGGGACCATCCTGCTACAATAGAAATCTAGTGAGACCATCCTTCTACAATAGAAATCTAGTGGGACCATCCTTCTACAATAGAAATCGAGTGAGACCATCCTTCTACAATAGAAATCCAGTGGGAGTTTGAGAATGAAAGCAAAAAATAAAATTTCAATTGATGTTGAATGTATCAGGCACAAAAGCAGATATCATCAGCTATATTGTAAGCCATGACACAATGCACCCTGTTCTCCAGACTACATCCTGCTAATCTGCAGAAATTTGAGAAGGAACGCAAAAGAAGGCAGAAGGGAACAAACTGTGCAAACATCAATAATTTGGTAATACAATAAGAGCTTACCTCCTCCTCTTTCTTTAAACTGCATATATAAACAGGCACTGTAACCAAGAGATGGTGCTTGCGGTCAGCAACATAGACCCACCAGGCTTCCTGCTTCTCCTGTGTGTGGGTATGAATACAAGATAAATCAGACTGTCACAGACAAGATAATGTGGACTATCACACACAAGATAAAGTGCCCTATCACAGACAAGATAAAGTAGACTTTCACATACAAGATAAAGTGAACTATCACATAAGTAGACTATCACATACAAGGTAAAGTAGACTATCACATACAAGATAAAGTGAACTATCACATAAGTAGACTATCACATATAAGGTAAAGTAGACTATCACATACAAGATAAAGTGAACTATCACATAAGTAGACTATCACATACAAGGTAAAGTAGACTATCACATACAAGATAAAGTGAACTATCACATAAGTAGACTATCACATACAAGGTAAAGTAGACTATCACATACAAGATAAAGTGAACTATCACATAAGTAGACTATCACATACAAGGTAAAGTAGACTATCACATACAAGATAAAGTGAACTATCACATAAGTAGACTATCACATACAAGGTAAAGTATACAAGGTAAAGTAGACTATCACATACAAGGTAAAGTATACAAGGTAAAGTAGACTATCACATACAAGATAAAGTGAACTATCACATAAGTAGACTATCACATACAAGGTAAAGTAGACTATCACATACAAGATAAAGTGAACTATCACATAAGTAGACTATCACATACAAGGTAAAGTAGACTATCACATACAAGATAAAGTGAACTATCACATAAGTAGACTATCACATACAAGGTAAAGTAGACTATCACATACAAGATAAAGTGAACTATCACATAAGTAGACTATCACATACAAGGTAAAGTAGACTATCACATACAAGATAAAGTGAACTATCACATAAGTAGACTATCACATACAAGGTAAAGTATACAAGGTAAAGTAGACTATCACATACAAGGTAAAGTATACAAGGTAAAGTAGACTATCACATACAAGATAAAGTGAACTATCACATAAGTAGACTATCACATACAAGGTAAAGTAGACTATCACATACAAGATAAAGTGAACTATCACATAAGTAGACTATCACATACAAGGTAAAGTAGACTATCACATACAAGATAAAGTGAACTATCACATAAGTAGACTGTCACATACAAGGTAAAGTAGACTATCACATTTGAACCTCAATGAGAAGGAACAGATAACTGCTATCAAAAAAACCTCCTTAGTTGAATTTTAGGACATGAATGGCATACAACAGTATTGATATTCTTTGCTCCCCTTTTGAAGCCGGGAACACATAGGCGATTTATTCCTTATTCTTACTGTTACTGTTGCACTCTCCTTTTTGTTGAATTGTTTCTGGCATTTTGGTCAATAGATGTCAGCCACAAGGAACAGTGAACTTTGTAAATATTTTTATTAACTGGTAGGCTGTCCAAGTATCAAATCTTGACCAAGGACATTTGATGTGCTTGCTTGCATGTCAACCAGTGATAGAGCAAACAAAGAAAGCCATTTACTCACTAACACTAGGGATCACATTCGCATGCATCTGAACAATGGATATAACCATCTAGGAGGATTGCAAGTGGATGGTCATAGGTAAGGTGTTGAATCCAAGACTGTACATCACAGCCTGACATAAATACTATTGACTCCAAGCTGTGCAGCCTGCAGTTGATAAAAGTCAAATCGAAGTTGAGAGGTAGGATAATTTTTCCCTCATGCGATAGCCTCACAGTAGTTGATAGATAAATTTTTGAAGTTGAGATATTCTTATCTTTCATTAGTTAGCTGAATCTAAATTGGTAGTTTGTTTGTTTGTTTTGCGTTCGCTCCATTGTAACCATCACGGATATCCGTGCGATTTCTGCCGGGAGCGTGGTTACGTTGTGCCACCGTTATGCGCCTTGTAGGCCTAGCACATCCAATTTCGGCATGCCTCAACAATTCGGGTGGGCTACCCTTAGCCTGTGACAGCCTCTATATCTGTCTCCAGGCACGCGTAGTGGCGACTCTTCGCCCAGACGATTTTTGCTCTCGTCTGACTCGCACGAGGTGTTCCACTGTCTATGAACTTGCCTCGTGTAATTGGACGTGCTGTGCCTGTGCCCATTGGGTACTGAACCGTTTCTCATCCGTGAGCCTGGTTCCTTAAGGGGAAGAACTCAACAGAGGAGTTGGACCCTGCTCTTTCGCCCTCTTAGCCGAGGTGTCATTCACCGACATCGTGTACCCCTTGTCCAAGTTCGAGTCTCACACCACGCGTTTGAGAGCAAGGCGTTCTCAAGCTGAGCGTCCTTGTCCCAATAGCGCCTGAGCCCATCAGGTACTGAACCCTTTCTCTCTTCAAGTGTATTTCCGGTGTAGGAAAACCTGACAGTTAGTTGGGCCAGGGCTAAATCGTTGTCCCTTTCTTGACTAAGCGCATCGGGTACAGAACCCCTTCTCTTTGCGAGCATATTTCCGGTTTAGGAAGGCTCGACATTAGAGTTGGATTAGGTCTTCTTGCTTTACCAAACACCAATGAATGGGTCTGGGTCTCTGCCTGTAAGGAACACAGGTAACTAGATGCTCGTCTCGAGCTGACGGAGCTTGTAGTTCCCCTTTCCTAGGAACTTTTCATTTTCTATTTGCAGTTCGCGCTGCCCTCTAGCGCTGTTCTGCCCTTTCATTGTTTCATTGTACTCAGTATGAAATCTATTTGTCTCTCGCCATGCATCTACCTTTACGTGCATTTTACATTGGCCGCCCCTCCAATGTTCGGACTGGACCGACTAGCTTCACTGTATGTTGACAGTGTCGCTATATGTGGTGATGCTGGTGGTGTCGGAGATATTGTCTGTCTCTTGTGCAGTCAAATCTCTTTTCATCTTAAATTGGTAGTGAAATTCTACTCCAATTCAACGTGAACTGTCATGTTTAGAATCGCAATGGTTCTTTCTCTTGTGGAGATAATTTAGGTGTTTAGTTTTTATTTTTTGTCGTAGCTAAAGACTTTCTGCTGCTACTTAATGATTCAAGTTCTCTGTTTCAAAATGTAAAGTTTTGTGCCTACCCTCGTGGCAACTGATCAGGTTCTCTGGAATGATGTTGGTTTTGGGTTTTCAATATAAGCTCGACATAGACAATGTGTCTCTGTTTTCAAGAACTTTGAAGTAATGACAGCTGGTGTTGTCTCTCATGAAGACAGTTCAAGATACCTGGCTAAACTAATGAAAATAGAACATGTTTGCAGACTTGGCGGTAGTTGTGACTTGATAATTCACACTTTCTATTTTCCGATGATAAATAGCATACTTGGACGTGACAATGATAATCTGTGACAGCTACAGTTCCTAAATAACAAATATCCCAGTCATGGCACCATTCAATTCTATATGTGCAAGAGCTCTGTAAAGCTTACTCACTTGCAGGTGATCTTTTGTGGGCTAAACATATAGATTGTGGGCTACACATAGATTGTGGGCTACACATAGATTGTGGGCTACACATAGATTGTGGGCTACACATAGATTGTGGACTACACATAGATTGTGGACTACACATATAGATTGGCAATACAAGTCTGTGATGAACATAAATGATATAAAGTTTATTCATAAACAATGTATGCATCAACATCAGTATGCTGTCTCAATCAATAACATTCTTTCTGACTTCTAGATTGAGAGAACTAAAACAGCTAGGTAAGGGTAATCAAATCAACATTGTGGTCTTTTCAGGAAACCCTCAATATTACACCTTTACGTTAATTAGTACATTGCCAATCCTTGGTTCCAATGTCCCTTCCTCTGTGTTACAGACACGTCAAAATCTATAGATGAATATCAAGTCTAAATATATAACATCCCTTGCAACTCCATGGAGCAACCGATCACGAGTTTTTATTAACCTGTCGCAGTCCGTCTAAAAATAGCGCCATATTTCCTCTGACACCCTTCCATTTTTTATGACTTCTGGTTTTTCTGCACGTGTTTGATTTTTTGGATAACGTTTTTATTTATTGATTTCAAATTTGGAGACAATAGAGGTAAAGGGATGCTGGATATGATTTGGAGATGTTATTTACTTGTGTGTGTCAGCGTTATGTTGTGTACAACCAAAATCATGAATGTGGACAAACATACACACACACACACACACACACACACACAGAACTTAGTGTCAAGGCCATGCCTAGACCTAGCTGTAGAAAACACGGTACCTCAAATTCCTCGTAAAATACATCAATATTAAATATTATAAACATCTCACATAACTGAATCTACAGTAACTGAATGAAGCGGGGTGCAAAGGGAACGCATTGCTCTCGGCGGACCCAGGGTTAGCAGATAACCAAGATCCTAAATGTACCTCCTCGCGGTGCACCCTGGAAACAGAAATACAGCAGCTCGAGCTGATTCTGGCCAAATCATTTGGGGATCGTGTCCATGTATGTAGAGGTAGCAGATGGAAAGAGATATGATTGCATAAGAGACAGACAATATGCAGTGGTACTGTCAACACACAGTGGTCCAGTCTAGTCCGAGCATTGTAGGGGTGGCCAATGAAATGGTATGAAAAGGCAGATGCTTAACGAGAAACAAAAAGTCTACACACCGAGTACAATGAAAGGGTAGCACAGCGCCAGAGGGCAGCGCAAATAAAAAGTGAAAACAAGTTCCATGGAAATCAGAACTACTAACTCTGTTAGCTCAAGACAAGCTTCTAGTTACCGAGTTCCATATGGTCAGAGACCCACACCAAATCGTGGGCACCCGGCAAAGAAAAAAGACGTGGTCCAACTCTAATGTCGAGCTTTCCTATACTGGAAACATGCTCGCAGAGAGAAAGGGTTCAGTACCCGATGGACTCAGGCGCAAATGGGATACGGTCGCTTAGCTTGAGAATGCCTTGATCCCAAACATATGGTGTGAGTAAAAACTGATGCTCATATTACTTGGAGACTTCAATGCAAGGGTGGTTAAAGACAATATCTCCTGGAACGGTGTAATAGGGAAATATGGAGTGGGTCAGTGCAACAACAATGGACTTCGGAAAAGAAGAGAAATGCAGCAGCTCAACAGCGGAGAGCAGCTAGAAAGTCACGGAGAGACCAAGATCCGTCTACAGTCGTCATTCCATGTCCGAACTGTCCAAGGATATTTACAGCTCGAATAGGGCTCATTAGTCATCTACGAACTCATAATCAAGGAGATAACTAAAATTAAATTTTCAAAAGTGGATGTAACAAATGGTCATCATCACTTGTGATGGATGAACAACAACATGGTGTGAGACTCGAACTTGGGCTAAGGGTTCACGATGTAGCTGAACGACACCTCAGCTAAGAAGGAGAAAGAGCCAGGGTCCAACTCTTCTGTCGAGTTCTTCCTCATCCGGAACCAGGCTCGCGGATGAGAAAATGTTCAGTACCCGATGGGCACAGGCACAGAACATCTAATTACACTAGGCAAGTTCATAGATGATGGAACACCTCGTGCGAGATAGACGTGAATGACAATCGTCTCAGTGAAGAGTCACTACACACATGTGTGCCCGTCGACAGATAGGCAGGCTGTCACAGACTAGGGAAGCCTACTACCCAAATTAAAGGCATGACGAAAATGGATGTGCTGGACCTCGGACTACCAGACCACAAAGTGGCCAACCAAGGTGTAAATAACAGTTTTAATGTGGAACTTGCAGTACAACATACTTCACTCTCCCCGGCAGAAATCACACAATATATTCATTGTGGTTATATGAGAGCGAACGCAGAAGAAGAATGAACTTTAAAATTCGTCCTTTTCTGAAATCACGAAGAATTAGCGAAATTTGGTGGCACTGAAGTTAGGCCTACGAAGTTCAACTTGCAAATATGAACTGTTGAATATATTACGAGCGCATATTTATATCTGCGGAAAACTAAGGAACAATCACTCTAGTACACACTTACTATATGAGCATGATGGGAAATAAACAAGGACGATTGTTGTCTATGACTACAAATGGCTACCTAGATGTAGACATTTGTCAACAGTGGGTTTTTATAGCTAGATTACATTTGCCGAAATTTGTTGACTTCGGATTGCTACAGGTTAACAAGTCAGTCAGTTACTGCATCCATCAAAATGTACTAACTATATCAGTCCAATAAAGTTACTGAACTGCCCACATTAATCTGAGTAGAATTTCAATAGCAATTAGATTCAGAGACTAATGATAACGAATGATCACTACCTATGAATCTTCTAATGATTCTTTCTAATAACACTTATGTAATAACTTGAATTGAAAGAACAATCTCCTTAAACTGAGAAAACTCCTGTAAAACTCTTCACAATTACTGGATCTAAGAACTAATAAATATCTGAGTGGACAGAACAAGCTAATGAAATAAGAATCTCTCAATTTCACAACTTGTCTAATCAATTACTGTGTTAATCATACAAGAGCAGAATGATTCAACTTCTCAACTTTAATTTGACTTGTCATCTGCAGGACTCTGCGGAGCTTGGAGTCAACAGCTTTTGTCACTGTCCACTCACAATTCTGCTAGATTAGATATTGTTCAGATGTGCAAAAGTGTTGTCTAGTTTTAATGAGTAAATGGCTTTCTTTGTTTGCTCTATCACTGGTTTACATGCAAGCAAGCACGTCAAATACCATTGGTCAAATTTGACACCTGGACAGCCTACCTAGTTAATCAAAATGTTTACAAAATCCATTATTTTTTGCGGCTGACATCTATTGATCCCTTTTTTTTTTAATTTATCGAATTATAATGTAGTTATATCTGCGCTGGTAAATCGTTCGAGTGTCACAAATATTAGCTGTTTTTTTTGTTTTGCGCTCGCTCCATTGTAATCAACACAGATAGTCGTGTGATATCCGTCAGGAGCGTTCACAAATATTAGCAACTCAATATCTTTCACTCCCAGCTTCAACAAACATAATGTCCCTGTTACACGTGTGTGGTGAGCCTGCCACATCAGTCTCTAGTCTAGAACAAATAATGAAGGTGTTTATGTCTGAAAGTGTATGCAAGTAAAATCACAGAATAGTGAGAGAAAAAAAATCTATAGAGCATAAAGGGTAGAAGGAACAGAACACCTGATAAAATAGGATTTTTGATTCAGAAAAAAAGATGAGAATAGAAAACAATGTAGACAACAGTGTGCGGATAACAAGAATGATGAAGTCTGTTTCTGGTACTTGTTTATGTGATATGTGCGGGTACTTGTTTATGTGAGATGTGCGGGTACTTGTTTAAGTGAGATGTGCGGGTACTTGTTTAAGTGAGATGTGCGGGTACTTGATTATATGATATGTGCGGGTACTTGTTTATGTGAGATGAGCATTGCCTGTGGATTATAATTCATAAGATGTACTCACCCCAGGGAAATATGGACAGTGTACAGCATGGCTCTCCTTCAGCTTTGTGTCCAGTGAGTTCTCCTTCTTAGACTCCATTTTGTAGTTGTCCCAATCATCTTCCTCGTCATCTTCATCTGTAGATTTCTTGGACTTGGTTTGTTTATCCTCACCTCCGCCTCCTGCAGTATGTACTTCTTCTTCCTCCACTTCTGAACCATTATTTTCATCCTCAGATGCTTCCACCCCTTCCTCTTCAGCGTGTTTCTCTTTCTTCTCTGCTTTTGGTGATTTACTAGCTTCCGATGACCCTGTTTCTGGTTTTGTTTTCTGCTGATTACAAAAAACATAGTATCAGTGCTTGACCATCAACAACAATGTCCCGATTGAATCTCATATGGTAAAGCAGAATCAGTACAATAGTGAAATGATAATAGTGAATATGTTACAAATACTACCACTACTAATAAAAAGATGATTAAAAACAATAATAAAATAAATACGGATGAAAACGGTTGATATTTCAATCAACATCAAACTAATAATTTTATCAGTAGTGGTAGGTATTTGTTACACATATTTACTTATTTAATATTATCACTTTGATTTTTGCATTAGTACGGCCCATACGTGATTGTTTGATTTTCTCTGGTTCTTTGATAATTTTATACAGGGTATTGAAAAACAACTTATATAAATCTGTAATAATACCTATTGTCTTGTACGAATGTGAGTTGGATAATTGCAGTTGAAATGAACAGAAAGAAACAGGCTTTTGAAAACAAGTGTTACAGACAAGTATTGCGCACCCATTATACATAACGCAATTTGTACACAAGAAATAAAATAGAAATGTATGCATATGTACAAGAGCCATTGCTTTCAATAGTGAAATGATGAAAACTAGCATGGTTTGGACATGTATGCAGACATGATTCCTTGTCAAAAACAATACTGAAGGAAAACAGGGGGGGGGGAGAGAGAAACAGAAGAGGGCAAATAAAGACATGGACAGACATCAAGGAATGGACAAGACAAGATTGTTCCTCACTCATCCGCATCGATGAAGATAGAAATCGCTGGAGGACTGACTCTGTGTGCTGAAGCATCCAATGTGGTACCTCTACGACTTTGTTGGGTTACGGGTTTTATAGATATAGATAGAAAGAGAACACAAAACCGATGTATATAAGAATCAAAATAGATGATCTTGCATGTAAACAAGAACATCTCATAGCAATGGTGCAATGCAAACGTAGGTGGTTTTGGCACATGATGAGGCATAATTCTCTTTCCAAGACTGTCCTATAGTGAACAGTTGAGATTGGAAGAAGAAGAGAGTATGGATTGATAATATTAAAGACTGAACAGGATTAAGATTCTCCACATGCAAACAAGGCACTGAGAATAGAGAGGTATAGCAGGATTTTTGTGTTGATGTTTCGTAAGTGACACCTCTACATCACTGAGGGATTATGGGTTTCATGATGATCAGTGTTGGACATGCAGGGTACATGGAGAGTTGGACATGGTGGGGTAGCTGAATATCATGGAGAGTTGGACATGCAGTGGTAGGTAGATATGGAGAGTTGGACATGCAGGGGTGGCTGGATATCATGGAAAATTGGACTTCGTGGGGTAGCTGGATATCATGGAGAGTTGGACATGGTCAGGAACCTTCTTTTTTGCAATGGATAAAAGTGATAATGCTTTAAAATCCTGTTCATAAAATTTGCAAGATTGAGTAAATCTAAATTAAGAGAGCGACTATTTGTTGACCCGCGAATTCAAAAACTTCTTCACAATGATGAGTTTCTTTGCATGTTTCATGGAATGGAAACAGAAGCATGATTAGCATTAAAGTCAGTGGTGGACAATTTTCTTGGAAACAACAGACCTGATAATTACAAAGTGTAGAAATCTTTTTCTGAAGTATAAAAGTCTAGGATGCAATATGTCTTTAAAAATTCCTTTTCTAGATTCTCATCTGGATTTTTTAAAAGTCAAAGAGGTCAGTGATGAACATGGTGAATGATTTCACCAAGATATTGCTGCTATGGAGACAAGGTATGAAGACAATTGGAGCCCTTGAATGTTTACTGATTACTGTTGGACTGTGACAAGAGACACCTCATTGATTGACTACAAGAAGCACGAAAAGAGCTCGAACAGCAACTGAATAATGACGGCAGGGATTCAAATGTGCCGTTTAGAAATATTACATGTGAACTTTAAATAGTATTTTTTATTTGTGCTAACATTTTATAGTGGAATATAACTAATGGAATTTGTAATAACGAGTGTTATAATGCTAAAGTGTAAGAATAACTGTTCACCAAAGAGATTCAACAAATATACATGAAATTTGTATTGCTGAAATTTAAATTCATCATTAAAAAGAAAACAGAGCCATTTGGGGAATTTCATTATATTGGAAATCAGCATGACAAAATCAATTTTTTTAAATGATGTATTTAAAGTCTGGTACAGACAATTTTTGCAAATTTGTTTACTAATGTTATTTATCTGGCACATACAGATTTATCAGATAAGTATTCTCTCTGCCCATCTGGACCTGCTGACAATCAAGGCTAAAAAATTAGGGTTTTCTATGTGTTTATTCAATGTTTGACACAGAGGCTATATGACTGAAACACATGAATTTATTCTTGTCATTAATCAAACTATGTCATACTGTGAGTTTTGTTAATCTTACACTGTAGGACCTGGCATACTTATACTTGATCTGCACTTGTTGTTGTTGTCACTATCTATATGCTGATGAGTAATGCTACTCTTGTCAGCACAATGCCATTCATAAAAAAGTGTATGTCTTCTGAAGTTGACTTATTCATCCATACAGTAAGTTAGTGACTGTTAAGGGTGTCTGTAGTAGTTTTCTTCTGGCTGTTGAAAGGTTGAGGAAAGGTCAATAAGGATGTGATTCACCGTTTCTTTGGGATGGGGAGCAGTGTCTACAAATGAGTAGTTGCTGGGGTTTGATCTACCCATAAAGCAGCTCACCACAACTATCACATAGTGTATTTTGTTAAACTTTCACTTCAAGACCTGGCATACTCTCACATAACACTTAATCTGCATACACAGAAATCTTACCACAGCTACAGTGGTTGTTGTGTCTGACTTAGCCTGCGCTGCTGCCTTCCACTGGTATGCTTGCTTGACTTTTTTCTTAATTTTCCCACCTTTCTTTTTTCCTTTCTTGTTCTTCTCCCAGGCCTTGGCTTTGCTGTCGTTCTGAGATGTGTGGTCTCCCTAGAAGAATGTATACAATTAAGATATGCATTTCTGAGACTCAATAAACAAATTGATATGATAGACAACATAGTCATTGAACGAGAACTGATCAAATGCCCTACCACCATCAACAAGTAGGAGCACTTGTCTTCATCTGCATTTATGCATGTTGTTTATTTCAATTCCCAGCTTGTTTCCTATTTTCAATTTGGAAGTTTCATCAAAACTTTCATATCCAGAAGACTACAACTCAGCAGTAAAAATGCTTTGAGAAGTGCCCTACTTCAGAAGGTCTTGTGTCTGCATGCAGAAGGTATGTTCCACCATTTTGTACGCAGACATCCAATTCCATGAGAAGTGCCCTACTTCAGAAGGTCTTGTGTCTGCATGCAGAAGGTATGTTCCACCATTTTGTACGCAGACATCCAATTCCATGAGAAGAAGTGTCCTACTTCAGAAAGACTCGTGTCTGCATGCAGAAGGTATGTTCCACCATTTTGTACGCAGACATCCAATTCCATGAGAAGAAGTGCCCTACTTCAGAAGGTCTCGTGTCTGCATGCAGAAGGTATGTTCCACCATTTTGTACGCAGACATCCAATTCCATGAGAAGAAGTGTCCTACTTCAGAAAGTCTCATGTCTGCATGCAGAAGGTATGTTCCACCATTTTGTACGCAGACATCCAATTCCATGAGAAGAAGTGCCCTACTTCAGAAGGTCTCGTGTCTGCATGCAGAAGGTATGTTCCACCATTTTGTACGCAGACATTAAATTCCATGAGAAGAAGTGCCCTACTTCAGAAGGTCTCGTGTCTGCATGCAGAAGGTATGTTCCACCATTGTGTATGCAGACATCCAGTCCTATGAAAGTCAACAATGATTTTGGGTTTCTTTTACCTCTGTGTATGTATAAAAACACCTGCAGATTAGCAGGATGTAGTCAAGAGAATGGAATGTGTTGTGTCCTGGTTTACAGCTTGGTTACGTTATCTGCATCTTTTAGCCTATGCATCTATTTTTAATATGGCTTCCAAGTCACCTTGATCCTTTATGGGATAGGACAGCCAACTCTAACAACTGCTTAGCTGTCTCTCGTGACATGCGTGGCATCACTGCATGCTATTATTTGCTATTCTTTCAGGATCTGACAACATACAGGTAAGTCTTGAAATAACAATTAGAATACCAACAATTAAAATTTGACAAAAGGTATGTTACACATTCAGCAAAGTACACTAAAACCTCTTGGTATCAATACACTTCATTTCTATATCTTATTTTGTTGGATTTTTTATTATTTTGGAGGGGGGTTTCCTACAACTATAGCGAAGAGTAGTAACACTGCCATCTGTTATGCATGTCAAAACTTCTACAGGTAACATATTCTTTCCAGAATGTGATCTTCTTATATGGATGTTCTGAACTCCTTGCAATTCTGGATGAGTTAACCTGTCAAGATAAAGCCATGTTTAAACAATATGAGACGTATCTTATCTATTGTCATCTTTGGCAGCCCGTAACCCCTTAGCTGCGGAGGTATTCTTAAGGATACGATGAAAAGCCAAAATAATTTTGCTGAGATCCTCCTCTTCTTAGCTTCCCAGGGAAAAAATCCATCTGGATGCTTATAATAAAGCATCCAGACAAATTATTTCCCTGGGAAATTCAGAAGATCTCAGCACAAGGCAGAAACCTCTCATCGTATCCTTAAGGATACCTCCGCAGCTAAGGGATTAATCTTGCTACATTGTCGAAGACAGAAGTGTCGGGCCATTGGCGCAAATAAAATGGCAACACAGCGCATTTCCATTCTCTGGACTACATCCTGCAGGAAATTTAGTAGGACCATTGTCCTACTACAAGAGAGATCTCTGGACTACATCCTGCTGGAAATCTAGTAGGACCATTGTCCTACTACAAGAGAGAATGGGCGGAGGTTTGAGAATGAATGTTGAAGAAGAAGAGAAGAATCTTGCTACCAGCAACCATACCTTCCATTATTAATTCTTCCAAGGTGCTATACTCTGTTCACTCTAAGATTGAAGCTGGTCAAAACACCCCCCCCCCCCACATTACTCCGTGACAATAGGTGATTTTTAAACCGATGATGACATGTAAAAACAATATTATTTAAACATTTAAAAACAATATTTAAAATACATTTAAAAACAATATTATTGGGCACTTAATAATCAATTAATGCATTCTGTGTTAAACAACTAATCAGAAGCACTGACCCACTTCATTCTTAGAGTGAAAAGAGTAATGTCACTTTATATGGCCAATAATCTCAGCATTCTTGTTATAGTGTTGTTTAAGAGCCAACCCTCTTCTACCTTTAATGTTCTTATCATATCTTGTTGTGTCTTTTCTCCGTCAATGTTATTTTTAAAATTATTCTGTTAGCATCTCATTTCAAAGGCAGCAACTCTCTTTGCTGATTCATTAGGTGTCCATGTTTTAGTCGTAAATTGCTACTGGAAATATGCTTGCTTTAATCAGGAGTAGTTTAGTATACAATTTGTGCCTTGCCAAAGATTTATCATTTGCACTAATTTTGAAGTATGTCAGAAACTATAGACCACAAATACAGACACTACAATACACTCTGGTCTCCACACTACATCTGATAATTGGCAAGAATATCAGAATGAATCCATAAGGAAATTTCTTCCCCAGGAAAAAAAAATAAGAGTAAACATACCAAAAAACATGCTGAGAAAGACGGAAAGATCATGAGAAGTGACAAAGAGAGATGAGACAAGAAAAAAGTCAACAACTAAACTTACTAACAACACAAGAGAAGGCAAGTTGTGGAGGGGCATTATGACCTATGCCACTCAGCATGGCACTGAATTGACAGATGGGAATAATATTTAGGCTGCGAATAACACACATACAACTTAACAAAAACCAATAAAGAATTACCACAGACCATACCCTACAAGGAACCACAGACTATACTCTACAAGAAAGCACAGGAACAAACAATGGCAGAAAATAGTAAAAACACCACCTTAGCGTATGAAGAGCAGTATAGCCTAGTTGATAGTGCACTTGCTTACTATCACCTGCTTACAGTGTACCAAGTTCGAAACCCACGTCCGCACAAAAAAAATTCAGATCATGATATCTCATCTGACACGACCACTCCTCCAATCAACCAAGCTGTAAAAGGGTACCTGACACGTGAGTTAGGGAAGGTAAAAACAGCAAGGAATAGAACTGCCCCCCCCCCTAATAGTTGCTGCGGCTGAGTACATGAAAAGTTATCATCTTCATTTACAACGGAAAGTTGCTGCCATATGACTTACCTTTATTAAATGCCCCGCACCACAAGACCTGAGGAAACAACTGTTACCACCAAACCGTTCCATTTCTAACACCCTCTATACAGATACAACACAGCTGAAGATGACATACCTACAACTACATGGCACAGGGGAAGAAAGAGTGAAAGCTCGCAAAAGCTCGCCTGAGATCAGATAAGTTAAGTCTTTCATGTGTTGCCCCGAAAGAGGAGTAAAGAATAGCAAAGCAACACTGTTTACCTTCTATGCATGTATTAAGAGGCGGCTAAGGAGGCTATGGGCTGGGGTTAGCTGTCCCACCCCATATACTATACAGTCAAAGTGATCTAGAAGTCATGCTGGAGACTGATGTGTCACGCTGAAAGATGCAGATATCCAAGCTAAGCTGTAAATCATGATACAATGCATTCTGTCCTCCTGGCTACATCCTGATTATCTGCTGGAGTTTGAGAATGAACACAGATTAAGAAGAATAAGTGACAGATGGGAAGACCAGGAGACATCTGAAGCCAATATGAATTACTCTACTCACCTGTTTATCCTCATCCTCCTCCTCCTCTTGTTCCTTCTCCTCCTCCTCTTGAGCTATTGCAACGTTTTCTATGTGGTCTTCCACCTCCTCACCAACACCTGGCAAGATGATCTGCTTCTCAAACATCTCTCCCATATCCTTCCTCAACAGTTTAACAGTGACAGTTACAATGGAACCAGCAGTTATTGATGGGTCTTCTTCATCAAGCACTAATCAACAAAAGAAAAATGCAGACAGCCATAGTTACTACATTCTTCTTCTTCAGCAGCGTTCATTCTCCCAAACTCTCGTTGGATTTCATGTAGCAGGACCATGGTCCTACTAGATTTCCAGCAAGATGTAGCCAAGAGAATGGAAATGTGTTGCGTCAACATTTTATTTGTTCCAATCTTCGGCAGAGTTACGACAATGAATCTGGTGAGTTTACTGTTGGAGTTCAGTGTTTTAGTGCAGTGGCTCTCAGCACGGCCACTTCATTTGGGCCATGCAAAACAGTTTTTAAATTTTTGGGAGGAGGGGTTTGGGGGGAAGCTACAGAACTGGCTAGAGGGGCTACAGGAAAACTTAAGATATATGGGATAGCTTCTAAAAGTTCTTACCTATAAGGTAGCTTCAAAAAGTTCCAGGATTTAGTGTCAGGAATATAGAAATATCTACACTAAATTTCCTTCAAAGTCAGCAACTTCAGACCTTTTCCAGCATGCATATAGCTGCTGGAAAAATATGTGTAACCCATTCTTTGACAGCTCTCTAAGATGTCTTATCGCATTAGTGATAAAATCATCTGCATTCTTGAATCTGTCCTTTCAGTGTCATTTCAGCCGAGGGAACAAGAAAAAATCAGCTAGTGCGAGGTCGGGAGAATATGGCTGCTGTTCCAAGGTAATCACATTCTGCTACAATAGGTACTAATTTATCAATAGCACACGATGTACCGGTCTAATGTCATGCAGCATTATCCTACTGATTGTTCTCCATTTTTCTGGTTGTTTTCTTTTGTTTGCATATTGTAGATGATGAAGGATTTCAATGTACATTTCCTTGTTCAGCTTTCAGAAAAGATTTCGGCCTTATGAAATCATGGCAGACAATACCCTGGGAATTTTTAAAAAAAACTTCCAACATAACTTTTCCTTTGCTCTTGTTCAAATGAAATTGTGGGAGAATACTGTGACAAACTTCCAACTGATATCTCAACTTCTGAGACTATTTTCTCCACACAGTCTTCTATTAGCATGAACAATGTGACAAACGTTGGCAATCATTTACTCTATATGTCATCATTGGCACTAACTTCATGGAAACACTTGTGCCACACAAATACTTGTAAAATCAAGAATCAATTAAATACTTGCAATTTCTTCATTGCTGTATCACCATATGCTTTATTTTTCAATGCTAATGTCTCTGAGATGACTTTTCAAGCAAACCCCAGAATTTGACATTCGTATGTTGTTGTTCTTCTTCAGCGTACATTCTCAAACTCCTCCTGAATTCTCTTGTAGCAGGACATGCCCTTCTAGATTTCCAGCAGAATGTAGTCCAGAGAATGGAAATGCGTTGTGTCGCTGTTTTATTTGCGCCAATTGTCCGACACATCCGTCTTCGGCGGAGTATGTTGTTCAACCAAGGAGATTTTCAACTCTGAGGATGTAACTAATAGAACACACAAACAAACATCTGTATCTTCTCTTCGAGAGTATCTATGAATGGCATGTCTGCCACGTTCTTTCATCAAGGTTATTACCAAATTCTAAACATATAATCTCCATAACATCATCTTTCATTCAAACACTAGGGGTGCAAAGAGAACGCACTGCTCTCGGCAGACCCAGGGTTAGCAGATAACCAAGAACCCAAAAGTATCTCCTCGTGGTGAACCCTGGAAATAGAAATACAGATGCTCGTGCTGATTTTTGGGATAGTGTCAGTAAATGTGGAGGTAGCAGATGGAAAGAGAATTGACTGCAAAAAGACAGGCAATATCAATATATAGCAGCACTGTCAACACACAGTGAAGCTAGTCAGTCCGGTGGAAGCATTGGATGGGCGGCCAATGCAGATGTTACAAGAAATAGAAAGAATTGGTGCTTCAGTCACCATGTAAATAGCACAATGGGTTCACTGAGAGGGAAGCACAGCGCTAGAGGGAAACGTCATGTGCAAAAAGAATGGAAAACGTATCAAGGAAATCTGAACTAAAGTGTTGTTTGCTCGAGACAAGCTTCTAGTTGCTGGTGATCCCACCCGGGCCCACATCTACTTCAGGTTTTTTTATACCGGAATCATGTCAACAGAGAGAAAAGGTTCAGTACTGGATGGGCACAGTCATCCAAGGTGACAAGCACTGTTCAGCTCTAAAGCAAAATGCTAGTCCCTGGTGCTCCTAAATATGTGTTTAGACTCGGATGAGTTGTTCACGACGTTGGTGAACAACACTTCGGCTAAGAGGACGAACAAGTCCGAGCCCAACTCTTCTATCGAGTTCTATCTAAACCGGAACCAGGATCAAGGATGAGCTTTAGATAATTTTCAGAGATCTCTATGGATTATTGCTTGAAGCTATGTGCTCTGAGTAATACTCTTGCCCAGTTGCTTTATTTAACCATTTCTGGTCCAAATTTAATTTCTATGACCAGTAGCCAGGTCTGATTATTTTTTAGTAAAAACTAGTACAAATTAATCTGGTTAACTTTCACTCACATAACAAATTAATAACATAACATACCATATGGTTTATACATTTTTGTTACTCGTAAATAAAGTTTCTTTTTCTTTCTTCTTTTACATTTGTTATCAAACTCCTGCAGATAAGAAGGATGTAGTCTGGAGAACGGAATGCGTTGTGCAAATCCTTGGTTTTCTTTCTCATGATAATGGTAATGAAGCATAGATATTTATTGAGTATATACTTATGCATGCTAACAATCCTTTTGTCATTACAAGATAGGGCTATCTCTTTATTTTGCATGACCAAGCAATTTGCACCACCTTTTGAAATTTTGTGTAATAAAAATTCAAAGAAAAACAAAACTGTTTCAGATAAATCATGAATTTGTACTTCTGCATTTTGCACTAAAAATGTCTTGTCTTATTATATGACACAAGTTCATGATGAAAACAGATGTGCTGAACCTTCTGCAGAGCAAACAACATGTGCTATGCTGTAAAATAGCAGCACAACATACTTGACACTCCTGGCAGCAATCATACAACTTTCATGTTGGTTATCTGAGAGCGAATACAGAAGAGGAATAACAAAAAGTCTTCTTCTTTCGTTCACTTGAAACATGTCTATATCTGTAATTCTGTCTCCTGAATAAACCTCACTGTCTTTTGTAATTCACACAGTGGCCCATAAGAGCTTTGATTCCAGCATTGTTTCCTCAGGCCAATATAAAAGTAATATAAAAATCTCATAGACTTTGAGATCAAAATACGTATTGTGTAGTTCATTGCTGTGTTCATTAGCTGAATTAGTTTACTTTTAGCTATGTTTTTATCACTACTGTCACAGTAGAAGACAAATATAATTACATACTACAGTTCTAAAGAGCATACTGTGTTATTAGTGAAATAGGATTTAATAGCAATGTCTTAAATGTTATGAGAACCTAGATGTTCCATGCCTGTTGAAGTGTATAGTCCACAGATGTTAAGGATCCGTGGATAATATGAAGATGTTGACAAAAACAGTCACTGAGCCTTTTACCAGTCCATTTTTACACATTATGTTGTGGTACATGCAGTTTAGATGGTGATATTTTATATGAGAAAGCTAACCTTCAGTTTTGACGGACATTTCAACATACGGCAACTTGGCACACACTGCCATGACATCCAGGTAATCGCTATCGGATAAACCTCTCAACATAAGACGACGTTCATCATCATTCATGCTGACAAGATCACAAATGTGGCGGATGTTGCGCTGTCAAGATGGAAGAGAAATGAAGAAAACTTCCAATTTTATGGAAATAGAGCAGGCTACGGTAGGTTTTCCTATTGAGGTCACATAAATGACAGCAGTATGATTTATTGAAGATCAGTCAGATGTTACATATAAAATAGTCAGATAACAGAGAGATGCCAGAGATAATTCACACATTTTTTTAATTAGCGGATGAGATTTGAACCTGGTCCATTCATCTCAGAACTGGAGTCAACCAATCTGCATCCATGTTTACCAAATTTGATCAATTTCAAATTCCCTTTCAAATTCAGAAAATATGTTGACTCAAGTTGGGAGACAAACTGGTGTCTGATAACTGACCTGGTTTGAATCTCATCTGATACCTCCTGATTCAGAGACAATTCAGAGAAACAAATATAAACAGGTCAGTCAGACAGCTAGTTTTTGTGCTCCTTGAAACTGTCTACATCTGTTCTCTCTGTGGCTTGTTTCTGGCAACTCTCTGAAATGTCTGTCTTCTCTGTCACCATCGCCACTAATCTGGGCTCCCAGATAAGTAAACATAGAAACCTCATTCAACCTTCGATTATTAAGCTTTATATTAGTTGGAACTGAGTGTGTACTTCTATTCCCCAATATTTGACTTTTATCTGCATCGATCTCCATACCAAGTTTTTTGCTAGATAACTCTAATCTTGTTGTTAACTCTTGTAGTTCTACTTCTGTTATTATTGTTGCCATCAGATCAATATCATCAGCGAATTGGAGATTAGAAATCTGTCGCCCTCCAATTGATGATGTTGGATGAAATTCATCTAACACTTCTCTCATGATTGCTTCTAGATAGATGTTATAGTGTTGAAGCGTATAGCAACAACGTGTATGAGGACAATGTTAAAACAGAAGAAGAGTTTCACGCAGCATTGTTTGAAGACTCATATGAATTAGATTTTGAAGAATTTTAACTACCGGTAAGTGAGCCTACAGTAATTTTGAATACCATTAGTTCGCCGAAGACGGATGTGTCAGGCCATTGGCGCAAATAAAACGGTGACACAACGCATTTCCATTCTCTGGACTACATCCTTCTGGAAATCTAATATGACCATGGTCCTGATACAAGAGATATCCAGTGGGAGTTTGAGAATGAATGCTGAAGAAGAAGAATACCATTAGAAAAAAAGCAGGTACAATAATTGAAAGGCAACAGTGGGCTTTAGAACAAGTATATACCAGTAATTTGTATTGTGATACAAGTAGTGATTTGGAGTACATACGCCTAGATTCAGATATCTGCTGCCCACGTTTCATATTCATGTCAGACACGTATCCAAGGCATGGTCCCAATTTCCGTCTTTATGCAATAATGGTGTAATAATTTTAAAAAAAGGTTGATCATGCAAGCATTTTATGAATATTTGAATCTGTATCAAATGATACTATTATGCAACATATTTGTGATGAGACAAATAAATATTCTGACAAGCATATTACTAATAGGAAAAACTTTGCATCTGGAAGTAAACAGATTATTATGATTTTTGTTTGAAATAATAATTCCTATTGAGTGACAATGGTTTAAACAGGATTTGACGTCTCTTTCATCTTATACACAATCATTATGTTTGTAAATTTATAAATTAGACTATACAGTAATAATACACTCAAATTGTTGCATTCGAGAATGCAGTCGGAAAACCGGTTAGGGGAAAACAAATTCACCGACCCTTAAAATGCTCCTGCACTGTAGTGAAGATTTTATATATTTACAGCCAAAGCCAAGTGGTTAAGAAAACCATGCAGGAATTAGCCACAATTTTTGCAACTTTGACCTATGGGAAAGGTCAGTCAACTCCATCCCCAAACCTCCTTGGCTGCCTCTTATAACATGCATGACTGATGCTAATACATGATCCCTTTGCATGCCTCAGCATTACACAGGAGATATGTTATTTCATGAACATAAATCTATATGACAGTAAGACTTGTACACTCGTGAGCTGTGACTAGAAACTCCAGTGCACATTCAAGCTGGTTCTACAAGGAAAAGAGGAAAAATGAGAAAATACATCCTAACAAGAATCCATATTTCCTTACGTTCTTTGGCTTCATGGATGACCTGACATTTTAAATAAGAAGCATGGTGACAGATTGAATCAAACAGTTCACTAAATTTAATATTTCTGTAATTTCACTTCTGTGAGAAGAAGTGAATAGTACATTTTACTTCTTTTTTTCTATGTTCCTTGGTTTTGGAGGGTATGCGTGAGCATCCGATTACGCCACGCCACAAGGGTGGTACCAATCCGACTTCAGCAGACATGGACTACTGACATGGACTACTTTCATATAGCGACTGAAAGATATAAGTGAATCATACAGTTCACTGAAGCTATTGATTCTAAAACTTGATTTTTAGAAGACACAAGTATAAGAAGATTCCACGTACAGATGCAACATGTTAAACAAGAAAGTTCTGAACATAGCCTAAACAAGAAAGTTCTGAACATAGCCTTTAGGTAATTATACATCTGGACATAGAACACTATATGAAACATACTTTACGTGTCGTAAAATGCCTCAACATATCTGCTGTAATGTGTGGCAGCTGAAGCAGAGGACTGGACTTTTCATCTAAGGCTTGTACAACCATCTGACTGAGTTTCATAAAATTTTCTATGGACTCAAGCCGAGGAGGTTGGCTCACTGAAAAGATAACAGAATGTATTAAGTCATGGATATGACAGCAATTAGGTACATGGACAAAATTTTCAAAATAGTTCTACATCATTAAAACAAAAATAAATAGTATAGTTAGATGGCCCTTGAAAATTGCAATTCAATGATACATCAACCAAATCTGTACATCAATCCTGAAAAAAGTTATGATTTTTAGAATTAATTTGGCATCAAAATAATTTACATGAAAAATATAGGAAAATATATGTAAACCATCCTCCCATTAAAGTTGCAGTTTGTTGCTTCTATTGGTAGAAAACTGTCACTGCCAGATGCTTTTTTTTAAATACTTGTTTCGTTGTGATATTTTTCTTCTTCAGCATTCATTCTCAAACCCCTGCTGAATTCTCTTATAGCAGGACCATGGTCCTATTAGATTTCCAGC
This sequence comes from Meghimatium bilineatum, assembly GCA_034231615.1. Lineage (NCBI taxonomy): Eukaryota > Metazoa > Mollusca > Gastropoda > Stylommatophora > Philomycidae > Meghimatium > Meghimatium bilineatum. The sequence goes on along the minus strand of CM067319.1, from coordinate 14,690,941 downwards.
AGGATGTAGTCCAGAGAATGGAAATGCGCTGTGTCGCCGTTTTATTTGCCTAATGGCCTGTCACGTCTGTCTTCTGTGGGATTTTGTGTGATCAATATTACATTTTTAGTTTGTACTGGGTTAATCCCTGGATATGGTCTTTGCGTAGCTCACAATTCACGCTTTCTTTGCATATTTACATCTTGGAAATATTATGTTATGTCTGACTTATTTCTTTTCGAATTGTTCAAAATTTGCTGAAGTTTACTCAATTTGTTCGCAATGGAGGATATTGTTCGTATGTACACTAATAATGACAGCCATAGTTACGATGGAAAGATGCACAATGTAGGTAATTTGTGTACCAACTATAACGTAGAATTTGGTAGAAAACGTTGGGCCTGTACATAATCTGATGAGATTGCCACATGTTATGAATACTTTAGCATTATTGACGAGTAGTTTTATCAATTTGCAGCAGATCAAATATATTTGTATGTAACTTAAAGCAAAGAAGGAAGACACATGCTGGACAACTGTAACTGCCTGTGAAACAGCTGAAATGTGGTGGATGCATGACAAAAAATTACTGATTGGATATAAAACTGAAAAAGTGTGCGCAAGTGACTCAATGGCTGAATGAATGAGTGATCAAGTGAATGAATAAACAAACATCTTGTGTGATGAGCAAGCTAGCTAACAGACATACCTCTTCCTGTCATCGCCATGGCAACCAGACTTGCACAAATGTTGATCATGTCATTAATCAAATATGGACACTTTTTCAAGATGTATTTTTGGTCTGTGGAACAAGTTAAAAAAGAATATAGGCCTACATGTAGCAGACTTCAAGGTGTATTTCTGGTATGTTGACAGTTCAAAGAGAATTAACATAATCCTACATACAGCATTCAGCCTCCACTGGTACCGATTTAAAAACATAAAATTGTGAAGGCAGACATGGAAGGAAAGAAGATGGAAAAGCAACATTAACAGATGAACAACATCAGCTTGTCATAATGTAGCATACGGTTATGTGTCAGTGTACATGCACGGTGGCATGGACTGGTGTTAGTGGTAGTCCAGAGAACTCTGGCATGGTTCACAGTTTGGCTGCGATATCTGTGATTTTTGGCCTGTCACATCTGACTTCATCATGGAATCTATGTGACTTGGACCCTCTATGGCATGGAACAGCCACCCTAACAAACCTCATTTCTTATTCATGGTAGGGAACAGTGTCACTATTCTTTGCTTCCCCTTTGTGCCCCAGCAGAACACATGCACATGACAGATGTGTACATTGACATGGACAATGTTTACAGTGTATCATGATATTAATTGTGTGTAATGTGTACTTAACAATGACTGTGTACTGACCAATTTCCAAAGTATCTGGAGGTAGCTGCAATCTCTGGAAGTGAGCAAGGAGGAGGGCTCGGGCTTTCACACTGTATGCAAAACACAGAGGTCGCTCCTTGTTCTTCTCTTGAACATTTTGAAGCTCTTTAATCAACTGAGCATTAAAAAAACGTACATATTAGATTGAATACAAATCATCTTTCTTTAATCAACTGAGCATATAAAAGAACATACGAGATTAAGACAAATCACCTTTCTTTGACCCCTTGCCTGCGAAGGCATCCTTAAAGATATGATGAAAAGTTACCTCTATTTTGCAGACATCTCCTTAAGGAGCGGTTGGCCATGTATTCATATAATTTACCCCTGAAAGCACCTCAACGTGTTCAAATACATTGGTGTCTGAAGCTCACTTTGCAATGTTTTTGGTGAGAAAAACATGTCCATGTCATCCTAGTTCTGAATATTTTTAAAGTTTTTTTTTTATTGTCATGTGTTTCTTGAGAAAGGTCCCTGTTGGACTGTAATGTGGAAAACTGTCCTTGTTATTTGTTATATTGTTAGTTATTTATTTTTAACATTGACAGGATTTTATAGTAACCTTTTTACTTTATTTAGTATTTACCTCAAATAGACAGGCTAGTTCAGCTGTCTAAAGGTCATCAAACAATAGAATTTCTGTATCTGCACACCTTTAGTAGCATAATTACTACTTACTGTGTGTTGACATAGGTGACCTTTCTTTGTGTAACTATTTTTCCTTGACCGTACTATGGTGCAACGTACACTCAATGAATTTGAAAATTATAAAAATTTCGAGAAAAATTATCTGATAATTCTAGCATTCCCTACCTGATTCAGGAAGTGATTTTTTAAAGTATTAATTTACATTGTGATACTAATGCTAATTTGGTAATTCCAATAATATGCCCTATATGAGAGCACATGTTTCAAATTCGTGATACGGTAAGGTAAACATTTTAGTTTTCTGTCAATAATAGTATAATGATTAAATAAATTGATCATACAAATGTTTTCAGAATATTTGAATGTGTATCACAAGATACTATTATACAACACATTTGTGATGCAACAAATAAATATGCTGACACACATATTACTGATAGGAAAATCTTTGCATCCAGAATAAATCTGGTTATTATATTAGGGTCTATTTGATTGAAATAATGTTACATTTTGCGAGATAAATATATATATAAAATGTTTTCGCATCTCCTCCATAATATAAAGAAGCATTATGCTCGCAAATTCATAAATTAAGGGGATAGAGTAATAATAGACCTACACTCAAATTCATAAATTAAGGGGATAGAGTAATAATAGACATACACTCAAATTCATAAATTAAGGGGATAGAGTAATAATAGACCTACACTCAAATTCTTTAATGTGAGAATGCAGTGGACAAATTTGTGAAAGTAAAAAAAATTTAACAACTCTTGAAATTTCCCTGCACTGCAGTTATCATTTGATTTTTTTTACTCAGCACAGCTAAGGCTAATCAACCGAGCATAAAAAAGAAATTACTAGAGTGAAGACAAATCATCTTTCTTTAATCAACCGAGCATAAAAAAGAAATTACTATATTAAAGACAAATCATCTTTCTTTAATGAAAGTAAGAAATATATCACGATAAACTCACAGCAGGTAGCTCCTCATTGTCTGTTGGTCTCTCAATGATTTCTGCATTGTGTGTGCGATCAAACTCGCAGGAGGCAGCAAGAACCATAACAGTACCTGTATTATAAGCAGAAACATCATAAATATTCAACATACTCTATCACAATGACTAACAGGTCAAAGGTTTGTATCTCTAGGAAAATCATCACAAAACATCATTGCTGGCTAATTGGATGTTTCCATGTTTCTTCTCAAACTCCTGCTGGATCTCCCTTGTAGTAGGACTATCTTCTTCTGCGTTCATTCTTAAACTCCTGCAGATTAGCAGGATATAGTCCGGAGAACGGAATGCGTTGTGTCATGGTTTACAGCATTGCTGCGCCTTTCGGCCTGACACATCCAACTTCAGCATGGCTTTGAGCCACTGACCCTATATGAGATGGGACAGCCAACTCCATCCCATAACCTCCTTAGTCGCCTTTTACGACATGAGTGGAAGGTAAACAGTGTTGCTATTCTTTGCTCCCCTTTCCGGCACCATACGGGTGAACTTTTCAGTTGATTTGTTGCTTGTGTACTGCCAAGATGCAAAGAATAGCAACTGTGATCTGTGATGTTTGTGGTGAGATGCAACTCGGGAGATTCTGTGGCACATTCCTGTTAAGCGGGTACACACATTTTTGTTTTTATATAACAAACTCATATATTTTAGAAAACCATTTTTGACAACACTTCGTGTCAATATATCATTTTTTTAATTTACAAAACATTGGTGTCTATGGATGTTGCTACCCTGAGTATTATGAACCTATAACGAATCAAGAAGGAGGAAGTATCTTTTCTACAGACTAGAGGAATCTAATGAAGATTATAAATAAAAACATGGTAGTGGGTTCAAAGGTGCTCAGATCTCCTCCCATGCACATCGCTGGTGACGAATGACCGACTCGTCTGTGTAAATCACAACATCTGTGTCATCAGCATGTTTGTAGATGAGTGCTTTGATCTCAGCCTCCACGCTCAAAGGCTATACTCCCTGCACTCTCTATTGAGTGTAATGATGGTCTTGACTGCCTCGTGAAAGACCATAGCAATAGGTAGCGACTCATTTCCAGAAATTATGTCTTCTGGGGCACAAATCTGTTTAATTGTATCCTCGGCACATCCCATCCATGATTTATCTCTCGTGAACCTGCTTCCCTTCACACGAGGAATGTCTATATCTGACCTGATTTCTTTCACTTGCCTTTGTATTAATTGCTCTCCTTTTTTTCTTGGCTACACTATATTTCATTTCAAGTTACAATTTATTTTGTTAAATGTTAACCAATTCTAGGGTAGATCTAGTCTACCCTAACCTGAAGGTCAAGATGATGATAAACAAATGTAATGCCAAAATTGGATGTGTTGGAACACATGTTGCAGATTGGGGTCAGAAAGAATAGCAACACTATAATGTTATAAGAGGCGAATTTGGGGATAGGTTAGATGTCCCATTTCATAAACGGTCAAAGATTCAAGATATTGCAGCCAATCTGTAAACCATAACAAAGAGCTGCTTTCAGTTCGCCGTGATACATTGGGCTGCATCTATCACTATTCAATGATTTCTGTCACAATGTGTTATTGATTTTTTTTCTCTAGACATTCTTCTGTCTTCCAACTCTCCTTGTTACCTGCGGGTTCCATTCTACGCCTATCTGGATGTGTTGTCAGGCTTCTTTGTGAGTGACTTATGCAGCTCCATTTTCTACTTGTTATCTCTACCCCCCACCCTTTCTTCTTCATCTGCATTTGTTCTTAAACTCTTCAGATTACAAGAATGTAGTCTGGAGAATGGATTACATTGTCATGGTTTACAGCTTGACTGCAATATATGTGCATTTCAACCAGAGATTCAACTTCAGTATGACTTCTGGGTCACTGTAACCCTCTATATGATGAAACCGCCAGCTCCACCCCCAAAACCTTCTTAGTCACCTCTTATGACATGCATAGCAAGTAACAGTGTCAGTATTCTTTACACCCTTTAAAGCCTCGGAACATACTTTTATTGGTGTGAAGTCTAGCTTTTTCTGTCTCTTCCTGCAGTTTTTGTGATAGTAGACATAGGTCATCTGCAAAATCCAGATACTCCAGTTGCTTATTAATGTCCACTGTATTCCTTTTTTCATTCCTTTATTTATTTGTCTCATCACTCAATCTACAACCATGAGGAAGATTACAAGTAAGGGTTGTATTGGTAAAATATATAGAATATAAAATTCCTATATAATTTTTGTTATATATTTCTCTGATCATCCATCTCAGTATTGTCCATCCCAGTACAATTTATACTATCAAAATCATTCTTCACACTACATCCAGCTAATCTGCAGAAAAAAATAAATCTCAATACGGCTTTCTCTGTGACTGCCAGAATAATGAAAAAATTAGAAGGCAGCAGATGGGATTTGAACCAGGTCCACTCAGCTTACACTGATTTGCCTTGCAACTTGAGCGAACATGTTTTCCTATTTTGATCAATCAGCATCCTTAAAAGTTGTCTTCTTCAACATTTGTTCTAAAACTCCCGCTGGAACTCTCTTGTAGCGGGACAATGGTCCTACTAGATTTTCAGCAGGATCTAGTCCAGAGAACGGAAATGCAATGTGCTGCCATTTTATTTGAGTCAATGGTCCAACACATCCACCTTCGGTGAAATGAATGATACAATTAGGATGCATCAAGGAATAAAGAAACAAATTAGAATGTACAAGATGGAATTTAAACCAGATTCATTCAGCTGATACCGATTCACTTTAAAACTTGAGTCAACAAAAGAAAAATGCATGCTGACAATAAAATAATCATATTTTAAAAATTGACTTACGTTTTAAGATCATGTTGGGTGTTTTATTGATGAAATAATAATAAAGTTTAGTTGTGTCCAGCAGAACTTGATCTCCACTGAATTTGATAGACCGATACCACCAGATGCCCTGTGAATGGACAACATTTATATCAAGTACTCCCTGCTGCAGGTATATTTATGCTGGGGTACAGGCATAAGGAGACAAGGGGGTTTGTTATTTCAATCCCCAGAAAAAATGAACAATTAGCTCTTACTTTCCTATATGTAATTGGGTGGTTTCTCCAAGAGCCTGCTCTCATACCCAGAACACTCCAACTCTCTGGGTATGCAATATGTAATACTCGGTTCACGCTTGGATTGACTTCCTTTGTCATTGAAATGAAACAACATTTAACAAGTTTTTTGTGTTTGTTTTCCTTGGTTATATTTACCCTTCAGTGAGTTAGGGAGGATATATTTATTTAGAAGAGTTGTACGGATGGGGCTCTCAGTGTGTGGCCTGCACATCTGTGCTTCCAGCAGCAGTCCTCATGACAGTAATAAACGTACTACATGTTTATCGGCTGCTGGCAAGCATCTTATAATTAGGTTGGCCATTTTTCATCAGCCGGCAGTCAGTGATATCACAGAATTATACAAAAATTTGTATACAAAATTTTATAAAACGTTGGAAGGTAGTCCTGTTATCCAAACATGAACACAATACTTAAGAGTTGGAGTAACTACTCAGAAGGGGGGGAGTAAATTCTGAGATGTGGTTTTTCTACCTTACTACAACATCCAGAGTTGGAGTAATAAGCTTCAACTTCTTTGCCAAATATCCTTTGCTGTGTAGCAACCCAGCTCTGGTCACTGATATGGGTGAAGAAGCCAGCAATATATTCCCCGCCATCAAAAGGTGCTCTACAATTATGTAGGGCTAACATGTTTGCCTGATTCTGAGCTCTCTCAATGAATTGTCACTACACTCCATGTCCCACCTGTTCATAACTGGGACACCAACGCACATGTTGACTTGGACACAAAGTGCACATTGACTTGGAAACCACATACACATCGGCAGTTAGGATCATGGTCAGGGCTGGAGCTTATCTGGTCCGTCCCCATAAAAGCACAATGGGAAGCAATTGTACAGATGATATGCTATGGGGCTTCCACAAGAGGAAATCCATACTGCATTGACACAGTCCGGAGAACAGAATACGTTGTGTCATGGTTTACAGCATTGCTGCGATATCTGCGCCTTTCAGCCTGACACATCCGACTTCAGCATGGCTTTGGGTCACTGACCCTATATGGGATGGGACCACCAACTCCATCCCATAACCTCCTTAGCCGCCTTTTACGACATGCGTGGAAGGTAAACAGTGTTGCTATTCTTTGCTCCCCTTTTGGACCCTGGCAACACACGGGCGAATACACCTTAAAACTCTAAACTTTAATGGAGAATTCATTTTAAACAAAGTATTGTAAATTTGGTTTAGGAGTTTCTAAATAGTTATTAGAAAATTTATTATGAAATTCCTATTATTACAGTTGAAGAGACTGATTCTGACAAATTTCTGTTTAATAAATCCATCCAAAAACACACCCTCAAAAATAATGCCCCTCTAATAAAGAACCCACAAACCTAAATACTTGCTAAAGTCAACAATCTTGCACACTTATTTGTTTGTTTGCATTCATTCTCAAACTCCCAATGGATCTCTCTTGTTGCAGAATAATAGTCCTGTTACATTTCCGAGGGGCACAGTCCAGAGAATGGAATGCATTGTGCCGCCGTTTGAATTGCACCAATGGCCCGGCAAACTCGTCTCCAGCGAGCACACCTATTAAAAAAACTTATGAAATCACACATCAAATAATGTCAAACGGCAAACCTCATTTACATTAAATTCTATGACCTATATTCTAAGACTTGTTCAATATTGACGTCACATTTACTTTCACGCTCTTCAGTCTCGTTAACAGGATATGCATGCCGATAGTTTGCATGGTGCATTAATTGCATATTTTCCTATTACCATCTCCTCGCAAAATTCCAAACTGCTTCAATAACTACATAACGGGTTAAAGTGACAGATACACAATGCTGATAATCAAATATGTCAGGCCGAAAGGCGCAGATATCCTTCTTCTTACTTGTTCGTTGTCTGATAACCAACAAGAAAGTTTGTGCGACTTCTGCAGGAGAGTATGAGTTACATTGTGCTGCCAGTTTCACACCGGAGCTATGTTATTTTTGCACTTTCCGGACCAGCATATCCATAGATATCAAAACTAGGTTGTAAAACACAACACATTCCATTTTCTATAATACATTCTGCTAATCTGTAAAAATCTGAGAATGCACCCAGAAGAAGAAAGGCACTGATTGTAGATATGTACATTTGATCTGATCACCAAAAACATACTTACCACCACAATTGGTAAGATTATCATGAACACCAGCCCATAAATGGCTAAAACCTGAAATGACAAGTCGGAAAGTAAGAAACAATGGTAGCAACAAGCAAATAATGTGGAAAAACAAGTAAATAATGATAAAAACAAGTAAATAATTTTTTAAAAACAAGTGACATGAAAACAAATGTAAAAAAAAAAAAAAAAAAATTACACAAAAACAAGTAAATGATAAAAACAAATCATATAAAAAACAAATAAATAATGCTAAAAACAAGTAAATGATACAAAAAACAAGTAAATGATGCAAAAAACAAATATATGATGTGAAAAAACAAATAACATGAAAACGTTACTGACCTTTAGACACTGAATGAAAATTGCGTACATTTCCCCTATCAGTGCATTATTTTTTTTACTTTACTCTCTCATTTATGGAGAGAATTTGTAAAATGTAATAAATTTTTTTGTTTTTGGAGCTTTTTGCATATTATTATGGAAATAAAGAGATGGCTACTTAATGTAAGTGATGTATGTTTTGGTGAATGTGTGAAAATGGTTAACATGCAAAATGGCACCAAAGAATAAAAACCAAACATAAGTTGCTCAACCATTCTTGTTCGATATATGCAATGCAGGATATAATAAAAACCATTAAATGCCTAGAACTATTCTATATCTATTGTCATTTCATAACCAACCTGACATGTATAAACTAACATAATATCATCTGTAAAAGCAAATGAAACAAGTCAATCTCACTAACTTTATCAACTAAGTCTAATTGTCCTACATATAAATATTGTAGGACAATTTTTATTTTGAACAATTTTGATGGATTACTGGTGGCTAAACAAGTAGCCAATTAAATATATAAAACACGGCCTATCAATCTGAAAACCCATGGTAAAGGAAGTTAATTATATCTACTTTCAATTCCTGTGTTACTTGCATGAATGATGTTAGCTTACAATAGTGATTTTCTTGTTGAAAGAGGTGCATAGCAACAGAGATTCCACACACAGACAGCAGCTGAAACTACAGGAGTCTAGCAACTGTAGTCATAGACAGCATGCTAACGGTTAATAAATGTTATTATTATTATACTTAATGTATTTGTCATCCCCTACGTTGATGATGAACATGATGAGAACAATAGTATAGAAAAAAACAAATAAATGATGGGAACTAATGCTTTTTCTTTTCAACACACACAAAAAGCAGAAGATAACTCTGCAAGTTGTTACAAATCTCTATAGTACACTTACCCACATAGAGTTCTCTCTCTCTACAATCCACTTTGGTAAAGCTATGCCAAAACGTGTCGCTGAAAAGAAAGCAAGAATAAATAAGTTTGCACACGCTCAGTATTAGATACACATATAGTAAGACCATTGTCCTGCTACAAGAGATATCCAGTGGGAATTTGAGAATGTACAGGGATAAAATATTAACTTTACAAGAATAGGTCATATTTCAACTAAAAAAACCTTCACCGGGACGAAAAACAATGGACAATGATAAACCTACATGAAAGCATATATATATTGTAGAGTGAGTACCACACCAATACAGATACAATGGTTTGGTCATCTGGAAAGAATGCTGTGTGATTCATTAGTTTACGCATGTGGTTACGTCTGTGGGTCCCACCAATGGCCCACTAGACATACCATCCATGCAACAGAAAACCTTAGTGGATGATATGCCGTTATATTGAGGTTATCTTCTTATAGAAGCTTCATGGCATGTCATCTATACAGTTATGATTTTGTTTTGTAGTTTAAATGTTTTTTCATGTTTGCCTGAATATATGTATGCACCCTCTGTGGTTGGGAGAGAGCCAGAGATGTACTGCGCAGCACTGAGGAGGAGGAAACTGACATCACTGTTTTTCCTATGGCTGGGGCCCATCATAGAGGCACAGTGACTCAGGACGTGACAATCCTTTTGACTTGAACATTTGGTTGCATGCCTGGAGCAATAGAGAAGTTCGGCATAACCAGTAGTCAATTGGTGGCGGGGAATGAGCACAGTGAACCCTATCTTGGCTACAGTCACTAGGAGCAGTGCAAAGGTTGAAACCTACCTTCCTGGAGGTGTGATAGTTATTATCTGGCTCTGTCCCGGGGTGCGCCGAAAATCCACAGACTTCCCAGCAATATAATGCCATCTAATGGCATTAGGTCAAAGGGCATGAGCCCATGGACCGCTGGATCAGCAACCAACCAACCCATTAATTAGTTTATAAAGCATATCTGAAGAGAGGAGAAGCAGAAAGAAGAGCCAAGTGTAGACCTAGAGTATGCTGGATCGACAACATCAAAGAGACATTACATGAACACCAAATAACGTTATCTGAAGCTGCTAGAAAAGCGAGAACAAGAACATTGAATGTCCCTCAACACCCGTAAAGGGTACAAGAGGAAGGATACAGGAGGAGAAAGAAATTAGCAAAGAGAAGAGTAATAGGCAAAGTATGTGGTTAGAAAGATGTCATAAGAGATGTTAGAGTATGATACACATAACATGTGATGGGAGATGTTTGAGTATGATACACATAACATGTGATGGGAGATGTTAGAGTATGATACACATAACATGTGATGGGAGATGTTAGAGTATGATACACATAACGTGTGATGGGAGATGTTAGAGTATGATACACATAACGTGATGGGAGATGTTTGAGTATGATACACACAACATGTGATGGGAGATGTTTGAGTATGATACACATAACATGTGATGGGAGATGTTAGAGTATGATACACATAACATGTGATGGGAGATGTTTGAGTATGATACACATAACATGTGATGGGAGATGTTAGAGTATGATACACATAACATGTGATGGGAGATGTTAGAGTATGATACACATAACATGTGATGGGAGATGTTAGAGTATGATACACATAACATGTGATGGGAGATGGAGTACGGTTTATATGGTGATCTCTGTGTATCAACCTCACATGAATGCCATAACACAACACTAAAATGACAATGACACACTGACCTACCTTCAGGTCCATCTGGATTACCAAACTCCTCCCAGTTCTTTCTGGACTCCTCATCTGTCAGCCTAAAAATAAAAATGTAACATGCTATGAAATATTTCTAGACAATTTCACCATATTGGAAATTCTGAGAATAGAAGCTAGTACACACTAATATAGTATTGTGAAGCCAATTTGTTGCAGGGCAGCAAAGAAACACTACTCTGCTGAAGTTGGATATACCGGACCATTGACACAAAATAAATCTGAGACATAGCATGTCTCCATTCTCTGGGCTACATCCTGCTGAAAATCTAGAGCCATTGTTCTGCAATAAGATAAATCACAGAGATATTTCTGCTGCAGCACACCTAGAGATTGTACGACAGTCACAGTGGTCTCTTGGTTATGACTGCTGTAGAACAAGTTTTATTGGGCAGGAATTTGTCCAGGACCAAAAGGTAAACAATAAATAGCAACAGTGTGACCTATCATACATGTCGTAAGAGGTGACTACGGTGGTTTTGTAGGTAGATTTGACTGTCTCATCCCATAGGTCAAATGACCCAAACGTATGCTGAAGTCAGGTGCATGAAACTGTCTGTAAAAAAAAAATGTCAATGCCGCATTTTTCCATCACATATTTGCAGAGAGGTTTTGAGTGGTTGTGTGATAAAGGCTGCTGGCCCTTGTTGTCACTATGTCATGTTCAGTGTGAGTTTTTTTTCATTTACACTCCCAACAGAAAAAAACCCAGTCCTTACTGGGGATCAAACTCTGGACCTCATAGATGTGAGATTAAAGCTCTAACCTCTTGGCCAAATGTATCAAGCTAAAATGCAAATATCATTCAAGCTATAAACACTGATACAATGCATCTCATTTTCTGGACTATATCCTGCTAACCAGTGGGAGTTTGAGAACAAATGCATAAGAAGAAACCTACTAACACACATGTGGGATCTATTTTCTTTACAAAACAAGAACTCACGCTGCATAAGCTTTTGCTATCCTCATAAACTTTTTAGGATCTCCCGTCTCTCTGTCAGGATGGTAGACCAAACTCAACCTTCGATAGGCTCGTTTGATTTCTCCTGCCGAGGCTCCCTGCATGATTGGATAAAATAATTGAAATGTTATTAATATATTGATGTTAAATCAAAGATTATTTTATCTACTTCCTCATCCACATCTGTAAGAAATGTCCAGCATACAATGGATGACCACTTCAAATCAGAGAGACACAGAACTTTCACTAAGTAGGGAGACATAACATAATGACCAGTATATTCCTCCCTTTTTATTTATGGTATAATCAGACTAATTTCTCTCTGGGTGAACTACCCATAAGTTTAGTGCCTTAATGGGCTAAAATGTTATATCTACACTTGTCCCTCACCAACACAAAAACACTCAGATATCTGATGCTGCTTGGATATCAGTATCAATTCCTGAACCCGCACTACCGACGAAGATGGATGTGCTGGGTCTATTGGCGCAAATAAAATGGCAACACAATACATTTCCATTCTCTACATCCTTCTGGAGATCTAGTGGGTCCATTATCTTTCTATAAGGGAGCACCAGCGGAAGTTTGAGAATGAACACTGAAGAAGATAAACCCACACTGTGGGTAACTTTGCTAACCCAGCTGTGCATAATTGAGTAGCAAATGCATTGCAAATCCTACCTTTTGTGCATTAGGAGGATCATCACATCATGATTAGTCAAATCCCATTATAACAACCTGGTCTGTATGGACTAGGTAAATATGTATGTAATAATAGAAATTTGCATGCATGTGGTTGCGTCTGTGGGTCTCACCAATAGCCCACTAGACATACCACCCATGCAAGAGAAAACCTTAGTGGATGACATTCCGTTATATTGAGGTTATCTTGTTATAGAAGCATCATGGCACTTCATCTATACAATTATGCTTTTATTTTGTTGTTTGTTTGTTTTTCGTTCGCTCCATTGTAACCTTCACAGATATCTGTGCGATTTCCGCAGGGAGCGTGATTACGTTGTGCCACCGTTATGCGCCTTGTAGGCCTAGCACATCCGAGTTCGGCATGCCTTGACAATTCGGGTGGGCTACCCTTAGCCTGTGACAGCCTCTATATCTGTCTCCAGGCATGCGTAGTGGCAACTCTTCGCCCAGACGATTTTTGCTCTCGTCTGACTCGCATGAGGTGTTCCACTGTCTATGAACTTGCCTCGTGTAATTGGACGTGCTGTGCCTGTGCCCATTGGGTACTGAACCGTTTCTCATCCGTGAGCCTGGTTCCTTAAGGGGAAGAACTCAACAGAGGAGTTGGACCCTGGCTCTTTCGCCCTCTTAGCCGAGGTGTCATTCACCGACATCGTGTACCCCTTGTCAAAGTTCGAGTCTCACACCACACGTTCCAGAGCAAGGCGTTCTCGAGCTGAGCGTCCTTGTCCCAATAGCGCCTGAGCCCATCAGGAACTGAGCCCTTTCTCTCTTCAAGTGTATTTCCGGTGTAGGAAAACCTGACAGTAGAGTTGGGCCAGGGCTAAATCGTTGTCCCTTTTGTGCCTGAGCCCATCGGGTACAGAACCCTTTCTCTTCGCGAGCATATTTCCGGTTTAGGAAGGCTCGACATTAGAGTTGGATTAGGTCTTCTTGCTTTACCAAACAACAAATAATGGGTCTGGGTCTCTGCCTGTAAGGAACACAGGTAACTAGAAGCTCGTCTCGAGCTGACAGAGCTTGTAGTTCCCCTTTCCTAGGGAATTTTCACTTTCTATCTGCAGTTTGCGCTGCCCTCTAGCGCTGTTCTGCCCTTTCATTGTTTCATTGTACTCGGTATGAAATTTATTTATCTCTCGCCATGCATCTACCTTTACGTGCATTTTACATTGGCCGCCCCTCCAATGTTCGGACTGGACTGACTAGCTTCACTGTATGTTGACAGTGTCGCTATATGTGGTGATGCTGGTGGTGTCGGAGATATTGTCTGTCTCTTGTGCAGGCAAATCTCTTTCCATCTGCTACCTCCACATTCTCGGACACGATCCCCAAATTATTTAACCAGAATCAGCTCGAGCTGCTGTATTTCTGTTTCCAGGAAGCACCGCGTGGAGGTACATTTGGGAATCTTGGTTATCTGCTAACCCTGGGTTCGCCTAGAGCAATGCGTTCCCTTTGCACCCCATTTTGTTGTTGATATGTGTTTCATGTTTACCTGAATATATATGTATGCACCCTCTGTGGTTGGGAGGGAACCAGAGATGTACTGTGCAGCACGGGGGGGGGGGGAGGAAACTGACATCACTGTTTTTCCTATGGATGAGGCTCATTATAGAGGCACAGTGACTCAGGACGTGACAATCCTTTTGACTTGAACATTTGGTTGCATGCCTGGAGCAATAGAGAAGTTTGGCATAACCAGTGGTCAATTGGTGGCGGGGAATGAGCACAGTGAACCCTATCTTGGCTACAGTGGCTAGGAACTGTGCATATGTTGAAACCTACCTTCCTGGAGGTGTGATAATTATTCTCTGGCTCTGTCCCACTGTGGCCCACAGACTTCCCAGCAATATAATGCCATTAGGTCAAAGGGCCCACGGACCGCTGGATCAGCAACCAACCAACCAACCAATAGAAATTTGCTATCTACAGTATAAACAATAAATAATAAATCATCATTATTAGCATTCATTCTCAAACTCTCACTGGATCTCTCTTGTAGCAGGACAATGGTCCTACTAGATTTCTAGCAGGATTAGTCCAGAAAATGAAAATGCATTGTGTCACCGTTTTATCTGTGCCAATGGCCCAACACATACATCTTTGGTGGGAAAGAATACATAGAATTGGGGATTTTGATAAGTGCTGTTAAATAGGCAAATTTGTTTAAAGTGCGCTATAGAGGGATTCCACTATATTTTCTTCAACATTATCAACATGCTTCGGTGATTTAACTGAACAGATGGGCAGTGGGAAACACTTGGAGAATGATCTACAAATATATGACCAGCCTGAAGACAGCATCATCTTCCTGAGAAGGAAAGATCAGAATACCATCTTCTGACTTTGCACACAACATCTGTAGCTTAACAGCCAACTGAACAGAATACAATAACAACACACTCCATGATGCCTGATGTGCACTCATCCCTCATCCCTATGAAACTATCGAGCATCACCTTTTTTAATGTCCAGCACTGGATTACCGGATTAATCCAGGAAGTAAAGACTGCGAGGGAGAGGAGCTGGCTACCGCCCTCATTTGCAGAGCTTCTTAAATGTGAGATCGCTAACATCTCACACCCCTACGGCATTAATAAATGCTATGGGTTACTTTACTTTTTTTACTGGATGATGTGAGGAAAATGCTTCTACCTCCAAGGCCAAAAAAATAGAACCTTATATGGAACAAAACAACAGCTCACAAACACATGCATATATCTCACAATGGCACTGGGTCATGAGTCGATCCATTCATAAACCCATAATCCATCACGGTCATACTACATTGAATGCATCACCACAGTCCTCCAACAATTTATATCCTCAGTGATGCAGGTGAGTGTGGATAGATCTTGACTTGTCCAGCCCTTGATATTGTTTGCCCATGATTTTCTTTTGACCCCTCTGGTTCTTCCACCTTCAACTGTACCCTACAATATTGTTGTGCAAGTTTCCATAGTTTTACTGTTAAAAGTAATGATTCTTGTGAACAAGAGTGAGCCCACGGACCACTGAATCAGCAACTAACCAACCCACTGACATGCTTTGTTTTTGGGATAGGACAGTCAACTCTACCCCATTGCCTCCTTAGTCGCCTCTTATGACATGCATGGAAGCTAAACAGCGTTGCTATTCTTTGCTTCAATCTCATGCCCCGGCAACACATTGGCAAAGCTTGAGTTTATTGTTTACAATAGATTTACACAGCGGATATAAATGTAGAATAATAATTATTTAAATAATACTGAGGCTTTACAAATTTTAACGTGAAAGGGCTTAAATTACGAACTACAAACATCTATTGACTTATAATCTTCTTTCAGAACATATGTCAACAAAAAAACATTCACTTGCCCTACCCCTACATATTTATTACATTTCTTTCAATATCATTCTAATCCCATGTGTAAACACTTCTAATTCTGCAATCTGATTCTTTTTTTTTAGATCTTCAGGCCAGTCACCAGAATAAAGATCTCCATATTATTCAAGCCCAAACATCAACCTCAAAGCTTTTGCCTACACTTAGTCCACTAAGGACAGATTGTGCTACACAGTTCATTGAATACCCTGCTAATCTGCAGGAGTTTGAAAACGAAAGCCAACGAAGTAGCTGCATTGTTCCATTTCTTTTAATTTGTGATTTCAAATTGGGCATTACAAAATCTATGATAACTAAGGAGATACATTCAAAAGATTACCCGATCGATTTCCAATTCGAAAAATGGATCGTACTCCACATAATCCAGCTGTATCATGGATACTTTCCATGCCAATAGAATAAATACTAGCCATCCAACACCCAGAACAAGTTTTCTGGAAATTAAAGATCAAAATTATTCTTCCTCCTTGTCATTGTGACACAATATTCATACCACCAAGTCACAATCTTCCATCCTACACCAAGTCACAATCTTCCTTCACATCTCCACATCACAATCTTTCTTCATACCACCATGTCACAATCTTCCTACTTACACTGTCACAATCTTCTTTCACACCACCAATCACAATCTTCCTTCACCACCAAGTCACAATCTTCCTTCACCACCAAGTCACAATTTTCATTTCTTACAACATGGATAGGGGATTAGTGTTGCTATTCTTTGCTTTATTATAGAACATGGATAGCAGATCAATGTTGCTATTCTTTGCTCTTATTACAACATGGATAACAGATCACTGCTGCTATTGTGTGCTCTTCTTTCAAACAGTGTAAGCAACATATGGGTGTTTCATGCCACCAATTCAGTCATCCTTCATACCATCAAAAGATAATAACATATTTTTGGGGGGAAGAAACAAAGAGATCAGTTACAAGTTGGCACATAAAAAATGAAAAACAGTATGAAACAAACAATACAAGAAACTAAATGTTAAACAAGAAGAGTCTTCTGCATTCATTGTGTGGAAAAATTTAATTTCAGCATGGTCTATGTGTCACTTTAACAGTCTATGGGATAGAAAAGCCAACTCTATCCCCAAACCCTGTTAGTTGCCTCTTAACAACATGACTGGCAGGCTACAGTGTTTTATTCTTTGGCCCCATTTAGACCCGACAACACACGCGAGAAACAAGAAGAGTCAGTGGATAGATTCATCCGTGTAACAACACTGTTTACCTTCCATGCATGCCATAGGAGGTTAATAACAAGGTTATTGGGTGGAGTTCGATGCCCCATCAAATACAGGATCACAGTGACCCAGAAACCATGCTGAAGTCGGACGTGACTGAAAGGCTTAGATACAGACACAGCTCATTCTGCTCTCTACACTACATTCCTCTATTCTGCAGGAGTTTGATAGCAAACACAGAATAAGAAGAGTCAGTGGAAAGATTGTGACTTACATGACTGTTGGCTTCACAGTTGCCTTTTCTTTTGTAATAGCATCTATTTTCTTAGTACACTGTGGACATCTACACTTTCTTTTCTTGTCTTCAGTTCCTAACAAAATTTTAATATAATATATGAAAAAATACACCATCTTTGGTTGTATCCATTTTTTTTATTCATTCTCAAAATCCTTGCAGTAAACAGGGTGCAGACCACAGCTATGGGTGCATCATCATACAAGATATACTTATAATTAAAGTGGGTAAGACTATAAATCCATTATATAGTTCCATAGTTTGAAATTATGCTTTGAATGTAATGTCTGATGCTATCTGATATTTGCCATGCTAAAAGTTCTGTTGTTAGGTCTTACTGGTCACGACATACAACACAGCTAAGACAAATATGGCTGCTAAAATTATGAGTCTTCCAAGAACCGAGCAGGACACAGTTGACACCATGTTTGTGTCTAAATCATACAAGTCTCGACCATAAAATGAAACTGTACTGGACACCTAGAAAAATTATGCGGGAGAACACAACAATCTCACATCAATAAGAAACTAGTGTGCTAACCAATTCGTTTTTACAGTTCATATCAGTGTAGAATCTGTGGAATGGTCAAAATCATTGCAATCGGCGAGAGTATGTTCATGTAGCTTAAAAATACTTGAAACAGTTGATATGCCGAGAGACAAAAGATGTGTTTTTACTGCCGTATACTGCCTGTTTCAGATTTTTAAAAGTTCACCGTACCACTTATAGTGAGGTATGCCCTTTCAACCAAGCTTTTAATCACTGTTCTGTTAATCCAGTCAATATTACGAAGTATTCGACACAGAAAATATTGAACTTGGGTTGTGTCAAATCGAAGAACAAAAAAACACAGTGGCACATCTCGAAATTTATTTTGCCGAATTTATTTGGAGATCATGGCTAATGGCAACAGACGCTGCTCTATGGCGCTATTCTCACTGCCTTGAGAGATTAATGATGCCAATAACAAAAATTTCAACTATGATGATTGTTTCCCTTGTTGCCTTGTATTATTTTGTGTTGTCCCTTTTCGCCTTTGTTACAGCAATATTTCGTTTCATTCAAAATGTAGTGATGTCTACTGGTACACTACCTACCAGGAAATTTTGCACATGACGTTTCATTGTAAATAAGCAGTATAATTTATTTGTTTTAAATTAAGATCTATAAACAAGCACCAGCCTACTCTAGCTCAGTCACAACAACAAACTAAATTACGCCTATATTAATTTGTTCTGGAGATTAAGACTTGACTTTTATGGGGAAAATTTAAACGTATTCATCATCATCAAGTGTCATCTCAACAACGAAGGTTGGCTGCAACAGACCTCTAACATCCCCTATCTCTTCTCTTGATGGTGCACTCTTCTAGGCCGTAACTGTAAACTGTCCATCTCACAATGCTACTGTCCCGCTTGTATCATTCTCTGCTTCAATATTGCTCGCCTCCCCTCCACTTTACCCTCAAGTAAACAGATGTAATATGTTTCAATTTTCATTGATTATGTTTGTTCAACAGACATGTTTCCAGTGAACGAAAGAAGAACTAGAACCCTTAAGTATAAGTAAGGTCTTCAACAAGGTGTCGTATCTTTTAATATGTACAAAATATTTTATTTATCTAAATTTTAGCCTATTTCCATCTATAATTATGTCTTCCTCAGAAGTGTTGTTAGAACCCCTTTGTTGTCTTGGTTTTCGTCTCTTTTACATGACGTTGACGTTCTATTGAATAAGTAAGGCTTACTAAGTTACTTTACTTTATAATTATAATATTAAGTTATATTATATTTACTTCTAATCTATAGCCACTTCTCAAAAGAAGGCTTATCAATTCTATCTTATTGTTTGCTTATTGTCCATGTTTCTGAACCACACAGTACATTCATATTGTTGTGCATCATTTTTAGCTTTTGTTTGTAATTTGCAGTGTTGTGTTAGTAGGCCTACCTAGCTAGATTTAGTTAATTTCCGCATGTCGTTCCTAACCGTATAAATAAAAATGTAAACATAACCGAATTATTTATATATTCTTACCAGACTGTTGCTTTGCAGGCCAGAGAAAGTATGTTGCTGGAATGAGTATCAAAGCCCAAAAGGAAAGCAAGAAATAAAAGAATGTCCCTCCTTCTTCATCATACTCAAACTGCATGCCTGCCATAGTTAAATACTCTATGCCAGATTTTATTGTTGTTATCAGACTGTCTAACTTTCAGATAAACACTTTAGTTTTGCCTAAGCATTACAATTGGGAATTTATTTATAAAACAAAAGCATAACAAAGTATGTATGCGCTGAATTTACGTACAAATTTAAAGCATGATGAGATAAAGATAATTGTAATATTGGAAGCGAGAACACGGAATTTAGTAATAAATCTAGGCAACCCGGCACGTCTGATTTACACGTTGCGAATTGTTTTATATATATCAATGAGTTATGACCTATAACTGCAGACAGATTGCATGAGACAGATTTCCATAGCCCACTCCAGCATGTGCATGTTTGCTCCTAATCTCCGTCTCAATAAATCCAGTTTAGTGGATGAAGGTTTGAGTTGGGTAATGATTTATCAGTCTTTTCGTATATCTACTATGTTTCTCTTGTATCTATTATGGACATCTAAGCAAAACGCATGAAGATTACTTGGAATACAAGACAGCAGAGAATAACACCATGAAAATCTGCAAAAATTAAATCCTGGCAAGAATAATAACAAATACTTAACAATGATAGAAAAAACGCACCAAAGATGTTCTACAAGAAAGTACAAAATATGAGAAGTAAAAAAGACACTTATGAACCAACAGAAATAATCAACAATGAACACGGCAACATACTAAATAGGCCCCAAGAAATCATGGAAAGATTGAAAATTACTTCAATCAACTGTTAAACTTAAAGGAAGAAGAAGTAATTACAACAATAAATATAATAGAAGAAGACCTAGAACCATATATCCTGAATTCCGAAACTGAAGACGCAGTTAAACAAAATAACAAAGCACTGTGAATAGGCGGCATACGTATGGAACTAATAAAAATGATAACAGTGACAGGTATAAAGTGACAACACAGATTGTTCAATATGATATGGAAGACACCACAGGAGTGGAATATGGCGGTGATTGTTCCAATCTGGAAGAAAAAGGGCAGTAAGAGGGACTGCAATAAGAGGCATATCACTCTTAAGCCACATAGGAAAAATCTTTAACAAGATACTAGCGAGAATGATGCGCACATATATAGAACCACAGCTCAACAACACACTATTGGGCTTAACTTACATCAATTACTTCTGCAAAGTAGCAAATACAACGGAAGAAAACAATCTGAAGGATAACTTAAAAGAATTGCTATTTGCAGACTACCAAGCACTAATAGTATCATCAGAAGAGCAACTACAAAGACAAATAGATAGATTACATCAAATCTTTAACATGAAGGTAAATATAGAAAAGACCGAAGTTATAAAAATAGAAAGAACAGGAAAAAAACTATATATATATATATATATATATATATATATAGAGAGAGAGAGAGAAAACAACAGACGGCAAGAGCAGCAAAGAAATACACAATAGGTGCAGTAAAGCATACCAAGCCCTAGGGCAAATGTCACCAACACCAATCTTCATAAATAATTATGCCAACTCTGAGCTACCAATGTTTACCATGGACAATGACAGCACAAGACAACCGTAAACATAAGACAGCTGAAATGGCATGCTCACGCAGAATCTCAAGAATATCGCTAAGAGACAGAGTGAGTAATGGGGACATTTGTCAAAGAACCAGCACCGCCCTAATTTTGAAATATATTAAGAGACAACAGATAAAAAGGTTTGCACACATCAGCAGACTACCAGATAGAATATATGGTAGTCTGAGAGAGAATATATGAGAGAGAATATAAACTTAACCTTGGATTGTACAATAAGGAATGAAAGAGTATAAATGGGAGTGTGATGTATGAGTCCAGATTTTAATAATTAATAACTATGAATTCCACAAAGTAAATTAAACATATATATATAAAACTACAGTAAATCTACAGAAACGTGTAGAAAAGTAAATGTTCAACTCACAACACTAGTAAATTCACCAAAATCACCATATATAGACTCACTTGTTTGCAAAGTGTCGACCCACTAAGCCAAAAATCACAAGGTCAGGATACCCAACCCAAAGAATAAAGAATACATCCTTGTTATTGACCAGAGTTTCAGCCCACAAAAACACATATCACACTTACACATACTATACAACCCCCACCCCCCCCCCCCCCCCCAAAAACAGCCCTGTACTAGTCCAGGGTTGCAGACCTCCAAACAAAAATATCACATATACATGCTATACAAACCAAGTGCTGGCCCAGAGTTTCAAACCACCAAAACAATAATATCACACTCATAAAGACAACCGTGTGCTATGCCAGAGTTTCAACCCATTAAAACAATAATATTACACTCATACATGCCCCATACCACATAAAGACAACCTAGTGCTGCGCTAGAGTTTCAACCCAACCATTAAAACTAAAAGGTCAAACACAAACAAGATATACCCCATGAAGACACCCTGGTGCTAGTGCAGAGTTTCAACCCACTAAAACAAGACCACACACAGACAAGCTTCACCACATGCTCATAAATTAGTACACACATCATGCTACATCCCCTGTTAAGACAACCTTGTGCTGATCCAGAGTTTCAACCTCTAAAAACAACAATATCACATACAAACACGCTCTACACCCCATGAAGACATCCTTGTGCTTGACCAGAGTTTCACACCAACTAAAGCAAAATACCACATACAACCCAAATACCACACGCAACCCAATAGAACAACAACCCACAAAACAAAATAAGCACATACATCAGCACTTGACCACAATCATATATGAATTGCATGAGAAAGATTATATCAACAATTGAATACGTGAAGATAGAATACCTTGTGAAAGAAAGAACAATTAGGTGAATCATTGGATATACTATAACCAGTAATGAATATTAAATGAAACTTGTTGGAAATATTTTAGCAAATGACATATAACAATGTATAAATATATGAATATTAATGATATTTTAAGAAGTTAGAAATCTGAGGTGAATTTTTGGAATTTGTGAAATTATGGAAATGTATATATGTAAATATATATATATGTGTGTGAATATGTGTATATATATATATGTATGTATGTATGGGCATATGTACATAGGTAAAACTATGTATGTATATCTGTATATGTGTAGGTATATATGTATGTAGGTGGGTATGTGCATATGTATGAGTATGTAGACCCAATTGTGTGTGTACATGTATATGGTATGCATATAGGCATAGAACTATATGAGAATTCAAAACTTTATATATGTATGAATATATAGGCTTTTGGGGAGGGGGGTAAAGGGAAAAAAATCAAATCCACAGGTAACATCAGCAGAAAAGCAACACAGCATATAGTCAACAACCAACCACGACAGGAACAAGACAGAGATACACAACACAACAAAGAGCACTGACCAGACAGAATAAAGTCCTTATAAGGGCTACCAACTTCATTTCATATTTATTTATTTTTTAAATCTTTCTCCACAGATACAATCAGCAGCCGATACTGCACAACTAATGTCAGCCCAGACAACAGGTGATACAGACCCACTCAGCGAATGAACAACACATGAAATAGCAGATGAAAAGAACTCCAACTAAATCAATAGAAACAATTGCCCCGAGGAGCCAGGAGGCAAGGGAATAGAGCTACTGGCCAAACAAACAAACGACCAATAAAAATAATGCACTGGAATGCTGAGGGTGTCAACAGTAAAAGAGATGGATACAGCAAAAAATTGGAACTTGAAAATGTCCTCAGTGAAGAACAAGTTAACATATGCTGTATCCAAGAAACACACCTCAGCAGCGACATAGCCTTCAAAATCAGAGGCTACCAGTGCTACCGATCTGACCGAAAGGACAGGCGAAAGGGTGGAATTCTGACACTTGTTAAAAACAATATCAGCGCATGTCAGCTGGAAGTATATATGGAAGGGGCAGAATACCAGATGCTCCACCTAAAAACAGACAGTGCAGAATTCCATCTCCTGAACTACTACTGCCCAAATGATAAACCATTGGCACTAGACACAATTCCAGACAAAGAGAGACTAATGGTGTGTGGTGACTTCAACAGCCACTCTCAGAGCTGGGGCTACGATCATATCGACAAGAGAGGTGAGGAACTTGAGAGCTGGCAGGATGAAAATAATCTCATCCTTATTAACCAGCCAGCAGACTCGCCAACCTTCTACTCGAGAGCATGGCACACCACCTCTACACCAGACCTAGCATTCCACTCACCAGGCTTGGAATGGAACATCACACGTGTTGTTGGAAAGCAGCTTGGAGGTAGTGACTACAGACCAGTATTTCTGGAAATCCACAATGAATTTACCACGGACAGCAGCACGCTCACTAGGTGGAACTATAAAAGGGCAGACTGGAAAATGTACCAGCATTTAACCAGTGTTCTAGCTAAGGACATGAACTTGGACAAAGACATCAATAGAGCAGTGAGTGAATTTAATAGATGTATACTACATGCTGCTAGTAAAACCATACCCAGGGGAGCACGCAAAAACTACAAACCCTACTGGAATGATGAACTGGAAAAGCTGCAAAATGAGATGGAAACATCTAGACAGCAGGCTGAGAACAGACCTAGCCAAGAACATCACAACAAATATCAGCAAACAAAGGCTAAATTTCAAAGAGCCAAGTTACAAGCCAGACGGAGCAGCTGGAAAGAAAAAACAGAGTCGCTGAACCTAGAAAGAGATACTAGGAAATTATGGAAACTTGTAAAACAACTAAATGATGAAGGTACAGGGAGAAATACCAGGATCACACTTTATAAAGATAGAAATATTTTAACAGGTAAACATGCAGCTGATTACTTTGCAGATTCCTTTGCAGAAGACAATAACGTCAAAGTCATCCCAGACAAACAACAGGAGGTTCGAGAGAACCAGCAAAACATTGGACAATGCGAACCTATACCTGAAGTCATGGAGGCACCAATCACAATGAGAGAACTGGAGCATGCAATATCCAAATTGAAAATGAAAAAGTCCCCTGGAGCTGATGGAGTGACCAATGAAATGATTAGAAACCTGGGAAGTGCAGCAAGAGCAAAGCTACTGCAGATCTTTAACACAAGCTGGTCCACAGGTAATGTACCACAGGCGTGGAGAGAAGCAATAATGATACCACTCCTCAAATCAGGAAAAGATGGCAACACAGTCTCCAACTACAGGCCCATCAGCCTCACAAGCTGTCTATGTAAAACAATGGAACGCATTATCAATCTTAGGATGCAGTGGTACCTTGAAAGTGAAAACCTTCTGGTATCACAGCAAGAAGGTTTCAGACAGTGCTACTCTACTGAAGATCAGGCAACCTACCTCTCCCAAGAGATTGAGGATGCCTTCCAAGAAAAGAAACTGGTACTAGCAGCATGGATAGACCTCAGGAAAGCATTTGATAAGGTCTGGAAAGAAAGGCTCCTAAAGAAATTGCGAAATTGCAGGGTTAGCTCAAGAATGTACAAATGGGTAAAAGCATACCTGCATAATAGAAGAGCCAGGGTACAATTAGATGGTCGCAAGAGCAAGAAAGTTCTACTGCGTCATGGAGTCCCCCAGGGAGGAGTCCTGTCACCCACACTTTTCTTGGTTTACATCAATGACCTAGTTGCTGAACTACCACACGGGATCAAAGTGGCAATGTATGCTGACGACCTGGTGATCTGGTGCACGGAAGAACATGCAACAGTGGCCACTAAACAAATACAAAGAGCTATCGATGCCCTAACCTTATGGGTTAATAGATTGTGCATCAGCATTAACACAGATAAGTGCAGCACTACACTCTTTACCCTCTCACCAAAACAAAAAGCTGGTCATATCAAGATAGATGGAGAGCTCTTGAAAGAAGACAAACAACCCACATACCTCGGAGTTACTTTTGATGATAAGCTGACATGGAAGCAGCACATAAACAAAGCAACAACAAAAGCCAGGAGGAAGCTAGCTATCCTGAGAAAACTAAGTGGAACCACATGGGGAGCCAGTGGAAATATACTCAGTAAAGTTTACCAGCAAGGCATAAGACCACACCTGGAATACGGTTCAGCTGCGTGGTGTCCTGCATCAAACACCACATTACAAGATCTAGATAAAGTGCAAAACCAGGCACTTAGAATAATGTTGGGAGCAATGAAATCAACACCCATAGCAGAGATGCAGAAAATGGGAAGAATGCAAACACTTGGCGAACGCAGAGACACAAAAGTACTAATTCAAGCAGAAAAGTTTCAGTGTATGCCAAGTCATCCAATGAAGGAAAGATTCCAAAATCTAGCAATGGGACGACTGAAAAGGAGCAGCTTTATCCATCAAGCTAAACGACTCCGTAGACAACTTACAGACCTACCTGAAGTTGGCAGCCCCTTAAGGTCTGTACCAGAGCAAACCCCATGGAGTGAAAGCCATGGAATGCCAATATACATTCAGACCCATGTGAAAGGAATACTAAGCGAGGACGAACAGAACAGTGTACAGCGAATGACAGTCACCCTCAGTTTCCTGGATGAGGAATATCCACAAGATATATGGGTCAGAGTGTACACAGATGGGTCAACACAGAATGCTGTGAGGAATGGAGGTGCAGGTGTATATATAGAATATCCACACAAGCCTAGAGATACAATCAGAACACCGACAGGAAAATTCTGCAATAATTATGATGCAGAAATCCAGGCAATTAGTGTGGCAGCTAAAAAACTGCTGAACTCCAACTCTGACCTACAGCCTGTGGTATTCCTGACAGATGCAAGGTCAGTGCTTCAAGCTCTCCAGTCTGGAAAACTAACAGACTTAAAAAAAACTACTTAGCGAATTGTCTTACCAGTATAGGGTAACCATGCAGTGGATACCCTCTCACTGTGGAATACCAGGAAATGAAAAAGCAGACCAACTGGCTAAGGAAGGTGCTGCCGAAGACCAACCAGATATACCAATCACCTACCATCAGAAAAAACAGATGATAAAGTCAATAAGAAAGCCACAAACACCAACACAAGATGACTATCACAATATGAACAGATCAGAACAAGTTATAATTCTACGTCTCAGAACAGGACACAACCGACTCCGCAGTCACATGTATACAAAGTTCAAGATTGGCAACACGGCCATGTGTACATGTGGACAGGCAGCACAGAGTGCCAAACATATACTTCAAGAGTGTTCTGAGCATGAAACGCTGAGGCAGACATATTGGCCAGAGGAAACAACACTGGAATCAAAACTCTATGGGACACTGTATGAACTACAAAAGACAGTGAGTTTTATTAAGGAGACAGAATTACAGATATAGATATGTTTCAAGTGAACGAAAGAAGAAGAAGAAGACTGGAGAGCTTCAAGCACTGACCTTGCATCTGTCAGGAATACCTCAGGCTGTAGGTCAGAGTTGGAGTTCAGCAGTTTTTTAGCTGCCACACTAATTGCCTGGATTTCAGCATCATAATTATTGCAGAATATTCCTGTCGGTGTTCTGATTGTGTCTCTAGGCTTATGTGGATATTCTATATATACACCTGCACCTCCATTGCTCACAGCATTCTGTGCTGATTCATGTGTGTACACTCTGACCCATATATCTTGTGGATATTCCTCATCCAGGAAACTGAGGGTGACTGTCCTTCGCTGCACACTGTTCTGTTCGTCCTCGCTTAGTATTCCTTTCACATGGGTCTGAATGTATATTGGCATTCCATGGCTTTCACTCCACGGGGTTTGTTCTGGTACAGACCTTAAGGGGCTGTCAATTTCAGGTAGGTCCGTAAGTTGTCTACGGAGTCGTTTAGCTTGATGGATAAAGCTGCTTCTTTTCAGGCGCCCCATTGATAGATTTTGGAATCTTTCCTTCATTGGATGACTTGGCATACACTGAAAGGACTTACTTTGAGTTGCAGCATTATGGTCATCAAGAAATCCAAGGACACTCTGTTATAAGCATCCTCCAGGTATATTGCAGCAGCGCACTTCTCCATTCGTTCGTCAAAACCTTCGAAAACGTCCTATGCGAACACAGCGGATTTGTGCCAAGTCTGCTTACCTGGACGGTATCCTCCCAATGTTGATGGTAGTCTATTATTCTTTTCTAGATGTAGGGACAATTTCTACGCCACAATCTTTTCTAACAACTTGCTGATCGTGTTCTGCATGCTTATTAGTCACTGACAAATAGTAAGGCTATCACATGCTAGGGAAGCATACCAGAATTAAAGACAAGCCGAAATCGGATTGGTAGACCCTCGGGAGAGGGGGGAATAACGTAGTTAAGCCGGCAGCATAACGTACTTCACTTCATGCTTACCGGTGGAAATCATAGGAACTATCGTTCTGGTTAGCAGAGATCGAACGCAGAAGAAAAAGAAGAAATAATCCCCATTGATGCTGAATAGATGCAAGCTAGAGGACATTGCACCTTTGTACTTTTATGACAGACTCATATGTGACGTGAAATGTTATGTATGTCATCACCGCAGATGGGACACCACATATGATAGAAGAACGATGTAATATTTGGCTCAGAATTTTTACTGTGTCTCTGGTTGGTAATCCTAGCGGACTGGAATGTTTCCCTTCGTGGACTAAACATAGGCCTATATCCATAAACCCCACTTAACGTCCATGTCTTGGAGACTTTATGCGAGCCTACACGTAAAGGCCTAACTCCTTAAATCTAGACATTCATGAACCATTACATCAAGTGTAAGTCTCCGTAAAGAAGGCCCTATTGTATCTTGCCATATCCCAACCCTTCTATTGTGTCACAGCCATAGCAAGCTTCGTAGATTAAATATGGACAATAATAATAATAATTAAAGCATATCATGCACAGGACATTGCTGTTAAACTAGGGTGACCAGACGTCCCCTTTTTTCTGGGACTATTGTCCTATTGTCCCATTGTTCCAATGTTTTTGTTTGTTTGTTTGTTTTTCGTTCGCTCCATTGTAACCATCACGGATATCCGTGCGATTTCCGCCGGGAGCGTGATTACGTTGTGCCACCGTTATGCGCCTTGTAGGCCTAGCACATCCGATTTCGGCATGCCTTGACAATTCGGGTGGGCTACCCTTAGCCTGTGACAGCCTCTATATCTGTATCCAGGCACGCGTAGTGGAGACTCTTCGCCCAGACGATTTTTGCTCTCGTCTGACTCGAACGAGGTGTTCCACTGTCTACGAACTTGCCTCGTGTAATTGGACGTGCTGTGCCTGTGCCCATTGGGTACTGAACCGTTTCTCATCCGTTAGCTTGGTTCCTTAAGGGGAAGAACTCAACAGAGGAGTTGGACCCTGGCTCTTTCGCCCTCTTAGCCGAGGTGTCATTCACCGACATCGTGTACCCCTTGTCCAAGTTCGAGTCTCACACCACGCGTTTGAGAGCAAGGCGTTCTCGAGCTGAGCGTCCTTGTCCCAATAGCGCCTGCGCCCATCAGGTACTGAACCCTTTCTCTCTTCAAGTGTATTTCCGGTGTAGGAAAACCTGACAGTAGAGTTGGGCCAGGGCTAAATCGTTGTCCGTTTTGTGCCTGAGCGCATCGAGTACGGAACACTTTCTCTTCGCGAGCATATTTCCGGTTTAGGAAGGCTCGACATTAGAGTTGGATTAGGTCTTCTTGCTTTACCAAACGCCAATGAATGGGTCTAGGTCTCTGCCTGTAAGGAACACAGGTAACTAGAAGCTCGTCTCGAGCTGACGGAGCTTGTAGTTCCCCTTTCCTAGGAACTTTTCATTTTCTATTTGCAGTTCGCGCTGCCCTCTAGCGCTGTTCTGCACTTTCATTGTTTCATTGTACTCGGTATGAAATATATTTGTCTCTCGCCATGCATCTACCTTTACGTGCATTTTACATTGGCCGCCCCTCCAATGTTCGGACTGGACTGACTACCCTCTATGTTATATAAAACATATTTCCTGACAGTTACCATTCTTTACATGATGTTTACATAATACTCTTCTGGCGTGTACTGAGGGTCTTGGTCAGCTATATACCGCACAGGTATGTTCGGTGTTGTTGAAGTTCGTTATCCATGTTTACAAGAAGACTTATTGGCCCTTGTACAACTAATACGGATGTTATATGTTTGTGGTTACTGAGGATACTTCAATACCTGTACGGGATGTTCGTTGTTGTTGTAATAGTCATTGTCTCGATTGGTCCGTTCTCAGTGACTTGAGTGCAGTTTGAATGTGTTGACAAAATCGTATCTTTTTTTTTTTGGAGATGCGGTTAGTCAAGTACAGAAAAATCCGTGTACGATAGATGCTATGTGATATGGTGCCGTTGAACGGACTGGTTCAATTCCTGTTAGTCTCAAGAATTTCAAAGAAGAGACAGGATTGAATTGATTATCCTCCGAAGGCGTATGTGTCGGGCCATTGGCGCAAATAAAACGGCGACACAACGCATTTCCATTCTCTGGACTACATCCTGCTGGAAATCTAGTACGACCATGGTCCTGCTATATCCAGCGGGAGTTTGAGAATGAACGCTGAAGAAGAAAAATTGATTAGAGCAGTCATGGATACCTTACTAGAAGACGAGGAAGCCGAACGTGACAATGTACATATTCAGACAATGGTAAAAATGGGAGTGACTAGAGGTGATGGGAGAAAGTTCTCCATCTCCGGAAAGATCAGAAGAATGCGTAATCAGCAACTGACTGGGACACTGAGCTTAGACACTTTTAGATGGCTGACGAAACGGCAAGCAGAGCATAGCATATATGGGAATGCCGCCAGTGCTATGACGCTTGTTCTTAATCAAGAACCAATCAAGAATTTCAAATATCAGCAACACTGAACAGTTCACTATGTAGATGCAGCAGTTTTAACTTATCGTGTGAACACATCACAAGTGGAGTGTCTGAGACGTGTTCTGGTTCCACACTCGACTGACAACCTGTTAGGAAGTCATAAAGTAGGTGATGCAATGCAGAGACTGTCTCAGAAAGCAAGCGGGTCTTGTTAACCATTGCATGTGCAGTCTGATATTCGGCGAATTTATGCGTGTGAGGAACGATAGTTTATCAGTCCACCGTGTAATGTGGGAGAACACCGGCAATGCGGTGTAGACCGCATTGGACATTGTGAGACACGAACACAAAGGTCATCCATTGCATCGGACTTCACTTCCAGTTGTATTAATTCGTCCTGTCACTGGTTTCAAATGAGGTCCCGCCCGTGTGCTGCCGGGGCTCGAAAGGGGAACAAAGAATAGCAACACTGTTTACCTTCCACGCATGTCGTAAAAGGCGACTAAGGAGATTATGGGATGGAGTTGGCTGTCCCATCCCATATAGGGTCAGTGACCCAAAGCCATGCTGAAGTAGGATGTGTCAGGCCGAAAGGCGCAGATATCGCAGCAATGCTGTAAACCATGACACAACGCATTCCGTTCTCTGGACTGCATCCTGCTAATCTTCAGGAGTTTGAGAACGAATGCAGAAGAAATGAGGTCCGACAAGAGAGTGAGTTCGACGTTTTGCACAACCCCTCATCATTTAAATCAAAATCCTTAGTGCAAGTCATTTCCACATCCACGAATATTCACACGAAGGGAAAAGATTTCCCCGCTGACTCTAGGAGCAAGAATGTACACATAAGACCTCTGTACAGAAAGTAAACATGACATGAAATGCTGATTTTTTATTATTTCCGTGTATTTCGTTGGTTAGACTTGATTTTTTTGTGTGCATCCGACTCCAAGTATATAAATAATGACCAACGAAAACATCACAAATAAAGTCGTGTTCACTTTATGTTCAGAGGTCTATGCTGGACCCCAGTCATGGCGAGAGGCCAGGGCCGTATATATGATTACCTTATGGAAGGTGTTTTACCTAATTGTGAAGACCTTCTTATGAAACATCGTTAAATGAAGGGTTTTTAACGACCTTTTGGTTAAGTTCCTAGTACTAAAAGTCCTGTTCACATTTGCTAAGGGAGGGGTTTCAAACATCCCAAACCTCTCCCGTATCGGCTCAAATTGAACCTTTTTCAAGAGACAAACAACAGAAAACAACAAAATAAAAAACAAAATAGATGACTAGATTTCATCAAGCCCCGTCTCCAACAAAATAGTCATCTATTTTGTTTTTTTATTTTGTTGTTTGTCTCTTGAAAAAGGTTCAATTTGAGCCGATACGTGGAGAATTGTCCTGTTTAGTTTTATTGTATGTTTTTTTATATATACTTTTAAAAATATATTTTTATTAATAGGCAAGGTAAGTGTTTTAGTAACCTGTTTAATTCATTTTGCCTGACTATTTGTTCATTATGTTACTGCGGCACCATCCACTTTGTCGGACACCCTCTGACCATTTGGTTATTTATATTTCTCTCCCGTATCTACGGGACTGTGAGAGGTCAATGTGATGCGGGATTTCTACTCCAGGAAACCATAGACAGTCACTGTCCATCAAACGTACACAAATAAACATATAGTCCATATTCAGTAAACCCTAAGACGGAGAAAACAAACAAGAAAATATCACAAGAATAACATTGACTTTAGTAACGTCTTCGGACAATGTCGTTGATTCCGGCTACTTGTCGTTGGCCGTGAGGTGTTGTTTGTGATCCCCGTGCATCACGTGGCCTCTTCTACATTTTATCCGTCGTCAAAAAGACGTTTTTTCTTAGAGAAGAGAATTTGGACCAATTTTTTTTTCTAAAAGAAAGTAGCATTTTATTCAATTTAAGGTCAGTATTGCGTTACAGACGTACGTGTACTCACACGTTTATTTTGATTGATCTGACTTGCTGTAGTACCATACTTCTGTCGGCCACATGACGATGGCAAAATTGCGTCTGCGCCATTGCTGCACGCATATCCATGCGGCCATTTTGCTGACGAACCGGCATTCGTTATCGCAAATTTAAGTAATATGGACCATATTCACTTTTAAAAATTGTTGCCCGAGTTAATCCTGTCCCGTGAATATATATATTCTGTGTCCAGTAAACCACTATAGCCAATAAACCGCTTCCGTACGATAAATAAATTGGACATTGGAGGGTTAGTACTACTTATACTTTATACTACTGAACTACTCTTGTACGCAATGTTATTGTAGCTTATTACTGAAGAATGAGCACAGGTAGTGTTTTTGGCACTATTTTTGTTTTTGTCATTAACTCAGAACAAAAGATTAATTAGAAGAAAAACTGGTGAAAATAAAGAATAGTTTTCCACTGTGCTATCTTCTGCGTTCGCTCTCAAACTCCTGCAGATTAGCAGGATGTAGTCAGAGAACAGAATGCATTGTGTCATGGTTCACAGCATTGCTGCGATATCTGCGCCTTTCGGCCTGACACATCCGACTTCAGCATGGCTTTGGGTCACTGACCATATATGGGATGGCAAAGAATAGCAACAGTTTACCTTCCATGCATGTCGTAATAAGCGACTAAGGAGGTTATGGGGTGTAGTTGACTATCCCATATAGGGTCAGTGATGCAAAACCATGCTGAAGTTGGATGTGTCAGGCCTAAAGGCGCAGATATCACAGAAATGCTGTAAACCATGACACAACGCATTCTGTTCTCTGACTACATCCTGCTAATCTGCAGGAGTTTGAGAACGAACGCATAAGAAATGTCTATCCCCATGTGGATGATGGTCATAATATTAAATATCCACATTAAGCATCAGGCTTGTGACTGAAAGCTTTTAGTTGTCTATCCAAGGCCAGATGTGTCACCTTGGCTGCGCTGGATCCATATTTCCGCAGAAGACTGATGTGTTGGGCCATTGGCGCAAATAAAACGGCAACACAACGCAGTTCCATTATCTGGACCACATCCTTCTGGAAATCTAATAGGAGCAGGTCCTGCCACAAGAGATATCCAGTGGGAGTTTCAGAATGAACGATGAAGAAGAAGAATCCATATTTGTTCCGGGTTTTCTTGATCATGATGTTATCTATCCATCTATCATATGATCTTGTTCTAGGTCTTACTTCGACCTTTTCTTATGTTATATGTTCTTGGGGTGCAAAGGGACTCATCATGCGAATCTAGTGTTAACAGATGACCCAGATCTAAAACTACCTCCTCGTGGTTACCTGTAGTCGTAACCTTCGATAACAGTTACCATGTTGTTCAGACAGGCTGATGTTGTGCTTGAACTAATACAGGCATGGCGTGGGTAGGCGGAACAACAAAGAAACCTGTCACAAGGGTCAGAGTTGTGCCCTGATGTCGACATCTGTTTTGGCAACATTAGACTCGAAACACCATTGAGTCAGATGGCTGCTGGAACCGAGGGCGGAGCACTTATGGGAATGCCCCACGTGCTGTGAGGCCAGTTTCTAATCAAGAATCAAGGTGCACCCTGGAAACAGAATTAGAGCTTTTCATGCTGTATTCCTTGCTTAGGCCTGTGAGTGTGGAGGCTGCAGATGGAATGAGATTTTACTGCATAGACACGTAATATCTCCGATGCCACTGTGCCAACAGCACATACAGTCATCTCCTCTCAGTCTTTACTTCTCGGCTTGATCCAGTACCCAATTCAGACTGGGTCTACCCGGGAGCCATTGGCGACGACCTAAAAAATATATTCGTCTCAACTGGGGAATCTTTTCAGCGTGCATTCTCAAACTCCTGATGGATCTTCCTTATAGTAGGACCATGGTCCTACCTAGCCTGTGAGTAGGTTCTACTAGATTTCCAGTAGGATATAGTCCAGAGAATGGAAATGCATTGTGTCGCCATTTTATTTGCGCCAATGGCCCGACATCTCTTCGGCAGGAACTAGAAAATGAACCCAGGACCACTCAAGGCGAAGCTAGTACGATAACCACTGTTACGAAGAAATAAGTAGGCCCTGGGATGAAAAGGGAATGCACTGTTCTTGGCGGACCCAGGGTTAGCAGATAACCAAGATCCCAAAAAACCTTGTGGTGCACCCTGGAAACAAATATGGTGGCTCGTGCTGATTCTGGCCAAAACTTTTGGGGATTGTGTCCATGAATGTGGAGGCAGAGACGGACAATATCTCAGGCGCCAACACATGCAGTGGCACCGTCGACAAACAGTGATGCTAATCAGTCCAGTTCGAGCATTGGAGGGGTGGCCAATGGAAACGGCATAAAAGGTAGAAGTATGGCAAGAAAAGAAAAGACAACATATTGAGTACAATGAAAGGGCAGCATAGTGCCAGAGGGCAGCACCAACTGCAAATAGAAAGTGAAAATGTTCCACGGAAATTGGAACTACAAACTCTGTCAGCTCAAGACAAGCTTCTAGGTGTTTGTGCTTCCCTATGGGCCCATACCCAATCGTGGGCGCACGGCAAAGAAAGAAGACCTGGCCTAACTCTAATGTCAAGCCTTCCTATACCGGAAACATACTCGCAGAGAGAAAGGGTTCCGTACCCGATGGGCTCAGGCATAAATGGGACAACGAACGCAGCCCCAGCCCAGCTTTACTGTCAAGCTTTCCTTTACCAGAAACATGCTTGCAGAGAGAAAGGGTTCAGTACCCGATAGGTTAGGCACAAATGGGACACGGTCGTTCAGCTCGAGAACACGCCTTGCTCCCAAACGCGTGGTGAGACTCAGACTTGGATGAGGACTTCCCTAGCCTGTGACAACCTTCCTATGTCACCAGGTGACAGATGTGTATCGACTTTATGTAGTAGCAGCTTATCATCCCGTGTCCTTAGAATTTACAAAACATGTTCGTGTGTGACAGTTTCCGAGGAGGTTTTTGACTGTTTGCTGTACTGTTCTCGATATAGGCCTATTGTCTGTTGGAGTGAGTAGGTCTACACGTTTGAATTGTTTTCTAAGAGAGTAGATCTCGATTATTTACTAATATAACCAAGTACATCTACACTATAG
The DNA here is from genome assembly GCA_034231615.1 of Meghimatium bilineatum. Taxonomy (NCBI): domain Eukaryota; kingdom Metazoa; phylum Mollusca; class Gastropoda; order Stylommatophora; family Philomycidae; genus Meghimatium; species Meghimatium bilineatum. The sequence goes on along the minus strand of CM067319.1, from coordinate 14,655,118 downwards.
CCTTTTTTGGCCAGGATAGTGTCCAGGATGAACAAACAAATATGCTTCTATGTTCTGTTTTCCACATGTTGCTGCATCCTGGAAGTGGTAGTAAAAACTAGCAGTCACCTGTCATAAATGTTGTAAGCAATGATTAGGGAAGATAGGCATGGCTTTGACAATCCCACCCTATAATTGCTTTTGTGAAGCCTGCTGAAGACCTAAGACTTGTTCTTCATTCATTCCCAAACTAGTGCAGATTAGAAAAACTCAGAACAGTGCATTGTCATAGTATACAGCTTGAGGCTATATCTGGGTCACTGCCCTGGTATCAGGGCCGGTCTTAGGCCATTGCAACCTATGCGACCTCAGTGGGCCCCGCACTTTCATAGGCCCATAAATTCATATTATAATTTATTTTATTATATCCTCTTCCCTACCCAGAATGGGCCCAGCGCAATCCGTTACGCATAGGGCCCCACAATTGTTGGGGGCGGCCCTGCCTGGTATGGGACAACCAACCTACTTCCCAAAACCTTAGTTTCCTCTTACAACATGCATGGAAGGTAACACGTTATTCTGTTGTAGAAGACTGCTCAGCTTATGGCATTGCATTCTGCAAAATGTACATAGAAAAGCTCTAGACTAAAGAAAAGCCAATCCATAGCTGAAAATAAAACCCTTTCAGCTGGAGTAAGATTTTTTGAAGTCGAGTTTTGATGAATAAAAAACGGCCACAGCAGATCTCCATTCTCTGAACTACATCCTGCTGGAAATGTAGTAGCACCATTGTCCTTCTACAAGAGGGTCCAGTGGGAGTTTGAGCACTTAAAAAAGAAAACTCCGTCCTGGTATTTAGAACAAGAATTTTTGATTGGAGCGTTTGTTCTCAAATTCCTATGGACTCTACAGACCAATTTCATAGAATTTCTGTTACATAACCTTGGTGACCAACTTAAATGATTGCCTAAATTGCTATGATACTTAAGAAATACGGTAACCGTAGTGTTCCTAAAAATAACTCGCCTGGGATAGTAGATGGCGGCACCCATAAAATATAGTATAGATGTCGTTCGCAAGTATTAATCATGAAGAAATTGGAATTTTCAAAGCTGAAATTATGTGATATATAGAAAGTAAGTAAATCTAGACCAGGGCTATTCAATTGGCGGGCCAAATCTGACCAGCGGAGATCTGGTAAGTGGCCAGCGGATCATTGTTAAAACAGTGAAGTAAAGTTATTAAAAAAGCTAAATGTATAAAATCATTCAATGTGTTTTTTATAAATCTGGCCCGTGATGATCCCATTTTCAACATCTTGGACCCTGAGTAAATATAGTTGAATAGTCCTGATCTAGACCTACCATTATAATAAGTAGGATTTCACTCCTGAAATAACATTCAAATTCATTTAGATATTGCAAACAATCATTACGATATGTTGAAATTTTGAAGGCTCTCTCGTGCAAGTTTTGTTTTTATAAGGATTTTTAAAGACTGATGTCAATGTCTAAAAATGTGCATACACCTTGGGTAATGGGAGACAAATATGGTCTGGAATGTTGGTCAGCAAAGTATTCATCATGTGCTCCCAGTCAGGAAAGAGCTTTGTTTTGGTTTTCATATTTGTAACAATTGTTTTATTGCTATTGTATAACTACTATTACGAGTAGAGGGCATAAAGAGGAGTCACCTGTGTGTGCAAGGACCCGAAAGGGGAGCAAGGAATAGCAACAGTTTTCTGCCATGCATTTTGTATGAGATGACTAAGGGCGTTTTGGCCTGTCCATAAATTACATATAGAAATCTTTGACACTTCCTACGTGTCAGCGTTCAGGTGCCCCCACTGCTTAATGTCAAATTCACTCCCCCCCCCCCATTTTTGTAGCAGAAAAGTACCAAAAATTATATTGTTTAAAAAATTTTTTTGTCCACAAATGTCAAATTTATTTAGCCCCCCCCCCCCAACTACTTAATTGTGTTGATGTAATTTATGGACAATCCCCAAAGGGGTTTGGGGGTAAAGTTGGCTGTCCCATCCTATATAGAGTGATCCAAAAGCCATGCTGAAATGTGATATCTGCAGGCCAAATGGTGCAGATTGCAGTCAAGCTGCAAACCATGACATTGCATTCCATTCTCTGGACTACATCCTGCTAGTCATCAGGAATTTGAGAGCGCAGAAGAATATTAAAAGAGAGTGAAGAGAAGGAATACATGAAGGAAGTGACTTCGGCAGTGATTTGTCATCTGTGGGAAGCTGCACGTGCAAAGAATAGCAGTGTTCAGTCATGCATTTCGTAAGAGGTGGACAGTGGTGTTGTTGACTCCCATCTCTTGTGTGTGTTTTCAAATGATAGCTTATGGTAGTTTACTTTCTTTATGGATTTTTGAGTCTAAGCTTTATCAATATATAACATGCTATATATCTTTTAAATAGTTACCTACCTGTAGCCTTTTTTAGGTGGATCTGCGATGCCCCCTCAAATTAATGTTTCCTCTTGGACCCGACACCACCCCCCTCAAATCAAGTCTCTGAGAATCACTGGTCTGGGGTCTGGAGAACAGGATGCAGTGTATCATATGGCTTACAGTTTGGCTGCAATCAAAGCATAGTGTGGGCTGAGACATCCTACTGCAACCTGACTTCTAGTCTCTTTGACCAAAGTCTGATGTGGCAGGCCATTAGCACAAATATATGCCAAAAACTGATGTGCTGGGCCAGAAGGTGCACAAAAAAAACCTCTCCAGCACAACGTACTTCACGCTTCCCAGCAGAAATCGCTTGAACTCTCGTGCTGGAGAGCGAACGCAAAAGAAGCACAAATAAAGCAGCACCATACCACATTTCTGCTCTATGGACTACACCCTGATGGTTATCTAGTAGAACCATTGTCCTGCTATAAGAAATACTGTGGAAGTTTAAGAACAAAGTAGGAAGAAAGAAATGAAATTTGTTTTATCATGGCTTGTAACATTGCAGCTGACATATCCCAGCAATGTATTGCACATATTAATCATTTATATATATGGAACAGTCTAGACAAACCCACAAGACAGTTCTCTTGCCACCAATTACATGCATGGCATAGTGTTGCTATGCTTCTCTTTATTGCCCAGACAAGAGACAACTGTTTCTAGGAAGAAATGTAGAATCTGCAGTAGCATTATTATGCAGATGAAGTTAGCAACTTCATTGAGGTGCAAAAATGTTTTGAATATTTTTAGATGAGTCACAACGGAGGAGATGTCAATATGAAAGAAGATGCTTTGACACCAGAAGAAGAGGCTGAAGAACAGACCCTCCTGAGTCATGGAATTAACAAAATAGTTGTCAAAGAACTTCTCGGCATCTACAAAACAGGTAAGAATCAAAGGCAATCAAAGAGTAATGAAATAATATTATTTTAGTCTAGTCTTTCATTTATTTTATTATTTCATATAGGACATTGCTTTTAGAAAATTACAGTATATTTCCAAATATAAGCCAACATTTAAAAAATAATTAGCAGTAGAAATGCAAAAGTAATAACTCAGAAGTCAAATATACCTGCAGGTATTGGGACAAAATTATTCAGATTCAGGGTGGACATCATAAGTCTCTGTTGACCAGCATATTGTTGTCATCAAAGATGGCATCTTCCATCCATTGCACTAATGATGGAGCACTATTTGTAAAATCAGACAATCACTCATTAACCTTTAGTGCGCTATGATTGGAAATATTACCCCAAAACGGCCCTGTTATTTAGTATTAAGGATTTATTCTCCAATTGCTATGATCAATTTTGTTGAAATAAAATTCGTAACGAACGGTAATGTCATAGGTCACATCTGTGAGTTATCCTTTTCTTCTTCTGCATTCAGGAATTTTTTGGTCTTGCTAGATCTTTAGGTCGCCAGGATGAAGCTCCCAGTCTTTTCCTGGTCAGAGCTGCTGCCCCAAAGTTTATGCCTTGGTTCGGTCCATTGCGGCCATGTCTTGCCTTGCTAGTATGTGTGCAAACCATTGTAGCAGTTGTATTGATCTTCTGTTTATTGGCAAGATACAAGATATAGGGAACTTATCATAGAAGAAATTATCAAAATCTGGAAATATCAAATGCAGAATCTATCTGTGGGTTTCAATGGCCGGCCTTCAATATGTATAATTGATGAACAAACAAAACTTAGAGCAATATATACAGTATTCAATTTTTTTTTTAATTGTGCAACAAATTATTTTAACCTTTAGCACGCACTTTTATAATTACGTAATATTCTCTCCTGCAGCTGGATTCTTTTTTGGAAATGTGTATATCACATTTAAAATGAAGATATCAGGAAAGAAGTAAAGACTGTCTCAAGTCGAGACTACATCAAGAGGCAGCAAACTAGATGGTCAGACTACATCAGCAGAAGATGACTTCAAGGCACGAGGAAGACCAAGAACTAGATGGGCAGAGGCAATCAAAGAAGCATTAAATAGACACTGGCGTACCAGGGCCAATGCAACTCAAATGGCCAAAGACAAAAAAAACTACAAAATTCTCCCCCACGATGCTCACTGGCACAAGTGGAAATGACAATAGATAGATGATTTTCTTTGTTCATTGAAGATTTCCTTAAGATGCTTGTCTTTGCCATGTTCACCCTCTCCAGAATAGACCTGTGAACAGATCTCAGATTATCCTATATAAAACGCTAATTGATTTTTCTGTGACCAATGAATAGTCAGGTTCTCTTAGATGAATGACTCAGCATATAGGACTACTGTTGAGGGACTTGCCTCCACAATTTGATTGTTAATCAGTAATGTTAAACTTTTCTTGTTTCGATATATTGTACAGGTAAACTGTCTCAATCTGATCTTGATGAACGTGCTATGGATGCACTAAAAGAATTCTCACCAGATGATGCTATCAAAGTTTTACGTCAATTTTGTGACAGCAACTTGGAACATGTCGGAAACAAAAGTGCCTTTCTGTGTGGTCAGATGAAAACTTATAGACACAAACTTCGAGCTGGCAACATGCCACCTCTTGTAAAAGGTCCTGATGAGGCTAAACTGAAGGTACAGTCTGATTTTCATTACATTCTGTTAGAGATTGGTCATGACAATTGTGAACTGAAAAAAATGTTATAATGTATTCCAAAATGCTTGGTCCTAAACTTCATGTAATATCTCAATAGCAATAATACAATGAACATGAATTTTTGCAATTGAAAATTATGCAGGTTTTTACATTTACTTGTAGCGATATATTTCTTTTATTTTTTTTTTCAGTTAAAACTATTTTGTCCCGAGGAATGATATTACGGTAATTTGTCATTGGCCTTATAAATGTGTAAAATGTGATACATCGACAGGAAGTATAGATGTTTGGTACATAACCTGCACCACGTCAAATGAATTATGTAACTGTTCCCATGCACACCCGATTTTTTAATGACAATAACGTGCTATAAAATGACCGGCTCACATTTTCGTGTCTTCTGGAAACTGAAGGTAAACACCAGTAAACTCACATGCACCATATTTACACTTAGCAACAAACAAAGAAAAAGCTTAAAGTCACCCTTGTAGGAAATTAAATGAATCGTCGCCCGTGTGTTGCCAGGGCCCGAAAGGGGAGCAAAGAATAGCAACACTGTTTACCTTCCACGCATGTCGTAAAAGGCGACTAAGGAGGTTATGGGATGGAGTTGGCTGTCCCATCCCATATAGGGTCAGTGACCCAAGCCATTTTGAAGTCGGATGTGTCAGGCCGCAAGGCGCAGATATCGCAGCAATGCTGTAAACCATGACACAACGCATTCCGTTCTCCAGACTACATCCTGCTAATCTGCAGGAGTTTGAGAATGAACGCAGAAGAAGAAGAAGAAGAAATAAATCGTGAAGAAAACCCAACACACCTAGGTGTTCAGCTGGACAGGAGGATAACCTTCAACAACTTATTATTAATATTGCAGAAAAAAGTGTAGAGGAGGATGAATTTGCTGGAGCGACTTATGAGTACATCCTTGGGAGCCAAGACAACACAACACTTAGACATGCATACATAGGATACTTCAGATTCATATTAGGCTACAATCTCCCCTTGCAGGGTACAAAGTTAGGCTCTCCGCTTCATTTGTTGCGGCATGAGATCAACAGTGGTCTGTGAAATCAATGTAAAAATAGAGCCACTAAATATTAGAAAAGAAAAGCTATATACAACTATAGAAGCTGTAGAAAGATACAAGCAGCTCTCACAAAATCATCCTAACAAACATGCAGCCAACAAATGAACACGACTAAAACAACTAAAACACAAAATCCCCAATACAGCTAGCAGAACTAAACAAGAAACATGATGTTCCTGAAGATGGATAGAAATCTGAAAGAGCGCCAAATGCATCCCTCTTACCATCCCAAATAAATGCCACACTAATTGACAAGTCAGTAACCAAGGCAACAAACCAAAACACGCTCAAAGTCCAGTGCAATAGACACACTACTTCTACCCCAAGGACTGGACCAAGCATATGGAAATGTAAAAAAAATTAATTACCATATGTAAATTAGATTACCTAATTTATGTGTTTTCAACCTTCAGAAGTTCATAGAAAGGTATTTCAATCTTTATCTTCTACTTCTGCATTCATTTTCACACTCCTGCAGATTAGCAGGATATAGTCCGGAGAACGGAATGTGTTGTTATGGTTTACAGTATTGCTGCGATATGTGTCTTTCGTCCTGACACATCCGACTTCATTATGACTTTAGGTCATTTTGGCCCTATATGGGATGGGGACAGTCAACTCCATCCCATCATCTTCTTAGTCGTCTCTTGCGACATGTATGAAAGGTAAATATTGTTGCTATTCTTTACTCCCCTATCAGGCCCAGATCACACAGGTGATTATTCAATGTATTCTCTCCAAGAATATATATACTTTGGTTGTCAGTGTGTTGTTAGGGCCCAGAGGGATGCAAAGAATAGTAACATTTACTTCCATGCATGTCGTAAGAGACAACTAGAGGTTATGGGTGGAATTTGCAGTCCCATCCCATATAGGGTCAAAGTGACTCAAAGCTCTGCTGAAGTCGGATGCGTCAGGCCAAAAAGCATAGATATCGCAGCAATGCTGTAAACCATGACTCAATGCATGCCGGACTATATCTTGATAATCTACAGGAGTTTGATAACGAATGCAGAAGATACTTTTACTATGTTTAAACCTAGTTTTGATTTTTTTAAAGAATTTTCAAAAATGGACCCTTGTCCTCTTTTTTCCCCCCTGAAAATAGCTCTTTAGTCTTTTTGGCAGTAGAAGCATTAGTAAGCTCTGCCTTCAAAGGGTTAAATATGTCTGTATGTGTAATTTTGTCTCCTCAATAAATTTCACCATCTTTTGCAGCTCATATAGGAGTTTTGTTGCAATGTTTTTGTCTCAGCATTGCATATTCAGAACATTCTTGAAATATATGCTCTGCAGACTGTGGTGCATGTACACATCTAGCAGACTGACGTTTTTGTGATCATTACCGTCCATTGCATTATTGAGGATATGTCTGCAATCACATGTGATTTTATTCTGTTTGAAGTGCGCATGACCGTAATGGCATGAAAACTCATTAAGAGAATGTTGGATACTGATGCATGTGGTATTGAGCTTATACATTTAATTTTTTTATGCAGGAAATTTTAGATCGCACTGGCTATTCTTTGGATGTTACTACTGGTCAGAGGAAATACGGGGGCCCACCTCCTGGAGGTGATCCAACACCCCCTGGTACAGGTCATGAGGTAAATTTTGTTTGCTTGACGTACTGAGATTTTACATTTTGTAAAATCCCATGTCCAATATGCATGCTTAGGGAAAGTTAAAAAAAAATGTATCTTATATACATTAAAATTAACTCATCTGATTTGAAATTTGAAAAATATTGTTTCTCCACATCCTGTCTTTTAGATGATAGAAGATATTCATTTATTGTGTCGGCATTCATTCTTCTGTGTTTGTTCTCAAACTTCTGCAAGTTAGTAGGATGTAGTCCAGAGAATGGAATGTACTGTGTAGTGGTTTACAGCTTGGCTCAGATAGCTGCACCTTTCAGCCTGACTTCATCATGGCTTCTGGGTCACTGACTCCCTAAAAGATGGGACAGTCAACTCCACCACCAAAAATCTCCTCGGTTGCCTCTTTCTTAAACATACATGGAAGATTACAGTGTTGCTATGTTTTGCTGTTTTATCGAACCACGGCAACACGATCTCCTTTTATTCACTATATAGTGAAATCAATACTACTGAAATTGGTTATTTCCTTTCATGAAGACATGCATGTAAATGTACCAATCTGTCTGATAGATTTGCAGTAAAGAAGGGGTGCTTTCTAGTCCCCACCCCCTTCAGAATCTTCGCAGCGCTCATGAAATGCAGATGCAACAGGTGACGTTGTCATCCGCACCCGTTACATGTATCACTCTTTAACGTAGTGCGTTTCAGAGCAAAGATGAAAAGATCAGAAATACTCATCAGAGAACTTCTCTTCGCTGATGATGATACACTAGTGGCAGTCCCAAATTGACAACATGGCAAAGGCATGCGAGCTGTTCTGTATAACAATAAGCATTACTAAAACTGGCAATGTGTCAGGGATATACAGTACCAACAAACATCACCTTAAACAACACCCATATAAAGCAAGTTGACAAATTTTGCTACCTAGGATCCACAATTACATCCAGCCTTTCCCAGGAAAATGAAATAAATGCACATATAGGAAAAGTGGCTACCATTTTGGCGGACTGTCAAAGCGAGCTTGGAAAAATCATAACCTAGAATTGAAAACAAAGATCTATTAAACATGCGTACTGAGTACACTATACTACGGATCTGAAACATGGACTATCTACACCAAACATGAGAGGAGACTTAACATATTTCATCTAAGATGTCTCCGCAAGATCTGATACATCAAATGGCAGGACAAAATCACCAACATGGAAGTGTTACACAGCACCCAACTACCATCTGCCATGGAAACACTCAATATAAATAGATTGCGTTGGTTGGGTCACATCCACAGAATGCCAAACTGCCGCAACCCAAAACAAGTACTATTCGGAAAACTGACTGAACACACCTGAGACTGGATGAAGTTTTAGTTTTATAGGAGACCAATAAACTAGTACTATGTTTATTGGCACGCCCACTGTCACTTAAATTGCAATTAGAGCAGTCAAGGGAGAGAAGAGAGACCTTTCTATTGCAATCAGGGGACACAACCCAGAAACTTCACAGCTAGACATCTAAAATGCCCTCTCTGCAACATTTTTACAACAGAAACATATACATATTAGATAGTAAGCAAATTACTGTTCTGTGTATGTGTAGCATGCATGCAGTGAACTTATTCTAACGGCTATATATGTGTTAATTGGTGATGATCAATTTCCAACTGCGATTGATAAATTACCGATGACATAGACGATCAAATCGTTCGTTACGTGAATGGTACACAAAGAATTTATATTCTTACACGATCTAGATACGGTCTTTGTACAATTCTCATCATATCAGAACATATAACAATAGATCTATCAACAGATATATGATATATGAACGATGATCTAAGATATTTGACACTGTAAAGTAATGCTATTAGACCTACTAAATTAACATGAAGAATAACGATATTGCCTTACCTGTACAAATATTGAATGTGCACAGACCAACAACAATTCAATATGAATTTTAGAAAAAATTGAAGATTAAAAATATTGAGTTTAACAAATGTACAAAGTCTGGCTAATGTGAATTCCAAGCCTCCACAGAGGTCATTTAATCCGCCACTGGGTAACAAATTTGTCAGGTCTGTAACGTCCCCTATAAATTTACCTCTGTTAACAATAATGGGAATGTATAACGTGAGTCCCAACTAAAAGTGAACTTTTTGATATAGAATAACAGGTGTGTAAAGGTCATCGAGACCAATGCTGAGGTATAAAGACAGCTGCAAATCCTCAATGAAAAGCTTTCACGTGGAATCCAAACACTAGAAAAACATGGTCGAAACACGGGATGATGTCTGGAGCAGCATTGTTCAGAAATGTGTTTGAAGATATGGAAGGAAAAAAAAGAAGCAAATAACTGGCGTTGCTGTGATATGATTTCTTGAAAGTGACATTCCTGAGAAAATATTCAACGGATTGCTTCTTATTGCTAAATACCATCTGCAAAACGCAAATGGCATACATTCATATACATACGTACAGTGAAACAAATATATGGTGGTAGTATATCCTATTTAGAATGTATATATCAACCATTTGTTTGGCTGTAGTGATTTTCTAGACAATATAAATACATTTAGTAGTTTTTCCTTTTTTTTCTGAGCTCATATACACACTTGCCTGTTGCGGGTTTTGAACCCGATACCTTGGCTGTCACAGCCGTGCTCTATACTACACCGCCACAGAGCCAGACAAAAGTGAAAACAATACTTTTTTCCATAGTTGACCGAACAGGCAAAAACTTTGGGGCAGCCACTCTGAACTGGAGAAGACTGGGAGCATGGTCCTGGCGATTGGTCTGAAGATCTAGTGAGACCAAAAGTTCCTGAACGCAGAAGAAGAAACATACTTTTTTCCTGATCAGTTTGTACATTAAAAAAAATATTACATTGTTTTAAATTCAACATTGTGCCATTCAAATGTTAAACAGTGTTATTACAATTTGTAAAAATTACAGAGATACCATAGTGTTACCAAATCCAACAGGGCAGAAAAGAATAATAATTTGTGAAAATCAACAAGCAATGACAGGAACAAGGAATGTCAGTTTGTTACAGGGGAGCAAATGATAATTTGCAAAAATTAACTAACAGGAAAGCCAGTGTATTACAGGCCTTACAGAGAAGCAAAATATAGCGATTTCTAAAAAATCAGTGTTAACAGGGGCCAAAGAATAATTTTAAAAAATCAACAACTAATGACAGAAACACCACTGTGTTACCAGGCCCAACAGGGTAGCAAAGGTTAACAGTTTGTGAAAATAAATAACAAGAGAAATAGATGTGTTTAAAAGTATGTTCAAAATATAACTGACAGGAAATTACTAATTTTTCCTTATAAGTAGATATAATTAGATCAGTATGATGCTATTGGACTTAATATTGAGGGTACTCATCATTAGAAGTGATAATCTTCCTCAAAGTATTCTGAAACATCTAAGATGAATATTTATGTAAAAATATTTAATATTAAGTATAGTTATTTGGAAATTCTTCACATGCATGTCAAATGACAATTGATCTGACATTATCTCTTTACCAAATAGTTTATACTTAATGAGCATATACATTCACCAGATTTTCTGTGGGAAAATTCCAAAAGATGTCTTTGAGGATGAGCTGATCCCACTGTTTGAGAAGTGTGGCAAGATCTGGGATATGAGGCTGATGATGGACCCTATGACAGGACTTAACAGAGGCTATGGGTTTATCACATTTTGTGATAAAGATGCAGCAGTTGAAGCTGTCAATCAGGTTTGAGAATTTTACTATCTATTTAGACTTCTTTATTTGATCTGTGAAGAAACAAATCTTCATTTTTTTACTAATATAATTTTTATTAAATATAATTTTTCCCCTTTTTATTCAGATGTGATATTGGTCCATTCAGCTTTTGCAACTTGAGTCGAGATGCTTACAAGCAGCCAATCTGCATCTGTTACCACTTTCATGGTAACATTTTGTTTAGTAAATTCTTGCGCACTGTCATGCTGTTCTTTTTGGGCATGGTACACTTGCTGCCATGGATGACAAATGTCATAGAATCACAGTCTCTTTCACTGCCACAGGCTACTTTTTTTCTGCGAGATAATTTTTCTTGGGGCTATTTTACTGACCCAATCTATATTATTCAGTATGGTAATTTCCGTCTATCGATAATGATTCCATCATGGTGGCTGCAGTGATTGAATTGATTTAGTACTGATGATTAGATATTTAATGAATTTTTCAATGAGCATTTCAAATTGAAAATAACTTGATTCTGACTTTTAGCAAGCAATAGCGATACAATGAACTCAGAATCATATACAGAATTGAAATATGTTTCATGTAATGACAGTGATAGATTGATAACCTACAAAATAACCGTGCGGATTCAAGCAATGGACACCCATTTTGAAAATGGAAGTGTGATACTGCCATTGCTAGACAATCATTCATTAAATAAATGGAAATGAAATATTTTGCTAAAAACTTGAGATAAACTTTTTTGGGAAGCTTATTTGTGTTTGGTTCATTTTTGTTTCCTTACAAAATTAATCATACCCAAAAAAATGGTGTGGCAATGGGGAAAAATGGCTGGAAAAGGTGTGGCACCAAAGGTTTAAGGATAATAATTTATAAAGTGGGGCAGCTGGCAGACTGGCAAAGGCAGGAACAATTCCATCACAGAATATCATTGATTGTAGCAAAAAACTCGGTCATCACAAAAAAGTACAAACCTACATGGAATCAGAACAGACAGCAATTTTCCACATGATCCCATTGCAAAGCTCAACAGGTCACAATAAACTACCACCTGTAGGCTCCACACAGGCCACTAGACTGCAAGCACATTTTCACAGGAAGATTTCCAAAATGACCAATATCCATGTAAAAAAAAGTTTCCAGACATAAAACACATTCTGCAGACATACCCACTCTTTGGCGACTTGAACACTAAAACATGATCCCAAGAGACAGAACTGAAGGCGAAACTGTGGGGCAACTATGAGAACCTCTTGCAGATGACTGAATTCATGCCTATATAGACTTTAGATCATAGGAGATTGATGCAGAAGAAGAAAGCATGATGATGCAGCATTGACATGAAATAACATAGTTGATATATTATATTTTCAGCTACATAATTATGAGATAAGACCTGGCAAACAGTTGAAGGTGAACATTTCCATTGCAAATGTCAGATTGTTTGTTGGCAACATTCCAAAAAACAAGTCTAAAGATGAGATCAAAGAAGAATTTGGAAAAAGAACAGGTACTATAAATAATTGTCGGTATGTAGTTTTATATCTAAAGGATGAAATACTGATTTGGGAGTTTGTCATTCTTACCATAACACTTTGCAGACAAAATTTAGCAGCTGTCAAATTTTGATACTGCCAGGAGGGAGGACAAAGAATAGCAACATTTATCTTCCATGTATGTCCATAAGAGGCATCTAAGTTGGCTGTCCTATCCTATATATGGTCAAAGTGACCAGGATGCCATGCTGAAGCTGAATGTGTCATGTCAAAAGGCGCAGATATCACAGCTAAGTTGTAAACCATAACTATTGTTTTCTATATCCTGCTAATCTGTCGACATTTGAGAACAAACTCTGTGGAAGAATATCCGTTATATACCCTAGGTGACTAACTTTGGCGATCTTCAAAACTGCTAATCTTCAGAAAAATTGCAACCATAGCAATAGTATTACCAAGAATTGCTCTTCCAAGACGGTTTGTCATTCTAAATAGCCCATGAAATGCAGCCTCGACATAGGTTTTATTGTTGAATAATCTAATATTATGGATGGTGAGATTTTGTGATATTTAGAAAGTAATGTACATCCAAGGCCAGCATTATAAGTAGGATTTCGTTCTTAACTCTGAGACTTCCAAATTGATTCAGAAAATGCATTAATTATGACAAATAGAAAATTTCAAAGCTCTGACTAGTTCGATTTTATACAGATTTTTAGTACAGCACTGTGGGTGTCAGAAAAACGTGTGAACCCCCTTGGTAATGGGAGATAAGGATAAGTAGACTTTGGATTGATGGTCAATAAAGTGTTAAACCTGAATTGTTTCTTCCAACTCATGTTTTATAGTACTACTCTTTCATGAAATGTCTCTGAGATACCTATAATTCTACTCAGATGGTTTGCTGGATGTCATTGTGTATGGTTCAGCGGATAATCCGAAACAGAGGAACCGAGGCTTTGCATTCCTAGAATATGAGACACATAAGCAAGCTTCCAATGCCAAGAGAAAGTTACAGGCTGGTCATCCCAAGTTCTGGCAGTGTGATATCATTGTTGACTGGGCTGACCCCATGGAGGAACCAGATGATGAAACTATGTCAAAGGTCTGTACGTGTTAATGTGTCAGTTGTGCTTTTTCATATATCCAGTCTCATACTCCTGTATAACTTTTGTTATTCTGTGTTTATTTACTGACACCACTGTCATGTAATCTCCAGGGAACAGGAAGAAGAGAGAAAATTGAACACATGGAGAAATATAAAGGCAGATATTATTCTGCGTTCTGAGCTGCAAATTAGCATGATCTAGTCTAGAGAATAGAATGTGCTGTGTCATGGTATTATACAACTTGAATGCAATATATGTGCCTTTTAGCGTGACACATATTTCAGCACGACTTCTGGGTCACTTTGATCCTCCTATGGATTGGGACAGCCAAACCCATCTCCAAAATCAACTGTAGTCTATTATTTTTCCCCTTTTTGGCACTGGAAACATAGACAAGCTAAAGTTAGATATTTAACAGTGTAAATTTACTTGTTGGTTGGTGTGGCCTGTGCAGTCTCGATAATAATTAGAGTACTACTCTCAAAAAGAAAAGGACATTTGAAGATGGAATGGGCTTCATATAATAAAACACTTAACTGAAGTTTTTCAGAGTGGATAGAGCACAACTATGGATAACACTACAGACATGGAGTTCCCCAACATCTGATAAGCCTATGTGAGAGCATATACACCAATAGTCAATGCGCAGTAAGAACGAGAACATGCACATCCGATAATTTACAAATTCACTCGGGAGTGAGACAGGGATGTGTACTATCCCCCTCTATTGTTCATAACATACATAGATCATATCTGCAAAGTAGCAAATACAACGGAGAAAACAATCTGAAGGATAACTTAAACAAATTGCTATTTGCAGACTACTAAGCACTAGAAGTATCATCAGAAGAGCAACTACAAAGACAAATAGATAGATTACATCAAACCTTTAACGTGAAGGTAAATATAGAGGTACGAAGTAATGAAAATAGGAAGAACATAAATAAAACTATATATACAAAGAAAATACACAATAGATGTAGAAAAGCATACCAAGCCCTAGGGCAAATGACACCAATCATCATAAACAAAAATGTACATTTAAACACCAAAATAACACTTCAAAAAGATTATGTGCCACCAGTATCAAACATGGATAACGACAGCCCAAGACAAACATAAACTTGTGAAACATCTAAATTGGCATGCTTACAAAGAATCCTACGAATATCAAGAGACAGAGTAAGGAATGAGTACAGATAAAGAACCGGCACCACCCCAATCTTGGAACATATTAAGAGACAAAATGGTTTGCACACATCAGTAGACTACCATTAGACAGCATAACACAATAAGCTATACTTCATAGGTACAGTGAAGGCAGACCTAGAGGCTGACCATGAAAATGATGGACCATCGAAATAAAAGAGGCAACAAATTCCACAATATACTCAGCACACACGAGGACAATCTCCAGAATACTCTTCTACCCCTGAAGCTGAAAGGCAACAAAGGGTTTAGCGGATAGACTTCATTGATTAGCAAATAATTATAATATATAATCTTCTGCATTCGTTCTCAAACTCTTGCAGATTAGCAAGATATAGTCCTGAGAGGGGTGCAAAGGATACAGAATTGCTGTCGTAGGGTTAGCAGATAACGATCCTAAAAGTATCTCCTCATGGTGCACCCTAGAAACAGAAATACAGCGGCTTGTGCTGTTTCTGGCTAATACTTTTGGGGATTGTATTTGTGAAAATAGAGGCTGCAGAGAAATGAGAATTGACTGCAAAAAAGACCAGCAATATCTTCTACATCTTTGTGCCAACATAATGCATCGGCACTGTTGATACACAGTGACGCAAGACATCCCGGCTGGAGCATTGGATGACGGCCAATGCAAAGGTCATGAAATGGGTAGATGTCATGAGTAATGTCGAGAGGATAACAAAGAGTACAATGAGAAAACAGCACAGCACCATAATGGGAAAACATTACATGGACATTGGAACTAAAGTTTAGTTCAGTTCGAGAACAAACTTCTAGTCCCTGGTGCTCCTAAATATATGTAGAGACTCAAACTTGGACAAGGGGTTTACACTGTCTGAATTACACCTTGGCTAAGAAGGCGAACAAACTCAGGCCAAACATACCATCGTTTTTTTTTCCTATACCGAAATCATGCTCGCGGAGAGAAAAGGTTCAACCTGATGGGCACAATCTGTCTAATTATGCAAGTTGAGTTCACTGGCAGCGGAACACCTGGTGCAAGATAGACATAGTCCACCCAGGGACATGTCTTGGCCTGAAAAAGTCCAATGGCATAGTGGGTGATAAACCTTCACAGTATAAAGTCGATACATGTTTGCTGTCTGGTGACAGATAGGCAGGCTGTCACAGGCTAGGAAAACCACCCAAATTAAATGCATGACGAAAATAGATGTGCTGGATCTTCCGAGTTGAAATAACGCAGCTATGCTGTAAACTGGCAGCACAGCGTACTTCATGCTCTCTAGCAGAAATCACACAAACTATTGTGTTGGTTATCAGAGAGTGAACGCTGAAGTCCTGAAAAAGGAATGTGTTGTCTTGGTTTACAGCTTTGCCGTGATCTGTGCCTTTCAGTCTGATATATCAGGCTTCATTATAACTTCTGGGTCACTATGTCCCTATATGGGATGGGACAGGAAACTCCAGTCCATAATTTTCTTACTGTGCATGTAAAGAAAACTTGCTATTCTTTGTTCTCCTATTGGGCCAAGGCAACATATAATGAATGATTGATATATATATATATATATATACGCTATATTGGTCAGTGATTATCTATTACTGTTGAATATTTAGTAACCACATACACATTTGAGTAACATTATCAGCTCCACATTAATAGCTTAACTTCAGCTGCATTTGTACCTCGACTTTGTTTAGGTAAATTACGATTGTGTCTTCACTAACCCACCTGCTGTGGATGCCATTAAGAAAATAATTACTGCAAGAAATAAACCAAAAACAAGTAGAATATTTTGGCCACGTAAATTACGTGACATATTACGGAAGGAAGTAGATGGAAATATTTGAGACCGGTGTGTAAGATTATACTAATCATACAGAAGACTCTTGGTCTGATGTGAACATTGGAAACATTTTTCTGTGCTGTGATGAAATGGAAAGGAAATATAATAAGATGGTTAAACTATTGTTCGTGGTGATGATTATATAACTCTGAGATGATGTTGTGCCAAGTGATAGTTTTTATTTTCTGCCTCAGGCAGGTGTTTCCATGACGTTGGTAGTGGATTAGTTTTCTTTTACTCCAGAAGGAACATTATTACCATGGCCTTCTTGCAATCTTGAGGGTGCTTCGGATGGTTGATTGCTGATCCAGCAGCCTGTGAGAGTATGCGCTTGCTTGACTTAATGCCATTTTGTGATGTATGCACGTTTGTTAGCTGTTTTGTTCAGCATAAGGTGTTTCATTTATCTGGTCTTGGAGGGAAAAGCTTACTTCTTATATCATTCCCCCTCAGTAGATGGATTTAGGCCATTGGCGCAAATAAAATGACGACACAACACATTTCCATTTTCTAGACTACATCCTGCTGGAAATCCAGTAGAACCATGGTCCTGCAATGAGAGATCCAGCGGGAGTTTGAGAATTAACGAAGAAGAAAAAGATATATCCAGAAGTGGGCATTTAAAAGGTGATGGTCAAGTTTCATAAGGATATATTTACAGTGTTGTTTTTGTATTCTTTTCAGGTGATTTTAAAGTTATACATTGGGTGCAAAGTTGGAAAATGGTACTCTCTTCTTTCCATCCTAGGACATTGATGCCTTTGGGATTTGGTCTGGCTGTATATTTGTAGATTTATCTTTGTGCTTCCCATTACTTATCAGTTTAGCCGAGTCCCTGTTCACAAATTTTAAGTGTCTTGCTGCACATAGCTGAGAATTTGGGTGTCTTCCTCTAGGAATGAAATAAAGATCTGGAGAAGCCACCCAAAATCACATATGAAGTAAGATCTACTTACTCGTAATTCCTCAAAACAACTGTATTGCTTCAGATTCCCTCCCAGCAATCCAAGAATTGTTTTTCAGCAGACTTTATCACAACAGTTTGCCAATCCTACACTGAATGTTTTTAGTTGTCAATAATGAGATCTTTCAGGCTGTGATAAAACTTGTGGTGTAAACATTTGTATGATGTCATATAACAGTGGAATATGTTGTTTGTTAATGAAATGTAACATAGTACAATGTTAACAAGATTAGAATTCTCAGAAATGAGACATATGATTGTTTATTTTTGTGTCCAGGTGAAAGTGCTTTATGTACGCAATCTGACATCTGATGTGACGGAGGAGTTGTTGAAGGAGAAATTTGGGGAGCATGGAAAAGTGGAGAGGGTGAAGAAAATTAAAGATTATGGGTTTGTCCACTTCGAGGAACGGGATGATGCTCTAAAAGCCATGGGTGCTCTCAATGGGGAAAAGATTGGTAATTTGGAAGTAGATATATCATTGGCTAAACCTCCATCAGAAAACAAGAAAAAAGAACAGCGTAAACGTGATCAGGAGCGCCGTATGGTGAGAGCTCACTACTATGGCTATGATGATTACTGGACTCCTCCACCAGTTCGAGGCCCCCCTGGGGTAAGACCTGCATTAAGACGGCCACCATATCCAGGTACACCTGCATTTCTACTTGTTAGTTTCTTTACTGTTTTCTATTTGGTGTTACCGTAGATGGTTGTATATATCTAGAATAGAGAAATATGAGTGTCTTTGATTTATTTTCTACACTTTATATTTTATGGCAGCTTTGGTTATGGGATAGGAAAGCTAGCCTGACCCTTCCTAGTTGTCTCTTACAATATGAATGGCAGGTCACAATTTATTGTATATTGTAGCACACTGGCAACTATTATTTTGGATAGACATCACTTTTTACTTTAGTGTGGCACACACATCATGTTACTTTAGTTGTTCCATACATATTAATTTGTTACTATAGTTATTCTAAACTTCAATCTGATACTGCATGCAAAATATAACATAAAATAATGGATGTCAATTATTGGCTAACTCCCTCCTCCACAGAACCCTACTATGAGGACTACTATGGATATGATGACTTTGACTATTATGCTTATCCCCCACTTCCCCCAATGAGAGGAGGCAGGGGCAGAGGTGGCATACCCCCTGTAAGTATATATGTAAGAACCTACCAAGCAGGGCTCTTGTATGCAAGTGTGACAGCATGTTAGTCTCGGTACTGGCAGATTTTGCATGTCAATAAGAAACTATACTACGGTAACTGCTGGTCACACTTGTATCACTTAAATGCTACCACAGTCTCAACAATTAGTGTGTTATCATGTTAGCTGTGTGTGAATGCTGAACTAAGATACTTGATTCAATAATCTAATAATAATCAGCTGTAATTTAATTAATTTATAGCTGTGTCAGTACTTTGCTGTTGGTCTGTGATTACCTCATTGTTCTATTCCCATGAAGATTTCTGTCAAGGATGTTAATTAAGCTTATTTCATAGTACCATGGTTGCTCGTGTGCATTTTAGCCTGGTATCTCCGTCTTCAGCACCTAAACTTGCTTGGACAGGACTGAATGGCAGTGGTTGATTAAGGGATGGCCTGACCAGACTTAGTTGAAGCCTCTGTTGCCTGGTGAAGCACCATCTCCTATTCTAGGAATGGGGAGAATTTATGGTAATTCTGCTATTCATTCTTCTACTGGGAAACCACTGGTCACTGAATAATTGCATCTATGTGTTTTCAGTGACCTAATAGAAGCAAAGAAGATGCAGATGCTGAGTGCAACAAAGGTAACCTTGCATGTTGTAAGAGGCAACTCAAGAAGGTTATGTGTATGGCTGTGCTAAGAGAAGAATATTGCAGAAAATAGATAATTCATCAGAAAGGCACAAATGTCACAGCTTTGCTGTCAGTCTTCTAGCATCAAACTGTAATGCTGAAACCATAAATAGAAATATAATTGGATTTGCTCGAATGAAAATTCTGAAGAATAAAACTAGTAAAACTTGTCAGCCTCTCCAGACAACATCATTTTCTGGCTATGCAGAGAACAATGGCACTACCTATACCATAGAAACAAGATTTCTAAAACGGTCCTGTGTAATTGTAGTACCAGCCCTATGATGATCGTTAAGTGAAGTGCATTGCCATCTGTTGCTTTTCATGAAAAAATATGCGGTACTGCTAGGAGCCTTGTGTTGACTGCTACCTTTGTCAGAGATCTCAGGTAGAAGTCTGAAAGTGGGAGTAAAACACTTGATTCTCTTGCAGATCATCATAGGTCTGTCTCACATATTTTGAGCTTTCTCTTTTGTGTCCAGTGCGTAGTCTGGAGAGTGTTCTTCGTGCAACAATTAGTGGTGAGGGTCTTTGGGTACTGCAGATGTCTTTTCTGTCTTGAATTTAACAATCATTCTCAATTTTGAGCGATTCACCCTTCCTTGTCAAGAAGTCAACTGTGTTATTTCCTGTTAAGCTATAGTATCCCATGATTCATTGCAGTATAGTTTCTTGGATCATAATGCCAAGAATGCATTACACAAGACCTGATGTAATTTGATGAGATATAACAGATTTTGCATCAGATATGAAGATTAGATTGTCTGGCCGTTACTGTCCTTTAGTTAGTTAGTTAGTTAGTCGTCGGATCATCATCACTGCAAACTGGACACATCCATAGTTGCTCCGATCTCTCCTTGAGTGTATCCGCCATCACACTTCTGCTGACAGTACCGGTCCTATGCTGGTTGACCATCATTCTTCTGCGCCCTCCAAAATGTTCACCTCTAGCAACACCGCATCTCAATCCCTGATCTTTAATCCTAGCCATTGAAAAGGAATCATCATCCACATTCGTCTCACTCTCGCGTGTTATATCTCTTAAGGAGTTCAAAACGTCAGCGCGATCCATTGCCCCATCGCCCTTTGCCACAATCGCACACGATGCCAGTTGATCCGCTCTTTCATTGCCTCGAACGCCCACATGTCCCGGCACGAAAATAAATGTAACCGCCTTCAAGCTCGCATTTCTCAAGGCCTCAATCCACTGTTCGCGAATGAGACCCACTTGTACCTTCTTAATCATACTCATAGAGTCACTCAAGATGCAGACCTGCGTTACTTTCTGTGTGTGTAGCCACTCAAATGCCTTGGTCACCGCCATAGTCTCCATGGTCATACTACTCGTAGTGACCGCAAAGGCACCACTTTCCTCCTTGATCGTTTTACCTGCGCACTGAGCTGTAAAGGCCCAAGCACTGCGAACATGCCTAATTACAGATCCATCAGTGTATATAATCACATCCCCCTCTTTGGTATTCTCACTGATTAAAGCCTGCACTTCTTTCTCCACAGCTGTGGGACACCATTCTCTGCATTCCCTGCTAAGTGATATTACTACTCTCGAACAAGTTTCGAAATCTGTGGGTAGACCTATCCATTCCGCACCAACTGCCACATCCTGTAATCGGCACACGCTTTGTATTACATCTTCAGCACGTCCCATCCACGACCTTCCTCTCTTGAGTCTGCTGCCTTTAACTTTCTGTATTTCGGAATGCAACGGGTGTTCCTTATCTGCATGTATTTGAAGGTACGCCCGTGCACGGCAATACTGTAATCTATGCTCAGCTGTTGGGCAGTCAAGTAGGTATCGCATAGCTCTTGTCGATGTGTCTCTTGTGCATCCCAGAATGATACGCATTGCTGCATTCTGGACTCTATCCAGTCTTTCGATCTGAGTTTGGCTAAGAGTCAGAATTGCCAGTGCATATTCCACCACAGCCACTACCAAACCCTGGTACAAAAGAAATAACAATCTTTGCTCACATTGCGCAGCAGCCATAACCTTCATTGCTGCTAAGCCTTTGCCTGCCCTTATGATAATGTGGTCAACATGTTCCCTGAAACTCAGGCTTCTGTCAAAAAACACACCCAGATATCTCATTGTGCTATTTCTTTCTAAACTTTTCCCGGACAACGAAACTTGTGGCATGGGTGTCTTTACCATGTGATTGTTCAAGGAAAACCACGTCACGAATGCCTTAGACGGATTAACCACTGCTCCCGTATCTCAACACCAATTTGTCAGTCTGTCCAGCTCCTTCTGTAGTTCCACGACGCACTCTTCTCGATTTCTGCCCTGTCTATACACCAGGATATCATCGGCATATGACATCGTTCTGCCAACACCTGTGATTTGATTGCCAGCGATATGTACTGTGTATACATTGAAAAGTACAGGAGATAGAGGCGATCCCTGTGGCAGGCCAGGGCTAATAACCGTTGGTGTAGATATCCAGTTACCACACTTAAGAACTACAACCCTGTGCATCAGGGCGGCGCCAACCCAACGCACGACAAAAGGATTAACTGCAAGATTTAACAGCTGGTGCATCAAGATATCCAAGGACACCCTATTGTACGCATCCTCAAGGTCTATTGCGACCGCACATGTCTCCATGCGCGAATCGAACCCCTCAAAAACATCCTGCGCAAATATGGCTGCATTTTGCCATGTCTTCTTTCCTGGACGATATCCTCCTAACAATGTTGGTAAACACTTATTTCTTTCAAGATAACACGACACCTTCCGGGCCACAATTTTTTCCAAAAGCTTGCCAATCGTATTCTGCATAGTTATTATTCTGTAGCCATGTATCCTGGTGTGGTCCTTCCCAGGTTTGTGTAGTGGAACTAAATAGCTGTGCAACCAGTCTTCTTTCACTGTGCCCTTTAGAAGGCTATTATTGAACATGTCCGCCAACTCTCCCAAATCCTCATCCGTTCTTCGACTAATGTCATCGTATCTAATGCCATCTGGCCCTGGTGCTGTATTTTTTGTACTTTTCAGTTCCTTCCTGATTTCTTCAACTGTGATTAGCATATGGTTTTCCATGCTCAAGTTCTTACACGTATACTGTCCTTTGCTACTGGAGACATTTATATCTGGACACCAATCTTGAGTCTTGTTTGTCACCATCTGATTTTTACAATAATTCCTCTTATCTATCTTAACTGACACGTTATGTTTCTCTTACCTTGCAGCCATCAATACATATTAGCATGTGTTGTGTCAGTTAGCATGTTAACCAAGGAATTTGAATGTTGTGTTTGGTTTGATGTCTACATTTTGAAGTCAGGGAAGTAACTTCACACAACTTGGTGAACATTACACCATTTGTGTGGATACCATTGTTGCTTAGTATCCTTCATAGCTGAACTGACTGTTATTCTTGTGATTTGTACATAATTCCCCAGTTTCCTGTTTATAAAATGAATATTGCTAGAGAGTCATGTTTCATCTATACTGAATGTGGAGCATGAGTTATTTTTCCATTATACATGAATGCTTTATCCTGGAAAACATGCCCACTTTATTGTAATTTGAGATTCTTATCCTAGATGGTAGTGTTTTTTCACACACATACCTGCTTTTTTTCTATATATTTCTGTTTCTTGATTAATGAATGCAATCTGATCTACATTGTCTGAAGTTTGCTTTCTGGATCAACAGAATCCACATCTTTTATTTACTTGGCTTCCCTCATCTTGCACAAACAACTTATAGGTCTGTGGTTGGTCAGATTTGTCTTTCGGATTAACTTTTTTTTGTGTGGAATGAACGCATAGTGGCACTTTTCCTAATTTGTGGTATTCATCTTAGCTATTCGTGAATGGTCATATTTTCTCACAGTTTGGTATGTTCATAACATCAATTTTGTTCTAGTGTGCCCTTTAATCCGTAGTTGCTTCTATCCACTTAAGAGACAGATATCCAGTGTAATGCTTGTATAAAGTGGTCTGCTTCTTGTCTATCTCTCCATTATTCTCTTATTGCAGCTGGGCAGCTTTTGTTGCATTCATCATTTAGCATTATGTTTCGTCTGCGTTTGTTCTAAACTTCTGCAGATTAGTAAAATATAGTCTGGAAAATGAAGTGCACTGATTGTTTACAACTTAGCTGTGGTATCTGCATCTTTTGTCCTAACACATCCAACTTTAGCATGGCTTTTGGGTCAATTTGACCCTATTATGATAGGACTGCTAACTCCACCCCAATACCTCCTTATTTGCCTCATTGGGTAAGTTGCTATTCTTTGTTTTCCTTTTGGTCCCCAGAAATATGCAGAGAGCATTGTGCTTGTTTTCCTCCCTCTTCTACAAAATCTAAATGACATTGTAACTTCGAAGGAATATCACTTTACCCTCTTGTACATTGTTTTAGTCCACCATTGTTACTCTGTAATTTCATGTTTACAGCAGTTTGTATTTCTGATCTCATTGTATAGTTTCAAGATTAAGAACACGTCATTTGTTTACCTAGACATACAGTTGAGCTCCTCTTTATCTTTTCTACTGCTTACATTAGATGTGTGTGTGAGAAGATCGGATGTTAAGAGTGGATGCTGTTGATAGATAACTTTTAAGTCCTCAGATATTGTAATTATTACCGGTGGTAGCTGAGCCCTGCTTGGACTAGATGGAGGTACACTGTTTCTATGAACAGTTTGCTTCCATATGGAGGGGTGTTGGGGGTCATTGTAAATGTGTTTGTATATATTTCCGACTTGTTTACATTTTGGCTGTTAATTGTGTCTGCTATTATATTGAGAAATTTAATTTTGTTTTTAAAATTCAGCCAAAATTTCTAAATTTTCTTTCTAGCATAGCCTAGCTTTGAACATTCAATTCTACAAGTTTGTAATAAACACAAAATTATTAGCTCTGTGACAGCTATATCCAACACATTTATGATACTACCCAATATCTCCTCTTGTAGAATAACTATGCCAGTTATGTTCACAATTAGGGCAAAAAATGTCTCAGAATGATTTTTTTTCGTTTCATGGTAGCCGCCTATCAGAGGCCGTGGTGGGGGCCTGCATGGCCACGCAGCAGGAGACCAGGGATCACGAGGGGCGGCCGCTAGAGGCCGGGGAGCAAGACCTGCCCGGGGGGCCTCACGCGGGGGACGTGGGGCCAGCAACGGTGGCAGCCCGTCGGCAGGGACATCACCAGGCGCGGCCAGGGGAGGAAAACGGAAAGCAGGTACAGACTTTGAGATTGCAAGTTTGAAGCGGCGTAATACGGATAGCTGGGGCAGTCAGCCTATAGCACAGCAGCCCCTGAATCAAGAGCTAATTCAAGACATGTATGGGGCTATGGGCTATGATGGAAATGATGATGCTTGGTATGAAGATTCCTATGGGCAAAATTGGGGTTGACAGTGTAGTTTTAGATTGAAATCTTGTGATAAAACTCCAGCTGCCCAATTGTAGAAAACATGTTACCAAAACACTCTGTATTGGGCTGAAATTGCAGCCTGGTAAATTCTGACCCGTGTAAAGTCAGTGGTCAAGTTCAACTTATGGGGGTTCACTGGCACATGTCAATTAGCCCAGTGAAAAAAAAAGGCTTTGGAAATTAGTTGCTTTGCAACAATAGTAGTAATAACATTTGTATATTTCATCTTCTGGCCTACGTCTTGTACATAAGTTTTTGATCTTATAAGCATATCCCCCACAAAGGATTTTCTTTTCGGCAAAGTCTGAATTAAAGATTTGTTAAATCTCTGTATAATTATCTCATCATGACCTCTAGCTTTATAAGCACCAAACGTGAATGGATGTCTCGATTCTGCACCGTGCGGTTTCGGGAACAAAGGTTCCGTTCTTCGGCAGCTTATGCAACAGATCAGGACCAATACTTGGATCCTGTGCTGCATGCCGCAATATTGCATACAGTGATATGACCTTGGCAATGAATGATATTGGCACCAGTTGCTGACTGGAAGCACTGAATTGTTAATGCCATGATGGTCATCAGCACATATTCTCTAGAGTTAGGGAAACGCGTAACTCAAAAACATCTGAGTTTCATTTAGATAGTCATCAGAATCTTTCTAATCCAGAATGCCGAAAAAAAAAAGTTTTAAAAAATGTATGAGTATATTTCATATTTAATTGTTTTGGTGTTTCGTAATGAAATTTGTGTCAACATTGCCATATAGTCAAATGACAAGTTCATTTAAAATTTTGCTTTCAAATTTAATGGCAAAACATTTGAGGTTAGTGGAATTTGAGAGAAAAAAAAAACAATAGCACATTTGAAACTTGTTGTTATCTGGATCCAACTAGAACACTTGGAACAAGAGGCTGTGTTACATAGCATTCCACTAACCGATTTTATCTGTCATCTCATCTCATTGGTTAACTGTTCGCATCTCTTCATTGTCATATGTTCATGCATTAAATTGCTATGTATTCAAAGTGACTCCAGGCTTGTTTCTTGTGGGAGAATGTGTTTGTTGGTGGATTCAAATTTAGACAACACTGCAGGCTAAATGTGGGTGGCATTTAATTTTTATAGTACAGTGGAATCCCGTTATTACAATTTTGTACAGACTGGCAAAGTTTGTATGTAATAACAGAAATTCGCTATATACACTACAAGCAATATGGAATAAATATAATTTGAGAATTTTGCAAAGTGTTGTTATATAGGAGATTTTGTTATAAAAAATGTCCTATAGAGGTGTTCCGCTGTTTTTGACAGTATATTGCGGCATCTCATTTAGGTAATATTGGTGACATAACATATCATGGTAACATTAACAGTGGTACACAATCCAGTCCTTTACCTGTCCGTCATCAAGATATGGAAATGTTATAGGAAATAGTTTATATAGTAAAGACATTCTGATTTGACAGGAAGACAGTGGTCCAGAAAGATGAATTTAATCAGGTTACATGATATTACATAAAAAAACAACTATTAGTTTGACTATGCCATTGAGTTGTCCTGTGGAATACGGAGTTATGCTCATGTGTTTTTCATGTCATACAGTATACCTAGGGATGATGTCAGCAGCAAGCCTGCTGCCTTTATTTTTCCAGAAGATCTGGTATCCTTCTGCATTTGTTCTCAAACTCTTGCAGAATGTAGTCCGGGGAACGGAATGCATTATGTTATGGTTTACAGCATTGCTGCGATATATGCATTTTTCTGTCTCGCACATCTGACTTCAGCATGGCTGTAGGTCATTTTACCCTATATGACAACTATTACCATTATAACAACTTTGTCTGGACCTGCAAAATATGTAACAGAAATTCATTGTACAAAGAGTAAAGAATGAATATAAATGGGGATTTTTCAGTGTTGATGCATGCAATGAATGACTTTAAAAAAAACCCCAGATAGGGTTTTATGCATATAAATGTTAGTTATCAGTCATTCTTCAAAAAAAAAATGGCTTCAAAATGTACTCTCCTCCCTCTCAACATAGCAACATCACCACCTGGCAAAAATACCATTTATAATTAGCTTCATGCGACTCACCCTAAAAAAAGTTGCTAGCTTATCCTTCAGATCATAGCGATCATCATGCCCTTTTTTTTGCTGTTGTGTTTTTAGACAATATATGTATGCTTAGTATGTTGCCTGATGTGAGATTTGAACATGGTTCCTTGACTGCCCAAGATGAACACAGAACAATACCACCACAGAGCTGAATCATGGCCATCTTTAATTGAACACATTTTTTTCCTCAAAAGTATACAGTGGCCCACAGTAAATTATTTCACTGTAGGTCATTAGTTGATGGTGAATTACATATAATCTATTTATATTATCTGTAAAAGGTAGGTCTCATGAAAACAACCTGCTGTCTGGGATGAGGATAGCTCTTTATATACTAAGTCACAGCAACTATTATTTTATGTGGAGTTGCCAATTCATTTCTTGCCTGTCATAACCTTCCCTAACTCATGCATCAGGTACCCATTTACAGCTTAGTCGACAGGAGGTGGTTGTGTCAGGTGAGAATCATAACCCAGGCCTTTCTTTTTTTTTGGGTCGGGCGTGCTTTCGGTCCTGGCGTGCTTAACCCTTTGATAGTAAGCAAGCTTGCTATCAACTAAGCCACAGTGTTAATGTGTACATATATGACACATTAATTGTGAAAGTCATTCCTTCTAGTTTTATTGAGGATGATATCAAATATGTAGCGACAACTAGAGTTCTCATATATATAAAACCTCTTTATTGCTTCATCACATGTCCAAGTTACAATATCCAGGGTTACATCAATAATTCAATGTACAGCATCTTAGGAAATATCTCTAAGTTCACAGAATTTCCTAGAGACTTAATCAGTCTCAACTGGGAACTTTTCAAGCTCTCATAAAACTTCCTGTTGCTTCTAACTACACTTCCTAGCTCCGGTTTCAACCTGAGCCCCGAACTGTTGTCTCTCGACCTAGTCAACCGGCTTCCTTGGTCCTGGTCCGAACTCCCCTAAAAATGAGAGTTCCTTTGTATTTGAGAAAAACTTCTGGCATTCTCATATCTGTTTTAAAGTCTCGTCATTTAATTGAAGACTGCAAGTTACGTATATTCTTATTTCGTTCACTTGAAACATGTCTATATCTGTAATTCTGTCTCTTTAATAAAACTCACTGTCTTTTGTAGTTCATACAGTGTCCCATAGAGTTTTGATTCCAGTGTTGTTTCCTCTGGCCAATATGTCTGCCTCAGCGTTTCATGCTCAGAACACTCTTGAAGTATATGTTTGGCACTCTGTGCTGCCTGTACACATGGCCGTGTTGCCAATCTTGAACTTTGTATACAAGTGACTGCGGAGTCGGTTGTGTCCTGTTCTGAGACGTAGAATTATAACTTGTTCTGGTCTGTTCATAATGTGATAGTCATCTTGTGTTGGTGTTTGTGGCTTTCTTATTGACTTTATCATCTGTTGTTTCTGGTGGTAGGTGATTGGTATATCTGGTTGGTCTTCGGCAGCACCTTCCTTAGCCAGTTGGTCTGCTTTTTCATTTCCTGGTATTCCACAGTGAGAGGGTATCCACTGCATGGTTGCCCTATACTGGTAAGACAATTTGCTAAGTAGTTTTTTTAAGTCTCTTAGTTTTCCAGACTGGAGAGCTTGAAGCACTGACCTTGCATCTGTCAGGAATACCACAGGCTGTAGGCCAGAGTTGGAGTTTAGCAGTTTTTTAGCTGCCACACTAATTGCCTGGATTTCTGCATCATAATTATTGCAGAATATTCCTCTCGGTGTTCAGATTGTATCTCTAGGCTTGTGTGGATATTCTATATATACACCTGCACCTCCATTCCTCACAGCATTCTGTGCTGACCCATTTGTGTACACTCTGACCCATATATCTTGTGGATATTCCTCATCCAGGAAACTAAGGGTGACTGTCATTCGCTGCACACTGTTCTGTTCGTCCTCGCTTAGTATTCCTTTCACATGGGTCTGAATGTATATTGGCATTCCATGGCTTTCACTCCACTGGGTTTTTTTCTGGTACAGACCTTGAAGCAACAGTGAAGTTCTTGTTAGATAGGCCTAATGTTTCCGACAAAGAGATGGACATGCGTGGCACTAATTGTGATATCGCAAATTTCGTCGTAGTGATGTAGTTTTTCGAGTAGAAGTTGAGAGTTTTTTACAAAACATTGGGTCTGTACATAATCTTGATGAGATTGCCACACGTTATGAATACTTTAGCATCATTGTCAACGATGAGTTTATCAATTTGCAGCCGATCGGACAAATTTGTATGTAATATAACGCAAAGAACAAACAAGGAAAGAAGACACGCGCTGAACATCTGCAACTGTCATTGAAATAAAACGTCATTTAAAAAAATTTATATTATGATGGACTTGTGTATTCTGTTTGAGTATGGCACTGGAGTACAGATGACAGGTTCAAAGTTTTGGGCACATCATCCTGTTTGGAAACAAGGGGATTTGAGAATATATCTAATATTTTCGTATCAATATGACTCATCTACTCAACACCCTGTCATCTACTCAACACCCTTCAACCCTGTTGAAGAAAAAATAATTTTATCCACATTATGTCAAGTTTGACAGTTTATTATTTAAAACATATATGTATTAAATTATCTTTGATGGTTTATGCAAGACTTCATTTTTCTGTTGATCTGCCAAGTCTGAGTGTGATATGATGAATAGTTTGAAAGAAAATGTAATTTTGTCATCATATCCATATTTTGGAGGAGTTGTGCCCCTTGCCTTAGGGATCAGGGATTGATAATTGGGAAATCTCATACGGGTGAAAGGGTTAAAGGGCTGTCAACTTCAGGTAGGTCTGTAAATTGTCTACGGAGTCGTTTAGCCTGATGGATACTGCTCCTTTTCAGTCGCCCCATTGCTAGATTTTGGAATCTTTCCTTCATTGGATGACTTGGCATACACTGAAACTTTTCTGCTTGAATTAGTACTTTTGTATCTCTGCGTTCGCCAAGTGTTTGCATTCTTCCCATTTTCTGCATCTCTGCTATGGGTGTTGATTTCATTGCTCCCAACATTATTCTAAGTGCCTGGTTTTGCACTTTATCTAGATCTTGTAATGTGGTGTTTGATGCAGGACACCACGCAGCTGAACCATAATCCAGGTGTGGTCTTATGCATTGCTGGTAAACTTTACTGAGTATGTTTCCACTGGCTCCCCATGTGGTTCCACATAGTTTTCTCAGGATAGCTAGCTTCCTCCTGGCTTTTGTTGTTGCTTTGTTTATGTGCTGCATCCATGTCAGCTTATCATCAAAAGTAACTCCGAGGTATGTGGGTTGTTTGTCTTTCAAGAGCTCTCCATCTATCTTGATATGACCAGCTTTTTGTTTTGGTGAGAGGGTAAAGAGTGTAGTGCTGCACTTATCTGTGTTAATGCTGACTCACCATCTATTTGCCCATAAGGTTAGGGTATCGATAGCTCTTTGTTACGTATATGAAAACAATTCTCTCCGATCCATTTGCCGGTAAGGTTTGCCTCAGACTGCAACTCTTGTTCAATCTACTGACACGCCTCTATAGTTTACTACTTTGTTTTCTTGTTAAATAGCCATGGCGAATGATACCTTTTATCTGGTCGAATGAGTCTCTACTGGCGGAGACGAACAATACCCGTACTACATCGGCCGACACGTTGACTTAGTAATCTGCTTTGTTAGCTTCATAGAGACTCGTTCTTAAATTTGGTTTAATGTGCCCTGAAAGCAGGTTTGTGACAATATTGTTATTACGCTTTACTCGTTCATGTTAGACATTCTATCTGGATTTTGACTAAGCAGTCGATCGATGTCTGTCACCCCATACTCTATTACACAATATCATCAGTACATATTATATACATTCAGTTATGAACACTAAAGACTGCAAATGGAACTAATTGTGTTGAGTTAAAATGTAGATAAAAGTCGTATGTCTAATGAAGTGAGTATGATTCAATCATTTTTTATTTTCCTGTAATTATTTACAAACAAAAATTAGACGAGATAAAGAGTTTCTGAAGTAATGGCTGTCTTTGAATGACCATTGGCAACTACATCACTGACTTCATTAGTAAAATATTTATAAGTAGCTCTGAATTTAGCTTCAAATTCTGGTGTCATTTGACGTTTTCTTTCCTGTACGTAGTCTTCCTTAACTCTTCATGTCCACTGAGCCGCTAATATCTACATTTTGGAGACCCACTATGCCGAAAAGCCGCTCAAATCTACATTGTAATATGAATTTACTATCATGTTCGGCATAGCAGGAAAACCGTACGGAGACAAAGAGTTAAGAATCTGAAAACCCGTCTTCTCTAGCGACATGTGCATGCATTCATGAATATTTCGTTTCCAGCAACATTTTAATCGACTTTTACCTCTGCCTTCTATCGCCCTCCAACACTATTTCCATGCCAACTTGTCGCTTCACATGTCCCAAAATACTTAACTTCGGCTGCATAACAGCATATGAACAACTTGGACCGGGCCTACAAAATATGTTTGTCATTGTCAATTCTGAGTTTAAAAAAAAATCTTTGACCATTTGAATTGCATTGGCCATGGTAAGCCCGTGTCTTTTTAATGTTTCTTTGGTTGTCTCTGCCCATCTAGTTCTTTGTCTTCCTCGTGCTTTGTAGCCCGGTCTTCTTCTAATGTATGCACGAAGGGCTGGTTGAGCAGGTTCCATTGTCACGACATGACCAAACCATCTAGTTTTCTGCCACTCGATGTAGTCTTGACTTGAAATAGTCTTTACTTCTTTCCTGATATCTTCATTTATTCGGCGGTCTCTTCTTGTGACATTTATAGTTTTCCTCAAACAACTAATTTCGCAAACTATCTTTTTCGCTAGTGTCTTTGTCAAGGGCCATGTTTGACATTGGTAACACAGAGGTGGTATGCAAATACTGTTTATCAATTGTCGTTTTGTAATCATGCAGACTGATGGGTGTTTAAGTATTGGAGACAGCTGGCAAATCACATTGGCTTTCTGACACCTTGTTTCAATCTCTCTGTAGTTTGTCATCCTGCATAATTAAAGCTTATCTTTAAAAAGTCTGTTTTAGATGTGTTTAGTTTCGTGTTGTTCGGGGGTTGTATGGAACGAGTGTGTAGTAAATGTGTATGTAATAACAGAAATTTGCTATATACAGTACAAACAATATAGAATAAATATAATTGAGATTTTGAAAAGATGTTATATAAGAAAATTTGTTATAATAGAAAGCGATATACAGGGATGCCGCAGTAGTATGATTAGCATTGAGGAATCATTTAGTTTATCCTTATTTATCTTTTTACTTGCTATCATACCTTATCTATCTTCACTCCTCACTTCCTGTGCATTTCCCCTCCTCACATGCCACTATCTTCTCATACCCTCTTCTTCCCTGCTATGCTGCTCCATCTTTGCTTCCTCCGCTATATATTCGCTATTTTTCCTTTTCCTCCCTATCATAGCCATGTTTGACTCCATGTAAGATTCGTTGTACTGTTGTCTTTTGTTTGTCCTGATAAAGACTTTTTAGTTGAAACGTCGCCAGTTTCTGTATCTCGTTGTTAGTTTGCTTTATGTCTCACTTTGGTAACACTTCTACTTATTTTTGTTCGTTTTGACATCTAAAGAGACATAATATAGTCACATATTCTTTGGTTTTATTGTAGTTCAACTTGGTGCTGTAACACATTTTATAGCCACAGATAAGTAAGAACCAAATATTTACATACTTACTGGTGCACATAATAGATCGTCGTTGAATTATATCCAGGAAAAACTTTTTTTTAATTACATTCCATCACAACAGAAATACAAATTCTGATATAATGATAACATTGTTCTTCTTCATCGTTCATTCTCAAACTCCT
Source organism: Meghimatium bilineatum (assembly GCA_034231615.1). Taxonomy (NCBI): domain Eukaryota; kingdom Metazoa; phylum Mollusca; class Gastropoda; order Stylommatophora; family Philomycidae; genus Meghimatium; species Meghimatium bilineatum. The sequence continues at coordinate 14,621,833 of CM067319.1, read as the reverse complement.
GCTGGATAGCAGGATGTAGTCTAGAGAGTGGAAATGCGTTGTGTCGCCGTTTTATTTGCGCCAATGGCCTGACACATCCGTCTTCGGTGGGAATAACATTCAATTGTGTGCTTTTGATTGTAACCCGGAAGTGACCTTGTTAGGACTATAACTGATTAGTTGAAAGACTCGGTAGTACAATTCTTCTGAGTTCGTTCTCAAACTCCTGTCGATTAGCAGGATGTAGTCCGGAGAACGGAATGCGCTGTGTCATTGTTCACAGCATTGCTGCGTTATCTGCGCCTTTCGGCCTGACACATCCGACTTCAGCACGGCTTTGGATCACTGACCCTATATGGGATGGGACAGCCAAATCCATCCCATAACCTCCTTAATCGCCTCTTACGACATGCATGTAAACAGTTGCTATTCTTTGCTCCCCTTTCGGGCACCGGCAACACACGGGCGTGTGGTATAATTAGCTTCCCGCTGACCAGCAAACCTTGATTTCGAGGCCACACATTAATTCGTGGTTTGAAATATAAATTACTCTCACAGTTCACAAGAGTAGGGTACCAGGACACATACTCAATGAAGTTTGAGAAATATCGCGATCCCTATTGAGCAAGACATTAGTAGACAGGAGACGGTTTTTGGTCAACCACTGACTCAGTAGCTAAATACTTATAGGAAATCGCGTGCTATGACGCTAGTTCATAACTCATACAGTAGTTCCATTACTTATAGGAGTTGCCGGACACAATCCTCAGTGATCATCCGAATGTACCTCTAACAATGTAGAGTTTTAAAAAACAAATTATTCATTCCCCTTTGATCGCGAAAACACTCATTGCATAAAACTTATTTTTTTTGTACCCAATAGATGAGTACAAAAAATGAATATGACATCCATACGAGTTGTCTATGCTTCACTTAATTAACATAATACAGTGTAATCCCCCTATAACAATTTCTTTTATAACAAATGTTCCGACTGTTATCCATCATAATCCCCAATTATATTTGTTATTGTTTTGTACTGTATACACCCCACCTAATAGTTGTTGCGGCTTAGTATATGAATTTTTATCGTTATTCCGACGGTACATGCAATGGGACTTGCCTTTACTTTTACTGTATATAGCGAATATCTGTACACTTTAAGTAGACGCCACCACATAGAGTTATTTCGCTTGTCTCTGTAAATTTCATGTTCACCATTTAATAGTTGAAATATTTATTCATGTTAGGGTTAGGTTAGTTGTGTTTTACAAAGCGAACACTAACCCTAAATAAACAAATAATTCAATTATTAAATGACGAACATGAAATTACAAACATAGACAAGGGAAACAATTAAACATGTGGTGGGGCTACTTGTACTGTACCCGAATATCTGTTATCTTCCCGGACCAAGTTGCTATAACAGGATTCCACTGTCTATTGTCTTTCCCTAGGTGGTTTATTATCCGCTCTTGCGCGTAGGGGTGATTGGAGCTCGAGCTATATTTGCTACGCACTATCTGTGATTCCACTGTATAGATGCTAATATCAATTTGAATAAATATGATGATGACGACCATTTGCATCGTTACACACGGCCAGTGTAGACATTACAAATGGACTTCAAATTGCAGCTTCCCTTATAGATAACCTTGTTGATTTTCGGTCCGCGGTTGAGAACATAATCTATATAAATCTGTATTTGAGGATGTATGTGTTTTTTATCTACATCGCTTGTCTTCTGAACTCTTCCTCACGATCGCTTCGACTGTAACCATCTTCATGCCATTAAACACGTAACACCAACTCTTGTGGCCAATCACTTCAATGGTGATGGCCACTGATGTGTCATTGCTATTCAGGTCACTGTCATCAGATCCTGCACCACCGAAGATAGATTATTTTTGAGTTTGGTACCCTCAAGCCATTTAGATTCAATTCCGACCAGTCTTTTGCCCTAGTTCCCGGTCGTAATGGTCTTTGTCTTTATTAATTTTTTTGCCATCATTTACGTCACTGTTTGTTCTTCTCGGTTCCATCTATATTATCGTCTTTGCGTACTTCCTGTTCTTATCCTTCAGTTATCTCACATTCATATTTCACTCGGACACGTTTGTTGTGGTGTAATCATTTCTATTCGTCGTCTTTTTATTCATCTCGCTATAGAGAAGTATCTATGGTAGGCGATGATCTGGCATGCGTACCAAATGACCTGCCTAACGAATCTGTGTCTGCATCAGGATAGTGTCAAAGTTAGGGATCTGTAAAGGACAGTGGTATCTGGAATCATGTCTTGCCATCTGATGTTCATAACTGTCTGAGTTATGACACTGATACAAGAATCAGTGGACAAACCACGTGACAACATACCAACTTTTTAATTTCATATGCTATTGCACTGTCTCGGAAACTTAAAAAGTCGTAACTTAAAATACCGATCTAGCGATTTGCGCAGAATGAACTGGCCATCCACCTCCCACTCAGTGTACAGCGCGCATGTCGATTGGTCAGGGGCTCTCATCGCGCAACATTTCGAATTTTGGATGGGTCGGTATATGCGACTTTATTGAAATTTCGTTCCGTTTAATTATGTTAGCTATTTGTTCCGTAGAAACCTGTTCCACTGATTCTTGTATTGTACCAAAGTGATTTAGTTTCCACACACAACGTTTATACACTGTCCATGTTTCACTAGCGTATAACAACACTGGGCGGACCACTGCTATGTAAACTTTCAGCTTAGTCTGTAGGTTAATGCCATTTCTACGTCACACATTTGCGTACAATCTGCCGAAAGTGCTGCTTGCCGTGACGATCCTTGCATACACTTCATCATCAATGTTGGCGTTTTGTGATAAACAACACCTAGCAGCACACATGGATAGTACAAGCATATTATTATACAATTTACAGCAGTCTCGTGCACTAACAATATTTTGCCAAATTTTTTACTACTATATTAAAAAACGTTCAAGAATTCATTGACTATCTGGTCCTTGCTTAAGTAGAGTTATATCAAACACAAATGTATCCCAGCCCCCTAAAATTTTGCAGAAAAAGAATGAAAAACGAAATGATTTTCTTCGGATTTTTAGAAGAAGAAAAAATCATTCTAATTATTTTAGTTTACATATAAAAATAAAATTTCTGTTATCATTATCTTATGTCTACCCCCATCGTCAACAATTCAAACTTTTCCCGATCCCCTAATCGTTCAAATAATTAATTTATGCACAGTCCTTTTCTAGCCAGTTACACATAGGACATACACAGCGGCGGTCTTATTTTCTCTATATGAGCCGTCGATACACGGCCCTAAATAAAACGCTGATGTAATATTATCTTTCATTATGTCATGTAGATTGATCATGAGGCAGGCCGAGACTACGATAAACAAAGGATATCGAAGACCTGAACATGAAATTACAAGAGGCTGGGTAACTTGCAGAGAACTGAAAGGCTTCTTCTTCTTCAGCGTTCATTCTCAAACTCCAATTGGTTCTCACTTGTAGCAGGACCATGGTCCTATTAGATTTCCAGCAGGATGTAGTTCAGAGAATGGAAATGTGTTGTGCCGCCGTGTTATTTGCGCTAATGGCCCGACACATCCGTCTTCGGCGGGACTGAACGGCTTATATAGTTACAGTGATAACAACGTACCGTAATAGACAAGTCACATAGAGCGACAGAGGAAGGGAGGGAGAGAGTGAGAGGGATTAATTAGTTAAATTATAAATCTCAATTTCTGGTAGGCCCTATACTTTTGGTGAAAACATGTCATTACTTTTAGTTACCTGGGTCATTACTTTTAGTTACCTGGGTCATTACTTGATATTATTTTCTGTATTATCTCATACCCAAAAAAATCAAGATGCCAGACACCAGAGTGCTAGGGACTAGAGACACATAGCTAGTAACTGCGCATCAGGATCAGTGAACCAAAGCTGACCACGACCATAGGACACTTCCACGCAGTGTGTCTGGAAACAGGAGTACAGTAATGTAGCCTGGCCAAGTTCTAGGGATAGAAGAGGGAAGGATCACCCATCCACAAAAATAATCATGCAGAAGTCGGATATGTCGACTGAAAGGTGCAGCAAAGCTGTAAACATACATGACGCCACAAACGTCCTTTTCAAGACGAACGACGAAGAAGGTCATTACTTTTAGTTACCTGGGTAATTACTTTTATTTACCTGGGTCATTACTTTTAGTTACTTGGGTCATTACTTTTAGTTACCTGGGTGAAGGCAGTAGATCGAACATGTCTGTACCGTTGCCACAAGAACCTGAGCTTGTTAGAAAGATCAATCTGACATTTTAATGTCAAAATCTATTAAGAGCACCGCACCTAATCATTATATGCAGTCACACTTTTAAGGAAGTCTAGCGACACCAGTGGCGTAGCGAGGGGAGGTGCGGACCGCTCCGGGCGGCATCATCGGGAGGGCGGAAAATTTATTTTCGTCCAGTCTTTCACAATCACTGACATATTTTTTAAATATCACAAGGGCGGAAAATTATGATTCCGTACGTCACGCCACTGAGCGACACACGACTAATAGGGCCTATTTCTTGTTTGATTTGGAAACCTGGAGAGATAAAATGCTCGGCTCAATAACCAAGGAAAGTGTAGGCCTATGTCTCTGGGATATAATTGCATCAGTAAATTACAAGAAAGGATGCATTTTTCTGTTTGATTTGTATCATTATCTGTTTATATATAAACAGACGTCATCATAATGTGCTGTTATGTGCTTAAGACTTTCCATACCATATACACGTTTTAAGCAGTTTTAATTGGCCAGACACTTTTTTGTCTGCTGTTTGTTGCCATTAGCAATGTTTGTTGTTTGCTGAATAATTATTTGTGAACATGATCAGGTATTGCTGTAATGAAGGTTCTTAGATGGTAACTATATTAGAAATACTGGGTACAAGATTACATGATAATTTTGTGTAACATGACATGACACACATCTGGATCAGGGTATATTCAATTCGTGTTCTGAATAATCTTCAGAGTACGGACAATGAGGTTAAGAAATACCGGAAGTTTCGACATACTTGGCTAGTCTTACAGTCCATGTCTATAGCGTTCTGTGTATGCCTCAGCGTTCAAAATTTATTTACAATATTTGTCAGTTTATAGTAAATAAGTGTATATTATTCAATAGAACATAATAAACATATCTTTTTAAAAATAAGCCCGTCATCTGAAACATCAAAATACACACGAGATAAGTTATCAGTTGTATATACATCTTATTACTAATATTTTGATCATCTACTTGCATCTATCATCACTGTATTCTCTTATTTATCATTTACTCATATGACACGTCTCTCTCTACTATTCAATATTTTTCTCATACTGTTTGGTTATATGTGCTCTGTGGTTTTCTCTTTTTCTAGTCTGTGCGTGCCACTTCTCTCTCCCTCTATCTCTCTAATTTGATATTCAAGTGGTTCTCACATTGTAAAAACCTGACCATGACAATGTAAAACCCGTGACATATAGACATCACAAAAGCTAATATTCTCCTCTCCCACCTTTGCTCTTCATTTACTCTTCTCTTACACTATGATTGTTTGTTTGTAATATCCATTGTCTGTTGCTTGTTTGTGTCGTAGTATCCATGTTTCCAAATTTCAAAATCCCCAACTGCATTTATTCGTTATTATTTGTACTGTATATAGTAAATTTCTGTTATTACACACATATTTTGTCTGTTCACACGATGTTGTTATAATGGGATTTGACTGTATAAGGAACAGTCGTGCACGATTTCATGATTCAACATTTCATATTTACCATTCAAATATCTAGCCGATATTCGTACAGTGTGAATTACGGCGACACACTAAGGCATTTATTTGACTGAGGAACATAATACTCACGTGGGAGACAGGTTATGAAGTTATACTGATTGACGACTGACACACTATACACTGTCGGATGCTTACATGAAATAATATACATAACAAAACACAGGATATAATAGAAAGGACAAACACATGACATAATCGACGTTTTGAACCAAAAGGCCCTTGTCAAGATACGCACAGCACACGAGCTCAAGGTGGCTAAAAATAAGCGCCACACGGACTCGTTAAAGACCTCACTGAAAGACATTGAAATAGACCAAGATACATGGGAAGAACTTGCACAAAATAAATTTACATGGCGCTCTACAGTCGAAAATGGCGCATAATCTTGTGAAAAGACGAGAAATACAGCATCTCAACAGCGGAGAGTAACTAGAAAGTCACGGATGGAACAAAATTCCTCTAAGGTGGTCATGCCATGCCCAAACTGTCCAAGGACATTTACAGTTCGAAAACGGCGTGAATTATTAGGCATGGGCATAATTCTAGCTTAATTTTCAGGCGTGCAAAGAGTACCGCACTGCTCTCGGCTGACCCAGGGTTAACATATAACCAAGATCCCAAAAGTACCTCCTCGTGGTGCACCCTGGAAGCAGAAATACAGCTGCTCATGCGGATTCTGGCTAAACATTTTGGGGATCGTGTCTGTGAATTTGGAGGCAGCAGATGGAAAGAGAATTGACTGTAAAAGATATAGTCAATATCTCCCACACCACTACGCCAACTGGTCAGAGCATTGGAGGGGCGGCCAATGCAACTGATACGAAAAGGTAGATGCATGGTGATAGATGAAAAGATAACATGCTGAGTACAATGAAAGTGCAGTACAGCGCCAGAGGGCAGCGCCACGTGCAAACAGAAAAGAAAAGCGCTCCAAGGAAATCGGAACTACAAGTTCTGTCAGCGTGAGACAAGCTTCTAATTACTGGTGCTCCTTAAGGGCAGAGGGCAGACATTAAATCATGGGTGCCTGACAAAGAAAGCAGCAATGGCCTAATTCTACTGTTGAGCTGTCCTTTACCGGAAATATGCTCCCGGAGAGAAATGGATCCGTACCCGATGTGCTCAGGCACAAACGGGACAACAAAGGCAGCTCTGGCCCAACTCTACTATCGAGCTTTCCTATACCGGAAATAGGCTCGCGGAAAGAAAGGGTTCAATACCTGACGGACTCATGCACAAATGGGACATGGTCGTTCAGCTTGAGAACACGTTCTGCTCAGAAACACGCGGTGAGACAGACTTGGACGAAGGGCTCATGATGTCGGTATACGACACCTTGGCTAAGAAGGCGAAAGAGCCTGGGTCCAACTATTCTGTCGAGTTCTTCCTGAACCGGAACCAGGCTCGTGGATGCGAAAGGGTTCAGTACTTGATGAGCACAGTCACAAAACGTCTATACACGAGGCAAGTTAACTGGTTGTGGAATGTCTTGTGCGAGATAGACGTGAACGACAATCGTCTCGGCGAAGAGTCATTACACACCAGCTACCTGTCGACAGATAGATGGGCTGTCACAGGCTAGGGAAGTTCACTATCCGAATTAAAGGCATGACTAAAAGATGGTGATGGGCATCGGATGTCCGGGCCACAGTGTGAACCAACCGAGGTGCAAATAACAAAGTTCTATTGTGGAACTAGCAGTACAACGTACTTCACGCCCCCAGCAAAAATCATACTTCTTCGTTTGTTCTCAAACTCCTGCAGATTAGCAGGATGTAGTCCGGAGAACGGAATGCATTGTGTCATGGTGTACAGAATTGCTGCGATATCTGCGCCTTTCGGCCTGACACATCCGACTTCGGCATGGCTTTGGGTCACTGACCCGGGACAGCCAACTCCATCCCATAACCTTCTTAGTCGCCTTTTACGACATGCGTGGAAGGTAAAAGTGTTGCTATTCTTTGTTCCCCTATCGGTGCAACACACGGGCGTAAAATCATACGATTTATTCATGGTGGCTATCAGAGAATGAACATAGAAGAATTGAGTTTTCAAAAGCGAATGTAAAAATGGTCATCATCATTGTGTTGGGCGAACACACACATTTCTCTAGTGTGATATATCCATCTTCGTCTGGGTCTTCCCCTGTTTCTGTTTTCAGATTATCTTCTATTGAAGGCTATCGATGAAATGCAATTTGGTTCCATTCTGATCAGGTAGTCAAACCATTTGATTTTTTTGAGTGAAAAAAAGTACTTTCGTGAAACACAAGGTCTATCAGCTTTACAATGAACGCACAGACTATCAGACTATAAGATATGTGTTCGGAAAAAAGTACAGATAAAAGTATACAAGAGAGTTTAAATCATTAGGTCATTTTCAAGAAAATAGAAGACAAACAGTGAACAAACTGTAAAAAATAAAGGCATTATCACAGAAGCATTAGACTACAGACTTTGAAAATCAGAGACGCCAACGGAAATAATGACGTACGTAATCACCAGAGTTGTCATAGAGACACACATAAAAAATATAAAGGGAATGCGAACATGATAAAACAGCTAAACCAAATAAAATAAGGGAAAACCCGACTATTGTTGGTGACAACCGACTCTTTTGTGACGGTGTAACATGATTTTATATACATTTAGATGACCATGGTCTAGCTTCAATGAAATGGCCCGGGATTGGCAAAACTTCAATGACAGACACAAATTATGGTTTATATTGAAATGATATTATCATCATCAAGTGCCGTCTCTGCAACGAAGGTAGGTTGCAACAGACCTCCAACATCCCCTGTCTCTTGTTTTTGTGGTGCGCTCTGCTAGACTGTAACCTGTCCATCTTGTGATGTTACTCTCCCACTTGTATCTCTGCCTACCTCTTGTTCGCCTCCCTTCGACTTTACCTTCAAGTAAGGTCTTCAACAAGGTGTCATGTCTTTTAATGTCTCCAAAATATTTTATTAGCTTGATCTTTATTTCTTTTAATAATTCTTTCTTCATATTGAGTGTTGTTAGAATCTCTTTGTTTTATTCTCTTTCCATGATGTTCTCCATATTCTTCTATATATCCATATCTCAATGGCATCAAATCTGTCTTCTAATCGTTTGCTTACTGTCCATATTTCTGAGCCATACATTAATATAGAATAGATATAGCACTTTATAATTCTCATTTTATGGGTACCTAAAAGAATACAGTCATTCTTCCTTTTTTTAAAGTATGGTGACGGGGACTGCTAGATATTCATTCACTGAGGTAGGGTTAACAAATATGACAGAGAAATAGTGAGATAGTTGGCCGAGAAGTATGTGCTGTGCTACTGGAAGGACTTGATAGTCCTGGTACACTGGAATGCTTCCTTGGGGAGTAAGCATGCATCCATGAAGCTCCCTCACACAATCAAACTTTTGAGACAATCTTATACGATTCCAGGTTTCACCTCAGTTACACAACTTGCTTGTATGCTAAGAGGGTCTGAAAGCGAAGCAAAGAATATCAACACTCTTAACCTCCATGCATGAAGTAAGAGACGATTCAGAGGTTATTGTGTAGTTGGCTGTCCCATCCCATAAAGGGCCAAAGTGACCCAGAAGCCATGCTGACATCCAGATGTGTCAGGCCGAAAGGCGCAGATATTATAGCAAAGTTGTAATCTGTGACATACACAGCAAAGTGGAAGATACAATGGAAAGGGAATACGAACATGATGCAATACATCTCCAAAGATATCAACAGACCACAATATTTCGCATTAGAACAGGCCACTGCAGACTGTTGGGTCACCTTTATCGATTAAGGATCTCATACACAGATGAATGTCCATGTGGATCCGGAACCCAGAAGACATACTTCAGAACTGCTCAACATACAAAGAGCAGAGACAGAAGACCTGAGGCAAAAGCTATAGGACAGCCGCTCTGACCTGGAGAAGACAGTGGACTTCGTCTTGACGACAGGCCTGACGGTATAGCATGACCACAGATGCTGAACGCAGAAGAAGTAATCTATGACACAACGTACTCCTTTCTCAGGAATACATACTGCTAATCTACAGAACGAAACATAATATAAACTTCTTAAATACACGTTTCTATAATTAAAAACAACAACACAATAGAACTGCAATTAATTATGTTGATTATGAATTTATTACACAAATCAAAAAGACAAATTTCCTATATAAAACACAATGAGACTTTTCTAAAAGTCTAACTTCAATATCTGTTGCAAGACCACTCAATGATAGGAATATAGAATACTGACAATAATTCTACAGTGTTACAATAGTTCCCAGAGATTCTACAACTGTCTTAGAAAGAGTTGATTCTCAGTATTCCACTAGCTCCTGGAGATTCTACAACTGTCTTAGAAAGAGTTGATTCTCAGTATTCCACTAGCTCCTGGAGATTCTACAACTGTCTTAGAAAGAGTTGATTCTCAGTATTCCACTAGCTCCTAGAGATTCTACAACTGTCTTAGAAAGAGTTGATTCTCAGTATTCCACTAGCTCCTGGAGATTCTACAACTGTCTTAGAAAGAGTTGATTCTCAGTATTCCACTAGCTCCTGGAGATTCTACAACTGTCTGTCTTAGAAAGAGTTGATTCTCAGTATTCCACTAGCTCCTAGAGATTCTACAACTGTCTTAGAAAGAGTTGATTCTCAGTATTCCACTAGCTCCTGGAGATTCTACAACTGTCTTAGAAAGAGTTAATTCTCAGTATTCCACTAGCTCCTGGAGATTCTACAACTGTCTTAGAAAGAGTTAATTCTCAGTATTCCACTAGCTCCTGGAGATTCTACAACTGTCTTAGAAAGAGTTAATTCTCAGTATTCCACTAGCTCCTGGAGATTCTACAACTGTCTTAGAAAGAGTTAATTCTCAGTATTCCACTAGCTCCTGGAGATTCTACAACTGTCTGTCTTAGAAAGAGTTGATTCTCAGTATTCTACTATCTCCTGGAGATTCTACAACTGTCTTAGAAGAGTTGATTCTCAGTATTCCACTAGCTCCTGGAGATTCTACAACTGTCTTAGAAAGAGTTAATTCTCAGTATTCCACTAGCTCCTGGAGATTCTACAACTGTCTGTCGTAGAAAGAGTTGATTCTCAGTATTCCAATAGCTCCTGGAGATTCTACAACTGTCTTAGAAAGAGTTAATTCTCAGTATTCCACTAGCTCCTGGAGATTCTACAACTGTCTGTCGTAGAAAGAGTTGATTCTCAGTATTCCACTAGCTCCTGGAGATTCTACAACTGTCTTAGAAAGAGTTAATTCTCAGTATTCCACTAGCTCCTGGAGATTCTACACCTGTCTGTCGTAGAAAGAGTTGATTCTCAGTATTCCACTAGTTCCCAGAGAATCTACAACTGTCTTAGAAAGAGTTGATTCTCAGTATTCCACTAGCTCCTGGAGATTCTACAACTGTCTTAGAAAGAGTTAATTTTCAATATTCCACTAGCTCCTGGAGATTCTACAACTGTCTGTCGTAGAAAGAGTTGATTCTCAGTATTCCAATAGCTCCTGGAGATTCTACAACTGTCTTAGAAAGACTTAATTCTCAGTATTCCACTAGCTTCCAGATATTCTACAACTGTCTTAGAAAGACTTAATTCTCAGTATTCCACTAGCTTCCAGATATTCTACAACTGTCTTAGAAAGACTTAATTCTCAGTATTCCACTAGCTTCCAGATATTCTGCAACTGTCTTAGAAAGAGTTGATTCTCAGTATTCCACTAGCTTCCAGATATTCTACAACTGTCTTAGAAAGACTTAATTCTCAGTATTCCACTAGCTCCTGGAGATTCTACAACTGTCTTAGAAGAGTTGATTCTCAGTATTCCACTAGCTCCTGGAGATTCTACAACTGTCTGTCTTAGAAAGAGTTGATTCTCAGTATTCCACTAGCTCCTGGAGATTCTACAACTGTCTTAGAAAGAGTTAATTCTCAGTATTCCACTAGCTTCCAGATATTCTACAACTGTCTTAGAAAGACTTAATTCTCAGTATTCCACTAGCTTCCAGAGATTCTGCAACTGTCTTAGAAAGAGTTGATTCTCAGTATTCCACTAGTTCCCAGAGATTCTACAATATTCTTAGAAAGAGTTGATTCTCAGTATTCCACTAGCTTCCAGATATTCTAAAACTGTCTTAGAAAGACTTAATTCTCAGTATTCCACTAGCTTCCAGAGATTCTGCAACTGTCTTAGAAAGAGTTGATTCTCAGTATTCCACTAGCTCCTGGAGATTCTATAACTGTCTTAGAAAGAGTTGATTCTCAGTATTCCACTAGCTTCCAGATATTCTACAACTGTGTTAGAAAGAGTTGATTCTCAGTATTCCACTAGTTCCCAGAGATTCTACAATATTCTTAGAAAGAGTTGATTCTCAGTATTGCACTAGCTTCCAGATATTCTACAACTGTCTTAGAAAGACTTAATTCTCAGTATTCCACTAGTTTCCAGATTCTGCAACTGTCTTAGAAAGAGTTGATTCTCAGTATTCCACTAGCTCCTGGAGATTCTACAACTGTCTTAGAAAGAGTTAATTCTCAGTATTCCACTAGTTCCCAGAGATTCTACAATATTCTTACAAAGAGTTGATTCTCAGTATTCCACTAGCTCCTGGAGATTCTACAACTGTCTTAGAAAGAGTTGATTCTCAGTATTCCACTAGCTCCTGGAGATTCTACAACTGTCTTAGAAAGAGTTCCCACCGAAGACGGATGTGTTGGGCCATTGGCGCAAATAAAACGGCAACACAACGCATTTCCATTCTCTGGACTACATCCAACTGGAAATCTTGTAGGACCATTGTCCTGTTACAAGAGAAATCCAGGGGGAATTTGAGAATGAACGCTGAAGAAGAAGAAAGAGTTAATTCTCAGTATTCCCCTAGTTCCCAGAGATTCTACAACTGTCTTACAAAGAGTTAATTCTCAGTATTCCCCTAGTTCCCAGAGATTCTACAACTGTCTTAGAAAGAGTTAAAATGTGTAGAAGATTGACGTTTGTGTACTCTGGTTACCTAATATTTAATCTGTCTCTGTCAACAAAGCGGCATGATTTGATGAGAGTACCACCTAAACCGCATAACTCCATAGCTTTAAGAGATAATTCTCACGGAACTAAACAAAAATTCACTTTGTGAACAAGATGTCACTGTACACAATGTACTGGCGATACGACTGGGTGTATTCCTGACTGTACACATTGTACTGGCGATACGATTGAGTGTATTGTTGACTGTACACATTGTACTGGCGATACGACTGGGTGTATTCCTGACTGTACACATTGAACTGGTGATACGATTGGGTGTATTCCTGACTGTATACATTGTACTGGCGATATAACTGGGTGTATTCCTGACTGTACACATTGTACTGTTGATATGACTGGGTGTATTCCTGACTGTACACATTGTACTGGTGATACGATTGGGTGTATTCCTGACTGTATACATTGTACTGGCGATATGACTGAGTTTCACAATAGGCTCTGGTTTCAGACAGAAAGGGACATGCATCCGTTCATAGAAGCTTTAATTCTTTACTTAACAAGCAATCTAATTTCTTCTGTACTGGAAGTTGCTTATGTCATAACTTTGAGAATTGTAGCTAGAATGATATCCTGTCTTCCTCATATCATTTTTCTATACATGTATTGTCCCACCAGTGTGAACATCAGACTTTGGCATCTGGTTCAGTGTGCAAAGAACTAGACCACTATCTTCCTTCCAGACATGTCATTTGAGAAGACTAAGGAAAGTTGGGGAATAGGTTGATGTGAAAAAAAATATCTATTATCACTGCTTGTTTTCTTACTTTTGTCCTCTGTCAAATGGTTCCCATAGTTGACAAAGAGATGCATTTCTGCGAAAATTGTACCATTGTAATTGTGTGGCAGACTCCTAAATAGTGGGGAATTCTAGATGTGTCATTACTGCTGAATGTACAACAGATCTGACAGTAGAATGATAAACTGGTTAGTCTAGTGGTGTATGCTAGCTCCTGCCGCCAGTTTGCTTAGTTTCTGTAGAAATAGTTTCATCTCATGTCACTCAGACCTCCAGTTGTAGAAATAGTTTCATCTCATGTCACTCAGACCTCCAGTTGTAGAAATAGTTTCATCTCATGTCACTCAGACCTCCAGTTCGTAGAAATAGTTTCATCTCATGTCACTCAGACCTCCAGCTCGTAGAAATAATTTCATCTCATGTCACTCAGACCTCCAGTTCGTAGAAATAGTTTTATCTCATGTCACTCAGACCTCCAGTTCGTAGAAATAGTTTTATCTCATGTCACTCAGACCTCCAGTTCGTAGAAATAGTTTTATCTCATGTCACTCAGACCTCCAGTTGTAGAAATAATTTCATCTCATGTCACTCAGACCTCCAGTTGTAGAAATAATTTCATCTCATGTCACTCAGACCTCCAGTTGTAGAAATAATTTCATCTCATGTCACTCAGACCTCCAGTTGTAGAAATAATTTCATCTCTGGTGTTCAGGTCACACTGCAGGATAAAAATATAATGTTAGTAGATTCAGGAAGTTGCATCATAGTTTCTCCTTCAGATGTGCATTCATGCAGTAAATAGTCACTGGACACACTAGCTCTTCAAATCACCGGGCACTAGTTCCTCTAACCACTGACACTAATTTCTCAAATCACAGGATACTAGTTTCTCTATCACTGAATATCTCAATAGTTCCTCAAATCATTGGGTGTTAATTCTTTAAACGTCATGAAATACTAGTTCCTTAGTAATTACTGGATTCTATTTCCTCAATAGTTCCTGAATACCAGTTTCACAAACCACCAGTTCCTCAATAGTTCCTGAACACCAGTTTCTCAATACTGCATGAATGTTAGCTCCTCTATTCGTAAGTATTTATCACGTCTCAGTTAAAATAACATTTCAGTTCTCTGAAGCCACTTTTTTTCTTAAGTACAAACTCAATTGCCTCTAGAATCGTAACATTATATATACGTATGTGTTCCAAGCCCGTAGATATGAAGGGGAAGTTGAGATGTCCAACACCCCCCCCCCCCCTACACCCATTAGGAAATCATAACTTGACATTTAGTACTAGGAATGTAGCCAATAAGTGTGTTCCATCTCTCCCACTTTGACGATTTTTTTTGCAAAAATTTCATCAATTTTCTCAAGAAAAAGAGGGGGTTACTAATGAAAGTGAGAGAATGACTTTTAAAAAAATGCCAACCCCTTCCTGTGAAGACATAACTATGGTCCTGATGTGTGTGTGTGTACATACAATTAAACTACTGACAATTTTGTGTAGGCCCCTATACAGTATCACAATGTTTACTTTGAGTGCTTTTATACTCAAAGACATAATTTTATATCTACAATCATATACATATACAGAGGCTAACAAGCAAGAACAATGAAAGAACAGTTAATGGATATATTGTAACATTTGATCCTTTCTGACATTTTTTGTTGGATAAATATGAAACAAGGAGTTGGGGAAATTGTTGGGAACAAGTACATTGACATATGTTTGGTAAAAGTGGCAAATATGGAACAAAGTGATCTGAAATTCCAATGTAATATAATGAATAATATTTTTAAAGTTGATCAGATTTAGATCAGATATACATGGTGTCTATAGAGTCTCTGTGCACTGAATTTGAAATGAAATATGTGTTCTGAATATGACATCATTGAAAGTTGTGTATTTCAACGGTACAGCATGAATAAGCAGATTACTGTTAATTGCAGAGTTAACTTTTATTCGCTGAACTAGAAATAACCGGGATGTGATACAAGCCACTTTACCCAATAAGGGGTTGACATTAGCAGTAGTATTTTTTTTTTAGTAAATGTTGCAGCTTCAATAATGTCATACAGATCTGGATTAAATGCACACAATTCATGTGATCACATTGAGTGCACAGAGACTTCATAGCACCATGTATTACACGGAAACAGAACTGCAAAAAAGTCTTCGACATATGACATGTTCAGAGTGAGCACTCAATCTCTTATAAAGTTCTACAAATTTTATAGCAGATGTTTAAAGTATTGTTGAATGTATCCTTTATAGACCATTGTCTCACTGTCACTCTGTAAGCGCTTGCTTGATTGTATGTGAGTTGTCCTTCTTTCTTCAATCTCATATTGAACATAATTACAATAATTGATTGTAAGCGAGCTGTCCTTCTTTCTCCAATCTCATGTTGAATATAATTACAATAATTTATTGTATGTGAGCTGTCCTTCTTTCTCCAATCTCATGTTGAATATAATTACAATAATTGATTGTAAGCGAGCAGTCCTTCTTTCTACAATCTCATGTTGAACATAATGACAATAATTCAACTATAGGCCTATCTGTGTAGGACATTGTTTTTTAAATTACTGAATGTTTAAGCCATTAAAAATATGATTGGCTTTGTGCATATTTTTCTCTTTACTGGAACATCTCCTTCCAAGATTATTCTTTGTAATCCATTTTTTTCCATGCCCATATGTAAATAGTTTTATTTATATTCTTCAGAAACAAATCTTCCGTTACGCTCACGTTTTTTAGGATTTCAGATATGAAAAAAAACTAGCAAAAAAACTGAAATGTTCGAGGATTTCCCTAGTGTAGAAGTTAAGCCATTTGATATTTGCCCAAAAGGTGGTGGGTTTGAAATCCATTTACAATATCGTGTTTATAAAGTGAATATTTTTCTGAGGTATTTGAGGATTGCCAATTGAAGTGACACACTACGAATTGTACTTTTAGCAAGCTGCATGCCGCTCCATTGAGAGGGACTGAGTACATATGGGATAACCAGAGTATAGTAAAATCAATCCTCTATGCCTTACACCCTGTGACAAGCAGTTAAGTCGCTCGTGTGTTGCCGGGGTCCAAAAGGGGAGCAAAGAATAGCAACACTGTTTACCTTCCATGCATGTCATAAGAGGCGACTAAGGAGGTTATGGGATGGAGCTGTCACATCCCATATAGGGTAAGTGACCCAAATCTATGCTGAAGTCGGATGTATCAGGCCGAAAGGCGCAGATATCGCAGCAATGCTGTAAACCATGACACAACGCATTCCTTTCTCCAGACTACATCCTGATAATCTGCAGGAGTTTGAGAACGAACGCAGAAGAAGAAGCAGCTAAGTTTCTTCTTTTGGCTCTACATTTGTGTTTCTTCTGAAACTTTTTAAGTTGTTAGGGTTATTAAGGGTAATATTAGACTAGTGCAATATCACAAACTAGACAATCTTTATTTTCTGGGATGTACATTCTACTTTCTTACAACCTGAAGCCACACTGACATGAACGGATTAATAACTACAAAGTAAGTTAATGGATATATTGTGGACATTTGATCCTCTCTGACATTTTTTGTTATATTTTTTAAGTTAGTTTTTTTTTCCTTTCTCACTCTAAATGATCTCACATCTGAATGATTTCACTCTAAATGATCTTATATCTAAATGATCTCACATCTGAATGATTTCACTCTAAATGATCTCACATCTGAATGATTTCACATCTGAATGATCTCACATCTGAATGATTTCACTCTAAATGATCTCACATCTGAATGATTTCATTCTGAATGATCTCACTCTAAATGATCTCATATCTAAATGATCTCACATCTAAATGTTCTCATTTCTTGCTGAATATCAGCATCCTCTATTTTATTATAGTCTTAGCAGAGAAACATTTATATACAGTGGAATCCCATTACAACAACTTGGTCCGGACCGACCAAATATGTATGTTATAACAAACACTCTATATATACTGTACAAACAATAAAGAATAATATAATTTGTATTTTAAACTTGTTATATCGGGAAATTTGTTATAGAAGAATGTGCTATTGAGGGATTCCACTGTAGTAGCTTCAGCAAAGATTATACATTTTTTCAAGACTTAAGAGTCCACCCATTCATAAAACTATAACCCATCAGAGTTGTAGAGGGTACCACATTAGATGCATGATCAGTACACAGAGTCAGGTTTTTAGAGGGTACCACATTAGATGCATGATCAGTACACAGAGTCAGGTTTTTAGAGGGTACCACATTAGATGCATGATCAGCACACAGAATTCTCCAGTGATGCAGAGGAGTGAAGAAAAATCCTGACCTGTTTAGTTGTCCTTATTGTCTGTCCTTGATTTTCTTTGTCATTCTCACCTTCCTCAACTGTTCCCTGTAGTATTGTATTTAATAAGAAATCATGTTGGCATAAATGCCCAAACCATGCAAGTATTCATTGTTTTACTATGCAAGCATATAAATGCGTGTACCAGCAACTGAATATAATCAGAGAACAAAGATTCAAGGCAGCCCAGTACCTAACTATGACATGACTAAATTCAAGGTAGCCCATAACCTAGCTATAACATGAAATGCGCTCTATAAGAGAACAAAGATTCAAAGCAGCCCAGTACCTCGGTATGACATGAAGTGAGTTCTATCAGAGAACAAAGATTCAAGTCAGTCAAGTACCTTCAAATATATCCTGCAGTCTAGCAGGATGTATTTGAAGCTTTTGCAGGGGTTAACAGGATATATTTAAAGCTGTTGCAGGATATATTTGAAGCTGTTGCAGGTTAGCAGGATATATTTGAAGCTTTTGCAGGTTAGCAGGATATATTTGAAGCTGTTGCAAGTTAGCAAGATATATTTGAAGCTCTTGCAGGTTAGCAGGATATATTTGAAGCTCTAGCAGGAGTTAACAGGATATATTTGAAGCTCTTGCAGGTTAGCAGGATATATTTCACAGAATGAATTTGTTTCCTCTTGATTAACAAATCACTGTGATATCTGCATATTGTGGTCATTCAGCATGGCTTTATTTGGTCATTTTGACATTCTTCATGGTTTGATAATCAACTTCATCGATACTGCTCTTTAATCTTCATGGTTGCGTTACAAACCACATCCATAATCTTCCTTAGTCTACAGAACTGGATAACCAACACCACGCATACTGCTCTTTAATCTTCATGGTTTGATAACCAACACCACTCATACTGCTCTTTAATCTTCATGGTTTGATAACCAACACCACGCATACTGCTCTTTAATCTTCATGGTTTGATAACCAACACCATGCATACTGCTCTTTAATCTTCATGGTTTGATAACTAACACCACGCATACTGCTCTTTAATCTTCATGGTTTGATAACTAACACCACGCATACTGCTCTTTAATCTTCATGGTTTGATAACTAACACCACGCATACTGCTCTTTAATCTTCATGGTTTGATAACCAACACCACGCATACTGCTCTTTAATCTTCATGGTTTGATAACCAACACCACTCATACTGCTCTTTAATCTTCATGGTTTGATAACCAACACCACGCATACTGCTCTTTAATCTTCATGGTTTGATAACCAACACCACTCATACTGCTCTTTAATCAAATCTTACATGATAGGTGGCAGTACTACTTCCTCATGCTGTTATCTGAGGCCGTAGCAATACAAGGACGCATGCAGTTGCAGCTGTGGGTCTCACCAATGGCCCACTAGACAAACCATCCATGCAACAGAAAACGTTAGTAGATGACAAGCTCTTGCCTGGGGTGGGCAGAAAATCCACACTTCCCAGCAATATAATGCAATTTTAATGGCATTGGGTCAAAGGGCATAAGCCCATGGACAGCTGCATCAGCAACCAACCAGCAATACAAGGATGGCTCTAGTATTGCTCACCTGGTTTCGAGATCTGGGACTAACCCCTGGTCATATTGCTCACCTGGTGTTGAGGTCTGGGACTAACCACTAGTCATATTGCTCACCTGGTGTTGAGGTCTGGGACTAACCACTAGTCATATTGCTCACCTGGTGTTGAGGTCTGGGACTAACCCCTGGTTGTATTGCTCACCTGGTGTTGAGGTCTGGGACTAACCACTAGTCATATTGCTCACCTGGTGTTGAGGTCTGGGACTAACCTCTGGTCATATTGCTCACCTGATGTTGAGGTCTGAGACTAAACCCTGGTTATATTTCTCACCTGGTGATGAGGTCTGGGACTAACCCCTGGTCATATTGCTCACCTGGTGTTGAGCTCTGGGACTAACCCTTGGCTTCAGATCAAAGAACAAATACAACTCATTCAAACTGTAAGGAGAAATGGATGTGTCACATATATTTTCCTACTTGGTCATGTGGATATTCAAGGCAATGAGAGAGCAGATTGGCTGGCTTGCACTGCTACTGTCTGTGGAGGACATTTTGAACTCCTTTACGAGAAACAGCACAGATAAATGAAATTAATGAGGGTGATTATTCCTTATCTATGTCCAGTATAATGGAACTGGGCTTAAAATGCAGCGTTGCTAGAAATGAGCACTAATGTGGACTTCTGAAAAATATTTGTCAAACAACAGCGAACAGCGCATGTGTACTGCTGACATTGGGGACTCTTGTTGGTGATTCAATGTTTGCATACAGCTGACTCATGCTGATGATAAAATGTTTGTATACTGCTGACTTTTGCTGGTGATACAATGTTTGCTCACTGCTGACTCTTGCTGGTGATACAATGTTTGTATACTGCTGACTCTTGCTGGTGATACAATGTTTGCTCACTGCTGACTTTTGCTGGTGATACAATGTTTGCTCACTGCCGACTTGTGCTGGTGATACAATGTTTGTATACTGCTGACTCTTGCTGGTGATACAATGTTTGCTCACTGCTGACTCTTGCTGGTGATACAATGTTTGTATACTGCTGACTCTTGCTGGTGATACAATGTTTGCTCACTGCTGACTCTTGCTGGTGATACAATGTTTGCTCACTGCTGACTCTTGCTGGTGATACAATGTTTGCTCACTGCCGACTCGTGCTGGTGATACAATGTTTGTATACTGCTGACTCTTGCTGGTGATACAATGTTTGCTCACTGCTGACTCTTGCTGGTGATACAATGTTTGTATACTGCTGACTCTTGCTGGTGATACAATGTTTGTATACAGCTGACTCTTGCTGGTGATACAATGTTTGTTCACTGCTGACTCTTGCTGGTGATACAATGTTTGTTCACTGCTGACTCTTGCTGGTGATACAATGTTTGTATACTGCTGACTCTTCCTGTTGATACAATGTTTGTATACTGCTGGTGAGATTTTCCTATGTAAAAAAGGAATTGAATCACAAATAGCTTTTGGCCGCAGTGCCATTATAATTTTCCTCAAATTCAAACAAAATGTACCCCTTTAGCATTCAAAATATTATCACATATTTTTGTGCTGAATTCAATCCCATATTTTCAACAATTAAAAATGCCAATGAGGAACAGCAAAGGAACAACAATTAAGAAACTGAGAAGATTTCTTGTAAGCAGCACGACCGTAACTCTAAAACTCAGTTCACAACGCTTTGACCTACTGATGTAACTGGTCCTGATTCAAAATTAAAATCTAAATTACCTTCCAGGCTCAATTCTTCTTTGATAACCTGGTCCATGTCATAGTCAAGACCTGATATACCCATAAGCTCTATGTCAATATCCAGTGGAACTGCAGGGTTACTGTTATTGTTGTCACACCCTAGACCTAAACTATTACTGACATGGTTGTTGGGGAATGTTTCATCCATCCTTTGCAAGTGTCCAGAGTTTATGACTTGATGATGTGGACTGATATTGGAACCCATATTAAGCCCAATATTCAGCACTCCACTGTTGATATTGCCTGAAGATAATGAGTGGTTTCCAAGTGGTGAGTATGAGGGAGACTGAGTGTTTGTGGTTGATTGAGTTCTGTAAACAGAAGGGCCTCGTGTCAGCGCTTCTCGTAATATAGAATCATGCGTGGCCTGATGTTGCTGCAATGTCGCTGTTGTGATTGGCTCCTGCTTGACCAGATGCCTGTTTTGTTGAGGAGATACCTGGCAAGTTAACGGGGATAATGGCAGCTGTCCATTCACAAGTCCTGACTGTGATTGAGGACTGAGACGAGCATACGAGCCCAAAATTGGACTACCTTGTTGAGATCTGTCCGGAGAGTTTAGTTGCTGGGTATGAACAGAGAGGCTATTCGGTGTGCCCAAGCAGATGGATGACGGACCATCTGGATCATGTTTTATACTCACAATTAAATACTCTTCATTAAACATTTCTGACTGTGAAAAACTATCTGAACTATTTACAACTGGACTTGAAGTACATTGCAAACGCATCTGGTTATTATAATTAGGTGTATTAAACTCAAGGCCATTTGTCTGTTGTTGTTTAGGATATGGTGGTGGTGCAGGAAGATGAGAGTAACGGTTGTCTAAGCTAGGAGATGAGCGGTTGATATCCATATAAGGGGATGACTGATTGCTGAAATCACGTGATGCCCCGGAACTGTAGGAGTCTGCAATGTCGCTGACTTCCATTTTTATACAATTGTTGCTAGAAAGTTTCATTCCAACCACTAACGAGTCAACTAGTTCATGATAAGGTTCCCTAGAGTACTCATTTGGAGACCCACTCACTTCACTCTCCCATGGAATAGGAGACATGGGCGGAACTTGATTCTCATGAAGATCTGGCTCAGCCGCTGCATGTATGGGAGACAATCGACCACTACTGCTTGCATTAGAACTTGCCCTGGGTCTGAAGTCCCCAAATGTTAGAACATCCAAGATATCATCACTACCACCTGGTGACAGAGTTTCACCATTTTCTAAAGCTCTTAATGCTTCCACCTTCTTCCTAACTCTTCCTCGCTTCTTTTCATAACTTTTAGTTTCCATACTTCCTGCACGACGTCTTGGAGTTTTTCCTGGCTTTGCATCTGGGTTGAGCACCCACCATGAACTTTTGCCTGTGCCTTCATTTTGAATCCGCATGAAACGGTTGTGCAACGACAGGTTATGTCGTATTGAATTCTGAAAAAAATGGAATTTTGGCAAATTTAATTCAAGAGAAATATTATGGTGATAATAATAATAGAATTAACTTAAAACAGACTTGAACAATACACGAAGACCTAACTGAGATTTAGAATTGGCAATACCAATATGCATCACTATGGATAATTTTCAGAAAAAAAACAGTGTGATATTGTTTCTACTGTCCCATTATTGTTCTTCAGTCAGATATCAGCGCAAATAGCTTCAATGAATTGTGTGATTCGCTTCAGGTCATCCATGGAACCCCTCAGGTCTGGAAGTAGTGCTGTCTCAGTAGGCCATATTTTCTATCTTTGTGGTAGAGTTTACAGGCATGTAGAATGTGCTCTGCAGTCTTTGGGCTCAGTCCACAGGTTAGTCTCGCCAATATTTAGCTTTCGGAACAAGTGGCCTCTCTGGCCAGTTCGTAGTCTGAAGACGATGGTTTGTTCCTTGCGTGCCATTTGATGGAAGGGGTTATTTGGTTCTGCAGTTGGGTGCATCTGCTTCCACTTGTTCTTATATTCTGCTTTTATCAATCTTAAATTCATAGTACATATTATCACTATTTTTGTTCTAGTGATCCCTTTTTCTTGCCAGATCAGCTTTTTTCATTTCCAAGTATGCCACAATGAGTTCTATATTGTTTCCACTGTCCTGGTATGTAGCTAGTACAGTCTCATCTTGTTTCTACTATCCTAGTATGTGGCTAGTACAGTCTGATAATTTTCTGCTGTTCTGGTATGTAGTTAACAGTCTGATATTGTTTCTACTGTTATAGTATGAGACTAGTACAGTCTGATCTTGTTTGTACTGTCCAGATATGTGGCTAGTACAGTCCTTCATGATTCTTTCTTGTTTCTACTGTTCTGGCAAGTGACTCGTACAGTCTGATATTGTTTCTGCTGTTCTGGCAAGTGATTTGTACAGTCTGATATTGTTTCTACCATTAATAATCAATTTAATTTAGGGGTCTTTGTTACCTCTAATACTTTTTCCTTGTGCAGGCCTGATATAGCCTACTTAGACATTGTCCGCTGGTTGAAAGGATCGCTCCTCTCCAAAGGAGAGGTAAATTTATCACCTACCTACCTATCGTGTTTCTACCACGCTGGTATGTGAATAACAGTTTGATCTTGTTTCTACCACCCTGGTATGTGAATAACAGTCTGATTTTGTTTCTACTGTCCTGGTATGTATTTAGCAATGTCTGATATTGCTTCTACCATCTTGGTATTTATCTAATTGTACTATCCTGGTACCCAAGCCCGCAGATATGGGGGATAGGGTTGGTGTCAGTGTTCCCGCTAAGCTGCACTACTGTGCGCTAGCGTATACATTTCTATGGGTTAGACGCACAGAGTTTGGACATGGTGCACAAGACTTACATATAGAAATATATGTAAAAGTTTATATAATTTTAAAAAAAAACTTGTTTAAATAAAACAAGCTGAAGAATATTAACTTCTTTTAAGTACAAGGTTTGCCCAGAAAAAGTGTTACTAATTAAATAACAATTATCCATGGAGATTGATATTTGCTCACATGTACTCTTGTCTTAGAGGGAATGCTGGTTGGGGTATTAAACCCCCCCCCCCACTCACATGTACTCTTGTATTAGAGGGTATGCTGGTTGGGGTATTAAACCCCCCTCCCCCAGCAAATCTAAAGACTTTTAGTACTAGGTACTTAACCAACAAAAATACATTAAAAAAACCTCTGTTAGCAATTTTTCACAAAAGTCATCAAATATTCCACCAACCACTAAAAGTTTTAAAAAATGGACGAATTACCTTTTATTTTTCAAGTAAAAACCCACTTCTTAAAGTAATATTATCTACGGCCCTGGGAAACCCCTTGGGGCAACAACTAACTATGTACCAAACAAACACATCTTAGTCATCTCTTAGGTCTACAACATGCTTGGCGTGTCCCAGATTACTATTATTTTCTCCCCTTTCGGTCAGTTACAGCACGATTTGAGCACAGCAGAAAATTCACCTCCAGTTAGAGAGCTTTATATTCTTGACAAGATCTTCACCCGTAACCCGCTGCAACAACTTTTTTAAAAAAATAACCAGTTTACCTCACCTTGACCTCCTAGCACGCGCCGTTCAAGGCTCAGGTCAAACGCTGCAACAGGTGACACACACACACATTCACAAATTCAACACCGGAAGAAAAATTCCAACACTGCATACTGTTACACATTTCAATACATCCACTTCCATATAGTACAATTTTCACCTGTGTGACTACTGTTATAAAGTAGGCCTACACTGACTAGCCAACATAAATCATAAGTAACATACAACTTTAGCCCTGACCCCCCACTTCCACCTGGACATTTTATTGGCACAAGGCCAGAAATTATGCAAACTTGGATAATGGAATATCTTTGATAAACGACTTCATGTTTGATTGTTTCTGACCATTTCCCGTTTAAGACAATCTTTTTAACGTTTGATCAAACTTAAAAAATAACAGAATTGTTTGATTTATTCGTGAGTTGAGGTTATGTGAGGTTAAAGGTTGTAATTTGCCAATTTGGATACTAGGTTTAACATGACAATAGTCGATGAAAAACTAACCTTCCAACCAGCAGAACTGGTGCTGTCGCCTTTATCTTTGAAATAAGGAACATTCTGCACCATCCAATCGTAGATCTGCGACAAGGTTAAACGTTTTTCTGGAGAACTTTGAATAGCTTTTGTAATAAGGTCGGCATAAGATAAGTTTCCCCATGCATTTCTGCGTGAGCCGCTCTTTTTAGCAGTCAAACCTAGTGGATCTTTGACTTGTTGGTCGGCTCCATTCGACGATTCGTCTGCAGTTATAGGGCTATTTTGAGGTTCTAACTCCCTCGAAGGTCTTAACGGCCATGTATTGGACCGTGCTCTAGTCTGAGGTTCAAAATTCGAATCGATATCGAGATGTATGTCGATTGTATCCATCTTGGAGACCTCGCTTACCCCTCGATGAAGATAACAATACTACACAAACTACACAACACTACACAATGTAGTCCGCCGTTTTAGCGATCAGACAAATCGTTAAAATGTATTCAGAGTATCCAATTTAGGAACAAGGAATGCACAAAACAATAAATCCTGAAGACGTTTGCATGATTAATTGTTAAGTTAGTTACGATTAGTTAAATATGATGGTTGTCTACATAAAGTCTGCGTACCAGCCAGACCTCCTCCATCAATGACGTATTTGTTGTCACGGGTGATTTGCATAGACATGTGTCACTGGCGCGCGCACATGCGCACAAATTCACGACGCAGCCGGAATGAAAACTATGTTGGAGATTGAGGCAGGCACTGTTAGGTTTATTGGAGGCTCTCAAAGGGATATTGTTATTTATCTATTGTCTATCATCCCCAGCATACATGTCTCCTATAGGACACAGTTCGTTGCATGTTTTGATTATTGTTTCCCTTTAGTTGGTTATTATTTATATACATGGAATCATATGCCAAAAATAGACAAGAGATTTCAAGTATATAAATTGTAACAAACTAAAAGGCAAACAATAATCAAAACACGTAAGGAACTGGGTCCAACCTAATTTAGCGAACATGTCTTCTACTGGATCCCAGTCATGATCTCCAGGTGGATAATGGTCAGAATATCCACACTTGTCGTTAAGTGTAGGGGTGGTGACTGGAAGCCTTTAATTGTCTATCCAAGGCCAGATGTTACACATTTGTTGCACTGAATCCGTATTTGTTCAGTGTTGTCTTGATGTTATCTATCCATCTTTTTTCAGGTCTTCCTCTGGCCTTATATCCGAATCTTCATATGTTTTATCTTCTTGTTGTGCCAAACATATACTTCAAGAGTGTTCTGAGCATGAAACGCTGAGGCATACATATTGACCAGAGGAAACAACACTGGAATCAAAGCTCTATGGGACACTGTATGAACTACAAAAGACAGTGAGTTTTATTAAGGAGACAGAATTACAGATATAGACATGTTTCAAGTGAACGAAAGAAGAAATGTTTTTTGTTGGATATGGCTCATTCTCATAATGTGTCAAAATCATTTTATTTATTGTTTTTTCGATGTATTCTGTGCATGGTCTTATACCGACTCATCTCCTGATTTCATCATTTCTTATTTTGTCTAGTTTGATCACTTTTGCAGCTTTTCTCATACAATCTCACGTATGAGTTTTCTCTGCTGTGCTACTGTCAGCGCCCATGCCTGGAATCGATAGCAGAGTGTTGGCATACAAATATTGTTAATCATCTGTCTCTTGACTTCCATCTTGATCTTTGTGAAATTATTTATTGCATGCAATTAATTACCGCTGCGATTTATAGCTGGGCCAGAGCAATAACTACACGAGTTAACACTAACAGTAAAGTGGGAATACGCTACCTGCAAGTACGGATTGGAAATCTACATTGAAAAGAGTGAAATCTTGGTTCCATCAGAGACACAGAAAATACAAATCAAGATAATTACGAGTAGTAAAAAACAAAAGTAAAGTTAAACCATCATCATCAGGTGCCGTGTCGGCTGGCGTAGGCTATCATGGTTCTCCACAGCTCTCTATCAGTAGTTCTATGTATTAGGCTCGATGTTGACTCCATGCCATACGAGGTTGTTAAACTGTCCAATATTTTCTCACGTTGTCGCTCTCTGTCTCTCTTGCCTTCTATCTTGCCTGTTGTAACTATGCTCTCCAAACCTCCCTGTCTCATAACGTGGTCATATATATATTTATTTTTTTTTCAACATTTATTGGGCACATAATGAGGCATTGAAAATGTAGTGGCAACAGTAAAGATAGAAGGGAAAAGATCAAGGGGAAGACATAGAGGAAAGATAATAGACTGTTTGACTAAATGGCTTCGATTGACGACACCAACAGAAATAATGACATATAGGGGAGATGATGTACATGGAGAGATATAATCGCCAAAGGCCATTCGGCACGGCCCTTGATGATGTGATATATATATATATATATATATATATATATATATATATATATATATATATATGGCATTGCTTGTACCTTGCTTTCTACGAAGTCACATAATTTGGGGGTGGTGATCCCTGAATTTTTGACAGTTATTGACAGGCAAGGGAGACATTGGTAAACAATTGTTGGCGTAATTTATAGACTATTCGCACATGATTCCTTGTCAAAAATGAATACTGCAGGGAACTGTCGACGGTTGAAGAAGCAGACAGGAAGAAGAAAAATAGCTGACAACACCAAGGAATGGACAGGTCAAGATTTTTCCGCATTTATCCGCATCTCTGACAATATAAATCGCTAGAAGACTGTGTGTTTATGCATTAATTATGGTACCTGTACGACCCTGACTGTTGATACATCCAATGTGGCACCTCTACAATTCTGACCCTGTATGTTGATGCATCCAATGTGGTACCTCTACAATCCTGACCCTGTATGTTGATACATCCAATGTGGCACCTCTACAATTCTGACCCTGTATGTTGATGCATCCAATGTGGTAGCCCTACACTCCTGACCCTCTATGTTGATGCACTCAATGTGGTAGCCCTACAATCCTGACCCTGTATGTTGATGCACCCAATGTGGTAGCCATACAATCCTGACCCTGTATGTTGATGCACCCAATGTGGTAGCCCTACAATCCTGACTCTGTATGTTGATGCACCCAATGTGGTAGCCCTACAATCCTGACCCTGTATGTTGATGCACCCAATGTGGTATCCCTACAATCCTGACCCTGTATGTTGATGCATCCAATGTGGTAGCCATACAATCCTGACCCTGTATGTTGATGCACCCAATGTGGTAGCCATACAATCCTGACCCTGTATGTTGATGCACCCAATGTGGTATCCCTACAATCCTGACCCTGTATGTTGATGCACCCAATGTGGTAGCCATACAATCCTGACCCTGTATGTTGATGCACCCAATGTGGTAGCCCTAAAATCCTGACCCTGCCTGTTGATGCATCCAATGTGGTATTACTACAATCTTGACTATATATATTCATGTAGGAGCCTGCGGCAATATAAGAGCTGACACATATCGTCGAAATCTCCAGTTGATGTTTAAACTTGGAGTCTTTGTTACTTCTAATATTTTATAGTAGTGCGCCCTGATATAACGTAATTGGACTTTGATGTCCGCTGGTTGAAAGAGTCGGGCATCTCCAAAATAGAGGTAAACTCATTAACTACTACTACAACCGAAATCTCCAATACTAGGAGATTCAGTTATGGACAAGAATGACATATTACGATCTGATATAAATATTGTCTAAATGAGGACATTATACTGGAAGGAAATGCAATAATGTGACTTAGAAGATTTTGAAATCACCCCGGAGACGAGCAGAACAGGGCGAGTAAGTGGACATCTAAGGTGTTTGTATGTAACAAGCGAGCTGCATGAACCATAAGCATACACTCTCTTTGTCATGTGCCTGGGGAGACCGAGCACCTAAGTGTGTGTCCAGATTGTGTCAACGTCGATTCAGAAAAATGAAACTATCGCGGTAAATTAAACTAATCTCTCTGAGGAAGTAGTTTCCCTAGTGTTTACTAAATACCAATATATTTAAAAAACTCTTGATCAGGGTGGGTGAAATACGATTTACATGTCAAAGCTGGCCCGAAAAATAATGTTTATTATGGTAGGCTAAATTACAAGTATTATATGCATCCGTAGGAAATACTAAATGGGGTAGAAATGTTACTATAAAATACTTAAATATCAGCAGTAAGAAATAAATAACTAACAATAAAACATAGAACAAGAACAATTTGTATACGTTGCGATCCAATCGGGACCGTTTTCAAGAAACAAATAACAACTAAAAACACAAAACCATAAAAATATTGACAACTAGTATGACTTGGGCCTGTTTCTCTTACCAAAAAACATCCCCCAACCAAACAAAATTAATTAATTATAAAATAAAAAATTCCTCCGATATTTTGGTTATTTTATATGCATCCGAGTGGTGTTTTCATTGACCTTGAGCAAGACTATGATAGATTCTGAAGAAATGGGCTTACTGAAGATGAGCTGAATGGGAACGGGAGGGAAGGGGTGCTTAGATGGATACAGGCACTCCTGACAAATAGAACACTGACCACATGGTAAACTGGTACATTTTCCCGGAAAAGAACACCTTAAGACTATCACAAGTTGCACACTTTCTCTTATTTTCATTTATGACCTAGCCAAAAACCTCAATATGTCAACGCATTGTTTGCTGAACCCTGCCATCTGGGATACTAATATAAATATCCCATACGGCAAAATCAAAGTTAAACATATCCCTTCTCACAATCTCAGTATCTTGTGGTTTGAAAAAAAAATAAAAATCAATACACAGAAATCTGCTAATATAATTTCATCTAGAAGCCACATAACAGCGAAACGATCTGTCAACATCAAAATGAGCGGGAAACTAATAACAAAGGAAGAGTCCACTATATATCTAGGAGTAAAACCTGGTAGACAACAATCACTAAGGACCACATTGAACATAGTATAGAAGCAAGTAAACGCCTAAAACTCATTAAGAGACTAGCTAGTACAGCGTCGAAACACACATGTGTTGCTGGGACCAGGGAGGGGAGCGAAGAAGAGCAACACTACTTACCTTCCATGCATATCGTAAGAGACAACTAAGGAGGTTTTGGGATGGAGTTGGCTGTCCCATCCATATAGGGTCAGTGATCCAAAGCCATACTAAAGAATGTGTCAGGCCGAAAGGCGCAGATATCGCAACAATACTGTAAACAATGACACAACGCTTTCCATTCCCCGGACTACATCCTGCTAATCTGCAGGAGTTTGAGAACGAACTCAGAAGAAGAAGAAGAAGACAGCCTGGACAGCACAGACAAGCATACTCTCCGCCAACTGTCTTTCGACTATGTGAAATCAGTAATAGATTATAATAGTTTTCTCCAGACAATTGATTGCGAGCAACATTACCGTCTCTGAATCGGGTGTAAAACCAAGCTCTGAGACTAAATCGTGAAGGGATACGATCACCATCCACAGTAGTATGCAAGATAGAAGCAAATATATAGCCGCTGAATATCAGACGAAACAGTGCACTGACGGAAGCGGTTGAAAGATAAAAAAAACAAAAGAAGGATCATCCAAATACAATACTTATTGACACTTAGAATAAAACTATAATATCTTCAATTTGTATACCTACACACCGCTATTAATGTCAAACATGGTCTTTAACAGCCTCACGGCTGAGGAAAATTGTTACATGTGAAATGAAGTGTCTGAGAAAAGCTGCAATAGTTATTAAACTAGATATAATAAGAAACGAAGAAATTTGGAAAAGAGTTATTGAAAGACAGCAAATAAAATGGTTCGGTCACCTTATGAGAATGAAGCCAAACCAAATATCAATAAGAGAATATAGCAAAATAATATCCTGGCGTAAGGCCACAGGTAGACCAAGAAAACGATGGATAGAAAACATCAAGATAACCTTGAACAAACATGGACTAAATGTAACCACGGCGACAAATCTGGCCTTGGAACGACAGATAAAGCTCCCACCACTACGCTTAACGGCAAGTGTGAATGCGATTAACCATCATTCACCTGGGGAAAGACATTAGACAATAGGAATAAAGCTAAACGTCTGACACAAATGATTCTCCTAGACATAGCCGAAAAGGATAATTCTTCTTCAACGTTCATTCTCAAACTTCCTCTGATTCTCTCTTGTAGCCGGACAGTGGCCCTACTAGTTTTCCAACAGGATGTAACCCAGAGAATCGAAATGCGTCGTGTCGCCGTTTTATTTGCGCCAATGTTCAGATACATCCGTATGCGGCGGTGAAAATGATAATTATAACAATGGTCTACCACAAGAGAAGAGAGAGAGAGAGAGAGAGAGAGAGAAAGAGAGAGAGAGAGAGAACAGAAAAACAAATTTCTCTGACTACCACCCACCTTCTTCTTTTTGTCAGAACTTGAATCAACCAAACAAAATCAATATTGAAAACGGCCAATAAGAAAACTGCACTCACAATCGTGAAAACATGTGCTCTAGAAACTCTAGTTACCCATCATCAGCAATCAAGGCTTAACTGATGGATCGGCTTTCAAGACCACCTGTTTTGCAGGATAAAGCGTTCATATCAGTTACCATGACAATCTACCTATGAGCTCTGTGACTCTTGTGGTGGAAATTGCTCAAATTATTGATAAAGCAGAGGCTGCGGCTATCAAGAGAGCCAATGATTTAGTACATAAACAGTTTAATCTCACTGAACAAAAATCCACAGAAAATAATTTGTACGTTCTGCTTAGGAGACACTTAAGCAGACCCCATATGAAAATCTGTTTTAGAGTTACTTGAGCAGACCCCATATGAAAATCTGTTTTAGAGTTACCTGAGCAGACCCCATATGAAAATCTGTTTTAGAGTTACTTAAGCAGACCCCACATGAAAATATGGATATCATCTACTTAGCTAGAGCAGTGCACAGTCTTATCTCCGCTTCTTCTTCTGCGCTTGCTTTCTGATAACCAACACGAGAGTTAGTGTGATTTCCGCTGGGAGCGTGAAGTTCATTGTACTGCTGGCTTGTGGCTTGTGATGTATCGACGTTAACCTTGGATGTCGTGATGTTTAATGTCTGCGTTCTAGCGTCTCTGTGATAGTTTTATTGTTATTACCGTTCTTATTGTTTGGTTCACTGTCAGTTTTGTATATTCACTATATAGTTTTGTATGAAGACCTCCCCATCAAGGCCAGCACCGTGCAGTGGTGATGGGGCTTAGTTCAGCCATCAGGGGCTGGAAACTAAGACTGGTCGGGCAGTCCCATTCGAGCAGGCCCATAGTCCTGCCCAAGTAAGCAGAGTGCTGAAGACGGAGGCATCCAGCCATAAGGCGCACAGATAACCAGGATGCCACGCACAAAACACAATGGAAACATGTCCGTATCTATAAAAAGTTATGGTGCCTGCCCTGTGGCGGACGTTCAGGCAGAAACGGTGCCGGGCCCTATACCTCGAAAGGGCCCAACCTCAGTTACTGAAAGTCCTTCTCAATTGCCTCGAGGAGCCAGGAGGCAAGGGAATAGAGCTACTGGCCAAACAAACAAACGACCAATAAAAATAATGCACTGGAATGCCGAGGGTGTCAACAGTAAAGGAGATGGATACAGCAAAAAAATTGGAACTTGAAAATGTCCTCAGTGAAGAACAAGTTAATATATGCTGTATCCAAGAAACACACCTCAGCAGCGACATAACCTTCAAAATCAGAGGCTATCAGTGCTACCGATCTGACCGAAAGGACAGGCGAAAGGGTGGAATTCTGACACTTGTTAAAAACAATATCAGCGCATGTCAGCTGGAAGTATATATGGAAGGGGCAGAATACCAGATGCTCCACCTAAAAACAGACTAAAGTGCAGAATTCCATCTTCTGAACTACTACTGCCCAAATGATAAACCATTGGCACTAGACACAATTCCAGATAAAGATAGACTTATGGTGTGTGGTGACTTCAACAGCCACTCTCAGAGCTGGGGCTACGATCATATCGACAAGAGAGGTGAGGAACTTGAGAGCTGGCAGGATGAAAATAATCTCATCCTTATAAACCAGCGAGCAGACTCATCAACCTTCTACTCGAGAGCATGGCACACGACATCTACACCAGATCTGGCATTCCACTCACCATGCCTGGAATGGAACATCACACGTGTCGTTGGAAAGCAGCTTGGGGGTAGTGACCACAGACCAGTATTTCTGGAAATCCACAATGAATTTACCAAGGACAGCAGCACGCTCACTAGATGGAACTATAAGAGGGCAGACTGGAAAATGTACCAGCATTTAACCAGTGTTCTAGCTAAGGACATGAACTTGGACAAAGACATCAATAGAGCAGTGAGTGAATTTAATAGATGTATACTACATGCTGCTAGTAAAACCATACCCGGGGGGGGGGGGCACGCAAGAACTACAAACCCTACTGGAATAATGAACTTGAAAAGCTACAACATGAGATGGAAACATCTAGACAGCAGGCCGAGAACAGACCTAGCCAAGAACATCACAACAAATATCAGCAAACAAAGGCTAAATTTCAAAGAGCCAAGTTACAAGCCAGACGGAGCAGCTGGAAAGAAAAAACAGAGTCGCTGAACCTAGAAAGAGATACTAGGAAATTATGGAAACTTGTAAAACAACTAAATGATGAAGGTACATGGAGAAATACCAGGATCACACTTTATAAAGATATAAACATTTTAACAGGTAAACATGCAGCTGATTATTTTGCAGATTCCTTTGCAGAAGACAATATCATCAAAGTCAGCCCAGACAAACAACAGGAGGTTCGAGAGAACCAGCAAAACATTGGACAAAGCGAACCTATACCTGAAGTCATGGAGGCACCAATCACAATGAGAGAACTGGAACATGCAATATCCAAAATGAAAATGAAAAAGTCCCCTGAAGCTGATGGAAAATTCTGCAATAATTATGATGCAGAAATCCAGGCAATTAGCGTGGCAGCTAAAAAACTGCTGAACTCCAACTCTAGCCTGTGGTATTCCTGACAGATGCAAGGTCAGTGCTTCAAGCTCTCCAGTCTGGAAAAATAACAGACTTGAAAAAACTACTTAGCGAATTGTCTTACCAGTATTGGGTAACCATGCAGTGGATACCCTCTCACTGTGGAATACCAGGAAATGAAAAAGCAGACCAACTGGCTAAGGAAGGTGCTGCCGAAGACCAACCAAATATACCAATAACTTACCATCAGAAAACACAGATGATCAAGTCAATAAGAAAGCCACAAACACCAACACAAGATGACTATCATTATGAACAGATCAGAACAAGTTATAATTCTACGTCTCAGAACAGGACACAACCGACTCCGCAGTCACATGTATACAAAGTTCAAGATTGGCAACACGGCCATGTGTACATGTGGACAGGCAGCACAGAGAGCCAAACATATACTTCAAGAGTGTTCTGAGCATGAAACACTGAGGCAGACATATTGGCCAGAGGAAACAACACTGGAATCAAAACTCTATGGGACACTGTATGAACTACAAAAGACAGTGAGTTTTATTAAGGAGACAGAATTACAGATATAGACATGTTTCAAGTGAACGAAAGAAGAAGAAGATGAAGACATAACGGTTGAAACGTTGAAATTGTCTTGTATACTATTATTGGTATGCGTTCGTGTTAACACCCCCAGTCTGAAAGTGATAGTGTGTTAGTCGTCTTCAAGAAAAAATTTAAAACCTGTGTTCTACGTAAGTACTATTGTTAGTCGTCTTCAAATGAAACTTCATAACTTGTGTTCTACGTAGGTACTATTATATAATGGATATGCAATCTTCGTCTGTAGCATTTGTTTTCAAAAAAGATTCTTCTTCTTCTGTCCATGTTCGTTTCGAATGTCTTACATCCGTACACAAGAATTAGCATTAAAATATGTACATAGCATGATCTTCACTGCTGTATTTATTCTGCTCTTCCATATGGTATGTAATCTAGAATCTAGACAATGGAGCCGAGGCTATTTAAAGTCGTCTTTATTTCATTGTGCCAGCGGCGTAGCCTCGGTAGACGCCAAAAACACTCGGCTTTCCCATCAAACAACGTAAATAGCCCACACATATTACTATTTATTTGCTATAAACATTACAAGAAGATAAATGCTGGCTTATTCGTTGTGTGACAACTATTCGCCCCTGAGGAACACACTACGGATCAGCCCTTGATGTTTGAAGCCAAAATCTCTTTCTCGTCCATATAAACTATATATCCGCACTATAAATTTGAAGCCAAGAACATTTGGTGTCAAAAAAAAGGTATATGATGATAGAAATAAAGACCTCACGTAGTGCCTGGTGCAAGCACTAGTTGGAAAACCCGTTGATCTTTAAATATCTAACGCACTGGTGTACAAAACGCTGACTTCAGACCAATCATATGTTTATAAATGATGTATGATTACGCGTTTTCTGAGAATTACAAACTGAAAATCTCTGTTACACCTGTTGAGTGGGGTTATCGATATATATGATGGACTCAAGTCCTATTTTCTTTTACAAGATAAATTTCCTACACTACTGAAATAATTTTTTAATGATCAGAATTCATTACTTTGGCTCCATTTCTACCAACGCCAGCTGAAAATATTCTCTGCAACAGTAATGAAAATAGAAGGGGATAATATTTTGGCAACTGAAATGACAGAAGAACCAGACGTGTTGAGATAGAAAATAATGACCAGAAAAATTTAAAGATGAACGTGATTCTGATAAAAATAATTCTTGGAATTATTAGAAACAGTGAATATGATTTGTGTATTGTTAATTTGTATGTTTTCTTGTGTGCACATCCATTTATAGTCCATTGTGTCTGAGTGAAGCAATTATATTAACCTACGTTTTATGTAAGTACAACAGGATATGTTAAGATGTCTGTGCTGCCTGCGCACAAGGGCACAGAGGTGATGGGACCCATCTTAATCTGGTAGTCGTAACCTTCGATAACAGTTACCATGTTGTTCTGACAGGCCGACGTTGTGATTGAACTAGTTATGGGCATGGCGTAGGTGTGCGGAACAACAAAGAAACCTGTCGCAAGGGTCAGAATTGTGCCCTGATGTCGACGTCTGTTTCGGCAGCATTAGACTCGAAACACAATCGAGTCGAATGGCTGCTGGAACAGAGTGCGGAGCACTTATGGGAATGTCCCACGTGACGTGAGGCCAGTTTCTAATCAAGAATCAATAGAAAGAATCTTAATCTATTTAAGTGGCTATTTAATCTGTTGTGCCCTGTTCTGAGGCGGAATATAATAACCTGTTCTGCTCTGTCGAGATAGTGATAATTATCTTTTGGGTGGTTATTTTCCTGATGTTTTTGATCATGGTTCTCTTTTCTTGGTAGGTGATTTCTTGGTCTTTTTGTTTCGGTGTTGCTCAATCTTTTGCCAGCCTATCTGCCTATTCATTTCCTGGTATGCCACAGTGGGAGGGTATCCACTGTAGTATTACCATTATTTGGATGCTCATTTCTCGTATGGCTTCCTTCAGGTCTGGCAGTTTATCGCTCTCAAGGGCTTGTAGGACAGACATAGCATCAGTAAGAAATACCACCTGTTACATTGGCTTGTTGTGTTTTTAATTATTTCTGCAGCAATGTTTAAAGCCTGTACTTCTGCAAAGTAGTTGGAGAAGAATATTCCAGTTGGTGAACATGTGG
The DNA here is from genome assembly GCA_034231615.1 of Meghimatium bilineatum. Taxonomy (NCBI): domain Eukaryota; kingdom Metazoa; phylum Mollusca; class Gastropoda; order Stylommatophora; family Philomycidae; genus Meghimatium; species Meghimatium bilineatum. Next base: position 14,584,857 of record CM067319.1, on the reverse strand, counting down.
ATTCATTTTCTTTTTTCTGTATATGTTCTGTACACGCCAGCACCTCCATTCTTCACTGCTCTGGTGGCTGATCCGTCGGTATATACTTGTATCCATGCTTCTCTGGGGTACATTCTTCAATCATGTCGCATACTATTGTTTTCTTTTGGAGATTATTCCGTTCTATCATAGTGTAGTTGTTGCTTATGGTGGTTCTGATAGTTGTGGAGGGATGAAAAGAACTGTTTAGTGGATGGCTGAAAAGAAAATTGTAATCACTAGGACGGTGAAGGCAGCGATTGTGGTAGACACACTTTAAGACTGTTTCATGCACAGAATTTCACGAAGTGTATCTCTAGACATGAGGAACTTTTGAAAAAATTTCTTCACATAAATATGCGAGTGATGATGATGTTGATACATTGTAGTATAGTTCTTAATCATGTGGACTAGTCTTATTTCTGTAAATTATTATGTCATAATACTGTTATGTCAATGCTTATAGTCTAAACTACACAAGTGTCATATATTTAGCAAAAAATAATTACTTGAATTACTTTTAAAATGTTAAGATAATGCAACATACAATACATATAATACACATCAGCTATATATTATACGTGAAAAATAGCTTGTTTAAATATGTTATATACCCATTGCATAATATTGCATTTTTATGCTGCGCGTTCCCTTTTTGTCCTCATTTTTTTAGACTGGAAAAAGCCGAATGTCACATTTTTGGGTCTAGGAAATCTTGTCACCCTAGATTATATTTAAACAACTGCAGAAGAAGAAACAAAGGCTATGAAACTTAAACAAAATCAAAATACTATCCAAAAACTATTGTGCTGGGACCAGATATACACAATTGTTATAACAAATTGACGTCTGAATTCTCATCATTTAAAATAGAAAGCAGGGAGGTAACCTTTTACTTACAAGTTGGTAGAGTTCTAAGCTTTTGTACAGAGTTTCCGCCCATTATCAAACTTAAAGAAGGTGAGAGCGGGATTATTTTAGGTCATTTGGAACTGAGATTAAAATACTTTCGGAGTTGTGGTGACAGGATTTCATGAACCGCAATCTCGCCTATTTTTGTGATAGTTGTAGAGCTCTGATATAGTCCCAACTAAATTGTACTAACATCCGCGGGTGAAAGGAGATTACCTAACTAAATTGTACTAACATCCGCGGGTGAAAGGAGATTGCCTAACTAAATTGTACTAACATCCGCGGTTGAAAGGAGATTGTCTAACTCAATTGTACTAACATCCGCGGGTGAAAGGAGATTACCTAACTAAATTGTACTAACATCCGCGGTTGAAAGGAGATTACCTAACTAAAGTGTACTAACATCCGCGGTTGAAAGGAGATTGCCTAACTCAATTGTACTAACATCCGCGGTTGAAAGGAGATTACCTAACTAAATTGTACTAACATCCGCGGTTGAAAGGAGATTGCCTAACTAAATTGTACTAACATACGCGGTTGAAAGGAGATTGCCTAACCATAAGAGGTACATTTTACTTAATAGAATATAGTTTACGTTAAAAAGCGAAGGTTTAACATATCTACCTGAACGACGACCTAGACTATTTTGCATGGCTAAAGTCCTGTGTCGACTTTGAACCATTCTAAATTTCCTGTTTCTGTTCTTACACAACAGATTGCTTCTCGGTAAAGCGCTTTTACGATGTTTATATATTTGGAATTCATAAATCTTAATGATTACCCATAGTGCAGGTCGATATATAGTAAAAAAAAGTAGTAAAGTCACCCATAGCATCTATTAATGCCGTAGGGGTGTGAGATGTTAGCGATCTCACATTTCAGAGGCTCTGCAAATGAGGGCGGTAGCCATCTCCTCTCCCTCGCAGTCTTTACTTCCTGGATTAATCCGGTACCCATTTAAGGCTGGGTCGACCCGGGAGCCGTTGCGATCTGAAAAACATTTCCACCTCAACTGGGGAATGAACCCAGAACCACTCATATAGGTCGATGTATACTGTCGAATGGCTTTTGGAAGACTATAAAGTTACTAATTGAACTTTCTTTATTTCTAAGGGTGAAGGTGTGGTCTATATACGAACGGTTAGGTCTAAAGCCGGCTTGTACTTATAATTTATATAAAGAGACATTATTTAAAAAAAATATATGATACTTTACATAATGACACATTATTTGAAGGTAAAATGTTATGATACTTTATATAAAAGGACATTATTTTAAGGAAGTAGAAAATGACACTTTACATAAATGCACATTATTTTAAGGAAGTAGAAAATGACACTTTACATAAATGCACATTATTTTAAGGTAGAAAATGACACTTTACATAAATGCACATTATTTTAAGGAAATAGGATATGACACTTTACATAAATGCACATTATTTTAAGGTAGAAAATGCCACTTTACATAAATGCACATTATTTTAAGGAAATAGGATATGACACTTTACATAAATGCACATTATTTTAAGGAAATATGATACAATACTTTATATAAAGGCACATTATTTTAAGGAAGTAGAAAATGACACTTTACATAAATGTACATTATTTTAAGGAAATAGGATATGATACTTTACAAAAAGGTACATTATTTTCAGGAGATAAGATGGTCATTTACATAAAGATACATTAATTAAGGTAATGGGATATGATACTTTACATAAAAGCTCATTATTTTAGAAAATAAAATGGGGCAGTTGGTAGTAGTTAATGAGTATAATTCTCTTTTGGAGAGGCGCGCCCTTTCAACACGCGGATAAGTCTAATTAAGTTATATCAGGACGCACTGCCATAAAATATCAGAGGTAACAAAAACCCCAATGTTTATGTTTATTACGTAACAAGGACCTTTCAAACCTGACAATAATATGTCAAAAATTCAGTCTATAAATATACTTACATACTGTCTCAGTATTTTAGACTAAGTTCTTGTTAGCAGAAAATGAAACGCTAACAGATTGAGGGTTATAGAACTATTGATACATGGGGGAGAACTCCTCACACGTATGGTAGTTTTGAAATTAATGTGATTATCTCCATTGCCAATAAGCCTTGTGAGTCAGATCACCAATTTGTATCCTCTTGTTTCCTACTTGAATTTATTTCAGTCACCAAGATTCTACTGCGCATAATAATGAGGCGTATAAGAGGAAAAATAAAACCAGAGATAGCAGAAGAACAATGCGGATTCGTAGAAGGAAAATGCACAAGAAATGCCCTATATATAGTAAGAACATTAATGGAGAGTGACATAAAAGTGCAACAAGAACTATATCTGTGATTCATAGATTACAGCAGAACATTTGACAAGGTGAAGAATTCAGAGATAATAAAACTGCTAGAAGATCTTTACGTTGATGGGAAATATCTAGGAATAGTAAGAAATATGTATTGGAAACAAACGCTTGCGATGAGAGTTATAGAAATGGGTGTCAGACAAGGTTGTGTAATGTCACTGGATCTTTTCTCCGTGTATACAGAATACATTATGTGAAATATAGAAGATATGCCAGGAATAACAGTGGGGGGGGGGGGTGCAATATAAACAACTTGAGATATGCTGACGACACAGTACTGATCGCAGGAAGTGAATAGGAACTAAAAACCCTGTTAGATAAAGTAGTGAAAGAAAGTGAAAACAAACAGAAATAATGGTTGTATCGAAGAGACATACACCACCAAGATGCAACATAATAATTAACGACACAAAATTAGCACAAGTTGAAAAAGTGAAATATCTTGACACCCTGTTAACATCGGAAGGTAGATGCTCAAGTGAGATAAAGAGCCTTACAGCACAAGCCAAATCAGCATTCCAAAAAATGAGAGCCATTTTATGCAATGGAAGATTATCAATGCAGACCCGAATTTGACTGCTATATCGAATCTATTCTTTTTTATGTATGTGAAACATGGACTGTAAACCAAAAAAATCAAAACGAACTGCAGGCTACAGAAATGTGGTTTCTGAGAAGAATGATGAAAATACCATGGATAGCTAAAAAAAACTAATGCTGATGTTCTCATTGATGCTGGTGTTACAAGATCAACCATATCAAATATTAGGGGCAGACAGTCACGGTTTCTAGGGCATGTGCTGGGAAAAAAACAGCGTGAACACTTACTAACCACTGGAAAGATCAATGTAAGAAGAGATAAGGGACGACAAAGAGAAAAGTTGTAAATGGACTTGTATTGTGGCACAGTAGAAGCTCACCAACCGAGTTTATTGACAACACAAGAGACAGAGAGTCGCTGAGAAACATGATCGCCTACGCCATTTGGCATGGCACGTGATTCATTGATCTCTATTGTGAATACTCTTTCTTTCGTGTAACTTGCACGTTTTGTATGTAGTTTGTTTAATTATTGCATCTAGGCGAGCGGATGCTTTACTGCCAATCAAAATACATAAAATGTAAGTGGTTTATTATTTTATTTAACATTTCATATGAGAAATTAGAGTAACCAGCGAAACAATACAGGCATCAGTATAAAAGTTCTTTCCCATGTGCTGAATGTGGTTATATGCAACCAATAACTAATGCTCCTAACGTAACTCCATAACGTAACACAGACACATCCTGTAATACTGGGAGTCTATAAAACATAGTACTGTAAAGTCTCTAACACTTCACACTGACCAACTCACCTTCAAATACTAAGATCTAGTACTGTGATGTATGTAGCACTTCACACTGACCACCTCACCTCCAAATACTAAGATCTAGTAGTGTGATGTCTGTAGCACTTCACACTGACCACCTCACCTCCAAATACTAAGATCTAGTACTGTGATGTATGTAGCACTTCACACTGACCACCTCACCTCCAAATACTAAGATCTAGTACTGTGATGTCTGTAGCACTTCACACTGACCTCTTCACCTCCAAATACTAAGATCTAGTACTGTGATGTCTGTAGCACTTCACACTGACCTCTTCACCTCCAAATACTAAGATTGTGTACCGTGATGTCTGTAACACTTCACACTGACCACCTCACCTCCAAATACTAAAATCTAGTTCTGTGATGTCTGTAACACTTCACACTGACCACCTCACCTCCAAATACTAAGATCTAGCACTGTGATGTCTGTAGCATTTCACACTGACCACCTCACCTCCAAATACTAATATCTAGTACTGTGATGTCTGTAGCACTTCACACTGACCAACTCACCTCCAAATACTAAGATCTAGTACTGTGATGTCTGTAGCACTTCACACTGACCACCTCACCTCCAAATACTAATATCTAGTACTGTGATGTCTGTAGCACTTCACACTGACCACCTCTCCTCCAAATACTAAGATCTAGTACTGTGATGTCTGTAGCACTTCACACTGACCTCCTCACCTTAAATACTAAGATCTTGTACTGTGATGTCTCTAACACTTCACACTGATCCAGCCGCATTACTTGTTGACACTGAAGTCCTCACTAGAGCCAGCATCACAGGCATTTGTATATTGCTTAGTCTATTGGTGTCGGGACCCGAAATGGGTGCAAAAGATAGCAATACTGCTACATACTACGTATGTCAAAGAAGACTTTGGGGTGGAGTTTGCTGTCCCGTCCAATAAAAGAAGACATTGGGGGTAGGGTTTGCTGTTCCGTCCAATAGAAGAAGACTTTGGGGTGGAGTTTGCTGTCCTGTCCAATAGAAGAAGACATTGGGGTGGAGTTTGTTGCCCCATCCAATAGAGGGTCAACGTGATCCAGAAGCCATGATGAAGTTAGATCTGTCGGACTGAAAGTCGTAGATATCGCAGTTAAGCTGTAAGCCATGACACAACGCAATCAATTCTCCGGACTACATCCTGTTAATCTGTAGGAGTTTGAGAATGAATTCCGAAGAAGACGAATATAGTGCTGAAGAAGGCAAAGCTGAAATGGACCAGACAAATTGTGCGCATGTATGACTAGCGCATCCCAAAACAGATGTTATATGTTGATCCTCTTCACGGAAAACTATTGGCCATGGTTTGCTGAAGTAAAATCAACCTGTTATTCTTTCAACCGCGGACGTTAGTCTAATGTGGTTATATTAGAGCTTTATAACCATAAAAAATAGTGAAGGTCGCAGATCTGGTAATCCAGTCATCACGTCGTCCTGAGATTAAAAACGATTGACCAGTGAACAGAAGAAATTCTTCAAAAACGCACTCAAAGTTTCTAAAGAATTTTTACATCTACGTCACATCCTGAGAGTCTATAGCTGAGATTCGTCCAGTGTGGCGCAGCAGCACGGTGCTGACGACGCCGAGAAGCATTCAATATCAGAGGAACAGAGACATATGACACTCAAAATAACAGAACAACAAACACATATATATGTCTTTTGAGGACTACACGTTTCATAAATGTGATATTTCTATGCCAGAATTAGGTTTGTACGTCTTCTCCGCAAATACCAGCTAGAGATGCCACACAAGTCTGAGACTGTTGTCATCATCATCATCTGAGATGCCACACAAGTCTGAGACTGTTGTCATCATCATCATCTGAGATGCCACACAAGTCTGAGACTGTTGTCATCATCATCATCTGAGATGCCACACAAGTCTGAGACTGTTGTCATCATCATCATCTGAGATGCCACACAAGTCTGAGACTGTTGTCATCATCATCTGAGATGCCACACAAGTCTGAGACTGTTGTCATCATCATCATCTGAGATGCCACACAAGTCTGAGACTGTTGTCATCATCATCATCTGAGATGCCACACAAGTCTGAGACTGTTGTCATCATCATCATCTGAGATGCCACACAAGTCTGAGACTGTTGTCATCATCATCATCTGAGATGACACACAAGTCTGAGACTGTTGTCATCATCATCATCTGAGATGCCACACAAGTCTGAGACTGTTGTCATCATCATCATCTGAGATGCCACACAAGTCTGAGACTGTTGTCATCATCATCATCTGAGATGCCACACAAGTCTGAGACTGTTGTCATCATCATCATCTGAGATGCCACACAAGTCTGAAACTGTTGTCATCATCATCATCTGAGATGAAATAACGTGAGTCTGAAACTGTTGTCATCATTATCTGAGATGAAATAACGTGAGTCTGAAACTGTTGTCATCATTATCTGAGATGAAATAACGTGAGTCTGAAACTGTTGTCATCATTATCTGAGATGAAATAACGTGAGTCTGAAACTGTTGTCATCATCATCTGAGATGAAATAACGTGAGTCTGAAACTGTTGTCATCATCATCTGAGATGAAATAACGTGAGTCTGAAACTGTTGTCATCATCATCTGAGATGAAATAACGTGAGTCTGAAACTGTTGTCATCATCATCTGAGATGAAATAACGTGAGTCTGAAACTGTTGTCATCATCATCATCTGAGAGGAAATAGCGTGAGTCTGAAACTGTTGTCATCATCATCATCTGAGAGGAAATAGCGTGAGTCTGAAACTGTTGTCATCATCATCATCTGAGAGGAAATAACGTGAGTCTGAAACTGTTGTCATCATCATCTGAGATGAAATAACGTGAGTCTGAAACTGTTGTCATCATCATCTGAGATGAAATAACGTGAGTCTGAAACTGTTGTCATCATCATCATCTGAGAGGAAATAGCGTGAGTCTGAAACTGTTGTCATCATCATCATCTGAGAGGAAATAGCGTGAGTCTGAAACTGTTGTCATCATCATCATCTGAGATGAAATAACGTGAGTCTGAAAATGTTGTCATCATCATCATCTGAGAGGAAATAACGTGAGTCTGAAACTGTTGTCATCATCATCTGAGATGAAATAACGTGAGTCTGAAACTGTTGTCATCATCATCTGAGATGAAATAACGTGAGTCTGAAACTGTTGTCATCATCATCATCTGAGAGGAAATAGCGTGAGTCTGAAACTGTTGTCATCATCATCATCTGAGAGGAAATAGCGTGAGTCTGAAACTGTTGTCATCATCATCATCTGAGATGAAATAACGTGAGTCTGAAAATGTTGTCATCATCATCATCTGAGAGGAAATAGCGTGAGTCTGAAACTGTTGTCATCATCATCATCTGAGAGGAAATAACGTGAGTCTGAAACTGTTGTCATCATCATCATCTGAGAGGAAATAACGTGAGTCTGAAACTGTTGTCATCATCATCATCTGAGATGAAATAACGTGAGTCTGAAAATTTTGTCATCATCATCATCTGAGATGAAATAACGTGAGTCTGAAAATGTTGTTATTATTATCATCTGAGATGCAACAAGTCGGAAACTGTTAAGCTAAAACTATTAATATTGTTATTTCTACTTGTACCATGTATAGTCAGTCTACTGTAGTTTCTTGACATATCATCTCACAGATCTCCCCCACCCATGTGAAGTGGAGTCTTGTTGATATGACAGAAAGCTACATAGGGCCGCCCTCATTCAACCCCTCCTTACCTGAACAAAAAGGGGTGCAATGGGAACGCATTGCTCTAGGCGGACCCAGGGTTAGCAGATAACCAAGATCCCAAATGTACCTCCACGCGGTGCACCCTGGAAACTGAAATACAGCAGCTCGAGCTGATTCTGGCCAAATCATTTGGGGATCGTGTCCGAGAATGTGGAGGTAGCAGATGGAAAGAGATTTGACTGCACAAGAGACAGACAATATCTCCGACACCACCAGCATCACCACATATAACGACACTGTCGACATACAGTGAAGCAAGTCAGTCCAGTCCGAACATTGGAGGGGCGGCCAATGTAAAATGCACGTAAAGATAGATGCATGGCGAGAGACAAATATATTTCATACCGAGTACAATGAAACAATGAAAGGGCAGAACAGCGCTAGAGGGCAGCGCGAACTGCAAATAGAAAGTGAAAAGTCCCTAGGAAAGGGGAACTACAAGCTCCGTCAGCTCGAGACGAGCTTCTAGTTACCTGTGTTCCTTACAGGCAGAGACCCAGACCCATCCATTGGCGTTTGGTAAAGCAAGAAGACCTAACCCAACTCTAATGTCGAGCCTTCCTAAACCGGAAATATGCTCGCGAAGAGAAAGGGTTCCGTACTCGATGCGCTCAGGCACAAAAGGGACAACGATTTAGCCCTGGCCCAACTCTACTGTCAGGTTTTCCTACACCGGAAATACACTTGAAGAGAGAAAGGGTTCAGTACCTGATGGGCTCAGGCGCTATTGGGACAAGGACGCTCAGCTCGAGAACGCCTTGCTCTCAAACGCGTGGTGTGAGACTCGAACTTGGACAAGGGGAACACGATGTCGGTGAATGACACCTCGGCTAAGAGGGCGAAAGAGCCAGGGTCCAACTCCTCTGTTGAGTTCTTCCCCTTAAGGAACCAGGCTCACGGATGAGAAACGGTTCAGTACCCAATGGGCACAGGCACAGCACGTCCAATTACACGAGGCAAGTTCATAGACAGTGGAACACCTCGTTCGAGTCAGACGATAGCAAAAAATCGTCTGGGCGAAGAGTCTCCGCTACGCGTGCCTGGAGACAGATATAGAGGCTGTCACAGGCTAAGGGTAGCCCACCCGAATTGTCAAGGCATGCCGAAATCGGATGTGCTAGGCATACAAGGCGCATAACGGTGGCACAACGTAATCCCGCTCCCGGCGGAAATCGCACGAATATCCGTGATGGTTACAATGGAGCGAACGAAAAACAAACAATCAAACCTGAACAAAAAAAATGCACATAGAAAATAAAAACTACATCTCTCCTAATTCATGTAGATTGAAAGTGCTGACAAAAAAATGTTGATGTAATTGTGATTTAGTTGCTGTCGTTTACTCATCTTTATTTCGTAATCCATTATCTTCCACCGAAGGCAGATGTGTCGAACCATTGGCAGAAATATAACGGCGACACAACTCATTTTCATTCTCTTTACTGCGTCCTTCTTGAAATCTAGTAGGGCCATGGTCATGCTACAAGAAAGATCCAGCGGGAGTTTGAGAATGAACGTTGAAGAAGAAGAAGAGATATTCCATGAATGAAGACGAAGTGTGAAAGGAAACCAAGTTGAAGAAAACCCAGCAATTATATGTGGAAACCCAACATCTCAAGTTCAGAAGCTGTTGGTTATTGGACTCGTCTGAACGGCAACAATAAGCGAGATTAAGCAGACACCCTGGTCGACTGCTTCTGAAAAGGTCATCAGGGAAAAGGGAATAACCCAACATCTCAAGTTCAGAAGCTGTTGGTTATTGGACTCGTCTGAACGGCAACAATAAGCGAGATTAAGCAGACACCCTGGTCGACTGCTTCTGAAAAGGTCATCAGGGAAAAGGGAATAAACGCTGTTCTGTGAATAGTAGTATTATTGGCACGGCTAGGAACTGAAATCCGGTGGGGCCCGGGATATCGCTGTTTGATTGACAAGGACCCCGGAATGATTGATACGAGTTCTTATCGCGCGGGTAATCAAGCAGATGGAAGGAGAGCCGGGACAAAAAAATAGTGCACCGGTTGGACACAGCGCGTGTGAAAAGAGTCTGGACCGCGCGAGTGTTTGAATGTTTGGCAGACGGGAACCACAATAGTACCCGCAATCGTCTGATTACCCAGCACAAAGCGAGGGAGTTCGTGAAAGTTGTTAGTCGAGCTACGTTAAGTTTTTCAGTTCAGGCTCTTGTTATAGGCGTTCCAGTCCTGGCTCTACTACTGTGCGCAGGAATATGTTTAACAGGGATCGACCGTAGTATGGATTATTCATTCATCTGGCCTGCAGATGTTGTTACGAAGAAAATGTGCATTCGCGGTTTGAAACTGTTTTCCGAGTGTTCCAGAAATAGATGTTAGAAAATGAACTGTAAGAACGTTAACAGACAACATTTCTGAAAGATAACTTGGATTTGAAATGTGAAACTTGAAAGTTTCACGCAGTGCTAATTTAGATTCGGTACCGACATGCTTTGTGTCAGGTGACGTAATAGATTGTTCTACTGTAGGAATGTGAGTCAATCTAGGAATTATTCTGTGGTTGCGTGTGTTAAGCCAGGTCTTGATGTGTGCAATATTGGTTCCGTTGTTAGAACTCTCATTCGTCTCATAACAATATGGCATGCAATGAGCTCTACGACACATTTACCTGCAGAGTATTTTCCTGGATTCGTATAGAGAATAGTGCGAGAACGCTGGTGACTCTTATATGTTTATTTCATAGCGTATTTTGTTCTGAGTCTGTCAGAACTTGCCAGCCTATTAGGTCAACCATGTGTAGGGGTCTTGGTTACAACTTCACGGGCATGCCAAATCTTGTTGACCATCCTGACCAGGATGACGCGATACTACAGCTACAGACGTTCACCCCGTTGATTCAGTACAACTGCTCAAGTCGTCTCAAGTTTTTCCTCTGTTCAGTCTATGTTCCAATGTGTACAGAAAAAGTCATGTCCCCGATAGGACCATGCAAGCCTCTCTGTGAAAGCGTGCGTGACCGGTGTCAGCCAGTTTTACGCGAATTTGGCTACCCTTGGCCTGGAGCTTTGAACTGTTCAAAATTCCCTGAGGAGAACAACCACAAGACTATGTGCATGGAAGGCCCTAATGGAGAGCGTGATAAGCATTCCTTATCTCCCGCTAGACGGCCTAGTCATCCAGATCACACCACAGACTCGTTTCCAACTAGCGTTGATCAGGAACATTTTTCAGAGACAAAGTTCCCTGATTTCCCCAAACATAACACGAAGCCATGCATGCAGCTTGGATACAGGAATTTCATAAAGTACACCTACGTCAACAGAACTGACCGATGTGCTTTACTGTGTGGTCAGAACGATGTTTTTACTGACGACAACAAATATTTTGCCAATATCTGGATGTCCGTTTGGGCTGGTCTTTGCTTCCTATCAACTCTATTTACTGTTCTAACATTTATGATTGACCGCCACCGGTTCCACTACCCAGAACGGTCCATCATCCTAATGGCTTTATGCTACAACATTTCAAGCATCGCTTATATTGTTCGACTTATTGCAGGACGCAACAATATTGCTTGTAATACAGAAAGCCAGAGTGGGTTAAGCATTCTCACACAAGAGGGCCTAGAAAACACAGAATGTGCTGCAGTGTTCTTGATGTTGTACTTTTTTGGAACTGCCAGTTCCGTTTGGTGGGTCATACTTGCCTTCACCTGGTTCTTGGCAGTTGGTCGCAAGTGGAGCCACGAAGCTATACAAGTACATTGTAATTACTACCACTTAATCGCCTGGACAATCCCGGCGATTCAGACAATCGTTATTCTTGTCATGAGAGTGGTTGACGCTGATGAACTCAATGGTGTATGCTATGTAGGCAACCAGGACGCGTCGACACTCATGGGCTTTGTTATAGCTCCACTTCTGTTTTATCTCGCTTTGGGATCATTCTTTCTCGTGGTGGGATTCGTATCCCTCTTCAGCTCCCTGGAGACATCTTGTCGGACTTCTTACAGAAATAATAGTGGTAACAGTGCGAGCGTGGGCGTAACTGCTGGTAGGGAGAACAGAATCGAAGCTCTGATGGTCAGGATAGGCATATTCTCAGTGTTATATACAATCCCAGCAGTTTGTGTAATAGGATGTCTATTGTATGAGTTCAATTCCAGAGCGGAATGGTACTTCGTAGGATCTGAAGCTTTGCCCAATACAGAGATTTTTATGTTAAGACTATTTATGTCCCTTGTTGTAGGAATTACCAGTGGTATGTGGGCATGGTCGGCTCAAACAGTGGGTTCATGGAAAAATCAGTTTAAAAAAGTGTTTTCCCCAAAACGTGATAGAAAAGGAATTATTTACGCAGTTCCGGTCCGACACTATCATCAAGTGCCGGCGAAAGTTGACAAAACATCATCATCATCATCATCGAAGGCTATTAGAACGGATAAATATAAACAAAGGAAATCTAACAGTGAAACCATCGTTTAATATGTCATGTCTGCCGTGGAATTGTTCACTGTGCTAAATCGTCAGTTTCAACATTGACAACTGTACGTCGCAAGTAATAATATCAAGTTTCTTAACATTGACAACTGTACGTCGAAGGTCATAATATCAAGTTTCCTAACATTGACAGATGTACGTCGCAGGTCATATCAAGTTTCTTAACATTGACAGCTGTACGTCGAAGGTCATAATATCAAGTTTCCTAACATTGACAGATGTACGTCGCAGGCCATATCAAGTTTTATTAACATTGACAGATGTACGTCGCAGGCCATATCAAGTTTTATTAACATTGACAGCTGTACGTCGAAGGTCATAATATCAAGTTTCCTAACATTGACAGCTGTACGCCGCAGGTCATATAAAATGTCAGCGTATTTTGCAATAACTACAGAGTACATTGGAATGTCACTGTATAGTTCGATTCTTCTAACACAGAAACTAATGTGAGACACACAACATCGGAACTATCAGCAGGGGTGTTCATCCATCTGTCTACCGGAACAATACGTTCTTGTTCGCTTCAGTAATTCTGTTCCGTCCCCTTTATTGACGTATCCAATAATATTCCTGCGTCATTAAGGTCTTCATCACATATTTCGCAGGAGATAACGTCACTGTAGAACATGTTTCTAGAACATCTTGATCACAGATTTCACAGAAGTTAATGACACGGTTGAACATGTTTCTAGATAATTGAACAAATACAGAACTGATAGACTGTTGATATTTTCAGTTACTTGTATGTTTTCGAAAGTAGCTTCCAGGGAAATTTATTGTTTAATATGTTGATTTATTGTTTATGTATAAGCTAGATCAATCCAAATATATACTTGATTCATCATATCTATCTTTTTGTTATTTAAGTCTTTTTTGACTTGAATTCTTATCTGACAGTATTACCTGACAGTATCACGTGACAGCATTGCAATATCTGAAAGTACTATTATGTATCATCATCATCAAGTGCCGTCTCCGCAACGAAGGTTGGCTGCAACGTATCTCCAACATCTCCTGTCTCTTGTCTTGGTGGTGCACTCTGCTAGACTGTAACCTGTCCATCGTGTAATGCTACTCTCCCACTTGTATCTCTGCCTACCTCTTGCTCGCTTCCCTTTGACTTTACCCTCAAGTAAGGTCTTCAATAGGCTGTCATGTCTTTTAATGTGTCCAAAGTATTTTATTTGCCTGATCTTTATTTCTCTTAGTAGTTCTTTCTTCATACTAAGTGTCTTTAGCACCTCTTTATTTGTTTTCTTCTCTTTCCATGATGTTCTCCCTATTCTTCTATATACCCACATCTCAAAGGCATCAATTTTGTCTTATAATTGTTTATTTAGTGTCCATGTTTCTGAGCCATACATTAATATGGAATAGATGTATTATTTTATAATTCTCATTTTTAACTTGTTTGTAATTTGTTTAGATATTAATATAGAATTAATATTATGTATAGAATATGATATATGCATAATTTATTTGCTGACTGACTAATTTTTTAATTTGCTGATTGTTCATTCCCTGACTAATTTTTTATTTGCTGAATCAAGTTAGTTTATTTACTGACCCACAAATTAGTTTATTTTACGAATCACCATTTTACGGACCAATAATGGTTTACTGACTCCCTGATAATTGTTTTGCAGACTTGTCTATAACTGATATACAGACACACCAATAGTTCACATACTGAATCACCAATAATTCATGTAATGATTCACTAGTAATTTTGTTAATGTCTTACGAATAATTCATTTAATGACTCATCAATAATTCATTAACTGACTTACCAATAATTCATTTAATGACTCATCAATAATTCATTAACTGACTTACCAATAATTCATTTAATGACTCATCAATAATTCATTTAATGACTCATCAATAATTCATTTAATGACTCATCAATAATTCATTTAATGACTCATCAATAATTCATTTAATGACTCATCAATAATTTATTTAATGACTCATCAATAATTCATTTAATGACTCATCAATAATTTATTTAATGACTCATCAATAAGTTAGCTATCCATTTAGTGCTATGCATCACCATCTCAGCAGCAGAGATGAAGTATCAGCAGCAGCAGATGTTAATGGTCGTCAGCCGGGATGTAGATATGGCCGTCAGCCGGGATGTAGATATGGTCGTCAGCCGGGATGTAGATATGGTCGTCAGCCGTGATGTAGATATGGTCGTCAGCCGGGATGTAGATATGGTCGTCAGCCGGGATGTAGATATGGTCGTCAGCTGGGATGTAGATATGGTCGTCAGCCGGGATGTAGATATGGCCGTCGTAAAGATGTGTGTGTGTGGTGATTGCCAGTTGATATACTGGTATGTGTGAATGTGTGTGTTGTGACTGCTAGTTGATATACGTGTGAATGTGTGTGTTGTGGTTGCCAGTTCATATGTGTGTGTTGTGATTGCCAGTTGATATGTGTGTGTTGTGGTTGCCAGTTCATATGTGTGTGTTGTTATTGCCAGTTGATATATATATGTGAATGTGTGTGATGATTGCCAGTTGATATATGTGTGAATGTGTGTGATTATTGTCAGTTGTTATATGTGTGAATGTGTGTGATGATTGTCAGTTGATATGTGTTAATGTGTGTGGTGATAGCCAGTTTGATATGTATGAATGTGAGTGTTATGATTGCCAGTTAATATGTGTGTGTTCTGATTGCCGGTTGATATGTGTGTGTTGTAATTGCTAGTTGATATATGTATGAATGTGTTTGTTGTGATTGCCAGTTTATATGTGGGAATGTGTGTGGTGATTGCCAGTTGATATATGTGTGAATGTGTGTGGTGATTGCCAGTTTGATATGTGTGTGTGGTGATTTGCCAGTTTGATATATGTGTGAATGTGTGTGGTGATTGCCAGTTTAATATGTGTGTGAGGTGATTGCCAGTTTGATATGTGTGTGTGATGATTGCCAGTTGATATATGTGGGAATGTGTGTGATGATTGCCAGTTGATATATGTGTGTGGTGATTGCCAGTTGATATATGTGTGGTGATTGCCAGTTGATATATGTGTGTGGTGATTGCCAGTTGATATATGTGTGTGGTGATTGCCAGTTGATATATGTGTGTGGTGATTGCCAGTTGATATATGTGTGTGGTGATTGCCAGTTGATATATGTGTGAATGTGTGTGGTGATTGCCAGTTTAATATGTGTGTGAGGTGATTGCCAGTTTGATATGTGTGTGTGATGATTGCCAGTTGATATATGTGGGAATGTGTGTGATGATTGCCAGTTGATATATGTGTGTGGTGATTGCCAGTTGATATATGTGTGGTGATTGCCAGTTGATATATGTGTGTGGTGATTGCCAGTTGATATATGTGTGTGGTGATTGCCAGTTGATATATGTGTGTGGTGATTGCCAGTTGATATATATGTGTGGTAATTTGCCAGTTGATATATGTGTGTGGTAATTTGCCAGTTGATATATGTGTGTGGTAATTTGCCAGTTGATATATGTGTGTGGTAATTTGCCAGTTGATATATGTGTGTGGTAATTTGCCAGTTGATATATGTGTGTGGTGATTGCCAGTTGATATATGTGTGTGGTGATTGCCAGTTGATATATGTGTGTGGTGATTGCCAGTTGATATATGTGTGTGTGATGATTGCCAGTTGATATATGTGTGAATGTGTGTCCCAATTGTCAGTTAATATGTGTGTAGAAGGCTGCTATGATATCCCCCACCCCACAAGCCCGGTTGCCCCTTCACCCCATAAAAAATGCAAATCATGGTTATAGAGTTGTTTGTCGTTACCGTATTACTATTCTATGTTCCTAGATTTGAGAAATACCACACGTACAGGGGCGTAGATACTCATTCGCTAAGGAGGAGGTGCTACCTAAATAGTGATCTCCTTGTGTTAGCTGGCAACTCTAAAAAGATTTCATGAGATTGTTTGTGTCAATCGTTAAAATGAAATAGGGAGAAAGGGGAGGGGGGATCAGATTTTCTGGCATGTATCCTAGTCATAAATTAAGTGATGTGATAGGTTAAAGGTCGGTTGGGGGGAGGGGGAGGGTGTGTTCAGATACCTCTGTCTACAGGTTTGAAGGCGTAATTGTCAGATAGTATTGTTCTACAACGCGTGAGTGCACAGTTACTGATAGATAGTCTGTCAACAAACAGCTGGAGTACCGCGCGCTTTCACATCGATATCTCACAACAAACAGCTGGAGTACCGCGCGCTTTCACATCGATATCTCACAACAAACAGCTGGAGTACCGCGCGCTTTCACATCGATATCTCACAACAAACAGCTGGAGTACCGCGCGCTTTCACATCGATATCGTCACAACGACACTGCTAATCAATATATTATGTCCATCCATTTCTAATCAGACGTTGGGTTAAATGCATCAACCTTTTTTTGTTAGCTTTCATTTAATGGACTGGATGTTGAACATTTGATCGCAGAAGAAGACGAATAATCTTGAATGTATGGCTGTATATCTTCCGTTCACCTGTTTATTATTTAGAGATTGATGTACATGGAGAAATATGATTGCCAACGCCTTTCGGGACGGCACTTGATAATGATGACTGTTTATCTTCCGTTCACCTGTTTGTTACTCTTATCTACTTCCTTCTTATTTTGTTGACATCATTCTTTTTATTTTTCTGCATATATTTTTGTCGTATGATGATGGTGATGATGCTGATGGTTATGATGATGATGGTGGTGATATTGATAATGATAGTGATTGTAGTGATGATGATGGCGATGATGATAAGGATAATGATGGTGATGTTAGTGATGTTAATGGTGATGGTGGTGATTATGATAATGGTGGTGATGATGATGTTGATGGTGATAATGGTGGTTTCTTGATTAGAAACTAGCTTCACAGCACGTAGGATATTTCCATAAGTGATCCGCCCTCCGTTCCAGCAGCCATCCCAGTGAATGTAGACTCATAGTTCCGGTCAGGTGTTGATTGTGTGATCTTCGGGACTTTCAAAAAAAATACTTTTCCTTGCCTCACCTCTAGATACCCCTATTTCTAACATTCTCTGTATGTGTACGTTCTCAGCCTCATTGACATCATCTTCAATTGAAATGAATTTATTACTGCCTTGATCAAGTCTTCTTTATCTCTTCTCAGCTATGTGCCGTCTATCGCCGCATTGCCTGCCAATAAGTCAGCTCTCTAGTTTCCTCTGACATCAGCATGACCAGGGCAGTATATCCATGTAATTCTCTGGACAAATGAGTTGTTCAATAAGTCCCACCATTCTTTTCTTAGCATGTACTTTTCTATCTTGCGCAGCATGCTTTGAGAGTCTGTGAGTATTACCGAGTGTGTTGATGTATCAGTTATCAACCAATGTGCTGCTGTAACTCTTTTTGTGTGTGTTTCTGTTAACGGAGCCATCTGTGTATATAATTATGTTTTGTGGTTTCGAGTGTAGTTGGGCGAGTTCTTGCAATGTATCCTTGACTCTGACACCCATCAATTTTCGACACGCTTTATCTAGTTGTATTATTACTTTAGTCAGTGATTTCTTCTCAGTGTCTACCTCCACCCATTCACTTCCCTTTTCCTATATCTTCAAATTCACATACTTTTTGCAGTGTGTCTTCAGTCTCTGCCACTCTTTATTCGTTTTCCCTTTACTCATCTAGACTTTGGTGTAGTGGGTGGTGGTTGTATTCGGTCGCTTTAAGGTACGACCTAACTTGTATTACCTGATGTCGCACTCTAATGCCGGGGAGTTAATGGTGGTGATGATTAATAGTGATTATCAATATGTCGCCTAAATCTGACAGGGAGCAAAGAATAGCAACACAGTTTACCATCCGTGCGTATCTTCAGAGGTGACTAAGGAGGTTTTGGTGTGGAGTTGGCGGTCCCATCCCAGTATTTGTATAACTACACCTACTATAACAGTATATATATTCTCACGGTCTTTCAAGAGGCAGTCAAGACTGTCATAACACTCAATAGAAAGTGCAGGAAACACAGCCCCGTAAGCGTGGATGCCGAGGTCAAGGCACTAATCTGCGAGAATACAAATGACACAGATGTTGTGAAGTACACGGGCGTGGTGGGCATCCGTCACCACCGATGCGCATGGGCCTTTACTGCTAGATGAAAAGGAAGAACAGTGCACGAAGCCAGTGGTGCCTTTACCGCAACAACAAGTAGTCTAACAATGGAAGTATTCGCAGTAACGCAGGCACTTAACTGGCTGGAATCGCATGCCTATTCCCATGCGTGCATACAATATGATTCAGAAAGTAAAAACAGGTGACGTACGTAGGGAATGGGCGGAGTCATTCTACAGAGCAAAAACGCGGACATCACTACGAAAACTCAAGCTTATTTTTGGTCCCCGGACACATGGGTGTGGAGGCAAACGAACGAGCCGACCAATTAGCTAGTCTCGCCACCACAACAGACGGTCAGCCTACAGACCGAACAGACATACTCATTGCTCTTCGTGAATCCTCATGATCAGAGGATTTTGAGATGAATGAGCATGAGTCAATATGGAGAATGCGCGAATTGGGAGTGAGGATGGGCGTGGCCCGTAGAGAACCTTGACAAAGATTTAAAAAAGAGCAGTGAACAACATAGAACCGAAACCATCAGCCGTTATACCCTGAGAGATTTACTGAAGCGGAGATCCGAGCACTTATGGACGTGTCCGGTGTGCGAAGAAGATAATCAACAGACCTAATACTAATACCTAATCCCAGTTTTTGGCTAAAGTGACTTAGAAGCCATGCTGACGTTGGATATGTCAGACCGAAAGGTGCAGATATTGCATCAATGCTGTAAACCTTATAACACAACACATTTCGTTCTCCAGAGCACATCCTGCTTCTTCTTCTTTCGTTTACTTGAAACATGCCCATATCTGTAAAATTGTCTTCTGAATGAAAATCACTTTCTTTTGTAGTTCACACAGTGCCCATAGAACTTTGATTCCAGTGTTGTTTGCTCTGGCCAATATGTCTGCCTCAGCGTTTCATACTCAGAACACTCTTGAAGTATATGTTTGACACTCTATGAGGCCTATCCATATGTACATATGGCTTTGTTGCCAATCTTGAATTTTGTGTACAAGTGACTGCGGAGTCAGCTGTGTACCGTTCTGAGACGTAGAATTATAACTTGTTCTGATCTGTTCATAATATGATAGTCATCTTGTGTTGGTGTTTGTGGCTTTGTTATTGACTAGATCATCTGTTTTTTCTGATGGTAGGTGATTGGTATATCTGGTTGGTCTTCGGCAGCACCTTCCTTAGCCATTTGGTCTGCTTTTTCATTTCCTGGTATTCCACAGTGAGAGGGTATCCACTGCATGGTTACCCTATACTGGTAAGACTATTCGCTAAGTAGTTTTTTCAAGTCTGTTAGTTTTCCAGACTGGAGAGCTTGAAGCACTGACCATGCATCTGTCAGGAATACCACAGGCTGTAGGCCAGTGCTGGAGTTCAGCAGTTTTTTTAGTTACCACCTTAATTGCCTGGATTTCTGCATCATAGTTAGTGCAGAATTTCCCTGTTGGTGTTCTGATTGTATCTCTAGGCTTGTGTATATATACACCTGCACCTCCATTCCTCACTGCATTCTGTTCTGACCAATCTGTATATATTCTGATCATATGACTTGTGGATATTCATCGTCCAGGAAACTGAGGGTGACTTTCCTTTGCTGCACACTGTTCTGTTTGTTCTCGCTTAGTATTCCTTTCACGTGGGTCTGAATGTATTTTGGAATTCCATGCCTTTCACTCCAAGAGGGTTTGTTCTGGTACAGACCTTAAGGGGCTGTCAACTTTAGGTAGGTCAGTACGTTGTCTACGGAGTTGTTTAGCGTGGTGGATAAAACTGCTTCTTTTCAGTCGCCCCATTGTTAGATGTTGGAATCTCTCCTACATTGGATGACTTGGCATACATTGAAACTTTTCTGCTTGCACCTTACCTTTGTGTCTCTGCGTTCGCGAAGTGTTTGCATTCTCCAAATTTTCCACAACTTTACTATGGGTGTTGATTTCATTGCTCCCAGCATTATCCGAGGCGCCTGGTTTCGCACTTTATCTGGATCCTGTAATGCGGTGTTTTATGCAGGACACCGCGCAGCTGAATCATATTCCAGGTGTCTTTTTATGCCTTGCTGGTAAACATTATGGAGTATATTCCCAATGGCTTCCCATGCGGTTCGACTTAGTTTTCTCAGGATAGCTAGCTTCCTCCTGACTTTTTCTTCTGCTTTGTTTATGTGTTGCTTCCATGTCAGCTTATGTAAAAGTAACTCCGATGTATGTGGGTTGTCTTTTTTTCAAAAGTTCTCCATCTATCTTGATAACACCGGTTTTTTGTTTTGGTGGGAGGGTAAATAGTGTAGTGCTGCACTTATCTGTGTTAACGCTGACACACCATCTATTTGCCCATAGGTTTAAGGCATCAATAGCTCTTTGCATTTGTTTAGTGACCACTGTCGCGTGGTCAAGAAAAGTGTTGGTGACAAGACTCCTTCGTGGGAGAATCCATGACGCAGTAGGACTTTTTTGCGCTTGTAACAATCCAATTGTATTAGTCTCGTCTATTATGCAGGTAAGCTTTTTACCCTTTTGTAAATTCTTGAGTTAATCCTGCAATTTCTTTAAGAGTCCTTCTTTCCAAACCTTTTCATATGCTTACCCGAGGTTTATCCATGCTGCTAGTACCAGTTTCTTATCTTGGAAGGTGTCCTCAATCTCTTGGGAGAGGTAGGTTGTCTGATCTTCAGTAGAGTAGCACTATCTGAAGCCTGCATTATTGCCTCCCTCCATGCCTGCGGAACATTACATGTTGTCCAGCTTGTGTTGAAGATCAACAGTAGCTTTGCTCTTGCTGCAATTCCCAGGTTTTTAATCATTTTATTGGACACTCCATCAGCTCCAGGGAAATTTTCCTTTTCAATTTGGAAATTGCATGCTCCAATTCTTTTATTGTGATGCCTCCATGACTTCAGGTATAGTTTCGCCTTGTGCAATGTTTTGCTGGTTCTCTCGAACCTCCTATTGTTTGTCTGGGCTAAATGTGATGTTACCATCTGCAAAGTAATCATCTGCACGTTTACCTGTTACAATATTTCTATCCTTGTAAAGTGTGATCCTTGTATTTCTCCCTGTACCTTCATCATTTAGTCGTTTTACCAATTTCCATAATTTCGTAGTGTTTCTTTCAAGGTTCAGCGATACTGCTTTTTCTGTCCAGCTGCTTCGTCTGGCTTATAACTTGGTTCTTTGAAATTTAGCCTTTGTTTTCTAGTATCTGTTGTGGTGTTCTTGACTAGGTCTGTTCTCTGCCTGCTGTCCTGATGTTTCCATCTCAATGTGCTGCTCCTCCAGTTCATCATTCCAATAGGGTTTGCAATTTTTGCGTGCCGCTCTTTGTAAGATTTTACTTCCAGCATGTATTGATTCATTCATTTTCCTTTAACGCTGAAGTTAGCGCAGAGGTCAGATCTTTCCAATTATGTCCATTCAAAGCTATTCAGTGCAGTTCTTGAATATTATGAATATTAACAGCATGTATACATCTATTAAATTGACTCATTACTCTATTGATGTCTTTGTCCAGGTTTATGTCCTTAACTTATTATTATTGACATCTTTAGTAGATTCTTACAACACTCATAGTATTTATAGCTTTTACTATCTTTTCTCCTTATCGGGCCCTGATAGCTCAAGGCCAGTTCCTTACGTTAAATGGGTTCATATGGATTAGCGGATTGACTTAATGTTACACAGTTTTCCCCATATTTACTCAACACAATCCATCTCAGAATAACATTATACTGAGTGTCTAGAGTAGTACCCATGGCACATAACTCCGTATCTCCAATAATAATCCTCAGTGTGCTTATAAAAAGGACGTCGCGTTTTGGTAGCGAACCCTCCACCTTCTAAATACACGGCAAATAACTAAACCACCAAGATCTCATTAAGGTAAACCAACGCGAATTCTGCTTAATATAGTATAGGACTGCAAAGTCATTCTTAAGTGATTATATATTATAACCATTAAGTCATTATATTTTCCACAGTAGAACTAACCAATAATAAAGCTATAATTATGAAGAAATTATAGCTTCCAAGCAGAACCAACCAATCAATCACAAGATACAACCAATCAATCACAAAGCTACAACCAACCAATCACAGAGCTACAATTATTAAGAAGTTATATTTTCCACGAAGAACCAAGCAGAAATCTGTAATTAATGTTCTGTCTTCTTCTGAGGCTACTCTTAAAATTCAGCTGACGGGAATTGAACCAGGTCTGTTCTAACAGCACCGAATCGCTTTGCAACACAAGTAAACAGGTTTTCCGTACTTGACCAACCACATCCCCAAAAAAAGATGTGGCGCGGTCAAGACTTTCAGCCTGTGTTCTCAAGTCACTGAGAACAGACCAATCGAAAATAATAATATAATATCTGTATTTGTATAATATTTGTATAAGATATTATTTGAAGCAACATTGTTCTGTCTCTATGTTATTTATGTTTACAAGAAGGTCTTTAGGTCATTGTGTACGAATATGCATGTTCTGTGTTTGTGTTCCTGAGGATACTTTAATACTTGTACGGGATGTTCGTTAATGTTGTAATAGTCCTTGTTTCGATTGGTCTGTTCTCAGTGACTTGAGTACACAGGCTGAAAGTCTTGACCGCGCCACATCTTTTTTTGGGGATGTGGTTGGTCAAGTACGGAAAACCTGTTTACTTGTGTTGCAAAGCGATTCGGTGCTGCTAGAAACAGACCTGGTTCAATTCCCGTCAGCTGTAAGAATTATTTTCATTTATCCTCATGCTTCCTACTTGAATTTATTCTTAAAATCCTGCAGATTAGCAGGATATTGTGCAGAGAATGGCACCCGTTCAATAATGGTTTACAGTCTGGTTGAGATATCTGCGTATTTCGGACCATCTTCTTCTGCGTTCGTTCTGTTGCAGATATGTAGTACAGAGAACGAAACGCGTTGTGTCATGGTTTACAGAAATATCTGCGCCTTTCGGCCTGACACATTCGACTTCAGCACGGCTTTGGGTCACTGATCCTATATGTGACAGGACAGTCAACTCTGCCCCATAACCTCTTATGACATGCATGGAAGGTGAACAGTGTTGCTATTTTTTTGCTCCCCACTCGGGCCACGGAAACACACTGGCAGTATTTCGGTCTGACAGATTCGACTACAGAATGACATTGGATCACTTTGACCTTTATGAGCCGAGGCAGCTATTTTTCCACACCTCCTCCCACAAAGAAGTTCTTTTTTGCCTATCATATGCTTGATGGGTAATAGTGTCGGTAGTCTATGGTCCCTTTTTCGGGCCGCAGCAACACATGGTCGAGTTTCAGTATTAAGAAATGCTATTTTTCACTTAGGGAGATGTCATGTCATGTGACGTATTCCTTCCAGAACGTTGTCTTCCCAATGTACTCTCTGAATCTCTGTCTTGGGCGATGTGGCTTGAATTTTCTAGCGATGTATTATGTTATCTTTAATATCGTCAGTCCATCGTCTTCTTGGTCTGCCTTTTCTCCTCTCCCAGGTACTCCTCCCTCCATTATGTGTCTCTCTAAACAGTTGTGTCTCTTTATATGATCAAACAGGCGTAGTTTTATTTTTGTTATTGTGTTTAGTAACCAACACTCTGGAATATTCAATGTGTTTATCATGTCTGAGTTTCTGATTTTATCCTTCCATGATATTCTAAGTATCTTCCTGTAGCATTTCAGCTCGAAGGCGTTGATCTTCTTTGCCGCTGTTTTACTTAGGATCCATGTTTCACAGCCGTATGTTGCAACCGGAAAAATAAAAGTTCGTAACATAAGCACTTTAGGGAGATATGTATAGGAAACTTGGGTAATAACATCCGTGAAAGGCATAGAACACCCGAGTATTGCCACAGCCGGACGTGGGAGCAAAAACTAGTGCCTTACCTACCATGTACGTGTTAAGAGGCGACTAAGGAGGTTTTTGGGTGAAGTTGGTTGTTTCATCATAGAATTTCAAGTGACACAGAAGCCATGCAAAGCTAAAGATAACACATCAAAAAACGAACACTTCCTTCAAAACTAAAGATAACACATCAACAAACTAACGCTTCCTTCAAAACTCAATATAACACATCAGTAAACAAACAGTTAGTCAAAACTCAAGGAAACACAGCAAACATTCCCTTTAAAATGCAAGAAAATACAATCAACAATAATTTTAAAACTCAAGATAATACAACATCAGCAGTCACTTCACAATGCAAGATAGCACATCAATAAACTAACCGTCACTTCAGAAAACAACAAGCACCCATTCAAAATTCAATATAACACATCAACAAACAGTCACTTTAAAACTCAATATAACACATCAATAAACAGTCACCTCAAAACACAAGATAACACACCAACAAACAGTCACTTTAAAACTCAAGAAAACACAACAAACACCCCTTCAAAACACAAGATAACACATCAATAAACAAACACCCCTTCAAAACACAAGATAACACATCAACAAACAGTCACTTCAAAACACAAGATAACACAACAAACACCCCTTCAAAACACAAGATAACACATCAATAAACAAACACCCCTTCAAAACACAAGATAACACATCAATAAACAAACACCCCTTCAAAACACAAGATAACACATCAACAAACAGTCACTTCAAAACACAAGATAACACAACAAACACCCCTTCAAAACACAAGATAACACATCAATAAACAAACACCCCTTCAAAACACAAGATAACACATCAACAAACAGTCACTTCAAAACACAAGATAACACATCAACAAACTACCCTTAATATGAAATATGGTTTTCGTGACACAGCTGGTACCCCAAATCTCAGTTAAGGCGTCAGGACCCCACCCGTGGCCCTTCTACAGGACAACCTCTATTACAAGTAGCCCCCTTACACTAGACATGCATCCATAAATCTCTCGTCTGTCAGAAGAGAGGTCGGGCGTGAATAGCTTCCAATTCCCGTCCGGTATGCTTTTCAATTCTACATAGACACAGCAGTTCCCATTCCTGGCTGGGTCTAGTGCCTAAGACAACCCGTTCTATTATTTTTTCTGCCTTGTTTCTCTCAGGCCTTACCTATCTTTTGTTTTCTTTTCAATCGGTTAACACACATGCTTCACACACAAACACTCACACCCTTCTCCGCTGCTTTCCGTCTTTAAGGCAAGACAGTATTTACAGTACAGAAATTTGTACCGTGTCTTAGTCTTTCATTTGAGTAGACCTCTCTCTTTTTTTATGCTGCTGAAGTCGCACAAGTGGGCAACGTTTTTCAGCCGGCAGTACGGAATAAACACTTTATCCGGGTGCTTAAGGCTGAAAAGGTTTCTCGCTCTTGTGTCGCCGGGCCCGAGAGGGGAGCAAAGAATATCATCACTATTTACCTTCCATGCATGTCGTAAAAGGCGACTAAGGAGGTAATGGGATGGAGTTAGCTGCCACATCCCATATAGAGTTAGCGATCCAAAGCCATGATTTAGTCGGATGTGTCAGACCGAAAAACGCAAATATCGCAGCAGTGATGTAAATCATGACAATGCACATCCCCTCTCCTAACTACATCCAGCCAATCTGTAGAGTTTGAGAACGAACGCAGTAGAAAAAAAGATTCCTTAGTATAAGATATAGTCTTTTCTGTTCTCGGAAACCTACATATACTTCATTTAGATAAACTCATGGGAGTAAGTACATATTTAGATAAACTCATGGGAGTAAGTACATATTTAGATAAACTCATGGGAGTCAGTACATATACTACATTTAGATAAACCTATGGGAGTCAGTGGATATACTATATTTAGATAAACCTATATGAGTCAGTGCACATACTGTACTACATTTAGATAAAGTTATGGGAGTCAGTGCATATACTACATTTAGATAAACTCATCCCGTCGAAGACGGATGTGTCGGACCACTGGCGCAAATAAAACGGAGACAACGCATTTCCATTTTCTGGACTACATCCTACTGGAAATCTAATAGGACCATTGTCCTGCTACAAGAGTTTCAACTGGAGTTTGAGAATGAACGCTGAAGAAGAAGATAAACTCATGGGTTGGAAGAAATGGGTTGACGGGGGATGAGGCCCGGAGACCATATATATTTGGTCCCCTGTACTAATGTGAACATTTAGAAAATAATTGTCTTTCTTATTTTTCCTCCTAACTTTCAATAGTCAGGCTTAGTTGCGGCAAGGCACAGGGCGCGTTTGTGATGGCTAAGGTACCGGACTCATACCCCACCGTAGCCAATTGTGCAGCTGGACCGCTTAGAAAGCAATGGCAAACTACTGCATGTATTTATATCGTCAATAAAATCACTACAGCCAACACAAAAATGCTGTGTTGATGGCTACATCCTGAATAGGATATGCTACCAATTTACTTTCAGTTTGTCGGGATACCGGGAGACAAGAAGAACAGCACTGATAACCTACAATGCATGCCATAAGAAGCGACTAGGGAGGTTATGGGGTGGAATTGGATGTCCCATCCCATGTAAGATTAAAGTGACGTTTAAAACATGCTGAAGTCAAATATGTCAGGTCGAAAGGCGCAATTAGAGCAGCAAATCTTTAATTAATAGCATAACACATTACGTTTTCCGGACTACATCATGCTAATCAGTGGGAGTGTGAGAACCAACACAGAAGTAGAATTTACGGCTCCAATGATTTCTTTGCTGCGATATCTGCGTAATCTGTAGTCACGAGGGCGCTTTGGCCCCTTTATCCAATTGTTCTCCTCCAGGTTGTCTTTGGTCTTTCAACTCTCCTCTTTTTCTGCAGATTCCAGTTCAGTGCCTGTCTAGTTATGCTGCCTGGAGTTTTTCTGAGAGTGTGTCACATCCATCCCCATTTCTACTTGTTATTTAGTCTCCATCACCGAAGTAAGTCGGATGTGTTGGACCATTGACAACACATGAGATGGAGACACATCGCATTTTCGTTCTCTGGACTATATCCTGCTGGAAATATACTGGGAAAATCCTGATACAGGAGATATCTAACGGGAATTTGAGAATGAATGTAAAAAAAATTGTCTCCGCTGGGAAATTACGTGTTCTGTTCTACAACTCATCATTGATATCAACTCTAGCACTGATGCATTCTCTCCTCCACACGTCAACATTTGATATCAACTCTAGCACTGATGCATTCTCTCCTCCACACGTCAACATTTGATATCAACTCTAGCACTGATGCATTCTCTCCTCCACACGTCAACATTTGATATCAACTCTAGCACTGATGCATTCTCTCCTCCACACGTCAACATTTGATATCAACTCTAGCACTGATGCATTCTCTCTTCCACACGTCAACATTTGATATCAACTCTAGCACTGGTGCATTCTCTCCTCCACACGTCAACATTTGATATCAACTCTAGCACTGATGCATTCTCTCCTCCACACGTCAACATTTGATATCATCTCTAGCACTGATGCATTCTCTCCTCCACACGTCAACATTTGATATCAACTCTAGCACTGGTGCATTCTCTCCTCCACAAGTCAACATTTGATATCAACTCTAGCACTGGTGCATTCTCTCCTCCACAAGTCAACATTTGATATCAAATTTGGCCAACCAATCCTTGATAGATGACAGAGATATTTATTGACAGATATCTGTCGCCTTTCTTTCACTATTTCCTCTATTCTTCTTTTCGAACCCCAGGAATTGTTAACGCTTAGCTCTTACTTCCTATGTGCAGTGAGGATGTTTTTCCGAATTCTTTCATACCCAGACGGCTTCAGCTTTCAGCTTAGTGCAATGCCTATTGAAGGTGGTACACTTTCTCTGTATGTTTCTTCATCATTCTTCTCATCTACGCCTGAGGCGAACAGAACATGGGGACTGAGGGAGAGTCTAGGTTGTGTGTTTAACCAGCGACCTACAGTAATCCGTAGCATGCATACTCTTCGTCATCTGCTGGGATAGATCTAAACTAAACTAAACTAAACCTAATCTTCTCACATGACACCGCCACTTGTAACTTTATATGAAATTAGAAAACTAAACTACAACTAATTTCACATGACACCGTCACTTGTAACTTTATATCAAATTAGAAAACTAAACTACAACTAATTTCACATGACACCGTCACTTGTAACTTTATATGAAATTAGAAAACTAAACTAAACCTAATCTTCTCACATGACACCGCCACTTGTAACTTTATATGAAATTAGAAAACAAAACTACAACTCATTTCACATGACACCGTCACTTGTAACTTTATATGAAATTAGAAAACTAAATTAAAACTAATTTTCTCACATGACACAGCCACTTGTAGCCTTATACAGTATATTCAATTTCGGTAACGTTGGCGGCGGTTCCTTTTTTACTGGCCAAACATGCAGCATCCCAGACGTGATTTCATTGGCTTACATACAGGATGATCAGCCGTCCCTATTTTACTGGCTGCACATCCAGGATGACCAAGCTTCACTATTTTACTGGCTGCACATCCAGGATGACCAAACTTCACTATTTTACTGGCCACACACTCAGGATGACCAGGCGTTCCTATTTTCCAGGCTTCACACCAAAGATAACCAGACATTTTGGTTGTACTGGCTACACATCCAGGATGACCAAACGTCACTATTTTACTGACGACACACCCGGGATGACCATGTGTCCCTATTTTACTGACTGCACACCCAGTATAACAAGAATTCTCTATTTATAATGGCTACAAACCTAGGATGACCAGACGTCCCTATTTTACTGATCAAACACTCAGGATGATCAGAAGTCCATATTTTCATGGCTACACATCCACGATGACCAAACGCTACTATTTTACTTGTTACACACCCGTGATGACCTGATGCGTCTATGTTAATTTTCATATCTTGGATGACCATCACCCTGACCATCACTTTACATCTACTCACCCACAATGACTAAACGTCTCGGTTCCATTGGCCATGCACCCACGATTAACCAGACGTCTCGGTTCCATTGGCCATGCACCCACGATTAACCAGACGTCTCGGTTTTACTGGTTATACACTCATGATGACCAGACATTCCGATTTTTAATTGGTGGAACCGGTTTTTGAAGCTTTGTCCCAGTGTTCCAAAAAATATTATCGGGACGAAAAGTGTTCCGGTTTTTAAAAATCTATAGATTTTTCTTAATAATACAATAAATTCTCATTACAACGTGATCCGGACCAACTAAATATTTATGTAGCAACAGAAATTCGTTATGTACTGTACAACCATTACAGAATAAATATAAGTGGGGATTTAGAAAAGTTTTCTAAATAATAACTTTTAAAAATAAAAGGGTCCCAATCCCCACTCTCCCTTTATATACGTTCTTACATGCATAATACCAAACATATCATGTATTACTTTGAAAGGTTCATGGATCAATCAAAAACCATCTGGTTTCACAGGGAAAGAACTCTTAAAACTGTAAACCCTAAATAATGATTGCAACCTGTTCGTTGTAGAAATAAAAAGAACCACCATATCATGTAATATATGGTTGGAGATACAATATTGGGTTCAAATATTACAATGGTCTGTAGATTATATATAATTATCAGTTGCTATTTAGCCCTTTCACATCACGGTTTCTGAGTAAAGTAAATGAACAAATACAAATATTTCGCTGGCTTATATTTAAAAAAAAATAGAAATTTTGTTTTGTTCATGGGTGTCCCGGTGTTTGTTTTCAAAGTTTTACATACATCCTGTTCTAACAAAGATATTATTTTTCTTCCACGTTCGTTCTGTGATAACCAACACGAAAAGTTTGTTCTGTGATAACCAACACGAAAAGTTCGTTCTGTGATAACCAGCACGAAAAGTCCGTTCTGTGATAACCAACACGAAAGTTTGTGTGATTTTCGCCGGTGTACGTGAAGTATATTGTGCTGGCAGTTTCACATCAGAGCTGCTTATTTTTTGCACTTTCCGATCCAGCATCCGATTTCGACATGCTTTTAATTTGGGTGGGTTTCCCTAGCATGTGACAGCCTTCCTATATGTCGCCAAGTGACGTGTGTGTATCGACTCTACACCGTGACGGTTTATCACCCACTGTGTCCTTGGACTTTTCAGGCCAAATAATTTCGCCGGGTCGCGGTCTCGGGGGAGACGGTAGTCAGGGATTTGGGCTTGGGTCGACGTCTGTCTTGTGCGATGATTTTCGCTGTAAGTGAACTTGTCTCGAGTAATTATACGTATTGTCCCTGTGCCCATAGGGTACTGAACCCTTTGTCCTCTGTGCGCATGATTTCGGTATAGGAAAAAAAGAACAGTAGAGTTTGACTCGGTTTCCTTCGTTCTCTTAGCAGAGGTATCCTTCACTGACATCCTGAACCCCTCGTCCAAGTCTGTCTCTACACATATTTAGGAGCACCGGGGACTAGAAGCATGTTATCGAACTGAGAAATACTTTATTTCCGTTTTCCATGGAGCGTTTTCTCGGTTGTATTTGTGTTTTCTCGGTTGTATTTGCGTTTTCTTGGTTGCATTTGCGTTTTCTCGGTCGTACTTGCATTTTCTCGGTTATATTTGCGTTTTCTCGGTTGTATTTGCTTTTTCTCGGTTGTATTTGCGTTTTATCGTTTGTATTTGCAAGTGACTCTCATGATCACTGAAATATGACCTCAGACCGACTTCATCTTGGTTTCCAGGTCACTTCGACCTATGTGATGATATCACCAATTTTACTCCTAAAACCTCCGCAGTCGCCTATTACGACATACATATGGTGTGTCAGAGTATCACTATTGTTTTCTTCCACTTATGCTCCAGCAACACATGGTTAGCTGACCATAGTACTTCTGTTATCGGAGATCCAGTCACAAGTCAACTGTGGCCGTGTACCACGGGCCCAACTAGTTTTAGAACCATCGCTAGCCAACACATGAAATACAGGGTATCAGTTAAAGGAGATTGATATCAAATAATGAATCCTGAACCGTCAGCCGAAAATGGTTTAATGGCAACAAGAAACATAAAAGGCGGACACGCGGAATTGTGTCCCTCGGTCACTGGAAGGCCGTCCAGTAATACAAAAGACAGAAGAGATCGCTAGACTAGAGACGCATTTAAATCCGTATCGAGATAAATAGTGTCACTGATGTTGAATGAAAGGGGAGGGGATGGGTTGAAAGAGTGAGGAGGAGTGCACAGTTGGGTTTTGAACGAGAAGGCAGTCAGAGCTGGGCCCTTGCGCCGGACAGTCGTGTCCACGAGACTCTGAAAATACAGAGTAGATTCCAGAATGTTGGATAGTCATATTTCTGTTGAGAGAAGATTCCAGAATATTGGATAGTCATACTTTTGTTGATAGAAGATTCCAGAATATTGGATAAGTCATATTTGTGGTTGAGAGTAGATTCCAGAATATTGGATACGTCATATTTGTGGTTGAGAGTAGATTCCAGAATATTGGATACGTCATATTTTCGTTGAGAGTAGATTCCAGAATATTGGATAAGTCATATTTTCGTTGAGAGTTGATGTTATGCCTTTTTGGATTTGAACGAATATGTACAATAAAGTTACGAAATATATGTGAACGCTGGAGTTACAGCCTTGTTTCATACTTATGTTATCACCTGGATATGTGTGAAAGAGCTACACTGCCCACATAGTCACTGACTATATATATTACCCCTTATTACCCCTTCATAACCCTATCATAACTATATGGCGCGGATTATACTATCATACAACTTGATACCACTTGCACCATCTTTCTGTATGAAGACAGTAGAATTTACATGGTGACGAGTGACCACTTTTGGGCGCTGGCTTCTGTGAGCGGTGATAAGAACAGCAATTAAATAAATGCACAACTCTCAGAGTAGTTTCAAGTGTGTTCGCGCGTTATCGGATGTTGACAATAATAGACATATATTCAACGCAAAACATGGAATATGCGACAGACATATTCACAAAAAAACATGTCGACAAATAGAATTACATCTGTTAACTACATCAACAAATGCTGGGTTGATAGCTACGTCCTGAATACGATATGCTACCAATAAAACTACATATACCACTACAGTTACTACTACTATCTTTGCTAAACTACATATTCTTCTTCTTCTTCTGCGTTCATTATCAAACTCCTGAAGATTATAAGGATGTAGTCTGGAGAACGGAATGCGTTGTGTCATGGTTTACAGTATTTTTGCGATATCTGCCTCTTTCGGCCAGACACATCCGACTTCAGCATGGCTTTGGGTCACTGATTCTATATGGGATGGGACAGCCAACTCCATCTCATAACCTCATTAGTCGCCTCTTACGACATGAATGGAAGATAAACAGTGGTACTACTCTTTGCTACCCTTCCCGGCCCCGGCAACACACGGGTGTAATCTAAATAGGCCAACTACTACAACTAAAAACTAGTTACTACTACTACTACTACTACTACTGTTGTTATTACTACTACTACTACTACTACTGCTGTTGTTATTACTACTACTACTACTACTACTACTACTACTACTACTACTACTACTACTATTACTACTATTACTATCTACTATTATAACTATAAACATGCCAGTCCGTGTGTTTCAAGTCCCAAAAAGGCCGAAATGGAGGGGGGGGGGGAATTGTTGCAAAGAACAACAATGCTGTGCCATGTCATGTAAATCGTTAGATGCGATTAAGGAGTTTTTACGGAAAAGGTAGGTGGTTTGCCATTGAATTTATCGGCAGGATTTTGATAATAAACCTAGCAAAATAAGAACAGCCATATCGCACAAATTACGCAGTCACACAAACACTTCACACATATTCACAGTCACAAAAACACTTCACACATACTCACATCCACACAAACACGGCACCTAATATCAATACACATACAAACACTTACTTCACGTGCCACCAAACCCGCATTGATTGACATACAAACTTAAAAATATCTACCTGCCTCGCTAGTTCAGTAGGAGATATTGCAGAATATTTCTGTTGGTCAAACATATCGACCACAAGACTCTTCATCTTGGAAGCAAATAATGCCGTTCTCAAACACAATTCACGAACGTGATAAACATGCGGCTGTAAATACCAGAACCTTTGTCGAGGGCCGCAGATAAGTTTGAAATAATGAGGATATATCTAAAAAAAAGAAGTCATTCGCCCGTTTTCGTGTGTTTAACAAAAAATAGAAATGTGAAGTGGTTTGTGCGAAAAATAGTTAATGGAGGAGTTTTATCCACCTTTAGGCTAAGTTAAGGTAGGAGTTCTACCAACCTTTAGGCTTAGTTAGGGTAGGAATATTACCCATCGTTTGGCTAAGTTAAGTGTTGAGTTTTCTCCACATTTTGGCTAAGTTAAGGGAGGAGTTTTATCCACCGTTTTCCAAGTTAATTGGGGAATCTTACTCATTTCTTGGCTAAATTAAGGGAGGAGTTTTGTTCGACTTTTGGCTAAGTTAAGGGAGGTGTCTTGTTTGACTTTTGGCTAAGTTAAGGGAGGTGTCTTGTTCGACTTTTGGCTAAGTTAAGGGAGGTGTCTTGTTCGACTTTTGGCTAAGTTAAGGGAGGTGTCTTGTTCGACTTTTGGCTAAGTTAAGGGAGGTGTCTTGTTCGACTTTTGGCTAAGTTAAGGGAGGAATTTTGCTTACCTTTTGGCAACATTCCAAGTGCTTCTTCTTCTTCATCTTCTGTGCCCGTTCTCTGATAACCAACACGAGCTTAAGTACATTGTCATGCCAGTTTCACAGCAGAGTTGTATTATTTGCACATTCCGGCCCTGCACTTCTGACTTCTATAATTATAATTATGAAAAGACTTTCTGTACACGTCGTGGCATCTGCTGTGACAAAGTAGCCTTTATTTCCACAACCCATAGAAAGCACTCATACACTCCTTCATATGAAAACACGCAGAAACGAAAGTTTAAAAAAAATATGTTTTAGATAGGCCAATAGAATAGGGGATGGGGTGGGGGGTAATTGGGGATGTTCATCTCCCTTCAGCAATTGTGAACATGACTTTTAGTACCAGGAACTTAATTAATCACAAGACTGGTTTTAAAAAACCTCTCCCTTAACGATTTTTCACAAAAAATATTTCAAATTTCCCGTCAAACTGAAATTTACACACGAACAGGAACGAATGACCTTTTTTTTAAAAAACATTTTTCCCTCCTTAAGGTAATATACAGGTAATCTACGGCCATGCTTTCATGGCCAGGGTTTAGACAATCTACGGCCATTCTTTCAGGGTTTAGACAAGACCGGGCTCTAGTATAGACCTTCCAACAGAAAGTAAAAAGGTCTTCAGTCGTGACGTTTATGGTTATTTTATTATTGCCGTGAATTTCGTTTGTGACTATTTATATTCTTCTTCTTCTTATCGTTCCCAGTTTGACATGTTTACACAGCAAATCCTGTTTTCTGAATAACGACTGCTGTATTTGTAAGTTCCTAGGTACTCCCATACAGCTTTCTGTGAATATCCATCTCTGTGGGCCAGTGTTCTTCCCGTAACTGGTTTAGTGTATTGAAGTCTTGATGGATATGTTCAGCGGTCTGTGCTGCCTGTCCACATGAACACAGAGGTGATGAGACCAGTCTTAAACTATTTTAGTGGCTCTTTAGTCTGTTGTGTCCTGTTCGTAGGCGGAAGATAATAACCTGCTCAGCTCTGTCAAGATAGTGGTAGTTGTCTTTTGAGTGGTCGACTTTCGTGATAACCTGATGGCCATCAGGTCCTCTTCTCTTGGTATGTGATTTCTTGGTCTTTTTATTCCTGTGTTTTTATTTCTTTGTCTGCCTATCTGCCTTTTCATTTATTAGTATGCCACAGTGGGATGGTATCCACTGCATTACTACCCTTCTTTGGATGCTCACTGCTCGTATGGTTTCCTTCAGGTCTGGGAGTTTGTAGCTGTCAAGACTATTTGCATACTTGGAGCCCCCAGCCAAAAAAGCCAAGGCCGATCAATGAAATACACTGAAATAATAATATAATCCACGTTTTAGGACAGGTTTTAAGACTGTTGAGAGGTCTTATAGTACTGTCGAGGGTCAACTCCATGTTGGAACGGGAGGTCGCGAAGATAACATCACATTATATATATTTCATATAGTATTCATGGATTTATTGTAGCTATGAATAGTGGATTGCTTATATAACGCTGATAGATTTATGTTACACATTGATCATGGAATTCACAAACAGTACTGATAGAGGTTGCATTGGTAGTGTGATACTTGATAGGTGTACCATATCTGGTAGCAGCGTCTTCAATGCGCTTTTCCACTCATGTTCATCTATTAAGATGTCTGACCTTGATCATTATCGGACATCAATATCCCGTTCTTCCGCTTGTGGTCGTTTTCAGACTAATAAAAGATACCAGCCGCCGTTTTCAGATTAATACAACTATATTCACCAGCCGCCGTTTTCAGACTAATACAGCTATATTCATCAGCCGCCGTTTTCAGACGAATATAGCTATATTCATCAGCCACAGATTTTGTTTCCTCAGTTTCATTCTGAATCTTCCAGTTTCTCTCTGTTCATCTCTTCCCAGAAATCTTTCATAACAAAGTTAAATCCTGATTCTGATGGCAATGATCACATTTATTGAGATACGTTTCCGGTACGATCTCTAATATCTGGAGATTAAATGGGGTGCTCTGGACCCAAGTAACATTTATAGCCTGGTGTCTGGATGTAAGCAAGCACTCCAGAAAATATCAATGTTTGACGTGTTGTAAACTGCCAGTAAGTGCTCAGTATCTTGACCTTAGCATGAATGGAACCTCTGGATATAATTTAATTCTCCTATTACCTAAGTGTGGAGACTCGCCAATGAGACGCTGTCTTCACGTGACTACCAATCGATACCACTATAGAGGATGCACAACAATTTACGATACAATTAATATTTCTTGTATTGATCTGCTTCGGACACCGTGCACTTGGGAAGACTTGTATTAAATGATTTTCTCACTAGTTATTAGATTGTTTAACTTGAAGAAAAAGGATAAGCCATTTGATATTAGATTGTTTAACTTGAACAAGACAAAGGAGAGGCCATTAGTTAATAGATTGTTTAACTTGAAGAAGAAGAAAGAGAAAACAGTAATTATTAGATTGTTTAACTTGAACAAGACGAAGGAGAGGCCATTAGTTAATAGATTGTTTAAGTTGAAGAAGAAGAAAGAGAAGCTACTAGTTATTAGATTGTTTAACTTGAAGAAGAAGAAAGAGAAGCCATTAGTTATTAGATTGTTTAACTTGAAGAAGAAAGAGAAGCCGGGGGGGGGGGGAGATTTTAAACCGACCTTTTGGTTAAGTTACTAGTACTAAAAGTCATGATCAAATTCGCTAAAATGGGGGGGGGGGCGTGTTTGAATGAACACTCCCCCCATTATGGGCCTTTATCTACGGGTCTGGATGAAACAGAATAATTAGGGGAAAAGGTGGGTATACGCCTATTTTGCGAAAAAAAATTGTTTAATTTGTAGTTTTAGAGATAAAACACCAACATGTACATGCGGTTTGAACACATCCAAACACAATTCATTTCTTGGAAAATATTTATACATAATTTTATATATGAAACATACTTTTACAAAGTTCGATATTTAACTAGAAAACTTTTTTCCCTTAACTCTTCTGTATGCTCACGAAGTTCTGAATTGCATTATCCAGAATCTAGATTTTTAGATACGGTTTGATCCAAGTCTAAGCACAAGTCGGCAGATGTGAAACAGAAGTTAAAAGGAGAATAGGGATGGCTAAAAGTACCTTCAATGACATGAGAAAAATAGTAACATCTGAACAAATTACAAACAAGTTAAAAATGAGAATTATAAAATTGTACATCTATCCTATATTAATGTATGTATCAGAAACATGGGCACTAAACAAACAGAATTAGTGCCTTTGAGATGTCGGTATATAGAAGAATAGGGAGAACATCATGGAAAGAGAAGAAAACAAACAAAGAGGTTATAAGAACACTTCATATCAAGAAAGAATTACTAACACAAATAAAGACAGGCTAAAAAAATATTTTAGACACATTAAAAGGCATGACACCTTATTGAAGACCTTACTTGAGGGTAAAGTCGAAGGGAAGCAAGAGGTGGGCAGAGATACAAGTGGGAGAGTAACATCACAAGATGGACAGATTACAGTCTAGCAGAGTGCACCACCAAAACAAGAGACAGGGGATGTTGGAGATCTGTTGCAGCCAACCTTCGTTGCGGAGATGGTACTTGATAGTGATGATGAAGCACAAGTAACTCGGCATTTCTACTTTTTCTACAAGTTATTTACTTTAGCATTCATAATACATACATGTTCTGGTGAGGGCAAGCATTTCTCTTAATCTACACAGCGTCACTTTGGCTGATGCCAATGAGCAGTGACCCCCCCCCCTGCGTATACGTCACCAGCCAAGGAAAGCACTGAAAAAATTGGCTTAGCAATGATAAATAAAGTTTTGGATCCGCACGTTTAATTATTCTGGAAAAATACTTCGGTAAATGGCTAAGCGGAAACTAGATACTTATTATGTTTGAAAATGTGTGAAAACCATCTTATGGATAGCAGCCAGCTTGACATCGTTACGCTTTACTTCTACTGGCTGCGCGGTATTCCTTTGCTGTTCACCATGGACAATACAAGACTTGTTGGATAAATTGGGATTCATCAGTCTAAAGGAATACATTTGATTTCTATCCTGATGATCTTTGGATGTCGACACAAAGTAGACACAAGTAGTAGTACTCGATCAATTGGCACATTCGGCACGTCAGGTGCGTTAATATAACTATTATAAGGAAAGAATTGGGCTCAATGTCATGCAGAGGTTGCGTTGTTGGTTGGGCTGTGAGCTGAGTGTGATAACGTTGTTGGTTGGGCTGTGAGAAACCTCGCAGACCTCACGATGACGCCACTAGTCTCGTTCAGTAAACCGAACTCGTCAGATTCATGTTGTTGTGGAGAACAGGTTAGTAGATTTAATAACATGTATCTGGAAGGGGCGTAAGTAAACGGATAAACTCCAATAGGAAAACCACGAGAGAACGCCCGAGATAATGATTAGGGGTGAACTAAAATTTAGTGAAAGTAAAATTAGACTGGAAGAAAGAGGTACAGAAAGTACGATAGAGTTTTTGTGATCAGGAACCGAATCTGACGGAAGCTCAACTTGCTTGCTCGCTTAGTCCAGCATGGTGGAATGTTATATGCAGCGCCGTCTTTACACCATTTTGGGCCCCTGGGCAAAGAAATAGTGTTGGACCCCTAGGCACAGAAATAGTGTTGGGCCCCCTGACAAAGAAAGAGTGCTGCCCACCCCCACAGGAATAAAAAATAAATTTTTGATAATATTAAAAATAATGTATTATATATTTTATTGTTAAGGGAAAATAATTATAGGGATTAAACTTCAATCTACAGAATGTGGTAAATGGCATTCCTGAACATTGGTCCAGGTTCAAAGTTGGAAGTGATTGATAAACTTAAAGGGCCATTCACAAATAAAGACAAAATTATGATATTTTTATAAAATAATACTAAATTTTATACGGGTTTTCCGAAACCCTACAACATATTCGCATTGGGCCCCTATGCTCGTGTGCCCCCGGGCAACTGCCCAACGGGTCTATGCGTTAAGACGGCATTGGTTATATGATTATTTTTCAGAATGAAAGAAGTTGCGGGGGGGGGGGGGGAGGCTGTTCTTCCATGTAAATATATTTGTGTATGCAGAATACAAACATTTTGTGTTTATTGAGGACTTAGCTGCGGTAGTTAACATGTTCACAGTCACGGTATAGTGCAGAATATTCGACTGGTGCAGAGTCGGACACTTCATCAGTAGATTAATTGTGTTATCATAGTATTTTACTAATAACTGCGAGGAATAGAGAAGGTCGACGCCCCTGACTTATATTGGATTGAAACGTAGAATATATATTATTCAAATTTTGCAGAATTCTATAATTGAATTATATTCTCCTGAAAGATGCAGATTATTATATTTTATCGATGTACACAGATTATTATATTTTATCGATGTACACAGAGTATTATATTTTTTCGACGTATACAGATTATTATATTTTATCGGTGTACACAGAGTATTATTCGATGTACACAGAGTATTATATTTTATCGACGTACACAGAGTATTATATTTTATCGGTGTACACAGAGTATTATTCGATGTACACAGAGTATTATATTTTATCGTTGTACACAGAGTATTATATTTTATCGACGTACACAGAGTATTATATTTTATCGGTGTACACAGAGTATTATATTTTATCGACGTACATAGAGTAATATATTTTATCGGTGTACACAGTATTATTCGATGTACACAGAGTATTATATTTTATCGGTGTACACAGAGTATTATATTTTATCGACGTACACAGAGTATTATTTTTTATCGACGTACACAGAGTATTATATTTTATCGACGTACACAGAGTATTATCTTTTATCGACGTACACAGAGTATTATATTTTATCGACGTACACAGAGTACTAGAGTTTAATCATAATATCTCGAGATGCAGTCATTTATATTCACCACTGACTCATGCAGTTCTACATCTTCTTCTGCAGTCGTTCTCACACTCCTACAGATTAGCAGGATGTAGTCCGGAGAACGTAATGCGTTGTATCATGGTTTATAGCATTGCTGCGATATCTGCGCCTTTCTGGCCGACACATCCGCCTTCAGCATGGCTGTGAGCCACTGGCCCTATATGGGATGGGACAGCCAACTCCATCGCATAATCTCCTTAGTCGCATTGTACGACATGCATGGAAGGTAAACAGTGTTGCTATTCTGTGCTCCCATTTCGGGCCTCGGAAACACACGGGAGGTTCTACATCTGATCCTTATTATTATCCAGATTTTCCTGTTTCTTTTCAAATTGAGTACAGTTTTCTAACAATTGAGTGCTATTTTCCTGGAGACGCAGTCTCCGACCTATAGGCCCAGATCTGAGAATCCTTGGAATGCAAGTCACCCTTGAGAGAGATATTCGTAGCATCTTTATAAACAGTGAACTCAGTGAACCGCATCAATGAAAGCACCGGAATCATTGACATGAGCACGCGAGATGGGGTCAGATAAGCTGTACTATTGTTGGACACACAGTGTAATTGGGTGAGGAAACAATGTGGTTGTTAGAGATATATTAATATTGTTCCTTTTGTTATGATATACTAGAGCTGTGTATTGTAGTGATATAATTGTCACATGCGTGTGCACAGGTCATTACAATCCCATGGGTGTTTATAGCCTTAGTGTTTTAATTAAATCCTGTGTTATCTGTAATGAATTCTGCCCTAGTCTGATAATTAAATCTTGTTATATTTGTAATGAATTCCGCCTTAGTGTGATAATTAAATCTTGTTATATTTGTAATGAATTCCATCTTAGTATGATAATTAAATCTTATGTTATTTCTTATGAATTCAGCCTTAGTGATTGTTTTGTTTTTGTTGAACTAAAATTGTATGCAGGAAAGGGAGAGATTGTTGAGTAGCTTAAGTGAGAATAGACATCGCCCTTCAGGAGAACCCTTAATATATTCATGAACCTTCTTCTTTGGGGTCTCTGTGCCCGTTATTTCAGATTTTTATACATCTTGACGCTTAAAACCCTGGTACACATGGGGCAGTACAGTACATAAAATACAGGAATCATTGTTCTTGCACATTATTCGATTCATATGCCTATTAAGTTCTTCTACACATGCACATGTCTAACAGTAACAAGCTCTGCACTTGGTGTGACAGAAACAACTTGTTGCCGAAAACGTATAGTTGACTGTCTGTCTTGGACAGACTAGTGTGACAGAAAGAAGATCTGCAGC
The DNA here is from genome assembly GCA_034231615.1 of Meghimatium bilineatum. Lineage (NCBI taxonomy): Eukaryota > Metazoa > Mollusca > Gastropoda > Stylommatophora > Philomycidae > Meghimatium > Meghimatium bilineatum. Next base: position 14,542,989 of record CM067319.1, on the reverse strand, counting down.
GTCACAATAATTTGCGACGGAAGAAATTGCCTTTTAGGACTTACTGGAATACTGGTGCTGTGACCAGGTCTAAATCTGTGTAATACTGCTCGACATCTATCAGTTAACCAAAGCACTCCTTCACAAGAATATGAGGTTTATTTACACAAGTTGATATACATCAATTAATAGCATCATACTCATAAGAGAGGCAAATAAACACAAGGCACAAGTCCCAATCTAGTCTTATTCGAGTCCGTCCTCAACTCTGCAGACTAATCCTAAATTATCTGCAACTGGGCAATAATATAATCATCTCAGATTACAAATTACGCTAACACATCCAGGAATTGTTTCACTTGGGTTATAAGCTAAGTCTTAGAGATTATACACCGACTATCTGGCTCTGACTCTTCGTCTCTCCTGGGAGACCGAAGACTGACTGTCTCAGCTGGGAGACTAAACTAGGACTTGTTTCTGTACTAAACAAGTACTGACTGTCCGAGACAAGCCTGATGGAGACTCCTCTAACCCGGGGACTACTCCTCAGGAGTGAAATGCGACCGCCCTATTCGGCAGTCGATAATGCAATCCTTCTTCCTCCTCCACTGCTAAGTTCCTCCAAACTTGCAGAAACTTCCAACCAATCAAAAGCTTTCATTTCCCCAGAGGAAAACCTCTGGCCAATGAGAAATTGATCCTTCTAGTTACAACAAACCCACGTTGCCTCAGACCAACCAGAAAGCTTCTACCTGGTATGATTCCCGTCTGCCTATTATCTGACATGATCTTAGGTAAACAAACGTTGCACTTGAGCATAGCTTGACGCGTTCTTATAAAAACACACGTTTGTGTTTTATCGTCGCTTGACACGTTCTTAGATAAACACACCTTCGCATTGTGTGCCACCAGCGTTCGTAGTGACAACATTTACACAAGAGCAAAACATTCAATGTGTTGCATTTCACGCCGACCATCTCTTGCTATATGTGAAGGGTTCTCACTTCTTACTGTGAAACCCCCTGCCTGTGAAGGGTTCCGCAACAAAGATACTATCACACATGTTTCTGTACATGTGCCATTTTTTGTGTAAATGCACCGTGTTTCTGTACATGCACCGTGTTTGCCAACATATGATTCCCAAAGTGTTATCTTCTGAACAAAAAGAAATAAGAGTGACATGGCAGTTGATCTAATCACTACTGCTGATCAAGAGCAAAACAACTTGTTTTATTTAAAAAAAATTACTTGTTTTATTCTCAACAACAAAATCACAGAAGATGAGGCCTGGTATTTTTTGTACGATCCTCAGACTAAACGTAAATTCTCTGAAGGAAATCATCCGCATCCCTCGGACCGAAATTTCGTTTGGACAAGAGCAAAGAAAAAGTTATGTTGGAAGTTTTGTTTTTGTTTCCTAGACTATTATCTACCATGATTTCATTTCTAAAGGAAGAAAGTTGAACAAGGAAATGTACGTTGATATCCTCCTTCGTCTAAGAGATACAATCAGAAGACAACGATCCGAAACATGGAAAACAAACAGTTGGATTATGCTGCATGACAATGCGCCGGCACACCGATCTCTACTAGTAAAGCACAATGATTTATATTGGAACAACCTCCACATTTCCCCAGTCTTTCACCGTCTGATTTTTTCCGTGTTTTACTGAAATGACAGTGCCTCAAGGATGCAGATGATGTTATCACCAATGTGACACAACAGTTGAGAGAGGTGTCAAAGAATGTGTTCCACTGTTTCCAGCAGCTGTATGCATGTTGACAAAAGTGTTTAGTTGTCTAAGGGAACTACTTTGAAGAAAATGAATCGATAATTCTACTGATACTTATTTCTAAATAATCCGATAACTCCGGAAACTCGTTGAAGGTATCTCGTATTTTCTCCTGACTGAATGTTGTCCTCATATTCACGTAATTTTTCCTGACTGAATGCTGTTCTTAAGTTCACGCAATTTCTCCTGATTGAAAGTTGCCCTCTTGATCAAGTAATTTCTCCTGACTGAATGTTGCCCTCCTTTTTAATTTCCCTTGAACGAATTTTGCCTACACATAATTTCCCCTGACTGAATGCTGCCTTCATGTAATTTTCTCTGACCGAATGTTGCCTTCATGTAATTTCCCCTAACCCAATGTTGCCTTCATGTAATTTTCCCTGACTGAATGTTGCCTTTATGTAATTTCCTCTGACTGAATGTTGCCTTCCTGTTCACGTAAATTTTATTAACTGGAAGTAACTCTCCTGTTTATTTATAGGCTCCAGATTTGATGTTGCCTCCTGTCCTGTCTCCTGAAAAGCCCTTTCAATTTATATAATACTGCAATTGTATAGGCAACCAAAAACCCCTCTAATGTTAAGACAAAAATATTGGTAGCGTATTCTATTCAGCATATAGCAAACAACAAGTATTTTTTTGGCTGTAGCGATTTATTTGGCAATATAAATACATGTAGTAGTTTGCCATTGCTTTATGAACTGTCTGGATGCTCAATTATCTGTGGCGGGATTCGAACCCGGTACCTTGGTCGTCAGTTCAATGATCAGTGCCAAAACATGGAACATTAATATTTCAGTGAAAATGTATCTATTTGCCACGTAGGGAGGGCTGTCAGAATTGTGCTTCTGCTCATTAGGAAGACCAATGTCTGTGTGGTATTCTGTCAATCCATTAAGCTGAATGCAGCGAAAAATGTGTCAAATCTCCGTTTAATTTATTCAAAACGGAGGTAACTATGGATGTTTTACAACTGATGCGGTGTTTACAACGTAAATAGGGTGTAGACTAGAACGAATATTTTCATGTAATCTCAAACAAGGAGACTCACAAAACAAGGAGACTTACAATTGTATTGTAATGTAAAGTCAACACGACATAATTGATTCTTGGCCGTGATGCGGAGTTGCATACGCTGGCCGAGATCCACATAGCCGACTTCTCGTATGGTATTTCAACTGATATGACGGTTGCTATAGATCAGAGAGCAAACATAGAACAGGAACCATCGGCCGTTGTATCCTGAGCGATTCACTGAAGCGGAGATCTGAGCACCTATGGACATGTCCGGTGTGCGAGGAGGATAATCAGCATACTTATACATAATACCTTGACCGTCATGTACGATCTCTTTAGCTCGAAATAAATCATTGAAAGCAATCCTGTATCTTGTGCTCATCTTCAAATACAAGCAAATATAGATGCTGGAGTTGATGTCCTCAAGCAGGATAGCCATCGACCATGATATGTAGTAAATGTTAAAATACTTGCCCCCAACAATAAACTCAGATTCGAACATTGTTGTAACACACAGCAGGACAGACGGGATGTACGTTACAATCAAGATACACGCTATTAAGGTAACCATTATTACTGCATTTGTCTTTACGAGATATACACTCTGACATTTCTTTTCCCATTTTCACGGACTTTTTCCGCCATGTATTTTTCCGTCTTAATTTTCGTATTAATATGGACGTCAATATTACAACAGACAGAACGGATACAATCGCTAAAAAAGCGTGTGTGAAATATACAGCTGCTTTAAGTATATCATTGTTGTCTGTAACGACTAAACCTAAACGGGTTTGGTTCGAGTCCCGATGAAATGTCCAATCGAAATAATAGGAGCAGTATAAAGGTATTGAATAAGACCAGGCAAGTATATATATTAGTAACATGACACACAACGTCAGTTTGTAGTGACTATCTGCTTCACTTGAAGGGGAAATGTGATGCAAAAGCAACGCTCAGCTGCGACGAAGACGGTGATCAGACAGGTTATTCTAGCAAACATTTCGTGTGACACCCCCGCAGTAAGATGTTCAATGTCTGTGTAAACTATCCGCACGTTTAATGCTGTAAATAGAGGGTTGGCACACAGTGAGATCCATTGTTGGCAGATCAAACTACAGAGATCAGATAACGCCATCGCAAACAAGCTAATGTTAATTGATGTGTTGAAACCTTGTTTGTAAAACACGATCAAGTTAATGATGTTTGCTATTATTCCGAACAGACTAATGAATCCACATAGAAATACATTGTTTATAATTGTGAAATTCTGTAATTGTTCATAAGTAATACAACTCTCTGTTACATGTGTACTTGTCATAACATGTTTGATGGTTGTACTGTTAATAATATTATAATTCATTTTGTAACTTTTTTCAATGTTCGAATTATTCTTTAAACTGTCCGATTTGACTTCAAGAGACAGGTTCACGTTGGTGAGAAGCATGTTTGCTGTAGTCAACTCTTATGTTAATTATAGAAATCCTGTGAACTCACACTGAAAAACTAACGTTCATTGACATTCACGTGATTTTCATCTGTCACATTGTGACAACGGACAATGAAAATAACAGGAAAGTTAACTATCATCACTTTTGAATGATGTACACAATAGATGTAGTAATACATATCAAACCCTAGAGCAAATGATACCAATCTTCAGAAACAAAAACGTAGATTTAAACAACAAAATAACAATATTCAAAACGATTATTAAGCTAACTCTGTGCCACCAATGACAAACATGGACAACGACAGCACAAGACAAACGTAACCTTGCGACAGCTGAAATGGCATGCTTACTCAGAATTCTAGGAATATCGCTAAGAGACAGAGTGAGGAATGAGGACATTAGACACAAAACCGGCACAACCCCAATCTTAGAATACATCAAGAGATAACAGATCAAATGGTTTGCACACATCAGCAGACTACCATCAGACAGCATATCGCAGCAAGCTATGCTACACAGATACAGCGAAGGAAGACCTAGAGGCCGACCACGAAAACGATGGACCACTGAAATAAAAGAGGCGACAAATTCCACAATATACTCAGCACATAAGAGGACAGTCTCCAGAAAACTCTTCTACCCCTGACGCTGAAAGGCAACAAATAGTTTCAGCGAACAGATAGACTTTTGAATTATGTCTAACGGAATGTTTATTTAACGAAAGAGTCGCTCTAGCATAAACATTAAGATACAAACTTATCTGATTGTAGTGTAAACATCAAGGTATAAACTTGTCGGGCTGTAGTATCTTCTTCTTCTGCGATCAGTTTCCTATGCTCATAAGTCTATACATGAAGGTGGGCCGGCTCCACGAATTCAGTCGTCAGCAGGAGGTCCTCGCGGTTGCCCAACAGCTTTACCCTCAGATCTGTCTCTTGGGGCCGTGGTATAATATAAACTTGTTGGGCTGTAGTATAAACATCAAGATATAAACTTGTCGGGCTGTAGTGTAAACATCAAAATATAAACCTGTCTGGCTGTAGTATAAACATCAAGATATAAACTTGTCGGGCTGTAGTATAAACATCAAGATATACACTTGTCTGGCTGTAGTATAAACATCAAGATATAAACTTGTCGGGCTGTAGTGTAAACATCAAGATATAAACTTGTCGGGCTGTAGTGTAAACATCAAGATATAAACTTGTCGGGCTGTAGTATAAACATCAAGATATAAATTTGTCTGGCTGTAGTATAAACATCAAGATATAAACTTGTCGGGCTGTAGTATAAACATCAAGATATAAACTTGTCGGGCTGTAGTATAAACATCAAGGTATAAGCCTTGATCTCCGTGATTGTCTTCATTATATACTCACTGGTGATAACATTAGTATGGTGAGAAAGTGGGATTTATCGATTCGAAAGTTAAAGATATCGCAGTAACTTAAACAAACAGGACATATCACATTATTTTCTGTCTAACTGCAAGTTTCATGGATTAAAAAAACAACGAATGAAGAAGATGGTGACGGACATACTGTTTTATTTAAGAAAAATTCTCGTTTCTACTATTTGTGTAGCGTCTCACACTTCGAGACAAACTGCTTTTTTGTAATCTCTTATACTTCGAGACAAACTCCTTTTTTGTAATATCTTACACTTCGAGACAAGCTTCTATTGTCGTTTAATTTCTAGTCTTCATTATGTTGACATGCCTTGCACGAGAAGCTTCAAATGAAAACATTACACATTGTATTTTGGTAAATAATTTCTTAAACAAAGTAAATATTACCTTATATTTATTTAAACGTAGTCACCACTGACTTTGATACAAGGCGTCCAGTGCTTAGATTCCTGTATGAAAAACATTAAGTACCGGTTCTACGATCTTCCTTACTTTATTTATTGTTGTACAGTTATGATATAAACAAATTGAACTAACGTCCACGGTTGAAAGAAGCGTACATCACCATAAGAGTGTATAATCGACTTAGCGATAGGGGTGCAAAGGGAACGCATTGCTCTAGGCGGACCCAGGGTTAGCAGATAACCAAGATCCCAAATGTACCTCCACGCGGTGCACCCTGGAAACAGAAATACAGCAGCTCGAGCTGATTCTGGCCAAATCTTTTGGGGATCGTGTCCGAGAATGTGGAGGTAGCAGATGGAAAGAGATTTGACTGCACAAGAGACAGACAATATCTCCGACACCACCAGCATCACCACATATAGCAACACTGTCGACATACAGTGAAGCTAGCCAGTCCAGTCCGAACATTGGAGGGGCGACCAATGTAAAATGCACGTAAAGGTAGATGCATGGCGAGAGACAAATAGATTTCATACCGAGTACAATGAAACAATGAAAGGGCAGAACAGCGCTAGAGGGCAGCGCGAACTGCAAATAGAAAGTGAAAAGTCTCTAGGAAAGGGGAACTACAAGCTCCGTCAGCTCGAGACGAGCTTCTAGTTACCTGTGTTCCTTACAGGCAGAAATCCAGACTCATTCATTGGCGTTTGGTAAAGCAAGAAGACCTAATCCAACTCTAATGTCGAGCCTTCCTAAACCGGAAATATGCTCGCGAAGAGAAAGGGTTCTGTACCCGATGGGCTCAGGCACAAAAGGGACAACGATTTAGCCCTGGCCCAACTCTACTGTCAGGTTTTCCTACACCGGAAATACACTTGAAGAGAGAAAAGGTTCAGTACCTGATGGGCTCAGGCGCTATTGGGACAAGGACGCTCAGCTCTAGAATGCCTTGCTCTCAAACGCGTGGTGTGAGACTCGAACTCGGACAAGGGGTACACGATGTCGGTGAATGACACCTCGGCTAAGAGGGCGAAAGAGCCAGGGTCCAACTCCTCTGTTGAGTTCTTCCCCTTAAGGAACCAGGCTCACGAATGAGAAACGGTTCAGTACCCAATGGGCACAGGCACAGCACGTCCAATTACACGAGGCGAGTTCATAGACAGTGGAACACCTCGTGCGAGTCAGACGAGAGCAAAAATCGTCTGGGCGAAGAGTCGCCACTACGCGTGCTTGGAGACAGATAATAGAGGCTGCACAGGCTAAGGGTAGCCCACCCGAATTGTCAAGGCATGCCGAAATCGGATGTGCTAGGCCTACAAGGCGCATAACGGTGGCACAACGTAATCACGCTCCCGGCGGAAATCGCCCGGATATCCGTGATGGTTACAATGGAGCGAACTCAAAACAAACAAACAAACAAACAAAACAACTTAGCGATAGATGAAAAAGTGAATCCTGATCCTGTGTCTAACCACGCATGCACCATCTGGTGTACCTCTTCGTCGGGTCTGTTATTATTTCAAATAAGGAGATACCAAAACCAAAGGCGTAAAAACGTTTTGTTAAAGTTTTCAGTTTTAATACGGCAATGTTTGTGACACACCACGATGACGCACACAGTCTTTATTTAGGAACATAATGACCTACTTAAATTGTTGACGGTTTTCTGAATCAGTCATTGAGATTTTTTTTGCCAAACACAAAAAATAATTATGACAACATTTGGAGTTTCACAGAACCCTACAGCTATTTAAAATAAAATTTGAAATGTACAAAACATTATTATATCAAAATATTACATTATATGTTGTTATTAAAGCGATAGTAATAATCTTATTTAGAAAAACAATATTTTCTAATACTTCACACAAGAACGACACCCTACAAAATTGATTAAAGACACGGCATTTACTTCCCTGCTAGATCTTAGAACAGGCGCCTGATTGGTTAAACGCACCTCTATTCGTAAAAAAAACCCCAATAATATATTGTATATGCACATTTAAATATCAAATTCAGATGGTTATGATTGGGATTTTTTGTTAATATATTCTTGGAACAAGAGAAACTATTTTTAAATATTTTCTTCAAAAATTCAGTTTAACCTGCAATTCACTTTCAGGAATTAAATGTGTTCCATTCTTGTCACAGTTCTGATAGACCAATCTGGCATGTAGGAACTGCCTGGACTTCAAAATATCATCTTAAGTGTTGATATTTAGTTGTTAGAGACGTTTCTGTGTACAATTGTTTGGTTTAAAAAAAAATATACCCTGTACAAAAACAAAGAACTGGGGTAATTGGTGTTTGTGTGTGTGTGTGGGGGGTGGGGGGTGGGGGGTTGGGTTTGTACATGCAAGGTATGTTTTTTAAATATTTATTTAGGTTTCCCAAGACTTTGAAGAGCAACTATTTGACATGATTTCCCATTGTTTTTGGTTACACATACTCCATCGCTCAATCTCTTACTATCTCACACACTCTCCTACTAAATTTCTTTCTTTTACTTACTCTCCTACTCATACTTTTACTCACTCTCCTATTCACTCTCATACCTACTCTTACTCTCCTATTCACTCTCCTACCTACTCTTACTCTCCTATTCACTCTCATACCTACTCTTATTCTCCTATTCACTCTCATACCTACTCTTACTCTCCTATTCACTTTCATACCTACTCTTACTCTCCTATTCACTCTCATACCTACTCTTACTCTCCTATTCTCTCATACCTACTCTTACTCTCCTATTCACTCTCATACCTACTCTTACTCTCCTATTCACTCTCTTACTCATTCTCTTATACACTCTCTTACTCTTATTCTTTCTCACCCTCTTACTCTTCTGTTTTCGTACTGAAGCTTCTTCAGATTATCAGGATGTAGTGGGGTGCAAAGGGAACGCATTGCTCTAGGCGGACCCAGGGTTAGCAGATAATCAAGATCCCAAATGTACCTCCACGCGGTGCACCCTGGAAACAGAAATACAGCAGCTCGAGCTGATTCTGGCCAAATCTTTTGGGGATCGTGTCCGAGAATGTGGAGGTAGCAGATGGAAAGAGATTTGACTGCACAAGAGACAGACAATATCTCCGACACCACCAGCATCACCACATACAGCGACACTGTCGACATACAGTGAAGCTAGTCAGTCCAGTCCGAACATTGGAGGGGCGGCCAATGTGAAATGCACGTAACGGTAGATGCATGGCGAGAGACAAATAGATTTCATACCGAGTACAATGAAATAATGAAAGGGCAGAACAGCGCTAGAGGGCAGCGCGAACTGCAAATAGAAAGTGAAAAGTCTCTAGGAAAGGGGAACTACAAGCTCCGTCAGCTCGAGACGAGCTTCTAGTTACCTGTGTTCCTTACAGGCAGAAATCCAGACCCATTCATTGGCGTTTGGTAAAGCAAGAAGACCTAATCCAACTCTAATGTCGAGCCTTCCTAAACCGGACATATGCTCGCGAAGAGAAAGGGTTCTGTACCCGATGGGCTTAGGCAAGAAAGGGATCAACGATGGTAGTCCTGGCCCAACTCTACTGTCATGTTTTCCTACACCGGAAATACACTTGAAGAGAGAAAGGGTTCAGTATCTGATGGGCTCAGGCGCTATTGGGACAAGGACGCTCAGCTATAGAACGCCTTGCTCTCAAACGCGTGGTGTTAGACTCGAACTCGGACAAGGGGTACGTACACAATGTCGGTGAATGACACCTCGGCCAAGAGGGCGAAAGAGCCAGGGTCCAACTCCTCTGTTGAGTTCTTCCCCTTTAAGGAACCAGGCTCACGGATGAGAAACGGTTCAGTACCGAATGGGCACAGGCACATCACGTCCAATTACACGAGGCGAGTTCTAAAACAGTGGAACACCTCGTGCGAGTCAGACGAGAGCAAAAATCGTCTGGGCGAAGAGTCACCACTACGCGTGCCTGGACACAGATATAGAGGCTAAGGGTAGCCCATCCGAATTGTCAAGGCATGCCGAAATCGGATGTGCTAGGCCTACAAGGCGCATAACGGAGGCACAACGTAATCACGTTCCCGGCAGAAATCGCACGGATATCCGTGATGGTTACAATGGAGCGAACGCAAAACAAACAAACAAACATCAGGATGTAGTCCATAGAACATAATACACTGTGTCATGGTTTACAGCTTTGCTGCGATATCTGTACAATTCTGCCTAAAAATTTCGATTTCAATATTTCATATAGATCAATTTGACCCTATATGGGATGAGAAATCACCTCCACCCCCAAACCTCCGTAATCGCTTCTTATAACTTGCATGATAAGTAACAGTATTGCCAAGCCTGTAGATAAAGTTGAGTGTTGGGGTATTACAACCACGCCGCCTCCCTCCCTAATAAAATCAGAACATAACATGTAGTAGTATAAATGTAGTAGTAGTATAAATGTAGTAGTAGTATAAATGTAGTAGTAGTATAAATGTAGTAGTAGTATAAATGTAGTAGTAGTATAAATGTAGTCAAAAGATACGTAAAACCCATCACTTAACGATTGTTTACGGAAAGGTAATTACATTTCTTTCTGTCTATTGTTTTTTTTATTTAAAAAAAAAACAATTACAACCTGAACGGGCGAATAAACATTTTGTAAGATTGAAGTTAAGAGCCCCTTCTTGCAGCAAACCTACCCACGGCCAGAGTAATGCTAGTTTTTAACCTCCTTATTTTTTGGGGTTTGTTTGTAGTTTTTCTCTGATGATTTCTCGCTTAGATTTCTCTGTTTGCTTACTGCGATAACTGCGCTATCGATCCCCATACTTGTATTATGTTTTCAGTAGTAACATATCCATCTACAACATGTCGTCTGCTTGTATAGGCAGTCATTAGCCGATATCTAGAAGCACGCTCAAACTTCCGGAAGACGATGAAAACAACCAGAAGAGAACTAGAAATTAGTAACGTTGAGAAAGAGACAGACGTGTTTCCGGTTGAAACTAGAAGTAATGAAAGGCTGGTCGTTTGTCAGTTTTGTGTCACGGTCTGCACATAAACTATCCACAATTTGACAGACCAGTAATTTCGAGTGAGAATACAGCAGACGGAAAGAAAATATCTCAAGCGGAAACAGAACAGACAGCCGTGATGTTTGACCCTATCCTGAGGTCGACGTGAACCTTATTAGGTATTCACCTAGTGGAGGTGATGCGTGAATTTCGCCATTAGAAGACCTAGCAACAGAATTCAATCAAGATTTTTGTGTCATGCTTCAGATTATTCCCGTGAATTTCGTTTTGTCGGAGTTGGCAGGCGATACAGTGACCAACGATAACACAGCAATAACTGATGACATCACTTAAGACGCTGATTCTGTTTAATTTTGATTAGGTCTAACTTAACTGTTGCTAGCGGATGATGTCACATCCGTTATTTCGCTATTGCTAACGGATGATGTCACATCCGTTATTTGGCTATTGCTAGCGGATGATGTCACATCCGTTATTTGGCTATTGCTAGCGGATGATGACATGTTCGTTAGGTTCTCCAGGGTATAAATTGCATAATTATGAATTCTGCTTACACATAGGTCCACAAAAGCATGAATTCTGTTTAGACATAGAATTCCATAAGTATGAATTTTGTTTACACACATTTTCACATAAATACAAATTCTGTTTACACATAGCTTCACATAATCATGAATTATGTTTATACATAGATTCCAAGAATAATGAATTCTGTTTACACATAAGCATGAATTCTATTTACACATAGGTCCACATAAGCATGAATTCTGTTGACACATAGGTCCACATAAGAATGAATTCTATTTACACATAGGTCCACATAAGAATGAATTCTATTTACACATAGGTCCACATAAGAATGAATTCTATTTACACATAGGTCCACATAAGCATGAATTCTATTTACACATAGGTCCACATAAGCATGAATTCTACCTCAATGATCTGATGGCTAAACTACCACATGATACAAGAGTGGTAATGTATGATGCGGACTTGGTAATATGGTGTACGGAAGAACATGCGACAGTTGCTACCAAACAGGCACAGAGAACTATGGATGCCTTAATCACATGAGCAAACAGAAGGTGTATCAGTACCCATATAGATAAATGCAGCACTAATCTCTTTACGCTCTCACCAAAACAAAAAGCTGGTGACATCAAGTTAAATGGAGAGCTCTTGAAAGAAGAGAAATAAAAAACATACATTGGAGTCACATTTGACAGTAGGCTTACTTGGAATGAACACATCAACAAAGCAACACAAAGGCCAGAAGAAAGTTAGCAATCCTGAGAAAACTAAGTGAAACCACATGGGGAGCAAATGGAAAAAATATTTAGTAAAGTTTACCAGCAGGGCATACAACCACACCTGGAATATGGGTCTACTGTATGGTGTCCAGCGTGCAGTACATTGCATGAGCTAGATAAGGTACAAAACCAGGCACTTAGGATCATCACATGAGCAATAAAATCAACACCCATAGTAGAGATGCAGAAAATTGGGAGAATACTAACACCTAATGAACACAGACGTAAAAGAGCTAATGCATTCAGAAAATCTTCACTGTATGCTAAATCATCCAATGAAAGAAAGATTGAAAAAGCTTAGCAATGGGCAACCTAAAACAAGTAGCTTTATCCATCAGGCCAAACAACTCCGCAGAAAAATCTCAGACTTGCCTAAAGTTAACAACCCCCTAAAGTCTATAACAGAACAAACCCGTTGGAGAGAGGATAGTGGTTTACCTATTCATATCCAAACTTAAATGAAAACAATGTTAAGTGAGAATGAACAGAAAATCCCGGAAACGAGAAAGCAGATCGTCTGGCTAAGGAGGGAGCTGCCAATGTACCTGATGTGCCAATAACTTACCATAAAGCGAAACAGATGATCAAGGCAATTAGAAAGCGAGCTCCAATACAAGATGACTACCTAATTATAAACAGATTGCCATTCTACGCCTCAGAACAGGACACAACCGACTCCGCAGTCATATGTAAACAAAGTTCAAGATTGGCTACACGACCATTTCTATATGTGGACAGGTATCTCAGACAGCAGAACATATTCTTCAAGAATGGCAGGAAAATGAAATACCGAGGCAAATACATTGCCCCAGAGAAACAACCAACAATGAAAGAAATACTCTACTGACCTCTATGAGAGTTACAGAATACAGTCAGGCTTATAGAACAAATAGGGCTTCATATATAGGCATGCTCCAGGCGAACGAAAGAGGAAGACTAAAATCGCATCTATTTTTGAAAGATGCTGGTCGGTCGAACCCGGTAAAAGTGCTGATTCAAGTTGCGAGGCGAATCGTTGCCAGCTTAAAGAAGCTGATTCAACAAGATGCGAGGCGAATTGTTGCCAGCTTAAAGAAGCTGATTCAACTAGATGCGAGGCGAATCGTTGCCAGCTTAAAGAAGCTGATTCAACAAGATGCGAGGCGAATCGTTGCCAGCTTAAAGAAGCTGATTCAACTAGATGCGAGGCGAATCGTTGCCAGCTTAAAGAAGCTGATTCAACTAGATGCGAGGCGAATCGTTGCCAACTTAAAGAAGCTGATTCAGATCCCGCCTGTGCTGTAATATAAACGAGGCATTCATGTCTGTCTGAACCTAGTCTTGTTTAACAATCAATATTAGGTCGCCCTAGTGCTAATAATCTCCATCTCAGCGGGACAACAATTAACACCAGCTCCGTTATACCATCTCCTTATTCCAGCTCCGTTATACCATCTCCATATTCTACCGGAAATAGCCATTCTGCTTCAGACGACGATTAATGTTTGCTGAGACCACGATTTCCTGAAGCCTTTGTTTCGTTCTTTTTGCTATCATGAACCAGTGAGTGGGCCCCTCGTGAACTGTTCTAGTGTAATCATTGCTTGTTTAGTTCAGATTTCTTAGCAAAACAGGATCAATGGCAAATACAGGATATCACTGAAACTATCGACAACTGCATGGAATTATATATTCTGATCATTATTTCGAATCATAGTGTCTAATCATTGTTTAGAATTATATATTATGATCATTATTTGGAATTATATATTCTGATCATTGTTTGGAATTATATATTCTGATCATTATTTGGAATCATATTTTCTGATCATTGTTTGGAATCATAGCCTCTAATCATTGTTTGGAATCATAGTCTCTAATCATTGTTTGGAATCATATTTTCTGATCATTGTTTGGAATTATATATTCTGATCATTGTTTGGAACCAAATGTGGGACAAGCAGAGGACGAGAAAGGGAGCGAGTTTACAAAAATCTACGAGCATGGGAACGATAAGCATGCATGCTTTTCAATCAATTAATAAAGTGCCTTGCTGAGTGGCGTAATAGATTGTTTTTCCACAACTCTGTGATATCACAACTTCTTCTTCTTCTTCTTTCTGTCCTCATGTACCTTTCGATGTTGAGGGGAGAGTGAGTGTACGGTCTTTTGCCCATCTATTTGCCTCTTCCACTGCTATATTTCCGATTGTCTCTAATACACTATCTATCCACCTTTTACGAGGACGTCCAATAGGTCGCCTGTTTTCGTATCATAATTGGATAATACTTTGCACTTTCTGTCTCGTTATGTGGCCGCACCATTTAACTTGTTGTTTCTGGATGTATTCAATTGTTGACTTGATCCCTAATTGTTTCCTTTGATATCACAACGATTTGTTAATACGTTCAGTTGATAACATTTTCTCGTGCCACAATTCATCCGTTTCTCTCTTTGTCTTCCTCTGTCTCTTTTCTCCCCTTGATCTTTCCTGTGGTTACAAAATGTTCTGAAAATGCAAACTCACATCAACTTAATATAAAAAATATGAAAAAAATACAACATGCGGATTAACACACAAAAGACAGAAACTATATAATTAACGAGATCAAAAGACAATTTGAATATTCATATACAGAATACAAAAATAAAACAAGTCAAAGAGTTCAAGTATCTAGAAAGTATCATCACAGAAGATGGACGACTCTATAGAGAGATAGAAACAAGATGTTAAAAGGGAAATGATCTGACATATCAACTTTTACCTTTGCTATTGCACCCACAAATCAACATGTAAGTAAAGAAACAAATGATTAAGAGCATCTTTATACCAACACTATGCTACCAATGCCAGACTTTGCAACTACATATAAGATAAATATCGAAACTTGCTAAATGAAATGTCTGAGGAAGGCTATTGGAGTCAGCAGACTCGACAAAATGCGCAGTGAGAACATCAGAAAGATAATAGATAACACATCATTCATCATCGAATATATAGGGAAACGAGATAAATTGGTTTGGATATCTTATGAGGATAAACGATCAAGTTCCCATAAGATGGAATGATACAGAGCCAAGGACATGCCTAGGAAAAGATGGATAGACAACATCAAGACCATTCTAAACAATCATGTCTACATCTCAACCAGAGCAACATATCTGGCTCTAGAACGCAGATTACATCTCCTGCACAAACCCTTACGCTCAACGGCAAGTGTGGAAACTACAACACCACCACATAGGGATAGACAATAGACAAAATGTTCAAGTTTCCTTCCCTCATCACATGTCCCAAACTTGTGACTGTCTGCTTCTAATTTTTGTTATAATGTATAATTGTTTACTCCAGCATCTCTAAGGATTTCTACATTAGTTTCTTGACTGCCCATCAAAGTTTCATCATTCTTGTCACAAATCACAACGTACTCTACACACATTTCATCATTCTTGTCACAAATCACAACGTACTCTACACACATTTCATCATTCTTGTCACAAATCACAACGTACTCTACACACATTTCATCATTCTTGTCACAAATCACAACGTACTCTACACACATTTCATCATTCTTGTCACTAATCACAACGTACTCTACACACATTTCATCATTCTTGTCACAAATCACATGGTACTCTACACACATTTCCTCATTATTGTCACAAATCACATGGTACTCTACACATATTTCATCATTCTTGTCACAAATCACAACGTACTCTACACATATTTCATCATTCTTCTCACAAATCACAACATACTCTACACACATTTCATAATTCTTGTCACAAATCACAACGTATTCTACACACATTTCATCATCTGCTGAATGAGACTGAGCACCAATAGGTCTTCTCTGAGAGAAATGGCGTCAGTTCTTAAATATTTGAAATACTTAATGTTTGAAATACTTAAACCACCGCCGAAGCCAGATGTGTCGAGCCAATAGCGGAAATAAAACAGCGATACAACATATTTCATTTCCCTGGACGACATCCTGCTGGAAATCTAGTAGGATCATTGTCTAGCTACACGAGAGATCCAGTGACAGTGTAAAAACAAACGTTAAAAAAAATAAAAAAATAAAAATATTTCAGAAATGCATTATTGCTTAAGTATTTCTTCTTATTCTTCAGCTCTCATTCTCAAACTCCTGCTGGATCTTCCTTTTAGCAAGACCATGTTCCTACTAGCTTGATTCTTGATTAGGAACAAGCGTCACAGCACTGGGGGCATTTCCATATATGCTCTGCTTGCCGTTCCGTCATCCATCTAAAGCTTTCAGCACCACCTACTAGTTTTCCAGCAGGATGTAGTCCAGAGAATGGAAATGCGCTGTGTCGCCGTTTTATTTGCAACAATGGCCCTACACATCCGTCTTCTGTGGTACTTAAGCATTTGAAATCAAGTACTTGTAATTGACACCCAGTGAAGAATATAGGCCCTATGTAATTGATACTCGGTACAGAATGCTGGTCATTGATACTCGGTACAGAGTGCTGGTCATTGATACTCGGTACAGAGTGCTGGTCATTGATACTCGGTACAGAGTGCTGGTCATTGATACTCGGTACAGAGTGCTGGTCATTGATACTCGGTACAGAGTGCTGGTCATTGATACTCAGTACAGAGTGCTGGTCATTGATTCTCGGTACAGAGTGCTGGTCATTGATTCTCGGTACAGAGTGCTGGTCATTGATACTCGGTACGTAATACAAGTAGTTGATTTTCGATACAGAATACAATTATTAATACTCAGTACACAGTAAACGTCATTGATACCCAGTACAGAGTAACCAGCCATTGATATGCTGTAAAGAGTGCAGGTCATTGATTCTCAGTACAGAATACAAGTAATTACTATAATTATCACTCGGCAGAGAGTATAAGTAATTGATACTCGGTACAGAATACAAGTAATTATTATAATTATTACCAGGTAGAGCTACTTATTTGCTTTTCCATATGTTTTTCAACTTTGTTATCTTACAATATGCCATTGCCAATCTCATCCGGATATTCTGACAAAGTTGCCATCTCTAGTTTTTATCTCTATTAATATATAACTTTCTGCGTATTACCGTGAGCGAGAAGGGCGAACAGAAACACAATCACTTGTTATGCATGTCACAAGAGACGACTAAAGAAGGTAAGGGTGATCTCGACTATGATGAATTTGCTGAAGATCAATGCTTAAATAGTTGCAATATAATCCACATTGCTATGTGAAGTATGGCATACAAATGTACTTAGGTCACTATACAGTCTTATCGAGAGTAGGGACAAGTACAGCACCCAACATCCAACTGTGGCTTGCAGATTGTTCACAAAAAATAGTCGTTAAAATTTCAACTTTGGATATACCTTTTAATTAAAATGATGCTTTCTTTACTTCTTCAAAACCATTTGGGATTGCTTAACTTATCCTGACTACTCGATACTGACTGATGGAACATTTGGGATAGCTCAATTTATACTGAATCCTAGATACTGACTGAGGGAACATTTGGGATAGTTGTAAACTTCGATAACAGTTACCATGTTGTTCCGACATGCCGACGTTGTTCTTGAACTAGTTACGGGCACAGGTTGGGTGGGCGGAACAACAAAGAAAACTGTCGCAGGGGCCAGAGTTTTGCCCTGTTGTCGACGTCTGTTTCGGCGGCATTGGACTCGAAACACCATCGAGTCGAATGGTTGCTGGAACAGAGGGCAGAGCACTTATGGGAATGCCCCACGTGCTGTGAGGCCAGTTTTCTAATCAAGAATCAAGAACATTTGGGATAGCTCAACTTATCGTGACTTCTCGATACTGACTGAGGGAACATTTGGGATAGGGCAACTTACACTGACTACTCGATACTGACTGAGGCAACATTTGGGATAGGGCAACTTACACTGACTACTCAATACTGAGGCAACATTTGGGATAGGGCAACTTACACTGACTACTCAATACTGACTGAGGCAACATTTGGGATAGGGCAACTTACACTGACTACTCAATACTGACTGAGGCAACATTTGGGATAGGGCAACTTACACTGACTACTCAATACTGACTGAGGGAACATTTGGGATATCTTTAGTGAACCAACTTTCGACCTCACTCCATTTTGTCAATAACTGCCAAAAATTCGAGGACCTCCCCCCCCCTTTGTAATTATATAAAACAACTTTTACAAACCACCCCCCCCTGCGTCATACAATCTGTTTAGTTGAAATAGTATGAAAACCCTAATTTTGTTTTTCAAATTGTTTAGAAAAATGTTTCAGGCTAAACAAAATAATTTAATTGGTGTATAGAAACAGTGTTGTCAAATTTTGTCAATCCTACTTCCTTGTCAACTGTCCCACTTTTTCAGATCCCCGCCCCTTAAGCTATTGTTGACATAATTTATGAACATCCCCTAAGTACTTTAGATACTTCTGCTTATGTACTTTAGACACTTCTGCTTATGTACTTCAGATACTTCTGCTTATGCACTTTAGATACTTCTGCTTATGCACTTTAGATACTTCTGCTTATGTACTTTAGACACTTTTGCTTATGCACTTTAGATACTTCTGCTTATGCACTTTAGGTACTTCTGCTTATGCACTTTAGATACTTCTGCTTATGTACTTTAGATACTTCTGCTTAATTCTAAGATAGTTCTCTATAGATCAGTGTTGACTGTTGTACACTTTTCTTAACACCGCCGAGCACATTCTTCCAAATTGCACAGCAATATTTTCCCGTACAATGAAAACCAGATAATTATTGTGTTAGAATTTCTTTCAGAAAAATGAACGCCCCGTGATCTATTTAACGAATCTTGACGAGTGGAGTTGTTCCCTCTGAGATTTAGCGCAATTTCCAATATACAGAGGTTTGCAGGCACTGCTGTACATCACCAGGGGGAAACTGCTGGGAAATTTAGCTAACAGTCGGCGCCAGAACAGATTATAATGACATCCCCTTTGTATTGCTAATCTGATTGTCTCCCTACTTGTACACGGAGTTGTATTCCCTGAAATCATTTCCACAGCACTAACGAGGTTTACTCCCCCTAAGGTTAATACAGGGCCAGCGCGTACAAAGGATCATTTCTCGACTTGAGTTCCCTAAGGAACAGAGGAAAAATACAATATTTATAATGGGACAAAATGTTGGAACATTAGATTGGCACCAACAAATGTTGATTGCTTTTCTTTAGTCTCCTTAGCACATTCCATTTTTTTTTCTCGAAAATGTGAGTCAGTTTAAAAAAAAAATGGGTTGGTGCACTTTGGGATGCTGTACCAACAAGCAAGCATATATAGATTTAATTGGGGGGGGGGGGAGGGGGAGGGGGGGTTGGTGCAGAAGAACTTTTCCGACAAGCGTGCATGAATTATTCTTCTTCTGCTTTCGTTCTCAAACTCCTACAAATTAGCAGGATGTTTAGTCCAGGGAACGGAATGCGGTGTGCTATGGCTTACAACTTTGATGCGATGTCTGCGCCTTTCGACAGGATACATTCGACTTGAGCAAGGTTTCTTGGAGACTTTGTCCCTATACGTAATGGGACAGCCAAGTCCATCCCATAACCTTCTCAGTCGTCTATTTCGGCATATATGGATGATAAACAGTATTGTTCTTCTTTGCGTTCCTTTGGGCCCTGGCAACACATGGGAGATACATGCAGTCCAAATAAGGTATAACGCTAACACGCTTACGTGCAGTCAAAATAAGGTATAACTCAAACAAGATTACATGCAGTAAAAATAAGGTATAACTCCAACAAGCTTACATGCATATAAAGAGGGTGTCGCCTTTGTTTTGTTGGGGCATGAAAGGGGAACAAAGAATGGGTCTGTCGCTGCATGAGTCACTTTCCTGGATGAGTCTGTCACTTCCCTGAATGGGTCTGTCACTTCCCTGTATCGGTCTGTCACTGGATGGGTCACTTTCATGGATGAGTCTGTCACTTTCCTGTATGAGTCTGTCACTTTCCTGGATGAGTCTGTCACTTTCCTGGTTGATTCTGTCACTTCCCTGGATGAGTCTGTCACTTCCCTGGATGAGTCTCTCACTTCCCTGGATGGGTCTCTCACTGGATGGGTTAATTCCTGGGTGAATGAGTCTATCACTTCCCTGGTTGGGTTTTCCGTTTCGCAACTTTTTTCTCAGTAACCCATCTGCAAATCTCCGTGGCCTACAAAGAAGGTGTGGGAATATGGACCACGATAAAAATCACTATTCGTGAAGAGTAGAGCAACGTCTTCTGCTGTAGTTCTCAAACTCTGGTCAATGAAAAAGATGTAGTCCGGAGAACGGAATGCTTTATGCCATGATTTTGCAGCTCAGCTGCAATTTATGCGCCTTTCGACCCCAAAACATTCGACTTAACATGGCTTCTGGATCAATGTTCATTCTATATGGAATGGGTCAGTTAGAAATTTGTCTCAGTCGCTTGCTAGGATATGCAAGGCAGATCAAAGTGTTTCTTATATTTCGAAACTCAGCAACAAGCGGACCAGTAGGACAACAATTCTTTTGGTTGGTTTGTTGGTTGCTGATCCAGCGGTCAAAGCTCATGCCCTTTGACCTAATGCCAGTAAATGGCATTATATTTCTGGGAAATCTTTGGATTTTCGGCCCACTTGGGACAGAGAATAACTATCACACCTCCAGGAAGGTAGATTTCAACCTATGCACTGCAGCTAGCCACTGTAGCCAAGATAGGGTTCAGTGTGCTCATTCCCCGCCACCAATTGACTACTTGTTGTGCCGAACTTCTCTAATGCTACAGGCATGCAACCAAATGTTCAAGTCAAAAGGATTGTCACGTCCTGAGTCACTGTGCCTCTATGATGGGCCTCAGCCATAGGAAAAACAGTGGTGTCAGTTTCCTCCTCCTCAGTGCTGCACAGTACATCTCTGGCTCCCTCCCAACCACAGAGGGCGCATACATATATATTCAGGTAAACATGAAACACATTTCAACAACAAAATAAAAGCATAATTGTATAGATGACGTGCCATGAAGCTTCTCTAAGAAGATAACCTCAATATAATGGCATGTCATCCACTAAGGTTTTCTGTTGCATGGGTGGTTTGTCTAGTGGGCCATTGGTGAGACCCACAGACGCAACCACATGCGTAACAATTCTGTTAGATAATACACATGGCCACACACATGGACCAGTGGGACAAGAATTCTGTTAGATAACACTCATGGCTAAATATCACGGCGTTTTGCCTCCAAACACTTACTCTACACTGACTGAGCTATTGGTCAAAGGTCATTGCACTCCAGACAAACACATAGTTGTTCAGTCACTCCCCATAAAGTGTCCAAATATATGCATGACATGTAGTTCAAGCGGCTCACTGGTTAATTAAACTCCTCAACTAACCCCTCATATACGCATCCATACTCCTGTCACACTTAATATCCAATTCCTCAACTAACCCCCCAGATACGTAACACGTCCACCACTGCCGTGCATCCATCGTGTAACACTTGATACCAAATTCTCCCAACAACATTCTAAATGCTTCATATAGCCAAGTCCCTAGATCTAGCATACTCTAGATAAACGACCTTAGTGTCCCCCTTATCGATCATTTGTACCCCTACTAGTGATGCACGGTCCTGTCAACCACGGACATAGTCCATTAAAAAAAATATCAGAGCTTTCTGATAATTAAAATAACGGAAATCGTAGTTCAGGTAATCCGGTCACGATGACTCCAAAAGTAATAATATCCATTCTCCATTTGCTGTCTATAAATGGATTTGAATGCATATGGATGCGAGTCTTGGACAATAAACAAACTGTAAAGTGGAAAATTAGAGGCAGTAGTGATGAGGTTCTATAGAAGAATGATGAGAATACCATGGACTGCCAGAAAAACTGTGGAGGTGTTGAAAGAATCATATGTGAGACGGACCTTATTCAATAATGTAAGAAAAAGACAATTTTTCATTTTTTGGCCACGTTATGAGACAAAGAGGTTTCGAGAACAGTCAAAACAAGCAAAAGTGAAGACTACAGAGATGGCGACAACGTGAGACAATATTAGGCAGTTTAAAAACCTGACACGGCAGGGACATAACAACGATTTTGATACACAATACTGGAGATATAGAGCTGTTGAGAGCCATGATCGCCTACCCCAGCCGGCATGGCACCTGGTGATGATGAGATGCATTTGACATAAGTCAATCTGTTCTTTAATTTCAGTCAGGGCAGTAAATCTACACGATACAGGTGATTACATGATACATGAGATTACATGATACAGGAGATTACATGATACAAGAGATTACATGATACAAGAGATTACATGATACAGGAGAATACATGATACAGGAGATTACATGATACAGGAGATTACATGATACAGGAGATTACATGATACAGGAGATTACATGATACAGGAGAATACATGATACAGGAGATTACATGATACAGGAGATTACATGATACAAGAGATTACATGATACAAGAGATTACATGATACAGGAGAATAAATGATACAGGAGATTACATGATACAGGAGATTACATGATACAGGAGATTACATGATACAGGAGATTACATGATACAGAAGATTATATGATACGGGAGATGACATGATACAGGAGAATACATGATACAGGAGATTATATGATACGGGAGATTACATGATACGGGAGATGACATGATACAGGAGAATACATGATACAAGAGATTACATGATACAGGAGATTATATGATACGGGAGATGACATGATACAGGAGAATACATGATACAGGAGATTATATGATACAGGAGATTACACGATACAGGAGATTACATGATACAGGAGATTACATGATACAGGAGATTACATGATACATATTACATGATACAGGAGATTACATGATACATATTACATGATACAGGAGGTTACATGATACAGGAGATTATATGATACAGGAGATTACATGATACAGAAGATCACATGATAAAGGAGATCACATGATACAGGAGATTATATGATACGGGAGATGACATGATACAGGAGATTATATGATACGGGAGATTTCATGATACAGGAAATTATATGATACATATTACATGACAATAGAGATTATATGATACAGATTACATGATGCAGAAGATTACATGATTCAGGAGATTACATGATACAGGAGATTACATGATACAGGATATCACATGATACAGGAGATCACATGATACAGGAGATTACACGATACAGGAGATTACATGATACAGGATATCATATGATACAGGAGATTATACGATACAGGAGATTACATGATACAGGAGATTACATGATACAGGAGAGTATATGATACAGGAGATTACATGACACAGGAGATTATACGATACAGGAGATTACATGATACAGGAGATTACATGATACAGGAGATTACATGATACAGGAGATTACATGATACAGGAGATTTCATGATACATATTACATGATACAGGAGGTAACATGATACAGGAGCTTACATGATACAGGAGATTACATGATACAGGAGATCACATGATACAGGAGATCACATGATACAGGAGATTATATGATACGGGAGATGACATGATACAGGAGATTATATGATACGGGAGATTTCATGATACAGGAAATTATATGATACATATTACATGACAATAGAGATTATATGATACAGATTACATGATGCAGAACATTACATGATTCAGGAGATTACATGATACAGGAGATTACATGATACAGGATATCACATGATACAGGAGATCACATGATACAGGAGATTATACGATACAGGAGATTACATGATACAGGATATCATATGATACAGGAGATTATACGATACAGGAGATTACATGATACAGGAGATTACATGATACAGGAGAGTATATGATACAGGAGATTACATGACACAGGAGATTATACGATACAGGAGATTACATGATACAGGAGATTACATGATACAGGAGATTATATGATACGGGAGATGCCATGATACAGGAGATTATATGATATGGGAGATTTCATGATACAGGAAATTATATGATACATATTACATGACAATAGAGATTATATGATAAAGATTACATGATACAGATGATTACATGATTCAGGAGATTACATGATACAGGAGATTACATGATACAGGAGATCACATGATACAGGAGATCACATGATACAGGAGATTATACGATACAGGAGATTACATGATACAGGAGATCACATGATACAGGAGATTATACGATACAGGAGATTACATGATACAGGAGATTACATGATACAGGAGAGTATATGATACAGGAGATTACATGATACAGGAGATTATACGATACAGGAGATTACATGATACAGGAGAGTATATGATACAGGAGATTACATGATACAGGAGATTACATGATACATAAGATTACATGATACAGGAGATTATATGATACAGATTACATGATACAGATTACATGATACAGATTACATGATACAGATTACATGATACAGATTACATGATAAAGGAGATTACATGATACAGGAGATTACATGATACATATTACATGATACAGGAGATTACATGATACAGGAGATTACATGATACAGGAGATTACATGATACAGGAGATTACATGATACAGGAAGTTGGAACCTAGATGCCGTCCACTGAGGTCTATACCGACACCGATGACCTTTCCCGGCATGGACTGAGAATCAGACATTATAACAGCCGCTTAGCACGGCTTGAATTTTGTGTGTTTTCCTATATGATGTGATCAATGAAAGTACCGTCATGTACTCGTGGTAATGCTGTTTTATGTTCTTGATTTAGGCCTTTTGATAGAAACGTTGAGTAGTGAACGTTTTTATGTGTGCTTCCAGTGATTAGTAAAACTTGGTTCTGGTTTGAAACACGTGTTCTCGTATTTAATTATTTCTTTTGACTATGTTTATTAGTTTATGTTTATAATGTATAAATTTAAATATAAATTCCAACAGAAGATGGATGTGTCGGGTCATTGGCGCACATAAAACAGCGACACAACGCATTTCCATTTTCTGGATTACATCCTGCTTGGAAATCTATTTGGTCCTGCCAGAAAGTAGATCCAGCGGGAGTTTGAGAGTGAATGCTGAAGAAGAAGAAATATAAATTTATTTAGGGTTAGGGTTAGTTATATAAAATATATAACTAACCCTAACCCTAACTTTATCCCTATAAAATAAGTATTTTAATTAATCATTGATAAGTATTACTATAATATTCAGATTCAGTCAGTTCCTCATTTTTTTGTCAAGTTTGGCACATAGGGCGGATGTCATAGTTCTCCGTGTCTGTCGGTCAGTTGCCAAGGATTGCAGGTCTTGTGCATTTATGCATGTTGATTTTAATTCATTCATAAATGTTCTTCTGAGCGTTGGTTTTGGTCTTCCCTGTTTTCTTTACCCGTCTGGTGTCTACATGAAGACGTGTCGTGGAATTCTGTCTTCCTTCATTCTAAATATGTGGCCGATGTATGTCGAGCGACGTTTTCTGATGATGTTCGTCACGTATTCTTGTTTTGTCTCTTCTCTTAGTATGTCGTTTGATTTGAAGTCTTTACAATTAGTGTTTGTGATTTTTCTGTGGCATCTATTCTCGAAGGCAACTAACTTCTTATCCATTATTACGGTAGATTTCTAACTTTCACATCCATATGTTAATGATGGAATAACACTTTCTGATTTTACTTGACATTCAGATTAATTAATCATTAAATAAGCAAGGAGACACGGGTTCCAAATCTGAATCCAAAACGTCACTACAGTGTTTCCACTTTACTAGGAAAAATTTGACATTTAGAATTCCACTTGTTGCAGATTTGTCCAACATAAGATGTAGAACGGTGAAACACTTGGCCATGTCTTGTCTCGTTTCATGATAAAATCAACGGCACTGCTATAAGTCTTGGACTGAATGCTATATTTTTCATTTATCAGTGTGGAAACGGAGACTGACTGCTAAAATGTTCAGTCATCAATGTGAAAGTCTGAAACTGAACGAAGGGGAATAATTAAATTAAATTCATAATACGCAATCAGTACATCGTTCACACACTTATAAATCATCAGTTCTGTCCCTTTCTCAAGAAGTTGTAATTTTTATTAATTGACCAATGTTTCTGCGATCGTTCTCACATTCTTGCAGACTATCAGGATGGAATCCGGAGTACGGAGTACACTGTGTCATGGTTCACAGCTTTGCTGCGGTATCTGCGCCTTTTGGTAAGATACATCCGACTGCAGTATGGCTTCTGGACCAGCTTGACCCCGTATGGGATGGGACTGCAAAACTTCACCACCAAAATTTCTCTAGTCGACTCTTACGACATGCATGTCAGGTAACAGGGTTGTTATTTTTTGCTCCCATACTCTTTGGCCCTGGTGACACAAGCTCATCAGATGTCTTATTATTAGGAATACGGTAATACTCCGGAGGTCGTGGTGACTGAATTGAGACACGCAACCTCCATTTGTTTTATGGTTAGATGCTCCAATATAACCAAATTGGACTAGAATCTTCCGCCGAAGACGGATGTGTTGGGCCATTGGCGCAAATAAAACGGCGACACAACGCATTTCCATTCTCTGGACTACATCCTGCTGGAAATCTAGTAGGACAATGGTCCTGCTACAAGAGAATTCAGCAGGAGTTTGAGAATGAACGCTGAAGAAGAAGAAGGACTAGAATCTTCGGTTGAAAGCAGTGCACCTCACCATAAGACGTACTTGTTATTTGACTGAAGCAAAACACACGAAGCATATATACAGCTGAACAGAATTGGGGGGGGGGCGTGGCGTGGAAGGACATGGGTGTATAAGAGGTAGTACATGGTAGTGAGTGGCAGCCAATTCCCCTCGGGTAAGGCCAGGTACGTATGTGGTTCCCTCACTCCTATCTAACGCCCGTATGATTCAACGAGTCTGCTTGTGTACAGCTGAGCCACCCCTCCCGCTTGGGCAACGACTTGACTAGTCGACTGAACTACGTAAAGCACTCAGCAGTGGTACGCACTCCCCTACTGTACACATCTGCTGATGTAGAAGGCGGACGATTGGTTTATCGACAACGGCTTCGAAGGAGCGGGGGAAGGGGGTAGAAAGGCCCCGTATTGTGCTGTGGACGCAATTAAGGACATTAACTGATATGCGGTCAGACCCGGCTCAGAAAACAATGACAAACTACTGAATACCAAGAAATTCCTGGCTTTCTAACACGACAATGAATGAAGGCTCCGGTAGATTGCACAGAACCGAGTGGTTTACATAGTTTATTTATGCATTTAAATTTTGTCAAAATTAACGTCTTTCCCTTCAAATACACTAGATCCAATACACTAGAAGTGATCAGTACACATATTACAATACACTAGAAGTATTCAGTAAACATATTACAGTACACTAGAAGTATTCAGTAAACATATTACAGTACACTAGAAGTATTCAGTAAACATATTACAGTACACTAGAAGTATTCCGTAAACATATTACAGTACACTAGAAGTATTCAGTAAACATATTACAGTACACTAGAAGTATTCAGTAAACATATTACAGTACACTAGAAGTATTCAGTAAACATATTACAGTACACTAGAAGTATTCCGTAAACATATTACAATACACTAGAAGTATTCAGTAAACATATTACAGTACACTAGAAGTGTTCAGTAATCAAGTTTTTACAATAGAAAACCTTAAAGTATGTAATAGAGGGCTACTCGTATTGTAAACATATAAAAAGCTGTTTAGTATGTTTGTTTGTTTGAAAACTCCAGAAATTGCGATCGATTAGCTCTTACTAATATTTAGATCGATTAGATCGATGTGCATGTGGGTGTTTGAAGCAATGAAAGAGCAGATCAACTGGCGTCATACGCGATTGTGGCACAAGGCTAAGGGGCAATGGATTGAGCTGACGTTTTGAACTCCTTAAGAGATATAGCACGCAAGAGTGAGACTAGTGTGGATGATGATTCCCTTTCAATGGTTAGGATTAAAGATCATGGATTTAAATGCTGTGATTCTAGAAGTGAACATTTTGGAGGCGCAGAAGAATGATGGTCAACCAGCATCGGACTGGTACTGTCAGCAAAGTGTAACGGCGGATACACTCAGGGAGAGATCGGAGCAACGATGGACGTGTCCAGTTTGCAGTGATGATGATCCGACGCCTAACTAACGAACTAGTGAGGTGGTTTTCTGAGCTTTTTTTCATACTCAGGAGACTTCAGCTTTCGGTTTAGTGCAATGTCTATTGAAGGAGTCTTCTACTCAGAGGGAGTCTATAATTGTATAGATGACATGCTACAAAGCTTCCATAAGAGAGCCTCAATATAACGGCATGTCATCTAATAAAGTTTTCTGTTGCATTTTTCATATCACAGCTGAGATGTAAACCATGACAACGCATTCCATTCTCCAGACTGCTTTCTGCGAATCTGCAGGAGTTTGATACCAGACTACATCCTGCGGATCTGCTGAAGTTTGAGAACGAATACAGAAGAAAAAAAGCATTCATAGTTCTTGAAATGATATTAGTTTACTAGCAGCATGTACTCATTAATCTTGGATAAGATTAGTTTACCAGCAGCATGTACTGATCAATCTTGGATAAAATTAGTTTACCAGCAGCATGTACTGATCAATCTTGGATAAGATTAGTTTACCAGCAGCATGTACTGATCAATCTTGGATAAGATTAGTTTACCAGCAGCATGTACTGATCAATCTTGGATAAGATTAGTTTACCAGCAGCATGTACTGATAAATCTTGGATAAGATTAGTTTACCAGCAGCATGTACTGATCAATCTTGGATAAGATTAGTTTACCAGCAGCATGTACTGATCAATCTTGGATAAGATTAGTTTACTAGCAGCATGTACTGATCAATCTTGGATAAGATTAGTTTACCAGCAGCATGTACTGATCAATCTTGGATAAGATTAGTTTACCAGCAGCATGTACTGATCAATCTTGATATGATGCTTTGGGATATAGTGTATGCTTTGAAATCTGATATTCTATATAGATATTATACAGGAAGATGTTGACATTATGAGTATGGCAGTTTATTATGATATATACGGTAACACTTCAGGGAATTGCATGCAGGACATTTATATAGCTCCTTCTTCTTAGTCTAGAGATACTACTAGTCTCAAATGAAGGAACTAGATTTTTTTTCCATCTCAGTTTGAAGATACTCTCTCTCTATCTCTCTCTCTCTCTCTCTCTTTCACGTGACATATTCTTTCCAGAACGTGTTCTTCCTTTTGGATTCTCCGAACACTCCGCGATTCTGGACGAGTTGACCTGCCACTGCTAGAGCCATATTTAAACAATCTGATATATCCCTACACCATCGTCGTCTTGGGCGCCCTCTTCTCCTGTTCCGTTAACTATGCCTTCAGCTATTAATCTTTCCTCCTTGCTATGTCTCTTTGTATGACAAAAAAAAAACAAAAAAAAAACAAACAACAACAATAACACAGTTTTCTTGTTAGGATGTTGTTAAGGAGCCAGCTTCGACGTTTATTTATCTTATCACTTCTTCTGAAGATACTACAAGTCTCCAATGAAGGAACTAGGATTCTTAGTCTGGAGATAATAATCGGCTCTAATGAAGGGACTATATTGTTTCTTCTTAGTCTGGAGATACTACAAGTGTTACATGAAAGAACTTGATTTTTTCTTCTTTGTTTAGAAAAACTACAAGTGTTACACGAAGGAACTAGTTTTTTCTTCTTTGTTTAGAAATACTACAAGTGTTACATGAAGGAACTAGATTTTTTTCTTCTTTGTTTGGAAACACTACAAGTGTTACATGAAGGAACTAGATTTTTTTCTTCTTTGTTTAGAAATACTACAAGTGTTACATGAAGGAACTATATTTTTTTTCTTCTTTGTCTGGAATTAATTCAAATCTCTAATGAGGGAACTAGATTCTTAGTCTGGAGATATGTGTGTGTTCGTCCATCACAAGTGATGATGACTATTTTACATCCACTTGAAAATTCAGTTAGAATTATGACCATGAGTAATAGTTTGTAGATGACTAATGAGCCCTATTCGAGCTGTAAATGTTCTTGGACAGTTCGGACAGGGAATGACGGCTGTAGGCGGATTTTGGTCTATCCGTGACTTTCTAGCTGCTCTCCGCTGTTGGGCTGCAGCATTTCTTCTCTTCTCACAAGATGATGCGCTCTTTTTTGACTGTAGAATGATGTGTAGATTTACTTTGTTCAAGTTCTTCCCATGTATCTTGGTTTATTTCAAACGCTTTCAGTGAGGTCGTTAACGAGTCCTTGTAGCGCTTCTTTTGGCCACCTTGAGATCGTTTACCCTTCTCCAGCTCACCATAGAAAAGTGTCTTTGGCAGGCGATAGTCTGGCATATGTACCAAATCTGTGTATGCATCAGGATAGTGTATGCTAGGGATACCAGATCTGTCACGGACAGTGGTATCTGGAATCTTGTCTTGCCATCTGATGTTCATGACTTTTCTGAGACAAGTTGTGTGAAAGTGATTGAGTTTCCTCACATGACTTCTATACACAGTCTATGTTTCGCTAGCATTTAACAGCACTGGAAGTACCACTGTTCTGTAGATTTTGAGCTTAGTCTGTAGTTTAATGTCATTTCTACGCCACATATTTGCGTACAATCTGCCAAAAGTGCAGCTTGCCTTGGCGATCCTTGTATACACTTCACCATTAACGTTGTGATCTTGTGATAGCGTACTACATAGGTATGTGAATCTATTCACAACTTTCAGTGCTATACCATTTACCTTTATGCAGGGCTCGAGATAGCTTTTGCCAGGTGCTGGTTGTAACATGACGTCTGTTTTCTCGGTGTTAATAGTAAGCCCAAAGTTGGTACAGGCTTTGGAGAATCTGTCTATAATAATTTGTAGATCAGCCTCAGAGTTGGCATTTAGGGCACAGTCATCAGCAAATAAGAGATCCATGATTTTTTTGATTTTACTTTGTTTTTTGCTCGGAGCCGCCGAAGTTTGAACAATCTTGCATATATCAGTATATCTCCAGCACATATCTCCAGCATATATCAGTATATCTCCAGCATATATCAGTATATCTCCAGCATATATCAGTATATCTCCAGCACATATCTCCAGCATATATCAGTATATCTCCAGCACATATCTCCAGCATATATCTCCAGCATATATCTCCAGCATATATCTCCAGCATATATCTCCAGCATATATCAGTATATCTCCAGCATATATCAGTATATCTCCAGCATATATCTCCAGCACATATCTCCAGCATATATCTCCAGCATATATCTCCAGCATATATCTCCAGCATATATCAGTATATCTCCAGCATATATCAGTATATCTCCAGCATATATCTCCAGCACATATCAGTATATCTCCAGCATATATCAGTATATCTCCAGCACATATCTCCAGCATATATCTCCAGCATATATCTCCAGCATATATCAGTATATCTCCAGCACATATCTCCAGCATATATCAGTATATCTCCAGCACATATCAGTATATCTCCAGCATATATCAGTATATCTCCAGCACATATCAGTATATCTCCAGCATATATCTCCAGCATATATCAGTATATCTCCAGCATATATCAGTATATCTCCAGCATATATCAGTATATCTCCAGCATATATCAGTATATCTCCAGCATATATCAGTATATCTCCAGCACATATCAGTATATCTCCAGCATATATCTCCAGCATATATCAGTATATCTCCAGCACATATCAGTATATCTCCAGCATATATCTCCAGCATATATCAGTATATCTCCAGCATATATCAGTATATCTCCAGCATATATCAGTATATCTCCAGCATATATCTCCAGCATATATCAGTATATCTCCAGCATATATCAGTATATCTCCAGCATATATCTCCAGCATATATCAGTATATCTCCAGCATATATCTCCAGCATATATCAGTATATCTCCAGCATATATCAGTATATCTCCAGCATATATCAGTATATCTCCAGCATATA
Source organism: Meghimatium bilineatum (assembly GCA_034231615.1). Lineage (NCBI taxonomy): Eukaryota > Metazoa > Mollusca > Gastropoda > Stylommatophora > Philomycidae > Meghimatium > Meghimatium bilineatum. The sequence continues at coordinate 14,510,620 of CM067319.1, read as the reverse complement.
TCAGTATATCTCCAGCATATATCAGTATATCTCCAGCATATATCAGTATATCTCCAGCATATATCTCCAGCATATATCAGTATATCTCCAGCATATATCAGTATATCTCCAGCATATATCTCCAGCATATATCAGTATATCTCCAGCATATATCTCCAGCATATATCAGTATATCTCCAGCATATATCAGTATATCTCCAGCATATATCAGTATATCTCCAGCATATATCAGTATATCTCCAGCATATATCAGTATATCTCCAGCATATATCAGTATATCTCCAGCATATATCAGTATATCTCCAGCATATATCAGTATATCTCCAGCACATATCAGTATATCTCCAGCATATATCTCCAGCATATATCAGTATATCTCCAGCACATATCAGTATATCTCCAGCATATATCTCCAGCATATATCAGTATATCTCCAGCATATATCAGTATATCTCCAGCTTATATATCAGTATATCTCCAGCATATATCTCCAGCATATATCAGTATATCTCCAGCATATATCAGTATATCTCCAGCATATATCTCCAGCATATATCAGTATATCTCCAGCATATATCTCCAGCATATATCAGTATATCTCCAGCATATATCAGTATATCTCCAGCATATATCAGTATATCTCCAGCATATATCAGTATATCTCCAGCATATATCAGTATATCTCCAGCATATATCTCCAGCATATATCAGTATATCTCCAGCATATATCAGTATATCTCCAGCATATATCAGTATATCTCCAGCATATATCAGTATATCTCCAGCATATATCAGTATATCTCCAGCATATATCTCCAGCATATATCAGTATATCTCCAGCATATATCAGTATATCTCCAGCATATATCAGTATATCTCCAGCATATATCAGTATATCTCCAGCTTATATATCAGTATATCTCCAGCATATATCTCCAGCATATATCAGTATATCTCCAGCATATATCAGTATATCTCCAGCATATATCTCCAGCATATATCAGTATATCTCCAGCATATATCTCCAGCATATATCAGTATATCTCCAGCATATATCAGTATATCTCCAGCATATATCAGTATATCTCCAGCATATATCAGTATATCTCCAGCATATATCAGTATATCTCCAGCATATATCTCCAGCATATATCAGTATATCTCCAGCATATATCAGTATATCTCCAGCATATATCAGTATATCTTCAGCATATATCTCCACCATATATCAGTCTGGAGATACTACACATCTGTAGCGAAAGAACTAGATTATTCATTCTGAACCCGGAGAGTTGACGATTTATTACATTCCATCTAATATAAGGAGACGGTGCGTGGTCTGCTATTATAAATACAGAATACTGAACCTAGTTCTTGCTGGAACTAACAATAAATGTGTAATCAAAGTAGAAGAAAATACTGAAGCAGATGATTTGTGTACGCGGGGAAGATGGGTGGATGGAAAGATTGTAGTGTGTGTTTTCACAAACAACCCATCATATATCTGTGGTAGGTATGGGAACAATAAGATCGATATATGCTAGATTGAGCATCGCTTGTCACAAGAACGGAGTTGGGAGGATACAGACGTGCTGAACTACACTACAATAAGGGTACGTCAGACAGTGTAGAGGCTGTGTAGCTAAATATAGCATCAGTAGCCAGATTCTCTCCGGCGATGTTAACTAGTTTAACAACGATTGGCCAGTATGACGTACACGTATCTGACAAAGCTTGGCCCGGGCAAGACCGGACGTTCAGTGAATAGAGGTCATTAAACAGCGCCAAATGTGCTTTAGTAAGATTTCAACATCGTCTTGTAAAACCACTTCAAACTTTCTCCCCCAAAAGAATGGCGGTGGTGAAGGTGGGTGAAGGGAAGGGGAATTAGACAAATTGGAATCTGACTTGATGGAGGTGATTATTATCACATTAGCGGGGATTCTAAACTGTTGTAAACTGTCTTTCAAATACACATAAAATATTGCTATTCCAGTGGTGAATGTATGTCAGCAGACATGTACTCAGTAGGGTCTGATAAACAGAATACACTCATAGTCAGGAGGGTGTTTGATAAACAGAATACGTTAACAGTCAGGAGGGTGTTTGATAAACAGAATACGTTCACAGTCAGGAGGGTGTTTGATAAACAGAATACGTTCACAGTCAGGAGGGTGTTTGATAAACAGAATACGTTCACAGTCAGGAGGGTGTTTGATAAACAGAATACACTCATAGTCAGGAGGGTGTTTGATAAACAGAATACGTTAACAGTCAGGAGGGTGTTTGATAAACAGAATACGTTAACAGTCAGGAGGGTGTTTGATAAACAGAATACGTTCACAGTCAGGAGGGTGTTTGATAAACAGAATGAATACGTTCACAGTCAGGAGGGTGTTTGATAAACAGAATACACTCATAGTCAGGAGGGTGTTTGATAAACATAATACAGTCACAGTCAGGAGGGTGTTTAATAAACAGAATAGGCCTATAATCACACTCAGTACAGTCAGGAGAGTGTGTTTGATAAACATAATACATTCATACTCAGCACACTCCGGAGAGCGTATTTGATAAACAGAATACACTCACTCACGATAGTCAGGAGAGTCTGTTTGATAAATAGAATACACTCACACTCATCACAGTCAGGAGAGTGTGTTTGATAAACAGAATATATTAATACTCAGCACAGTCAAGAGAGTGTGTTTGATAAACCGAATATATTAATACTCAGCACAGTCAAGAGAGTGTGTTTGATAAATTACCAGGTTTTGAAATCTATATTTCATTGAATGACTTGACATACAGTGTGGGATTTCTTTGTTCATCATCATCATCATCATGTGACATATTCTTTCCAGAACCTAGACTTCCATATGTATCTCTTGAATTCTCCGCGGTCTTGAGCAAGTTGTCCCATCTCTTTTAGTGAAATGTGCAGGCATTCTTGAATGTTTTTTGTCTAACAACGTCTTGGGTGGCCTTTGCCCCTGTTGCCTTCTATCATCCCGTCCAGTAACATTCTCTCCATGCCGTCCTGTCTCTTAATGTGATCGAAAAAAACCTAATTTTTTCTTTAATATAGTGTTCAGAATCCAGCCTTCCTGGACGTTAATTGTTCGTAACACCTCCTGGTTTGTTTTCCTTGCTGTCCATGGTTTTCTCAGAACTCTTCTAAAGCACTTTAATTTAAATGATGTTATTATCTTATCCACTGTTTTATTTAGTGTCCATGCTTCACATCATATGTCACCACTTGGAAACACACATGTTCGTAGTAAAAACAGCTTGGTTCTTATGTTAGTACTCTCCCATAGTTTCTTTAGTTGTTTTAATTTTGACAACTCCATTGCTGTTCTTCTCTTAATCTCAACTGCGCATTCACTAGTTATCCGCATTGTTTATATTAATTTCTAAATAATCAAAATATGTCAATTCTTCTAAATTGCAGTTCTCAATATTACTATTAAAATAATATCTATTATTTTGGGTCTTGATTTCGTTTTCTCAGTTGCCATTATTATAATTTTTTTTTCATATTTAAGAACACGTTTTGCTGTTCGCTGAACTTTTGAGTTGAATTAATTGTGTCCGATAGGTCGTGTTCGTTTGTTGTTAATGATGTTCGTCCGTCGTGATCGACGATGACCAAAAACTGAACCATAATAATAGTAACAATAAATAATAAAATAATAAAGTTAATAGTGCGTTTTTAAATGACTAGCAAGTCCAATGCGCGCACAAAATGTTCTTTTACAGAATTGACAACAATAGAAGGTATCTGTGTGAGGTTGAGATGTTTTTTCTTTTCTACGTGTCCGCTTCTGTCTTGCAGTTTCTTGTCTGAATTCTTCTGCCGCTTTGTTGTTAATATCACTATGTCGTCTGCATATCTAATTTCTGGTATCTGCAGCCCTCCTATATTTATGGGACTGAAATCAGGCTTCATTGTTTCTTGTCTCACGTTTCTCTTTATATATTCTGCATAGATGTTGAACACGTATGGAAGCCAGCTACAACTTTGTCTCACTCCTTTCTGTACATTGAACCACTCCGAGCTTGGACCCTCCACTTTCACACATTGCCTCTTGGTCTTTATACTTTTTGCTTATATTAGGATCGTTATGGCTCTGCGTTCCTTCAGTATTTGTATCCTCCCCATGTTCTCCATCTCTACTACGGGTGTCGATTTGATTGTCATGTGATGATCCTTGCCAAATTGAATACCTTATTTAGCCGATATAATGTGTTCGAACCAGCACACCGTGCTATCTATATATGTTACGTGCCTATATAGAACGTTATCCTCACTGTCATTCTGTAAACCTCTCGGTTACATATCCTAGCTTCTTTCAGTGTCGTGATTAGAAGATGTTCGATCTCTTGTGTCCATCGTAGTCTTGATCTTCTTCTTGTTTTCTTTCATGGAGCTTTCCTTCCATGATTAATATTTCTAAACTATTGTGTCTTTCTAAATGTCCGAAATATGTTAGTTTGCGTATTTTGAGTTTTGAGGATTTAGTATTCTATTATTGTCCAAGACTCGCACCCATATGTTAGTATAGGGGTTATATAGCACTGCAGAACTTGAAAGTGAGAAATTAGAGGCAACAGAGATGTGGTTCTACAGAAGAATGCTGAGAATACCATGGAATGCCAGAAAATCTAATGTGGAGGTGTTGAAAGAGTCAAATGCGAAACAGACATTAATCAACAATATAAGAAAAAGGCAATCTTCTTTTTTTGGCCACTTCATGAGACAGGCAGGTTTAGAGAACAAAGTCACAACAGGCAAAATTGAAGGCAATAGAGACAGAGGGCGACAACGTGAGAAAATATTAGACAGTTTGACAACCTGGCACGGCAAGGAAACAACAACGACTTTGATACATAATACTGTGGACAGAGAGCTGTGGAGAGTAATGACGCCTACGCAAGCCGGCATGACACCTGATGATGATGATTCTTTTATGTTCAGATCTTTGCGGACGTGTTCGTTTGTTCGACTCTCTGTCATGATATTCTTAGGACCTTTTTATAACATTTCATTTCGAATTACGATATTTTCTTTTCCCATTGCTGACGTCTCACAGCCATATGTTGCCGCTGGAAAAATATAGCTTCTTAATAGTTGTAACTCTGTTTTTCTGTTTGCTGATAGCCATTGAAGAATAATCTGGGATGTTTTTATAAAGCCATTACAAATCTATTTCTGATACCTGCTGAGAAGTCTGTGTTTTTGATGGTTGATCTGGGATATTCAAAGTTGCTGACATTTTCTAGTTGTTGTTTGTCAATGGCTTTTGTCAAGTCTGAGTGTGTTGTTTGACTATTGACTCTGATTATACGTATTATTTTTGTATTTTTTTTTGCATTAAGGAAAATATTTTGTGCCTCAGTATGGTGATTGACTGACATAATCATGTGTTCTAAACTATGCGGTTGACCCAGAAGCCGGGCATGGTAGGTAGTAAGCCCTGCTGTTTAACATTACTAAGTATTTTCCATTTGCTCCCCATGTGGTTCCACTTAGTTTTCATAGGTGAAACTTGGAACAGCATAATAAAGTTTTGCTAATCAGTGATGACAAATAATAGCACATAGAAATCAACGTTGCAACTAAAAGGCCTTTATCGAGAACACATTCACAACATCCGTTCATCCGTCGTAATCGACGATGACCAAAACTCCACCAAAATAATAATAATAATAATAAATTAAAAAAATACAAAGTTAATAGTGCGTTAAGAATTGGGTTGAGAAATGACTGGCGCTGAAATTGGTATACGGTGTGGAAGAGTACAAACAAGTTAAAAATAAGAATTATAAAATGCTACATCTATTCTATATTAATGTAGGCTCAGAAACATGGACACTAAATAAACAATTAGAAGACAGAATTGATGCCTTTGAGATGTGTGTATATAGAAGAATAGGCAGAACATCATGGAAAGAGAAGAAAACAAACAAAGAGGTTCTAAAAACACTTAATATGAAGAAAGAATTACTAAGAGAAATAAAGATCAGGCAAATAAAATATTTTGGAAATATTAAAAGGCATGACACCTTATTAAAGACCTTACTTTAACGTAAAGTCAAAGGGAAGCGAGCAAGAGGTAGACAGAGATACAAGTGGGAGAATAACATCACAAGATGGACAGGTTACAGTCTAGCAGAGTGCGCCACCAAAACAAGAGACAGAGGATGTTGACGTTCTGTTGCAGCCAACCTTCGTTGTGGAGACGGCACTTGATGATGAAGATGTGGAAAAGTTCACAACATAATACGAGTAAGAACGGCACTATTGACGTTCTCTTTCATAATCTTAGATTTATCAGAATGACTAATGTCCTCCAGGCTTTTTTTGTTGTTATGTTGATGTATTCCTTCAATGTCAGCTTGTTGTGACATGTTGTTATGTTGATGTATTCCTTCAATGTCAGCTTGTTGTGACATGTTGTTATTTTGATGTATATTCCTTCAATGTCAGCTTGTTGTGACATGTTGTTATGTTGATGTATTCCTTCAATGCCAGCTTGTTGTGACATGTGATTCCAAGATATGTGGGTTATGTGTCTTCTTTCAGGAGCTCTTCATTTATTTTCATGTCAACAGTTTTTTTTAGTTTGTTGAAAGAGTAAAGAGAGTAGTGCTGCATATATCTGTATTGATGTTGACACACCATATTCATATTACAAATTTCGGTTTCGTTTTCGTCTAAATATTACGGTGACCATAGCTCTATAACCCGTCGAATTTTTATGGCGAGTTGGTTCTGGACTGCAAGATGCATTCAACTTTGATTAAAACGTGCACAGATTACCGATTATGAGACAGATTTATGCGGAAATTGCACGAGCCTGGCTGTAGAGGTCAGCAAGTTTTTCGCCCTTGCTCTCGTCTGAATCAAATTGTCAACGAGCAATGTTATATATTTTTTACGATTTCTCGAGCGCATGCTAGAAAAATGTATAAGGACACATCCCCGTTGATTGCCCTTATTATCAGCTACATGAGAGGTTCTCAACCTAGAAAGATGTATGGGGTGCGAAGGTTTATGCACTGCTCTCGTGTAATCTCAGAGTTAGATAACCAAGATCCTAAAAGCACCTCCTCGTTCTTCACCCTAGAAAGAGATTGCTCCGAAGCTTGTTCGAAGCAGTATGGATAAGACTTTCTGGAACGTTTCTGGGCAGTGTAGATTGAAATGGAATGAAAATTGATTGCAAAGGACAAACAATATCTCAGATTGACACCTCTCAGCATCCCATCACCATAAACACTGTCGCAGCGCAGTTTCTGACAACGGCTCGCCTGGTTTACCGGGTTGTCATGTGCAAAAGCTCAATAAGACAAGAATAATGAGAAAGTCTTCGAAGAAGTACTATTCATCTGTTGAGTACAAGTGAAAGCAGCACATCAGAGGGAAACTCTATGCGCACTAATAAGTGAGAAAATCGTAACACCGTAACGAAAGTAAATTCTCGAGAGCAAGCTTTCAGCCGTCTATGTACGTAGTGTGCAAGCTTTCAGCCGTCTATGTACGTAGTGTGCAAGCTTTCCGCCGTCTATGTACGTAGTGTGCAAGCTTTCAGCCGTCTATGTACGTAGTGTGCAAGCTTTCAGACGTCTATGTACGTAGTGTGCAAGCTTTCAGCCGTCTATGTACGTAGTGTGTAAGCTTTCAGCCGTCTATGTACGTAGTGTGTAAGCTTTCAGCCGTCTATGTACGTAGTGTGCAAGCTTTCAGCCGTCTATGTACGTAGTGTGCAAGCTTTCAGCCGTCTATGTACGTAGTGTGCAAGCTTTCAGCCGTCTATGTACGTAGTGTGCAAGCTTTCAGCCGTCTATGTACGTAGTGTGCAAGCTTTCAGCCGTCAATGTACGTAGTGTGCAAGCTTTCAGCCGTCTATGTACGTAGTGTTCAAGCTTTCAGCCGTCTATGTACGTAGTGTGCAAGCTTTCAGCCGTCTATGTACGTAGTGTGCAAGCTTTCAGCCGTCTATGTACGTAGTGTGTAAGCTTTCAGCCGTCTATGTACGTAGTGTGCAAGCTTTCAGCCGTCTATGTACGTAGTGTGCAAGCTTTCAGCCGTCTATGTACGTAGTGTACAAGCTTTCAGCCGTCTATGTACGTAGTGTGCAAGCTTTCAGCCGTCTATGTACGTAGTGTGCAAGCTTTCAGCCGTCTATGTACATAGTGTGTAAGCTTTCAGCCGTCTATGTACGTAGTGTGCAATTAGTTAATTTGTTCCTTTCGTGCCGCAAGCGACACATCGGGCAGAGGTTTTGGTTCTCCAATATGATGCAGTCCGCTGCCTGCAGCTTTAGTTTCTGGATGGTCTTACATCCTGTTAATTCTACTTCTTTAAGAAGGGTGTTTTTAAGGGTTGTTTTAAGTCTTCCTCTTTTTCTTTTACCCTCAGGTGATCACATAAGGACTTGTTGGTTTATTCTGTTTACATCTAGTCGTAAAATGTGACCAAAGTGTGCAATGCAAACAAACCCATTTTATAATCTCTGGATACAAAGAAAAAGTATGTGCAGAAACTCAGACTTGCACAAGGTATTCACGATGTCGGTAAACGAAATCTTGACTGAAAGGGCAAACCAACCCTGTATCGTGACCATCGGCAGATATAGAAGACCTAACTGCTAAATGAAAACAGGCCTTCATTCGGTACATTTTTAATTATTGTCACCTTTTCTATTGGTTACTATTTATATATTCGAGTAGTCTTGACTATTTATGGCATGCGATTTCAAGTATATAAATATTGGCCAACGGAAAACATAGGAGTAATCAAGAAAATTAACGAATGAGGGACTCATTAATTCTCTTAGAAAGGCTGTAGTACGCTTACTATATAATACAACTTTGCTGTTTAAGCAATTGCTTATACTGAAACCAGGCTCACAGTCGAGATAAGGGCCAGTACCCGAGGGCACATGGGAGCAATGATTCGTCTAATTACACGAGGAAAGTTCACTGGCATCGGAACACCTTCTACGAGTTAGACGTAATCAAACCAAGTCTAAATCTTTGCTTACCATCTCGTCTGAAACTGCTACCCAGGAACATGCTTTGGCTTACAAAGTCCATATACTAACGTTAATTTACTTCTATATGAAGTCATTATTTCTCTCAAATATCATTATCAGGTGCCGGCTGGCGTAGGTCATGGCTCTCCACAGCTCTCTGTCCACAGTATTATGTTTCAAAGTCGTTGTTGTTTCCTTGCCGTGCCAGGTTGTCAAACTGCCTAATATTTTCTCACGTTGTCGCCCTCTGTCTCTGGTGCCTTCAATCTAGCCTATTGTGATTATTTTCTCTAAACCTGCCTGTCTCATGAAGTGGCAAAAAAAAAGAAGATCGCCTTTGTCTTATATTGTTGATTAAGGTCCGTTTTGCATTTAACTCTTTCAACACCTCTACATTAGTTTTTCTGGCAGTCCATGGTATTCTCAGCATTCTTCTGTAGAACCACATCTCCAATTCAGTTTCCTCCAATCTTCCACTTTCCAGTTTGTTTATTGTCCAAGACTCGCACCCATATGTTAGTATAAGGGTTATATAGCACTGCAGAACTCTCTTTCTCACCTCTAATGACAAGGTCTTATTACACAGTATATTTTTCATTTTTCTGAATGTTGTTTTTGCCTGTCCTATTCTGCATCTTATTTCTGTTGAACTTCTTCCATCTGCTGTAATCATTGTACCTAGATATTTGAATTGATGGACCTGTTTTAATACTATATCATTCACTATTGTAACAGTAACAAGATCTGCACTTGGTGTGACAGAAACAAACTTGTTATCGAAAACATATAGTTGACTGTCTGTCATGGACAGACTAGTGTGACAGAAAGAAGATCTGCAGCGTCAAAATAATTTGCGACGAAAGAAAATCCCGTTTAGGACTTACTGGAATACTGGTGCTGTGACCAGGTCTAAATCTGTGTAATACTGCTCGACATCAATCAGTTAACCAAAGCACTCCTTCACAAGAATATGAGGTTTATTTACACAAGTTGATATACATCAATTAATATCATCATATTCATAAGAGAGGCAAATAAACACTTGTCACAAGTCCCAATCTAGTCTTATTCGAGTCCGTCCTCAACTCTGTAGACTAATCCTAAATTGTCTGCAACTGGGCAATAATATAATAATCGCCGATTACAAATTACTCTAACACATCCAGGAATTGTTTCACTCGGGTTATAAGCTAAGTCTTAGAGATTATACACCGACTGACTATCTGACTCTGACTCTTCGTCTCTCCTGGGAGACCGAAGACTGACTATCTCAGCTGCGAGACTAAAACTAGGACTTGTCTCTCCTGGGAGACAAGCACTGACTGTCCGAGACAAGCACTGATGGAGACTGACTTCTGACCTGGGGACTACTGACCCTCCAAGCTAAGTCTTTCTAACTTATCTGGCTGCTCCTTATAAAAGACTTCCGCCAATCAGAACTTATGGTTTTCTGTCTCCGCCTATCCTCTTCCGTTTCCCCCAGAGGAAAATCTCCAACCAATGAGGACTTGATCCCTCTGGCCATACAACAACACACGTTGTCCATTCTCTTCATGGGCAATACGCCCCTACTTCTGTCGTATACAAACTCCGCCTTTCTACTTATTCCTTGCGCCTCTATGCTAAACCTATTTCGTTCCCAGGGAAAAACAGAGTCAACAAATATTTTCATCACTTTCTATGCCCATTACGCATTCCTTCTGACCACTCGGGTACTGCGTAATCGACGTGTCAATAACACACGCGGGCTTGGATGTATTAATCGGTGGCGACCAATATTCTTTTGACTGCTTCTTCAATGTAGACATTGTGTCGTCTCCTTTTTATTTGAGCGAGTGAGATGCAGACTTGTGATACTAATATTTGCCTTACCTAAAGCGTACTAGCTTGTGTCAGACTGGTCTCTGTGCAAACAATACTTCTTTGCTTGTAGCCATATCGTCTGGTGTTATTACAAACAATCCGTCTGTATTAGTATTAGTACAAACAAACCGTCTGCCACCCCGATACTATTACACTATGATCTTGCAAGGTGTGTCATTTTGTTTCTTTGAAATAACCATTACTTCTGCTTTCTTGATATTTAGGAAGATGCCTTTCTCTTTACTTTCTGTGACTACTACTTTAATTAAATTTTGAAGGTCTTCCTCACTTTTTGCAATCAGAACAGTGTCATCCGAATATCTCAAATTATTTATGTTATGTCCTCCAACTGATATTCCTGTTATATCTACTACTGCACGCAATATATTTTCACGGTATATTTTCACTGTCTGGTGAAAGCATGCATCCCTGTCTGACTCCTTGTTTTATTTGTTGAAAAGGGCCAAATTGATTTCCTACTCTTATTGCTGCTGTATGTTGCCAGTACATGTTCTTGATTATTCTTAAATCCTTGCTGTGATTGTTCAGATTCTCTAGCATGTGTATAATTTCGCTATGTTTAACTTTTCAAATGCGTTAGTGTAGTCTATAAAACAGAGGTACAGATTTGTTTTTACCTCTATAGACCTCTCTATTAGTGTTCTCAATATATAAATAGCATTGTTGGTACCTTTGCCTTCTACAAAGCCACATTGTTCTGGACTTATTTTCTCTCAAATATAATAACGTTAATTTAGCTAGCTATGAAATAATTCTCCTTTCCCATTCCTCTCACAATTCGAAAGACAATTTTCGACTTCAACGGAAACTATCCTCCTCCGTCTGGACAAACTAAACTAGTGTACTCAAAACACAAGACTAACCCACCAACACCTTTTTCACCCTCCCACACCTAAACGTTAAAAAAAAAATCTTGATTTTATCGACGTATTGAACATATCGGGGGCAGCAGATCAATGTCGACGGAACATTACCTGTCTCTTAATATGTCTGGTTAACATTGTCAGATATTTCTTTCTTACGGAACTGTTGCCATGGACCGTCATCGCGGTATAAGTGAATAACACTTATATAAAACTATATGGAATAACACAAATGCTGGCAGATGTGGAACAGAAGTTAAAAGGAGAATAGGAATGGCTAAAAGTACTGTCAATGACAAAGTTAAAAATGAGATTATAAAATGCTATATCTATTATATATTAATGTATGATATGACTCAGAAACATGGACAATAAACAAACAATTAGAAAATGAAATTTATGTCTTTGAGATGTGGATATATAGAAGAATAGGGAGAACATCATGGAAAGAGAAGAAAACAAAGAAGTTCTAATAACACTTAATTTTAAGATTTATTAAAGGAAACATCATCATCATCATTATTAAGTGCCATCTCCGCAACGAAGGTTGGCTGCAACGTATCTCCAACATCTCCTGTCTCTTGTCTTGGTGGTGCACTCTGCTAGACTGTAACCTGTCCATCGTGTAATGTTACTCTCCCACTTGTATCTCTGCCTACCTCTTGCTCGCTTCCCTTTGACTTTACCCTCAAGTAAGATCTTCAATAGGGTGTCATGTCTTTTAATGTGTCCAAAGTATTTTATTTGCCTGATCTTTATTTCTCTTAGTAATTCTTTCTTCATATTAAGTGTCTTTAGCACCTCTTTATTTGTTTTCTTCTCTTTCCATGATGTTCTCCCTATTCTTCTATATACCCACATCTCAAAGGCATCAATTTTGTCTTCTATTTGTTTATTTAGTGACACTTTATAAGTTTCCTTATAAAGGAAATAAAGATCAAGCAAATAAAATATTTTGGACACAATAGAAGATATGAGACTATGTTGAAGACCTTATTTGAGGGTAAAGTCGAAGTAAGACGAGCAAGATTTAGGCAGAGATACAAGTGGGAAAGTAACATAACAAGATGGACAGGTTACAGTCTAGCAGAGTGCACCACCAAAACAAGAGACAGAGGTCTGGAGGTCTTTTGCAGCCAAGCTACGTTTCGAAGACAGCACTTGATGATGATAATGGTATAAAAACAAAATGGACGAGATATTTCTATCACAAGCTCCTACTTACAATACTTCAACAAGATGAGCTGCCTACAATTGATGGTATAGAGTAGACGGCCTACAATTGATGGTATAGACGGCCACACTCCGAACTCAATCTAAACTAGATATTCTTCTCAATAAAAAAAAGCAATTATCTTCCTCTCAGAGATCTCATTAAAGAGGGATTTCTGAACACGGCAAAGACGTTGAAGTATGGTCAACTCTGGTGTACCTTAGCATGGTTGTAACTAAACTAATGAAGCACTCCTTACATACATCTACTGTATCTGCCCTATTGTCAGCTTATCTATAGCGTGCGTTTCATACAAGAGAATTGTCATCGACACAGTTTTCATCCTGTTAGCAAAGTACAGGTAGATCCAGGAATAGGGTAATAAAGCTGTGCTGATAACTAGAGACACACATAATAACAGCATTGCCGTGTGGTTAGATTGCCGTTCTCTGGCCCGTGAGATCCTGGGTTAAATCCACGGTTGGGACAGGATTTTTTCTTTCGGAGGTACAATCAAAATCCTTCCTGTACATGTCGTGGCGTCTGCTATGGCAAAGCGGCCTTTATTTCCACAGCCCATGAAAGCCTCCCTGCACTCCTTCACAGGAAAGCATGCAGTAACGAAAGTTTACACATAATAACACACACACATCAACGTTTCGACAAAAAAGCCTTTTCAAGACAACAATCGAAACAAAATTAAAATATATAGCAGAAAATGAACAGTTATGACATCGACAGTCACATCGGTATGTGTAGTATGGATTGACCGGAAGAAGTTAAATGACACCGGACAAGGAAAATACAAAAATGACCACAAACATGTGACACGAAACAAACAGAAACTATGGATAGACTAGAGTCATACATGAGACAGGCGCTCATTAATACCGTCGGGTTTAAGAGTGCCATATTGGTAAATGTAGCGGCTCTCAAACGCCAGACGAGAAAGGCCGTCAGAGAAGCTCGACTTAGAAAGTAGTAGTACACATTCCATCTTGGGATGTCAGGAACTAAGTACATGAATTGCTAACACTTGCGAAGAGACATTATATTTCTAGACTTTATTTTTCCCGTGTTTCTCACATACTGTTAGTTCGCAGGATTTTGTCTTATCGTTTCTTATCGTTTTTCTTATCGTTTTATACCCCTTTATGCCTTGCAGCGTCATGGGTAGAAGAGTTCTCTGGAGATGGCTTTTTTGTGTTTCATATGTTTGTTTTCGTTGACTCTTTTATTTCTGTAATCCATCTTTTTCAAGGTCTACCACTGGCTTTGTATCCTTCGTGGATGTTGCCATGTGAACGAAATTAACTGTGGCTGCGATAACTGCGCATTTCTACCATGCACATCTAACTAAAATGTGAAAATATTGGGGTAATTTACAATTAAAATGGGGAAGTCAACCTTCATTGGTTTCACCTTTTCTGGATATGCATTGCAGATAGCTGTGTTGTTTCTCTTCTGGGGCCCAATACACTGGCGGAGTAGTTTTACATTTTCGCTAGCGGGAGCAGTCATTTGTCCTGTATAATAGTCCGTGGTGTTGTATGTTAGTTGGACGTTCTACATGGTCTTGTTGTGGAGTCTTTGTCTTGTTCAGTCGGATTATTTGGGATGTATGTTTATTAGTTGTGATACATAGTCACTGTGTAGAGTTATTGGTCGTGATACATGGTCACTTTGTCGAGTTGTTGGTCGTGATACATGGTCACTTTGTCGAGTTGTTGGTCGTGATACATGGTCACTTTGTCGAGTTGTTGGTCGTGATACATGGTCACTTTGTCGAGTTGTTGGTCGTATTGTAAAGTCGGTGGTGTAATATATTAATGCATACTAATTCATTTCTACAGACTATACGCACACAGGATGAGGGGTCGATAATCTTACCAAAGTCAGGACGCACTAGTTTACTTGTTAACACGGGAATTCTGGATGGCGCAGAAAAAAAAAGGGTGGCGCAGTGGTCAGTGTCTTTACTTACTTCTTATTCTTCTGCGTTCGTTCTCAAACTCCTGCAGATTAGCAGGATGTAGTCCGGAGAACGGAATGCGATGTGCACATTGTTTACAGCATTGCTGCGATATCTGCACCTTTAGGCCTGACACATCCGACTTCAGCATGGCTTTGGGCCACTGACCCTATATGGGATGAGACAGCCAACTCCATCCCATAACCTACTTAGTCGCATTTTACGACATGCGTGGAAGGTAAACAGTGTTGCTATTCTTCGCTCCCCTTTCGGGCCCCGGCAACACACGGGCGCTTTACTTACTAATACGGGTCAATCCATCCTTCGGCAATCGTTACCAGAACACTTATTGTAACATAAAGGTTGAATATTGATGCTGAACACAGCAAGTCTAGAGTTCTGTATGTAACATAAAGGTTGAATGTTGATGCTGACCACAGTAAACCTAGAGTATTGTATGTAACATAAAGTTGCATATAGATGCTGACCAAAGCAACTGTAGAGTGATGTATGTAACAAAAAATACGCGTCAAACATGGCATCATGCCTGAATAGATTTGTCTGTACGATGGGTACTGCTGGGAAATAATATCACGAGAACCGTCGGGACAATCTGTTTCTTGATTGGGAGGCATAAAGTTGTTTTGACAATCACATCTCATCCAACAAGTGAGAAATTCACATCTCATCTAACAAGTGAGAAATTCACATCTTATATAACAAGTGAGAAATTCACATCTTATATAACAAGTGAGAAATTCACATCTCATATAACAAGTGAGAAATTCACATTTCATATAACAAGTGAGAAATTCACATATCATCTAACAAGTGAGAAATTCACATTTCATATAATAAGTGAAAACTTGTCCAAAACATATTGCATTAGTCGGTCATTCCCTTTGTCAGAAAATTAACGGTGTTGAGACCCAAGCGACAGAGACAATCGATGTTACCGTAACGAGCCCAATTTTCCAAAGAGTGAGAAGCGAGCGAGGGTAGATCGTTTATACGTTAAACCACACTAACAAATTATTCGAGGGGGAGATTATGAGAGAAGGATGACGAAGAGAGAGCGTGAACTAGAGTTGGGAGAAACAAGTTATTAGTGTGAGCAAATTTAACTGCTAATTTCAGAATTAATCACAACTGGGATTGAGTTACTCAAGGCTACATGCCATCTCGTTTTCGGAAGGTATGAATGATAAAGGCTATGTGAACTTAAACGTAATGGCTAAAAGTGCCTTCAATGACATGAGGAAATTATTAATATCTAAATAAATTACAAACAAGTTACATATGAGAATTATAAAATGCTACATCTATTCCATATTAATGTATGGCTCAGAAACATGGACACTAAATAAACAATTAGAAGACAAAATTGATGCCTTTGAGATGTGGGTATATAGAAGAATAGGGAGAACATCATGGAACGAGAAGAAAACAAATAAAGAGGTGCTAAAGACACTTAATATGAAGAAAGAACTACTAAGAGAAATAAAGATCAGGCAAATAAAATACTTTGGACACATTAAAAGACATGACACTATATTGAAGACCGTATTTGAAGGTAAAGTCAAAGGGAAGCGAGCAAGAGGTAGGCAGAGATACAAGTGGGAGAGTAACATTACACGATGGACAGGTTACAGTCTAGCAGAGTGCACCACCAAGACAAGAGACAGGAGATGTTGGAGATACATTGCAGCCAACCTTCGTTGCGGAGACGGCACTTAATGATGATGAACCTAAACGTTGATGAAAGCTACGGGATCCTACATGTAATCAAACATAACATGAAAGAAGGCGCTAAACGCGCATCAAATATCAATACACGAAGAAAACAACAAAGCCTGGTCGGAGGGTGGAAGGGGGGGGGGGAGGGGGGAATTGTAGTGACCGTTTGCTCGCTTGTGTTTTCTCTGGAAGGGAGAAACCAATGATTGCTTAAATCCAGGCAGTGGTGTTAGAGAGCTGACAAGCTGTTAGGATGAACACTTTGTACACCAAGATAGATAGCTAGCTACTTTCTCTTTTGTGCTGGAGATTTGATCGTGTGTGCAGACGATTCTTGGACCAGAGATTGTGTTTCATGGAGTTACCAAACTATTCATTCGTAAGTCACACTTAGAAAAATGTTTATGTTCTGTTTTTCACGTTTAAATTTTTATTTTTTCGATATTTTAAAAAATAAACACGCGTTATCATCTCAAATATTTCTTGTTTTTGACGTCTTTGTTAGTTCTCACATTAACAGCATGAATATTCGTGTGATTTGAACCGAACAACGTGAAGTATTTTGTTCTGTTAGTGTTACAGCGTTATTTTCGTTTTCGGTCTATCACATCCGTTTTCGGCTTTTGTTAACATTAAAAAGTGGCTATATTAACAGTGATGTGGTTCTAATATGTTTTTGCCGAATTGAAAGTGTTGGACTGAAATGCGCAAGTAACGCAGCTCGGCTGTAAAACTAGCAGGAAATTTATTTCACGCTCTCCGACTCAACTCCCATTAAAGGGGTGCTCAAAACGTATTTTAAGCTCTCCGACCCATGGGCCCATAACTGCCATTATAGGGGTTCAAAACGTATTTTAAGCTCTCCGACCCATGGGCCCATAACTGCCATTATAGGGGTTCAAAACGTATTTTAAGCTCTCCGACCCATGGACCCATAACTCCCATTATATAGTGGTTCAAAAGGCGTAGAGGATTAACTTCATTGTACTCGAATGCCCTTATATGACTCTCCGACCATCTCAACAAAGCGGCAAGCTGCCTTGCTGAGAGTACCGCTTATAGCACGTAACTCCGAGACTTCAAGTAATAATTCTCAGGGTTCTCGAAAAAAAAAATCCACATTCATAAACAAAACAACGCGTGTGGTATCAAACCCGCGACTGTTTTCTACAGTCCAAGACCTACCACATTCTTACTCACACTGTATCAGGTCTTTCAGAGTTTGAATTGGACTCTTTATCCATCTGAGGCTTCACAAACAATCGAAACAACCTTGACCCTTCTTAATGCCATTCTCAGTTTTGCTTTCGAAGGAAGAACATCAGTATTCAATCCCAGGCTCCGAGCAGTGTCGTAAAGCTTTCCATGAAAGCAAGCAGGACACGGTCTATCGCTTCTCCGTTCATGGTCATACATTGGCAGGTCAGCAACAACTTTCAGCTGTCATAAGGAGAAGACATACTGATAAAACTCAAGGGAGGACCATACAAATAGAAAACATTGCATAAACACAGCAAAAAATAATGATTATGATGAAATAATTCCGTTAGCTGTAAGCAGGTGGATCTTGACACATGATGATGATGATTAAATAATCCCTTTAGCTGTAAACATGTAGATCTTCACAGCCCATAACGTTTCTGATAAAAGAGCATGTTCTTTTCAGTTGTTTAACAAACAAAAAAAGAGGACCTCATCAAAGCTATTAGGAAAGTCGACAGAACCAAAAAATAACTACCACTTTCTTGACAGAGCTGAGAAAGTTATCTTCCACATGAGGTCAAGACACAAAAAACTCATCAGCCAAACAGACTAAGAATGGATCCATCATCTCTGTGACCATATGGGCAGCCAGAACAGACAGCGGAACATAACCTGCAAGACTTCATTACACAAAACAAGTTAAGGGAGGAACACTGGCCCACAGAGACATATTTCCAGTAAGATGTGTGATAACACCGAGGAGCTTTCAAATACAGCAGCAATTATCAAGAAAACTGGACTTGCCGGCTATACATGTTAAACTGTGAACGAAACGAAGAAGAAATTGTGTACAGAGGCGAACCCCGACTCATAAAATGACGTTTGAAATACATGGTTGCATAATTGAGGCAAAACCCGGACTCATGTAATGACGTTTGAAAGGCATGACTGTGTAACTGAGGCTAAACCTGGACATGCATTGACGTTTGAAAAGCATGGTTGCGTAATTGAGGCGAAACCAGGCCTCATGTTACGAGGTTTGAAAGACATGCTTATGTAAGGGAAGTTTGTGGATGTTTGAAAATCATGGTTGTGTAAGGGAAGTTTGTGAATGTTTGAAAATCATGGTTGTGTAAGGGAAGTTTGTGGATGTTTGAAAAGCATGGTTGTGTAAGAGAAGGTTGTGGATGTTTGAAAAGCATGGTTGTGTAAGAGAAGTTTGTGGATGTTTGAAAAGCATGGTTGCGTAATTGAGGCGAAACCAGGCCTGATGTTACGAGGTTTGAAAGACATGCTTATGTAAGGGAAGTTTGTGGATGTTTGAAAATCATGGTTGTGTAAGGGAAGTTTGTGAATGTTTGAAAATCATGGTTGTGTAAGGGAAGTTTGTGGATGTTTGAAAAGCATGGTTGTGTAAGAGAAGGTTGTGGATGTTTGAAAAGCATGGTTGTGTAAGAGAAGTTTGTGGATGTTTGAAAAGCATGGTTGCGTAATTGAGGCGAAACCAGGCCTGATGTTACGAGGTTTGAAAGACATGCTTATGTAAGGGAAGTTTGTGGATGTTTGAAAATCATGGTTGTGTAAGGGAAGTTTGTGAATGTTTGAAAATCATGGTTGTGTAAGGGAAGTTTGTGGATTTTTGAAAAGCATGGTTGTGTAAGAGAAGGTTGTGGATGTTTGAAAAGCATGGTTGTGTAAGAGAAGGTTGTGGATGTTTGAAAAGCATGGTTGTGTAAGAGAAGTTTGTGGATGTTTGAAAAGCATGGTTGTGTAATGGAAGTTTGTGGATGTTTGAAAAGCATGGTTGTGTAATGGAAGTTTGTGGATGTTTGAAAAGCATGGTTGTGTAATGGAAGTTTGTGGATGTTTGAAAAGCATGGTTGTGTAATGGAAGTTTGTGGATGTTTGAATAGCATGGTTTTGTAAGGGAAGTTTGTGGTTGTTTGAAAATCATGGTTGAGTAAGGGAAGTTTGTGGATGTTTGAAAAGCATGGTTGAGTAATGGAAGTTTGTGGATGTTTGAAAAGCATGGTTGTGTAAGGGAAGTTTGTGGATGTTTGAAAAGCATGGTTGTGTAATGGAAGTTTGTGGTTGTTTGAAAATCATGGTTGAGTAAGGGAAGTTTGTGGATGTTTGAAAATCATGGTTGAGTAAGGGAAGTTTGTGGATGTTTGAAAATCATGGTTGAGTAAGGGAAGTTTGTGGATGTTTGAAAATCATGGTCGAGTAAGGGAAGTTTGTGGATCTATGAAAGGCATGGTATATCACTATTAAGCCACATAGGAAAAATCTCTAGCAAGATACTAGAGAGAAGAATGCATGCATATATAGAACTACAGCCCAACAACACACACTATTGGGTTTATGATAAAATAAAAGCTGTACAGATGCAATCTTCGCACTCAAATAACTGCAGAAAGAAAACGGAACATAACCAAGAATTATATTTGGCTTTCGTTGACCAAGAGAAAGCTTTTGACAGAGTAGATAGAGCACATTTTCAAATCTGATTATCAAATCCACTCGGGAGTAAGACAGGGATGTGTACTATCCCCCACCCCTATTGTTTATAACATACATAGATCACATCTGCAAAGTAGCAAAGACAACGGAAGAAAACAATCTGAAGGATAACTTAAACGAACTTGCAGACGACCAAGCACTAGTAGCATCAGAAGAGCAACTACAAAGACAAATAGATTACATCAAACATGCCAAACCTTAAACATGAAAATAAACATAGAAAAAAAACCCGAAGTAATGAAGATAGGAAGAACAGAAAGAAATACCAATATATATATATTTGAAACAACAAACTTACACAAGTGACATAATTCACATATCTAGGAAGCAATATAACAAAGGACGGAAGGGGCAATAAAGAAATACACAATAGATGTAGTAAAGCATCCAAGCCCTAGTTCAAATGACTTCAATCATCAGAAACAAAATTGTAGATTTAAACACCAAACTAACACTATTCAAAACGATATTATTCCAACTCAGTGCCACCAAAGCCAAACATGGATAACGATAACACAAGACAAACATAAACTTGTGACAGCTGAAATGGCATGCTTACGTATAATCTTAGGAATATCGCTAAGAGACAATGAGGAATGAG
Source organism: Meghimatium bilineatum (assembly GCA_034231615.1). Classification (NCBI taxonomy): domain Eukaryota; kingdom Metazoa; phylum Mollusca; class Gastropoda; order Stylommatophora; family Philomycidae; genus Meghimatium; species Meghimatium bilineatum. The sequence goes on along the minus strand of CM067319.1, from coordinate 14,489,580 downwards.
GACATTAGACAAAGAACCGGCACCGTCCCAATCTTGGAGTATATTAAGAGATAACAGATTCAATGGTTTACACACATCATCAGACTACCACTAGATATCAGACCACAGCAAGCTGTGCTACACAGATACAGTGAAGGCAGACCTAGTAGAGGCCAACCTCGAAAACGATGGACCACCGAAATAAAAGAGGCGACACATTCCACAATATACTCAGCACACGCGAGTGCTATCTCCAAAGAATTCTACCCCTGACGCTGAAAGGCAATAAAGGGTTTAGTAAATAGATAGATAGAAAGGCATGGTTCTGTAAGGGAAGTTTACTGATGTTTGAAAGGCATAGTTGCGTAATTGGGGCGAAACCTGGACTCATGTTATGATATTTTAAAAGCATGATTGTGTATGAGATGTTTATGCATGTTTGTTTAGTCCACACGGAGGCGTTCCAATGCGCCATTATCACAGAATGATCACGTCTTGCCCGAGCACAGGATACACTTCTGGTACAACTATCCCATCATTCTTCAGATTTGTTGAACCAATCTGTAGTGATGCCACATCTAGCATTCTCCGTCACCTTATAACCTGCTACAGAAGGTTGGTTGGTTGGATGGTTGGTTCGATGGTTGGTTGGTGGATGGTTGGATGGTTGGTTGGTTGGTTTGGTTGGTTTGGTTGGTTGGTTGATTGGTTGGTTGATTGGTTAGTTTGTTGGTTGGTTGGTTGCTGATCGAACGGTCCATGGGCTCATGCCCAATGCCATTGTGTGATATATGCATGTGTTTGTGAACTGTTGTTTTGTTCCATATAATGTGTTCCATTTATCTGGCACTGGAAGGAAAAGCATATTCCTGATGTCATCCAGCGCTGGACATTCAAAAAGGTGGTGGTCAACAGTTTCATATGGATGAGTGCACAGCCGGCACCCTGGAGTGTGTTGTGGCTGTATTCTGTTCAGGTGATTGTTAAGCTCTACATGTTGTGTGCGCAGTCGGAATATGATACTCTGGTCTTTTCTTTCCAGGAGGTTGATATTGTCTTTAGAATTTGGACTGGTCATATATTTATAGATTTCTCTCCCACTGTTTCTCATGGTCGATCTGTTCATCCAATTTTCTGTGTTCACAGATTTCAACATCATTTTAACTGTGTGCATGATTGTTTCTGTATATGGCTGTTCTTGTTGTGCTCCCATCTTTGCTAGTCTGTCTGCCTTATCATTGCCAGGTGTGTTTGAGTGGCCAGGAATCCACTGCATAACAATATTAACTTCATAAGATGTAAGCAGCTGATTGGCATGGTGGTATATTTCAGCGAGCTCAGGCTTACATACAATCACATTCCAGTGCTTGAAGAGCAGACATAGAGTCTGTGAAAATAACAATGTTGTGGACTTTTGATGGGAAGACATCAAATATGGTCTTCAGGTGGTACAAGGCAACTTCTAGTGCTGTTATTTCAGCTTCATAGTTAGAACATATCTCTGCACAGGCATCAAACAACTCATCAGATGCCACAGAATGTCAAAGGTACAATGTTAGCTGGTCTGCATCCCTTCGTCATCCATGAGGATTATGTGATAGAAGACAAAAGTAAGAAATTGAGACACGATCTGACAATGATGATTTTTTTACAGGTGACAGGTTGTCAGCCTATCCCCCAACTTTTCTTAGTCACCTCCTACATCACGCCCCGAAAGAAGAAAATGGGTCTACTCTTTACACCTTGAACTAGAAGTCCCCCGCCTATATTGTCACACAGGTAACAGCAACAGATACAAACATAAAACATTGCATACAAATAGTAATACAAGTCCGTATATAGTTGGGGGGGGGGGGTTTGGGGTGGTTTGAGGTGTGCAGCCACTTCCAAAGTGACTTTCAACACTAGAAAGTCAGCTAAAAGGTGAATAGTGGAGGGTTGGAATTGAGGTATTCAACAACCCCCCAACATGACTTTCAGTGTTAGATATTCAGGTAAAAGGTTGATAGTGGGGTGGGGGGGGGTTTGAGATGTGGGATTTTCAACCGCCCCCAAGGTGACTTTTAGTACTAGAAATTCAGGTAATAAGTGGATAGAGCCCCCCCCCCCCATCCCATTTCCTTAACAATTTTTTTACAAAAAGGTCAACCAATTTCTCACGACAGAAAATAGTATCTTTTTAATATTAACTCTAATTGAATAATTCTTTATTTTCATTGACAACCACTAGAAACTACTGGCATCATCGGTTGTTTCAGAAATAAGAGATAAAATAACGCAATAATCAATAATGCTAACATCTTCACCATCCACTATATAAAACGCAGGGCCATAGATACTTCTTAGGTTCAGATATTAATCACCAGATGTTTAAAAATACTAATCACCAGAAGTGTCAAATACCCATCATCAGATTCGTAAAATATTCATTACCAGATGTGTAAAATACCCACACATTACCAGATGTGTAAAATACCCACACATTACCAGATGTGTAAAATACCCACACATTACCAGATGTGTAAAATACCCACACATTACCAGATGTGTAAAACACCCACACATTACCAGATGTGTAAAATACCCACACATAACCAGATGTGTAAAATACCCACACATTACCAGATGTGTAAAATACCCAAACATTACCAGATGTGTAAAATACTCAGACATTACCAGATGTGTAAAATACTCAGACATTACCAGATGTGTAAAATACTCAGACATTACCAGATGTGTAACATACAATTACCAGATGTGCAAAGTATCCACCCATTACCAGATGTGTAACATACAATTACCAGATGTGCAAATTATCCACCCATTACCAGATGTGTAACATACCATTATCAGATGTGTAAAATACGATTACTATATGCGTAAAATACCCACCCATTACCAGATGTGTAACATACCATTACCAGATATGTAACATTATGAAACAATGCAAACATATTTTATCAAACATTCTAATACCGGCACTACCTGTCTTCCTTAAGTTCAGATGTGACCACATACAGCATAACTGGACCAAGATGTTGACCATCACCTGCAATGAACTTGTCCAAAATTTCAAGGTATCTCCTTCAGATTACAATCATTGTATTTGTATGTTTTCTAGTACACATAATACAGACAAAACATCACTATCATTTCTTCATGTTACATTAATTATATTTGTACTTTCTTCAATATCCAATGGTAACTATCAAGACAAAACATCGCCCTGATCTTCTTTCTCTTATTCCCTATATTCGTCTACTGTATTCATTCTCAAACAGTGATTTTTGCCAAAAGAAGACCTACCAACTGAACTCAAGCAATCCTTTAGGGTCATATTTTCTATTATTCCTGTGTATTTCATTGACCGGTGTTAGCACTTGGCACAAAATATACAAATAGTGGCCAACGAAACCAGGACAACAACCAAAAACATGACCCAATAATAAGCTTATGTGAATTCTGTTAGTAGGTCATATACTGTTGATTGGTCACGCTTAAACTCATGCAGATTATAATGGTTAAGTCTATATAGTAAATAGGTTGGCATGTGGAGCTTGGCTGCACAATATAAATTCGGCAATGATTGAGTACCATCTGAGCGGACCGGGTTCAAATCTCGTTTACATCATGCTTTTTCTGTTTTAATAATTCCACAATGTTTCTATTTTATATTGCACATTTACTCCGTCACGTCTGAAGCAACCTGGTTTATGTTTTATTTATGTTTACATCATCATCATGTGACATATTCTTTCCAGAACGTGGTCTTCCTTATGGATTCTCTGAACACTCCGCGATTCTGGACGAGTTGACTTGTCGCAGCTAGAGGCATGCTTAAACAATCTGATATATCACTGCACTATCGTCGTCTTGGACGCCCTCTTCCCCTGTTGCCGTTAACTCTGCCTCCAGCTATTAATCTTCCCATGCTGTTATGTCTCTTTATATGACCAAAAAATACAGTTTTCTTGTTAAGATGTTGTTAAGGAGCCAGCCCTCATCGACGTTTATTGATCTTCTTCTTCTTCTTCTTCTTCTTCTGCGTTCATTCTCAAACTCCTGCATATTAGCAGGATGTAGTCTGGAGAACGGAATGCGTTGTGCCATGGTTTACAGCATTGCTGCGATATCTGCGCCTTTCGGCCTGACACATCCGAATTCAGCATGGCTTTGGGTCACTGACCCTATATGGGATGGGACAACAACTCCATCCCATAACCTCCTTAGTCGCCTTTTACGACATGCGTGGAAGGTAAACAGTGTTGCTATTCTTTGCTCCCCTTTCGGGTCCCGGCAACACACGGGCAATTTATTGATCTTAATACTTCTTTTATGTTTAGGCCTAATTCGGTCATTGTAGTATTGAGGTCTTCTGGCACTTACTAATATGTGGTTCTGGAGAATTGTACATACCCGTGCAGCGTGTGTGTTGTTGTTGTGTGTTTGTCGGTCAATCGGTCATTGGGTTAAAGGACATGATCCCATGGACCACCGGATCAGCAACCAAGCAACCAAAAAACCAACCAACCAACCAACCATCCAATCATCGACACGTTCATATTCATACTAGATTTGGAATATATATGTTGAAAATCTTGACTAAAATAACATCTTTAAAATCTCACAAAACGCTGCTATTCAATCTCAGATCAAGCTACTTCATTTAATTCTGACAGAATTACTAAAGTATAGGTACAGTAAAGGTAAAAGCCACCACATAGTCGAGTTATTTCCCTTGTCTATGTAAATTTCATGTTATATGATTTAATAATTTAAACATTAATTTATTTTAGGGTTTGGGTTAGGATAGTTGTGTTTTACAAATCTAACCCTAACCCCAACCATAAATAAATAGATATTTCAATTATTAAATGATGAACATGAAATTTACAAACATAGGCAAGGGAAATAATTAAATATGTGGTGATGTCTACTTGAACTGTACCGAAGTATACTAGTGATACCTAGATATTCAATAATAGTTGAAAGGCAATGTCCTGTATAGCTGTGCTTCCAAACCGCCGGACTGCTGCCCGACAACAGACCTCGGCAATGTGTCCCAGGGCTTCGAGAACTTTTCATTGAAATGTAAAGTTATGCATGAGCATACATACTGTTTGGACCGGGCCTGGTCCAATAGTTCTATTTTTAAAAAACCCGATCTGTGGTCTCACATAGACTTGGATGCTATGCTGCATAGGGTATGCATCAATTATTACTATTTTTATTGCAATATATGCTCCACTTACCTCGAGAACTGACCTGGTTTTATTCCCGCCAGTCTTAAGAGCTACTTTTCATTATCCGCATGCTTCCTACTTGAATTTACGTGTATAAGCTACTATTTAAAGCACTAATGTCCTGTCTCTATGTTATTTATGTTTATAACTAGGCCTATAATTCCTTATAATACGAATACGGATGTTCCATGTTTGTGTTCCTGAGGATACTTCAATACTTGTTCGGGATGTTCGTAGATGTTTTTAATAGTCCTGGTCTCGAACGGTCCGCTCTCAGTGACTTGAGTACATAGATTGAATGTCTTGACGAAGTCACATCTTTTTTGGGGGATGTGCTTGGTCAAGTAACGGAAAACCTGTTTACTTGAGTTACATGGTGATTCAATTCCGCTAGAACGGACCTGGTTCAATTCCCGTCAACCTTAAGAATTATGCTTTACTTGTTATATTTTACGTGATAAATCCAAGAAGTTGTAGTATCAAGCATGCATCAATGGAGAGACCTCAGGAAATGGTGATGGGTAGGGCACACAGTGAAAAGAACAATCCCGCTGAAATCTGATGTGTACCACAATTAGCGCAAATGTAACATCGACATAACGCATCTCAGTTCTCTGGACTATACACCAATCCTTGTGGAATTCTAGAATTTTCTAGAAATTTCCTATCAAGAGTTTTAGAAGTAATACTGAATACATGTAAAAGAAATACCAACTGATGCCACTGTAAGACAAGAAAGACAACACGAGAAAGACTAAGAAACTCTGAAAAGAAAGCTATATGCTGATACAAAGGCATGTAGTAGAACATGAAAAAATACTGCAAGCAATAGCTAAAGACAAACATAGACTAAGTATGTTGGGGAACTTTGCCTTGAATTAAGTTAAAGATAAAAATAGATAGAAAGATAGTTATATTACATCGGACGTTGAGGAAGAAAGGAAATGGTGCATGAACCCAATTACAAAAACCTTAATAAAAACAGCTTAAATTATCCGGACAATGAAATTATTATCCAGACAATGCTGTCATCTGGACAATGACAGCACAAGACAAAAGAAGAATAGTGACAGCAGAGATGACATGTCTACGAAGAATACTCGGAGTGTCATTAAGAGATAGAATTAGAAACGATAACATCAGAACAATACCAGTATTGGAACACATCAAGAGACAACAGATCAAGTGGTTTTCACACTCTTCCAGACTACCAACAGATAGCATGCCACATAGACATTAACGGTTATAAAGCCAGAGGCAGACCATGTGATCACAGAAATCAATCACAGAAATCAAAGATGGATCACAGAAATCAAAGAAGCCACAGGAACAAGCTTACAAACAGCGCACAAGAAGGCCATCTATAGAGAACTCTTTCACCCCTGACGCCGCAATGGAAACAAGGGCTACAGCGTATAGATAGATTGAAATTTTTAATAAATGGGAAGTAATAACGCTTTATGTATAAATAACAAATAATCCTGTTTTTCTCCCTTTTCTGTTTACAGAACACCCAAATGTTATATGATGATGACGGTGATAATGGTGACGATGTCCATATTTCCATTAGTAGCAATTATTGATGAGTTGGTCAAACGAAACACATGAACTTTTTAAGATAAAACAGAACCCATACACTGGATGTGAGGAAAGAGTCTACAATGACAGCTGCCTATACACTTCTCAATAATGAAATCAATGATGTCAGTGGTGACGTGAAATCTCTCAACATAACTAGCAACATCCACGCAACATCAGCAGAAGGAGTATTACTGTTCATAGTGGCCCTAGCAGGGGGGATAGGTAACATTATTGTTTTGATTATCCCTTTGGTATGCTCAAGACTTCGACAAATGTCCACGGCGTTTCTGTTTCATCACTGTCTCTTAGATATTGTTAAATCTGGATTCTGTTTTCCTTTTGGCTACAGTCTTCTACACAACACAGACATATCTCACTGCGACATCATAGGGGCTAGTTATATCTTCCTCATGACATTATCTGCGTACAATCTTCTAGCTCTACTTGTGAACGAAGAATATCAATGTTCCTTTCACATCAGGAAGAATGAACATCAAAAACAAGATGGCTGCTGTATAGCTTTTGGAGTTATCATTACTTGGTTCACCACTGTTCTGTTACAACTTGGTGTTATCTTCCTGCCTGGAAGTTCAGAGTTCAGCAAAGATATCGGGTACTGTGTCTATAAACATGGAGTCACTAAAAACTATGTCATTCACACTCTCTGGGTCATTCTTGTGACCGGAGCAATAATAGTTGCAGCTGTGAGCTTTTTCAAATTTTTTCGAAAACTTCAGTCTAGCGTTCAAAGCAGAAAATGGACATTCTTACACAAGTCGCTTTCTTCATTATCTCGTCACAATGCAAATGACAACATCAACGATGAAGTTCATTACCACTTTGATGACGTCTCCTCCCAGAAGACAATTCAGCTGTCTCAACAATACCTTCGGAGAATCATGATCATGATGTCAATGGTGACATCATTTGTAGTGTGTTGGTACCCACTATTCATCTTGACTTTAATAGATATTAATTACGTTCAACCACCGCATATTTACCGTAAACTGATGATCCTAGCCTGGGCACACCCGGTTACAACACCATTCTTCTGTGGTATTATCTATTATGACACATTTCAAAGTCAGAAAATGACCAAAGATGTATACACAAACGCTATACCAATGACAAGGTCCAGATCAGGGGAAGCTATACGACAGGAGATTAACCACATGCATCTAGCCAGCGGAGTTACCGCCTTTCACAATGAAAACTTTCAATTCACGCTTAATCATGAGAGTGTGTCACCGTCACACAGTTATCATGAGAGTGTGTCACCGTCACACAGTTATCATGGGAGTGTATCCCCGCCACACAGCCACCATGAGATTGAATGTGAGAGTTCCCAGTGCAATAATGCAATGAGCAACTTTGACACAATTGTCAACTACAACTCAGATGAAGGTAGATATCAGACTTTAATTATGTAACAATGTAAGTAACACAACCAACGTGGATGGAACAATGTAAGTAACACAACCAACGTGGATGTAACAATGTAAGTAACACAACCAACGTGGATGTAACAATGTAACACAACCAACGTGGATGTAACAATGTAACACAACCAACGTGGATGTAACAATGTAAGTAACACAACCAACGTGGATGTAACAATGTAACACAACCAACGTGGATGTAACAATGTAACACAACCAACGTGGATGTAACAATGTAAGTAACATAACCAATGTGGATGTAACAATGTAAGTAACACAACCAACGTGGATGAAAATTGTCAACTATAACATGCATGAAGACATTGACAATGTAATCCTATTAGCCGTGAGCGGGAAGTTCATGACAGGTCTTAGTTTTTCGGACAAAAACACAGGTCCTATTCGGTTGAGTAACTGATGTGACACTAGGTTTACAGGTCCTCTTCAGTTGAGTGACTGATGTGACACTAGGTTTATAGGTCCTCTTCGGTTGAGTAACTGATGTGATACTAGGTTTACAAGTCCTCTTCAGTTGAGTAACTGGTGTGACACTAGGTTGACAGGTCCTCTTCAGTTGAGTGACTGATGTGACACTAGGTTTATAGGTCCTCTTCGGATGAGTAACTGATGTGATACTAGGTTTACAGGTCCTCTTCAGTTGAGTAACTGGTGTGACACTAGGTTGACAGGTCCTCCGGTTAACTGATGTGACACTAGATTTACAGGTCCTATTCGGTTGAATAACTGTTGTGACACTAGGTTTACATATCCTCTTCGGTTGAGTAACTGTTGTGACACTTTGTTTCCAGGGCCTCTTCGGTTGAGTAACTGTTGTGATACTAGGTTTACAGATCCTCTTTTGTTGAGTAACTGTTGTGACACTAGGTTTCGTATATTTTTTGTTGTGAAGAAATGTTATTTAGTCGTGTTGCATGATATCATAGTTGTTGGTGCGCTTCTCGACCTGGTATCTCCGACTTCAGCACCAGTGATTACTTGTGCAGGTTTGGGTACTGCTCGATATCAGGGATGTCCCGAGCATTCTTAGTTTCCAGCCTATGTTGGCTGAACTAGAGCCCCCCCCCCCTCACCATCGCCACTGCAAGGAGTTGGTCTCGATGAGAGCTTCGTATATAAGTTTTGTTATCTCTAAAGCATGGTTGTGTTAGAAGTGTGTGTGTGTGTGTGTGTGTGTATCAAAGCGTGTGACATTCCAGTGTGGGAGTATCCCATGACCATCACGTCCTGCCAGGATCAAAGCACATGCTACTGGGCTCATCATTCTTCTGTCAGATTTGTACACCGTGTGATAACACATCTAGGCATTCCCTGCCACCTAGGAGTGTGCCACATAAGGACAAAGATGCAATTTTCGCTGGTCTACATCTCTTCGTAATCATTTGAGACCACTTGATAGACCACCTGACATACCACATATCAGACCACCTAATAGACCACCTGACAGACCGTTTGACAGACGACAAAAGTTAGAAATTTAGACAATATTTGCAGCTACATTGCTTTTTTTTCCACGGGTGACAGGTTGTTGACCTATCCATCCCCCAACTTTCCTTAGTCTCTTCCTACGATGCGCCTGGACAGAAGTAAATACTCCCATTCTGTGTACCTTGAGCTGGTCCAAGCCCATGTTGTCACACGGGCGATGGTCAAGGCAGATATCAGACATTAATTATGTAAAGATGTAACCAACAGAAGCAACTTTATAAGGATGTAAGCAATAAAAGTAACTTTGTTACAGCTGTATGAAGGCATGAAATACAAATGAGCACGTAACCTGTACAAAATGTCGTGGATTTTGTGTGAAAGAATTAGACAAAGTAATAAAAGTGATTTACACAAACACTTTAATGTATCTATATAATATATTAATGGTGTTATGTACATTGTTCATGGTGTTATGTACATTGTTCATGGTGTTATTTAATTTGTTTATAGAGATGCGTAATTTATTATGGTGGTATGCAATTTGTTATGTAATTTGTTTATGATGTTATATTATTAGTTTATGGTGCTAAATTATTTGTTTGTGGTTTTACCTAATTTGTTTATCAAGCTGCATAAATTATTACGGTGTTATGTAATTTGTTTATAATATTAGGTAATTTGTTTATGGTGCTAAATTATTTGTTTATGGTATTACCTAATTTGTTTATGGAGCTGCGTAATTTGTTTATAATTTATGATGTTGTGTAATTCGTTGATGGAGCTATGTAATTTTTTTTATGGTGTTGATGAAAGAATTCTCAAAAATGTATATCAATAAGCTATTCGACCACACTTGGAATATGGTTCTACAACAAGGAGTTCATCATTAAACACTACACTACAGAACTTGGATAGAGTACAGAACCAAGCACTTAAAATCATTACAGACGCAAAGACATCCACGTCAATCGTAGAAATGCAGAATATCGAAGGGATGCAGTCATTGAAAGAGCGTAAGGATACTAACATTATAATTCATGGAGAAAAGTTCCTTTACCACCACAGTTATCCAATGAAGGAAAGATTACAAAACAGTGGTGCAGCGTGGGTCAATGGCACCCGGGGTCAATCATAATTGTCAGCCCTTGTGATATTAAAAAAATATGTCAGTGATTGTGAAAGACTGGATGAAAATAAATTTGCCGCCCTCCCGATGATGCCGCCCGGGCGGTCCGAAACTCCACCCCCCTCGCTATGCCACCGTTCCAGAATCTGTCACAATGGCGGCTTTAAAATGCAAGCTTTATACACCAGGCCAAGCATCTACGTAGACAGCTATCAGATCTTCCAGAGGTAACAATATCTTTATCTCCACCAGTACACACGCCATGGTTAAAAACGGACATACTTAGAAGTGACTATCCAAACAACAATAACAGGTGTGTATGGGGATGAACAGCAGAATAATCTACAGAAAAGGGTAGCAGCTCTCAGCTTCCTCAATCACGTTTACCCAAGTGATCTATGGACAATAGTGTATACGGATGGATCAGCAAAGAATACAGTAAAAAATGGAGGAAGTGGTGTACACTTGCAATACCCAGATGGCACCACTGATATCACATGTATACCAACAGGGAATTACTACAACAACTATGACACTGAAGTCAAAGCTATTTGTGCAGCTGCAGAGAAACTGTTAACATTTGAAATTGACCTCACACCGTATTGTAATACTTACAGATGCAATAGCAGTACTAGATGCACTACAATCCAATAAACTTCCAGTTAAAAGAGGTATTGTCCATAGTACAAAATAGGTGTAGAGTTATACTGCAATGGATTCCATCACACTGTGAAATAGCAGGAAATGAGAGAACTGATTAGCTCACCAAGGAAGGTTCTAACATGCAGAAACTGGGCGTACCAATCAGCTATCACCAAAAGAAATCCACGATAAAGGCACAACGGAAGCCTAACTTATCTTCACGGAAGGACTACCACCTACTTAACAGACAAGAACAGGTCATCATATTTCGACGCAGAACTGGACAATAGACTAAACAACCATATGTATACAACATTTAAAATTGGCACATCAGCAAAGTGTGCATGTGGATAGCCAACTATTGTTCAGAACATATCCTTCAAGAATGTGCAAACTATGACACATTAATATGTACATACTGGCCTTCTGATACACCAATGAATGTTAAACTTTATTGTACAAAACAAGAAATGGAAAACAATGTCCAATTTATCCAAGAAACAACATGCAGATAAAGACATTACTAGCCAACAATTTATCAAAGAAACAACATTGCAGATAAAGACATTATTAGCCAACAATTTATCCAAGAAACAACATTGCAGATATAGACATCATTAGTGAACGAAAGAAGAAGTTTAGGGTGTTATTTAATTTGTTTCTGGTGTTATTTAAGCTGTTTCTGGTGTTATTTAATTTGTTCATGTAGCTGTGCAATTTGTTTATATTACTGTGTAATTTTGTATGGAACTGTGTAATTTGTTTACATTTCTGTGTAATTTGTCTATAGTAATGTAAATGGTCTGTGATATAATGTAATTTGTCTATGGTGTAATGTAATTTGTCTATGGTGTAATGTAATTTGTCTATGGTGTAATGTAATTTGTCTATGTTGTAATGTAATTTGTGTATGGTGTAATGTAATTTGTTAATCACATCATACAACACGTATCACTCAAACCCAAGCCCAACCCCCTTTAGTTATCTATTACGACATGCTTAGGACGATGTAGTAATACTCGTCAATGTTTCTCCGTATCCTAGCAACACAAAAAAATAGTTCTAGCATCTCCACCCTCACCCCCCCCCCCTTCTCAATATAAGCTCCTTATGACTTCATTCATAAGCGGATCCCAGTTTGTTTGTGCGTGGGACTTTCGCTGTTTCCTTGACTTGGCCTCGTTCTGGAAGGATTATGTCACGTGGTACTTCAACAGACAAACATGTATCGGATTGGTTGAAACCAAGGTTACTACGACATCAATAGTTGCGATAGATCGTTCAGTGTTCTGGCTAAAGTTTTGACCGGGCTCCAGTACTGCCGACCATCTTTGGCGGTTTCTGGCCTCGAGAAGATCATAGATGATTGAGTGACAGCTAGATACAATTAGTGAATTGTCTATTTTATTTCTGGAGATTGGGAAATCAATAATTCGTGATTTATTGAAGCTTATTTCTAGCATTATATCCGTTTGTTTGTACAAGACATTGCATGATCTATAGAACAGTGTAGGCCTACTACCTACCTACATACCTATCTACCTACATACCTACCTATCTACATACCTACATTCATACCTACCTACCTACATACATACCTATCTACCTACCTACCTACATATCTATCTATCTATCTATCTATCTATCTATCTATCTATCTATCTATCTATCTATCTATCTATCTATCTATCTATCTATCTATCTATCTATCTATCTATCTATCTATCTATCTATCTATCTATCTATCTATCTATCTATCTATCTATTTATCTATCTATCTATCGATCTATCTATCTATCTATCTATCTATCTATCTATCTATCTATCTATCTGTCTGTCTGTCTGTCTGTCTGTCTATCTATCTATCTACCTATCTATATATCTGTCTGCTTGTCCGTCTTTCTGTCTCTCCACGTGTCTCTGCAATTGTCTGTCTATCCATCTATTACTACCATTCATCAATTGATTATTTGTCTATCCGTCTGTCTGCCTGAATCTCTATCTAGTATGTCCGTCAGTCTGTTTATTTATTTATTTTGAGTCTGCTTACTTATCTGTGAGCATTTTCTCTCGTTCGCTGCCACTATCTGTTCATCTCCCCCTCCTGCACATATGGCTCTTCAAACAATGACTGCTAGTAATTAGCCCCGCCCTCTGTCGTGTTGATTGGTTGATGCTACTGTGTAGCCCCTTGTACTGCGACGTCTGTACGCGGTATGAATGCGTGATCTATAATTTCTGACTTTTGTTTTTACTTTTTACTTGTTTCTGCCTGTAGTAGTTGTTACTCTGTTGCGCTGATTATTGACTTGTTACTGCGACGGATGGTTATTGTGATGTGTTACTGTGACGAGTAATTGTTATGACGTGTTACTGTAACGACTGTGAGTATTGTGACTTGTTACTGTGGTGACTGTTGTTACATATAGTTGATGCAACTCGTACTTACTGTGACCTATCTGTGATGGGTACTTACTGTAACGTGCTCTTATTGTTGGACGTGTGTGAAGTGTACTTACTGTGATTTGCAATTAATGTAATAAAGATATGTTCTTACTGTAATATTTACTTACTGTAATGTACACTTACTGTGACTTTTACTTATGTAAAGTGTACTTATTGACATGTACTTACTGTGACTTGCACATAACGTGAGATCTACTTACTATTACTTGTACTTACTGTGACTTGTGCTCAGTGTGACTTGTACTTACTGTGACATGTGCTCAGTGTGACTTGTACTTACTGTTACTTTCAGATACTGTGAGGTGTGCTTACTGTAACATATGCTTACTAAGATATCTACCTTCTGTGACATCTGCTTAGTGTGAAATTTACTCACTGTGACATCTACTTACGCTAACATAGACTTACTGTGACATCTACTTACGCTAACATAGACTTACTGTGACATCTATTTACGCTAACATAGACTTACTGTGACATCTACTTACGCTAACATAGACTTACTGTGACATCTATTTACGCTAACATAGACTTACTGTGACATCTACTTACTATGACGTGCGCTTACGGTGACACATACTTACTGTGATCAATAAACAACCTGTTCAACCCGTGTGCATTGAGGTTTGACATTAACTTTCGCCTCGAGCAACCAGTGGATATATGTCACAGGAACTTTACTAAGATATTGATGTCTAGATCATCGTTTTGGAAACTTGTCTTCAGGTCAGTCAACTGAAGTTAGTTTTAATCAGCTGTTTTGTCCCATCAATTACTCTAATTATGTTATATCTATTAATGTCAGATGTTTTGTCTCATCAATTATGTTATATCTATTGATGTCAGATGTTTTGTCTCATCAATTATGTTATATCTATTGATGTCAGATGTTTTGTCTCATCAATTATGTTATATCTTTTGATGTCAGATGTTTTGTCTCATCAATTATGTTATATCTATTGATGCCAGCTGTTATGTCTCATCAATTATGCTATATCTATTGATGTCAGATGTTTTGTCTCATCAATTATGTTATATCTCTTGATGCCAGCTGTTTTGTCTCATCAATTATGTTATATCTATTGATGTCAGATGTTTTGTCTCATCAATTATGTTATATCTATTGATGTCAGATGTTTTGTCTCATCAATTATGTTATATCTATCGATGTCAGATGTTTTGTCTCATCAATTATGCTATATCTATTGATGTCAGATGTTTTGTCTCATCAATTATGTTATATCTATTGATGTCAGATGTTTTGTCTCATTGTAACAGTAACATTATCTGCCCTTGTGCGTGACAGAAACAACTTGTTACCGAAAACATATAGTTGACTGTCTGTCCTGGACATACTAGTGTGACAGAAAGAAGATCTGCAGCGTCACAATAATTTGCGACGGAAGAAATTGCCTTTTAGGACTTACTGGAATACTGGTGCTGTGACCAGGTCTAAATCTGTGTAATACTGCTCGACATCAATCAGTTAACCAAAGCACTCCTTCACAATAATATGAGGTTTATTTACACAAGTTGATATACATCAATTAATAGCATCATACTCATAAGAGAGGCAAATAAACACAAGGCACAAGTCCTAATCTAGTCTTATTCGAGTTCGTCCTCAACTCTGCTGACTAATCCTAAATTATCTACAGCTGGGCAATATTATAATCCTCTCAGATTACAAATTACGCTAACACATCCAGGAATTGCTTCACTCTGGTTCTAAGCTAAGTCTTAGAGAGTATACCGACTAACTATCTGACTCTATGATTGTCTCAGTTGCGAGACTAAACTGAGACTTGTCTCTCCGGGGAGACAAGTACTAACTCTCGGGACTGCTCCTGGAGACTCTCCGGGGACTCTCTGGGCTCTAGCACTGGTTCACCCTCTTTTTGTGTGCTCCGGTGAGGTCCTCAACTCCACCCTTCTTCTTACTCCCCACCTATCATCTTCTCTTCTCGGTCCGCACTTCTGCTGCTTCTGACTCCGCCTCTACATTATCAACTGTCAAACTCCTGTATGCGTTTATTAAACCATGCGTAACGTTAGATGTTCCTCTCTGGTAAGAGGCTATGTCCCTAGCGTTACTTAACTTAATACTCTCGCCAATTCTATTGTCTGGTTGTTGCGAGTATCCACGATTTCAGACGGACTCTGTGTGAGTTTGTAGACACTCGTCGTATCCTAGTCCAAACATCCCATTGTCCTTCCTGAGGTATGGTATAGTAACGTCACAATAGTTTTTCTGCTTCTGTAGTTTCGTCATGTCTGTCTCCCGTGTCCGAGTGCGTAAGATGCAGACTTGTGATAAATAATATTGCCTTTAGCTAAAGCGTACTAGCTTGTCTCAGACTTTCTGTCTGACATGTGCGCGAACAACTCGTCTGCAATTTAAAGTATTTGTACCAACATTTACACAAGAGCAAAACATTCAATGTGTTGCATTTCACGCCGTCCATCTCTTGCTATCTGTGAAGGGTTCTCACTTCTTACTGTGAAACCCCCTGCCTGTGAATGGTTCCGTAACCAGATACTATCACATCATCAATTATGTTATATCTATTGATGTCAGATGTTTTGTCTCATCAATTATGCTATATCTATTGATGTCAGATGTTTTGTCTCATCAGTTATGTTATATCTATTGATGTCAGATGTTTTGTCTCATCAATTATGCTATATCTATTGATGTTAGCTGCTCTATTGTTCGGTCTCTTAATGCAATCGATTTTGTCGTTCTAATCCTGTCTTGCTTATTTGCTTATTTGATTCTGTTTATGAACGTATAAGTTTCTGATCCATATTTCGTTTCAGTTTTATTTGTTAGTCCGCAAATTTATATTTAGCATTAATTTTATTATTTCTAAATGAAGTTCCATAACCCCCCCCCCCCCCCACACAATTTTTAAAACTCGTGCCGTCAGATTTTATCGAATATCTAAACCACTCTTGTACGCAAAAATATGAATGTTTGTATCATGTCTTGCAGTTAAGTACATGTTGTAACATTCTTCTGTAATACTTGTATTAAAACGCTTGAATAATTCGCGTCTGCAGTCAGTATTCAGCTCTCTCATCAATTTAAAAGTGTTGATATTGACCAGGGAAGATAAAATCTTGATTCTTGATTAGAAACTGGCCCCACAGCACGTGGGGCATTCCCATAAGTCCTCCGCCCTCTGTTCCAGCAGCCATTCGACTCGATGGTATTTCGAGTATAATGCCCCCGAAACAGACGTCGACATCAGGGCACAACTCTGGCCCTTGCGACATATTTCTTTGTTGTTCCTCCCACCCACACCGTGCCCATAACTAGTTCAATCACAACGTTGTTCTGTCAGAACAACATGGTAACTGCTATCGAAGGTTACGACTGCGGGATTATATAGATGACGTATATATTGAGGTTATCTTCTTATAGAAGCTCCATGGATAAAATACTGTTCGTGAGCAAATCCGCCAGTGAGGTCAAGTTTACTAGCATGACAGCCTAAGTTAAAGTCATGTTTACTAGCATGACAGGTTAACTTAAAGTCATGTTTACTAGCATGACAAGCTAACTTAAAGTCATGTTTACTGGCATGACAAATGTAAAGTCATGTTTAATAGCATGACATGCTAACTTAAAGTCAAGTTTACTAGCATGACAGGTTAACTTAAAGTCATGTTTACTAGCATGACAGCCTAACTTAAAGTCATGTTTATTAGCATGACAGGTTAACTTAAAGTCATGTTTACTAGCATGACATGCTAACTTAAAGTCAAGTTTACTAGCATGACAGCCTAAGTTAAAGTCATGTTTACTAGCATGACAGGTTAACTTAAAGTCATGTTTACTAGCATGACATGCTAACTTAAAGTCAAGTTTACTAGCATGACAAGCTAACTTAAATTCACAATATACACTATGTGAATTTACACTGTTTCATGAGCCCAAAAAATAGAAAAATCACAGACTTTCTGAGATGCAGATACTTCAGCATCCATTCATTGGAACTGCAATCAAAGAACTAAACACAAAAAAAATCATGTTTCATCCATAGATGTAGACTTGATCAAAATCACGTGTCATGCTTAGGGTTCACCTTCGGGATTTCCCTTTTTCAACCAATTCTTCGTGCTGAAGTCGGAAGTTTACAGCTTTGCTGTGATATCTGCACCTTTCGACGTGATAAATCTGGCTTCCTTAAGGCTTCTGTTTCAGTTTGTTTCTATATGAAATACAACAGCTAACTCCCACTCCGTAACCTTTAATGCACGTCTTCGAACATGCTCAGTAAATTAGTCCTTTCTAGGACTTACAAAAGTCCTTCTCAGGATTAACATTAACACTTCAGAGTTGCCGTCTACTAGTCAGTTTTTCTCAGAGATTCTCATAGTCCATCAGAAATTCTCATAGTCCATCAGAAATTCTCATAGTCCATCTCAAAGATTATTATCAGGGGCGTACCTAGGTTAAGTGCTGCCCGGTGCGATGAAGATTTTGATGCCACACCCCCCCCCCTTTTTTTACAAATTGAAAAAAACCCATGAAAAACAAAGTAAAATTTTACAAGTTTAATATTGTTATCGATTTTATCCACATTTAACAAGGATAGAAATACATGCTAACATTTAAATTTCAAATTACAAATTCACTTTACGAGTTTTGTTTAACTAGCGAAGTCATTAATGACTGTGTCGAAGCTCACATCATTGACCAACTCATGTTCAATTAACATAATTGCGAGGTTGTTTAATCTCAAGTTGCTCATAGTTGTTGACCTGAGATAGTTTGTGATTAATTTGAGTTTGGAGAAACTCCTTTCGCTAGTAGCTATAATAACTCGTAGAGTTAGAAACACATGCAGTCAGATGACAATGTTGGATACCGAATCGGAAATCTGATGTTTCTGAATAAAGGCAAGTAATTCCAAAGGCCCTTGGTCCTTCAAGTTCAAGGCCGAAGATGCTGCGACAAAATTCATTAGTCGCTTTCTCTCGAGTAAAAATTCATCCTTGTCGATGTTATCATCAGGAGCGTTGTGAAGATCAATGTCGATTCGATCGTCAAACAATTCCTTTGGAAAAAGAAAGCCAAACTTGTCAGCAACCTCATGCAGTTGTTCAAACTTTGTTGAAATCTGATTCACTCTGTCCATGGAACCTCATATTTCCAACCGGAGTTCATTTCTTTAGCTTAACACGGCATCGTCGGCTTAAAGACTACCGAAAGAAGAAATGACATAACATTATCGAGATATGACATTAACATTGTTTGTTTAGAAACCACACACAATTTTATCAAAGTCTGATAGAAAAACTAGCAAAACATCTACTCAAGTAATCCATGGAGAATTAGTGGTTTTCACACACTTCAGACTACCAACACACATCATGAAACAGATGGCATGAGACATAGACATTTCTGTTCCATTTCAAATCCAGGCTTCTTTTTACGACGTATTCGTCGCTGTGGCTCGGTATGGCTTCCAAGTTCAGAACACACCGACTGCGCATAGCTCAAACTCGCATCGGCTTTTTCCCTCGTAGTCGTGGGGAATTCACTCAAAGCTTTCATTTTTGCTGCACAATCCCGAACGCTCAATTCCTTCTTTTGCATAAATGCCTGAGTGTCGTTTATTTCCGTTAAAATTTGAGATCCGAACCCTAGATACGCCAAGAACGTGAATGACTGCATCGCCACCAGCAAGCTGTCAGCCGCGGATTTTCGGTTCTCTCAGTTAAAAGTTCAAGTGTTTCCAGAATCTTCAGAAAGTGACTTGAAACCATTTTGACCGCTTCGTGTCTCGCGATCTATCATGTTTCAGCTAATCGTTTTGAGACTTGTTCCAGTGGTTTTGATCAGCGCGTCCCAACGGTGAGTGAAATTGGAGAAGAGGGCGTGCAGACGATCAAGCGTGCCGAAGAATCTCACAGAGCTTACTTTTTCTTGTGCCGCATGGATCCCAGCTAGGTTTAAACTATGGTTCGAACAGGCAATATACTGGGTTTTTGGATTTATATCGCAAATCCGTTTCTGAAATCCCGAATGTTTTCCTTTCATCACAGCAGCGTTATCGTACCTTTGACCACGGCTGTCCAAGATGTCGAGGCCGTCCGCCTCTAGCTTCTTCAAAATCCTTTTTGCAATCTCGGCGGCATTTTCTCTGTGTCAATAAAGCCGCTAAAAGACTTCAATAGACACACGATGGCCTTCCATCACAACATAACGAAGCACTTGAGAAGTTTGATTCTTGTGAGACACATCCAGTGTGCTATCAAATATTATGGCAAAATATTTGACTTCTTTTACTCGCTGGATAATACGACGCCGAACTTGTTCACCCAATAAATTGATGCATTCGTTTTGAACATTCGAGGACAAGTAAGATGGCCGTGGAGCACCTCCATTTTTTTTGATCCGAAGAGTGTATTCTTTAAGAACGGGATCATACTTCGACAAAAGCTTTACAAGTTCAAGGAAATTGCCCTTGTTCTGCGTCGATTCGAATGGGTCACACACCCGATGACCTCGTATAACCCAGTTTTGTTTGCCCAAGAAACTAATGATGTCGAGTATTCATTTAAGAATGTCACTCCATTTTTCTTGCTCTTTCTGAATGTGTACTTGAGTGGTACTGTCGAGGGTGTAACCAGTGCGATGCCGAAGTTCAATCTCCTTCCATTTCATCAGCGATTGTTAATGCGATGGACTGGACTCGTGGTCTGCTACTCGGGGCGAGAGTTTCCTCCAGTTTTTGAAACCTTCTAAAACAAAGGAAGGTTCAGACTGGGTCAGGGTCGGGAACAAGCGACAACAGAAACAGAACAATGACCTTCTTTTTGGAGAATAACACATCCATATTCGGCGTACTTTTTCGCAATTCGGCATTTTCTTAAAGAACCAGGCTTTGGTCAGCTTCCTCTTTTCTCCGACTACAGTTGTAACCTCATCGAACGGGTGGTTTATGTTCTGGAGCTGTTCCGAACCACTCACAATTAGGTGCATCTTAAGGTTGTCCGAAATAATCGTTGGCCACTGCCCGATATCGGTCAAATCTAAAGCGCCCTCTTCTTCTAAATTAGCATTGTAAGTAGAATTGGATTATGCCTCTGCCTTTTTGTGTGTTAAAAAATGCGTTATTACGTAATCGCCAAATAAATGTCCCTAACAAGAAACAATGTGATTTTTTAACGGTGTGGGACACGGCAAAGGCACTTAACCCCATTTCAAAATTTTCATTATTTAGAGGGGCATTTTGATGCCCTTCAATCCTTGATGCCCGGTGCGACTGCACCCCTGTACCACCCTCGGTACGCCCCTGATTATCATAGTCCATCTCAAGACTTCATTTTTCTGGTCAAGCTCGGAGGCTACAGATGTCAGAAAGAAACATGGCGTAACGTTGCTGTTTTCGCCTACGACGTATTTGAGGGCGTCTATGCAGGTCTGGAAACGTTTGCTGTCGTTATTATTTTAGAGGACGCGTATAACAGAGTGCCGTTCGAGTACTTCACCAACATGCTCTTGCTCTTTAATGTTGATTTTTTTGTCGTCAGATGGATATCAGCGGTGTTGCTTGAGAGGAAGGTGGCTCTCAGGTGCTGTTGTTGGAAATTTAACACATAACAATACGCTCAGGCACTCCACAGGGATCTCTCCTCTCATCCAATGCAGGATTTAGGTATTAGCTACACAAGCTATAGTTTAGGGCCCCCGTGTTCTTGTTAAAGTTTTATTATTTCACTATCTATATACTTCTTAGAGGGCCCCATATCTCAAATAGCTTAGGGCCCCATATCTCAAATAGCTTAGGGCCTTATCAAGCCTAAATCCGGTTCTGCTTTCACCCGTGTTATTCAATGTCTACACCGTTGCAACCACACAGCAGCAGCTCGACGGAAGAGGTAGAACACTGCGGATGATATCATGGTTTACAGACAGGGAAGTGTTAGAACAGATTATGTCGAATCACTGCTGAAGGAGCTAGCCCGTATCGCCTCCTGGTGTGATGATTCAGGGGCATTGATCAACCAAGCGAAGGTTGCAGTGACATGGTTCTTTCTTAGCAATCACATCGTCAAGTCTACGACACCGACAGTGGATGATGGTACGATGCAATCAGGACCTCATCCTTACAATACATGGGCGTGAGATTTGATCGTAGTCTGTGTTTTCGGGAACAGTTTGATCATGTTATCGCAAAGACCAGGAAATGACTTTCAGCTCTGAGAGTGATGGCAGCGGCTGACACGGAACAATCACAGCTCGCAGGTTCTTGTCCTTCCTGTCATAGAATATACAGGTGTCACTATCACCGCCAGTCACATACAGATTGAGAGACTGGAGAGAATTAACAACGAAGCGATACGGATCATCCTTGGTTGCACAATAGTCACTCTGTGGCTATTAGGTTTGATTTTCAGAGCATATCTCACAGAATTGATATGTAGCGTGCCCGTGCATACCTCGGAGTGAGTTCTGACATAGACCACCTACTACACTGTGAGCTCCCTCGTGTGAAGGGAAGAAGGCTCAAGAGAGGCAGACCGTGGATGTGTTGTGCCGAGGATACCGTTAAACAGATCTGCGCCCCAGAGGGCATAATTCCTGACGAGGAATGGATACCTATTCCTATGGTTTTTCAAGAGGCAGTCAAGACTTTCATTACACTCAATAGAAAGTGCAGGTAACACAGCTCCGTCTGCGTGGATGCTGAGGTCAAGACACTCATTTGTTATCATGACGATGACACAGATGGAAAGTCAAAATTGGTACGTCAGAAAGGTGACTCCTAATTTAGACTATAGGCAGTGCCGTCGATATGATTCCTTTAAAATAAAAAGGGGGGTGGAGGGTTTTGCGTAGAAAATTTTATTTAAGTTTTCATGCAGTAATTTTCAGTTTTAACGTTTTTTTCATGCAGTAAATTTCACTATTTTAAAGTTTTCACGCAGTAAATTTTACTGTTTTAACGTTTTCATGCAATAAATTTAACTAAAGGACAATTTAAAGACCTCTTTACTGAAAATCGATAAGGGAGGGGTTTTTTGGGCTATAATTAGTTAAGACTACTTGTTCGAGGTTTTTTTTATTGTCGCCTGAACTATAACAGTCACATTCCAAGCTTGTTGAGACAGAAAACACTTGCAGACCAAATAATGGTTACAAGCAAACTAGAGAAAATCAAAGAGGACAGTGTTGCAGGAAATGAATAAAATACTTGCAAAATTTCTGTCTTAAGGCTGACTTCACGACCCGAAAGGGAAGAATAACACAATGACTATCTATGGTGTCTGTAAGACGACTAAAGCATGTTAGGCGTGAGTTAACTTCACCATTATTTAGAAATGCAATGTCATCCAAAATGATATGCTGAAATTGGATGTGTGTACCAGGGAGGAGAAGCTACCGAACGTGCATATGTTTCAACCAACATGTAAACCACGACACAACACATTCCGTTCTCATGACTATATCCGGCTAATCGTCAAACATTTCTGAACGAATTGTAGGGACCTCAACAGATTTAACATTTCATTTGGGGGCTAGAGTTAAAGATAGGACTAGGGTACATTCTGTATAGACAATCTATGAAAATATGGTGATTAATATTGTAACACACTAATATTGTAACACACTAATATTGTAACACATTAATATTGTAACACATTAATATTGTACACATTAATAATGTAACACATTAATATTGTAACACATTAATAATGTAACTCATTAATATTGTAACACAGTAATATTGTAAAACATTAATATTGTAACACATCAATATTGTAAAACATTAATATTATAGCACATTAATATTGTAACACATTAATAATGTAACACATTGTAAAACTAGGTATTTTTTCCACATTCGTTCTCAAACTCCCAAAGCTCACACGGAAGAACGGTAGTACTACATTGGATACCATCCCACTGTGACATACCAGGAAATGAAGAGGCAGATAGACTGGCAAAAGATGGAGCAACACAGAAATACAAAGATCAAGAAATCATTTACCAAGAAAAGAGAATCCTCATCAAAGCTATCAGGAAAGTCGACCACCCAAAAGACAACTATCACTATCTCGACAGAGCTGAGCAGGTTATTATTTTCCGCATGAGGACAGGACACAACAGATAAAACAGCCACTTAAATAGATTAAGACTGGTTCTATCATAACCACTGTGTCCATGTGGGTAGGCAGCACAGACATTGGAACATGTTCTGCAGGATTGAATTACGCTAAACTAGATAGGAGAAGAACACTGGCGCGCATAGACGGATATCCACAGAAAGCTGTATGTGGGGGGGGGGGGCACTAAGAGGCTCTCAGGTACAGTAGCATACATTAAGAAAACAGGACTTGCTGTGTAACATGTTAAACTACGAACGAGAAGAAGAAGAAGAAGAAACTCCCACGGAACCTTCTTTGTAGTAGAACAGTGTCCCTGCTAGATTTCCAGCAGGGTATAGTCGGAAATGTTTTATTTGTGATTGTGTCAACGTTTTTTTGCGCCAATGACCAATGACCCGACATATCCAACTCCAGCGGGACAAACGTTAGGTATGAATCTATCTCCAGGGGGTTGTGGTGATTGGACTGCCAGAACCGCGAGCTCCAATATTTGTATGATTAAAAGCTCAGATATAACATAATTAACTAACGTCTGTAGTTGAAAGCACAGCACCTCACCATAAGTATACCTCATCATAAGTGTACCTCACCGTAAGTGTACCTCACCATAAGTGTACCTCACCATAAGTGTACCTCACCATAAGTGTACCTCACCATAAGTGTACCTCACCATAAGTGTACCTCACCATAAGTGTACCTCACCATAAGTGTACCTCACCATAAGTGTACCTCACCATAAGTGTACCTCACCATAACAGGTATTTATTTTTAAAACCACGTTAAGGTTACTAAAGGGAAGTAACAATTACATTCTCTTATTAGTACAAGGATTGAGGTCAAGTACCTGATGATGATCATCATCAGGTGCCATGCCGGGTGGCGTAGGCGGTCATGGCTCTCCACAGCTCTCTGTCCACAGTATTATGTATCAAAGTCGTTGTTGTTTCTTTGCCGTGCCAGGTTGTCAAACTGTCTAATATTTTCTCACGTTGTCGCCCTCTGTCTCTGGTGCCTTCATTCTTGCCTGTTGTGATTATGTTCTCTAAACCTGCCTGTCTCATGAAGTGGCCAAAAAAAAAGAAGATTGCCTTTTTCTTATATTGTTGATTAAGGTCCGTTTCGCATTTAACTCTTTTAACACCTCTACATTAGTTTTTCTGGCAGTCCATGGTATTCTCAGCATTCTTCTGTAGAACTACATCTCTGTTGCCTCCAATCTCCCACTTTCCAGTTTGTTTATTGTCCAAGACTCGCACCCATATGTTAGTATAGGGGTTATATAGCACTGCAGAACTCTCTTTCTCACCTCTAATGAGAAGGTCATATTACACAGTATATTTTTCAGTCATAGTTTTTCATTATAATATCACCAAGAGACGTGTTAGTTTGTGGGATAAACTACCGTCTTGCAATGATAGTGCCCACGTTGACGTGGGCTGCCATATGATTGTAGGACATAATTGTTGTTATCTTTGCGCACTGGATTATACTTTTTTCCAAGCCCACTTGGCACCACTGAAATTTTGGGCTCCTTAAAGATTTTGTTACTGAATCAGATGACCACTTAATTTTCTGCATAGACTTTATATTCAGTGAAGGGTTTTATTGTAGGATACTGCACTCGTGAGTTGCAGGGGGATCGAGAAAGAACAAGGATATCGACACATTGGAATGCAGTACATGTCGTAAGAGACGATTTCAGGTTTGAGAAGGCCTGTCCCAATTCTTAGGCGGTCTAGATGAACAAAAAATATGCTGATGTCGGATGTGTTGGGCCGAAGGTAGAAGATATCGGAAGTTGTAAACAATGACATAGCGCATTATGTTCTCCAGAGTATGCTAGTCTACATGAGTGTGATCGTGAGAGCGAACGCAGAAGTTGTAGTAAACTTATTTCTTTATTTCTCTATTAGTTAGATGGGTCTGCATTAACAGCCACCATCGTCAGCCTATTGATCGCTGAATCAGCAACCAAACAACCAATAGACCTCTATTAGCAGTGGCTTACAGCCTTTTATTTTATTTATTATCTCCCTTTGACCACATCGATCTATTAATGTCCCAGAACAAACAAACCTTCAATTTAACATTTGCATGATTAGGATCCTGGTTTTCAATCCACGGTTGGGACACGACTTTTTCCTTCAGAGGTACAATGAAAATCCTTCCTGTACATGTCTCGGCGTCTGCTATGGCAAAGCGGCCTTTATTTCCACAGCATATAGAAAGCATCTATGCACCCCTTCACAGGAAACATGCAGAAACGAAAGTTTATGATTAGGATACGGATTTATCATAGACAAACCATGACGGAGGGGACGGTGCCAAGGCAACGAAAATAAGAGGTAACTCACGAAAAAAATTGACGAAAGATACGAAATCAATAATCACATAAACATGACTTTCACAAAATCAGATCGATTAGCTCATATCGGCATGAACTTGGAAATGCTGTGACGATTGCTACATCCTGTCCAGAATATACAACACGATGACGATAATTAGGATAATGAATTAAATAAGTTAAACAAGCAAGTAAGAGAAGACACCAAACAACACCATGTTTATATAAGTTAAACAAGCAAGTAAGAGAAGACACCAAACAACAAAATGTTTATATAAGTTAAACAAGCAAGTAAGAGAAGACACCAAACAACAAAATGTTTATATAAGTTAAACAAGCAAGTAAGAGAAGACACCAAACAACAACATGTTTATATAAGTTAAACAAGCAAGTAAGAGAAGACACCAAACAACAAAATGTTTATATAAGTTAAACAAGCAAGTAAGAGAAGACACCAAACAACAAAATGTTTATATAAGTTAAACAAGCAAGTAAGAGAAGACACCATACAACAAAATGTTTATATAAGTTAAACAAGCAAGTAAGAGAAGACACAAACAACAAAATGTTTATATAAGTTAAACAAGCAAGTAAGAGAAGACACCAAACAACAACATGTTTATATAAGTTACACAAGCAAGTAAGAGAAGACACCAAACAACTACATGTTTATAACGGACATGTACTTAAAAATATACGGTCATTAATTGTAATACACTGTAACCAAATGGCAAAGTAATGTAACCCTCTATTAAGCTACAGTTTATTAATCTCTTAACGGAACACTCTAACAAACTGTAGTTTATCAATCTTTTAACGAAACACTCTAACAAACTGTAGTTTATCAATCTCTTAACGGAACACTCTAAAAAACTGTAGTTTATCAATATTTTAACAGAACATTCTAACAGGCTGTAGTTTATCAATCTCTTAACGGAACACTCTAACAAGCTTTAGTTTATCAACCTCTGGATGAAACACTCTAGCAAGCTGTAGTTTAGAAAACGCTTTATGAAACAAGCTGTAGTTTATCAATCTCTTAACCGAACACTCTAACAAGCTGTAGTTTATCAACCTCTTGATGAAACACTCTAACAAAGTCTAGTTTATCAACCTTTTGATGAAATACTCTAACAAACTGTAGTTTACCAGTCTTTTGATGAAACACTCTAACAAGCTGTAGTTTACCAGTCTCTTGATTAAACACTCTAACAAGCTGTAGTTTATCAACTTCTTGATGAAACACTCTAACAAGCTGTAGTTTATCAACTTCTTGATGAAACACTCTAACAAGCTGTAGTTTATCAACTTCTTGATGAAACACTCTAACAAGCTGTAGTTTACCACTCTTGATGTCCACCTACCCACCTATCATTATCACAGCTTTATTAAAGTTGTTTTTAGCGCAAGAGTCCGTGAAATGAGTCTGATTCCATATCTTCATTTTTGAACTACGAAAAATCCGCCGAGACGGATGTGTCGGGCAATTGGCGCAAATAAAACGGCGACACAACGCATTTCCATTTTCTGGACTACATCCTGCTGGAAATCTAGCAGGACCATGATCCAGCTAGATCCAGTTGGAGTTTGAGAATGAACGCAGAAGAAGAAGAAGAACTACGAAAAAGGAGCAATTAATAGCAACACTGTAACCTGCCATGTATGTCGTAAAAGAAGACTAATGACTTTATGAAGGCACGGTTAGATGTCCTGTTCCAAAGAGAGCCGAGTGACACAGAAGCCATGCTGAAGTCAGATGAGTTGAATCGAAAGGTGTATATATTTCGCAGCTAAGCTACAATCCATGAGACAGCGCATTCAGTTCTCGGGACTATATCTCGCTATTCTGCAGGAGTTTAAGAATAAACGCAAGTAACAAGAGGAAGTCGTGAAGGTTCAATAATAGTAGACGCCAACATACCGTTGAATTTTTTAATCCAACTTATTAGATAGTCATTGTCCGCCGAAACGGATGTGTAGGGCCACTGGCGCAAATAAAACGGCCACAAAAAAGCATTCCCATTATCTGGACTACATCCTGCTGGAAATCTAATAGGACCATGGTCCTGCTACAAGAGAGATCCAGCGGGAGTTTGAGAATGTACGCTGAAGAAGAAGAAGATTGTGATTGCGCATGACAACTCACTGGTATTCTTTGTTACAATATCATACATGGCTACTCCAACACAAACATAGCGATTAACTCTAAGAGTCTCCCCAAAAATGAACAGGAATCGGTTGTTAAAGAAAAAAATACTACCTGTTGATATCTTCTATAGTTTACATTCTTTCTGCGCGCTACACACTGGGGGGGGGGGCTTCCAGTGCATAGCGCGCAGAAGAAATGATCGCCGCTTTACTATCTATGCGTTACGGAAGCACAATGAAAATATTGGTGCTCTGTACATTGAACCAGTTTGGGGTCGCTTGAAATGGCAAAAACGAAACTCCGTATCACATCTCTGCACTACATTAAAAGCTATAATGCTGAATTTATGTGGACATAAGGGACAACAGCCGCAGACATCACATTTTACGATATTCTCTGGGTATGCAAGATTACTTTCCGAAATATAACTTGTTGCTTTATTTCTGATTGTGTCTTTTGCATAATATGATGTTATGTCCCTCTGTACCATAGTTAGGGGTAAACTTCATTCCTATAAATATTGTTCCGTTATATATGTGTTCGTGTCTACTAGCACAGTACCGTTTTGACTCATGCTAACATTGTGTGATTTCGATAAACAACATTGATCATGCCATTTGCCCGCAGCTTTGGTAAAGTTGCTGACACGTTTATGATGACAAACAATAGAAATTCAAAATGAATACCATGTATGAAAGTGTGCGTCTTGTGGCTCAGAAACATGGGCAACAGCAAAATATTAGCCATAAATCTCCAAACTTTCATCAATGGATGCCTAAGTAAAATAGATAACGCTAAGGATAATGTAACTGTTACCAATAAAACTAATACAATAGTAAAAATATAACGTGTAAACTATTTTAAATAATAAAATAACATGAATTGTTTATTAGTAACAGTAACAATAGTTACAAAACAATCGTTTGAACTATTTATTAGTAACAGCAACAACTATTTACATAAGAAACGTTTGAATTATTTATTAATAACAGTAACATGAGTTTACATAACAAACTTTATAACTATTAATTGGTAACAGTAACAACAATTTACATTACAAAAATTTGAATTATTTATTCATAACAGTAGCAAATTTTACATGATCAATATGTGTTAGTACTTGTTATTTCTGTTACTACATTATTTTCCACTTTGTCGGATATCTTCTGATAATTTTGCTATTATTTATACCTGCTTAGAATAGGTTTAAACTAGTATGGTAAGCATACCAACGAGGAACTCTTGCACTGAACTAAACAGATACAAATAGAGATAGAACTCAAGGATCAGTACTGGAGATGGATAGGATATACAGTAAGAAGACTTTTAGTTCCGACTGACCGGTTCATATTCCTTGTAACTTGGGAATATACAGTTTGCAAATCTTGACTATAATCGCATTGTTTTGTTTTAGAGATGTGGTGTTGTTGAATTTTGAAAAAGTGTTGACTCAAGTTGCGAGGGGAATAGGTGTCAGCGGAACTGATCTGGTTTAAATCCTGTCTACTGCTTTCTGGTTTATTTACTGTATAGTTCTTCTGTTGTGATTTTTTAAATTATATGCTCAGTACTGCATGTAAAAATTGAATGAAACATCACAAGTAATTTGCTAGAAAACACACTAAGACCGGATTTATTAGTTTGCAGACGGCCTATAAAAAGTTGTTACATCAATATTTTCTGGTCTGTTCCCAGGACGCTTATACTGTCTGTTCTCTGAACATGAATATTTCCAGGTTTATCCACTGGTAGCTTATATTTCCAGGTTTGTTTCCTGATAGTTGATATTTTCTAGTTGATTCCCTGATGGTATATATTTCCTGGTTTACTCCATAATAGTCTATATGTTTTTGTTCGTTCCCTGATAGTTTATATTTTATGGTTTGTTCCCTGATAGTTTATATTTTCTGGTTTGTTCCCTGATAGTTTATATTTTCTGGTTTGTTCCCTGATAGTTTATATTTTCTGGTTTGTTCCCTGATAGTTTATATTTTCTGGTTTGTTCCCTGATAGTTTATATTTTCTGGTTTGTTCCCTGATAGTTTATATTTTCTGGTTTGTTCCCTGATAGTTTATATTTTCTGGTTTGTTCCCTGATAGTTTATATTTTCTGGTTTGTTCCCTGATAGTTTATATTTTCTGGTTTGTTCCCTGATAGTTTATATTTCCCGGTTTTTTCCCTGATAGGAAAGAAAGGTTTGGAAACTTTTAGAACCAGAGTTTGGGCATTGTCGACAGAGAGTCGGCACTAGAAAGTCAAAGCAATTAGTCAGAGGACACTAGTCGGAGTGCGATCCGAACTAGAAGTTGCTCGTTAGTCAAGTTTTGAGTTAGTTGCGACTCGGAATTGATTGTCACAGTATTGTTGGTTGAACTCACATGAACTGTCTCGGACCAAGAGTTAGACGTGTCAGTCAGTCAAGAATCAATCAGAGTCACTCAGGATTCAGAGCCAGTTTCACTTTGAAATTCGAATGAGTCTCGAAGTTCGACCTACAGTTACGAGCGAGTGATAAAACATATTTTTAGTGTTCAGTAAGTTATGATGTGGACTACAGCTAGTAAGTAGACGGAATGGCTAGATTGAGATTACTTGTGTGGTAATAGTTACGGAGCGTGTTCGAAATTGTATATAATATTATAATCCTTTTCCTGTGACTTATGATGTTGTGTGTTATAGAACTTGTAAATAAATAGTGTTGTGAAGATTGCACGAGTGCCGAGTCAAGAAATATATATTACATTGTACTGATCAGTATTACGTCACGGAATCATCACCAGCTCCCATCATTATGTCACGGAATCATCACGTCATCATCATCAACTCTCATCATTACGTCACGGAATCATCACACCATCATCACCAGCTCTCATCATTACGTCATGGAATCATCACACCATCATCACCAGCTCCCATCATTACGTCACGGAATCATCACACCATCATCACCAGCTCCCATCATTACGTCACGGAATCATCATCACCAGCTCCCATCATTACGTCACGGAATCATCACGTCATCATCATCAACTCTCATCATTACGTCACGGAATCATCACACCATCATCACCAGCTCTCATCATTACGTCACGGAATCATCACACCATCATCACCAGCTCCCATCATTACGTCACGGAATCATCATCACCAGCTCCCATCATTACGTCACGGAATCATCACCAGCTCCCATCATTACGTCACGGAATCATCACGTCATCATCATCAACTCTCATCATTACGTCACGGAATCATCACGTCATCATCATAAACTCTCATCATTACGTCACGGAATCATCACACCATCATCACCAGCTCTCATCATTACGTCATGGAATCATCACACCATCATCACCAGCTCCCATCATTACGTCACGGAATCATCACACCATCATCACCAGCTCCCATCATTACGTCACGGAATCATCATCACCAGCTCCCATCATTACGTCACGGAATCATCACGTCATCATCATCAACTCTCATCATTACGTCACGGAATCATCACACCATCATCACCAGCTCTCATCATTACGTCACGGAATCATCACACCATCATCACCAGCTCCCATCATTACGTCACGGAATCATCATCACCAGCTCCCATCATTACGTCACGGAATCATCACCAGCTCCCATCATTACGTCACGGAATCATCACGTCATCATCATCAACTCTCATCATTACGTCACGGAATCATCACGTCATCATCATAAACTCTCATCATTACGTCACGGAATCATCACCAGCTCTCATCATTACGTCACGGAATCATCACACCATCATCACCAGCTCTCATCATTACGTCACGGAATCATCACACCATCATCACCAGCTCTCATCATTACGTCACGGAATCATCACACCATCATCACCAGCTCCCATCATTACGTCACGGAATCATCACGTCATCATCATCATCAACTCTCATCATTACGTCACGGAATCATCACGTCATCATCATCATCAACTCTCATCATTACGTCACGGAATCATCACGTCATCATCATCATCAACTCTCATCTTTACGTTACGGAATCATCACACCATCATCACCAGCTCTCATCATTACGTCACGGAATCATCACACCATCATCACCAACTCTTCATTAAGGTGACACGTGATAGTTTATATTTTTTTGGTTTTCCCCCTGACAGTTTATATTTTCTGTTTTTTTCGCAGGATAATTAATTATTTTTTAGTATTTCCACGGATAGTTTATATTTCATGTTTTTTTACCCCGGATAGTTTATATTTGTTGGTTTTTCCCCGGATAATTTATATTTCCTGATTTTTACTTGGTTAATTTATATTTCCTGTTTTTTTCCCTGATAGCTTATATTTTCTGGTTTGTCCTCTGCTAGGTAATACGTCCGACATATTTAATTTATAACTGAAGCATGTCAGGCACAAGTCATGCCTAGAACGGCGATCCTGTAAATGAACATTATGTAACTTAGCCTGGTCCCGGGTTATTTACATCTTACTTATAGATCTGGCTTACCTGTTCACAGGTGTGACACTCTAGTCTCGATACGCCTACTTGATTTCATTTTATTCTTTTCAGTCACAATGTCTTGTTTTCATATACGCATAGCCTCTTTGTGTGATAATTTGTTTATATAAATATATAGGCTCCTATATATATATATATATATATATATATATATATATATATATATATATATATATATATATATATATTCATATGAGAGAGAGAGAGAAAGGAAAAAGAAAATACAAGAAGGAGTGAGAGCCGAGGCCACAGATACGAATTTGATAAGATTTTGATAAGAGGTTTTGATAAAAGACTTTAAGTTTCTCCTTCAAGAATCTAGTAAATCACATCGTTTTTGTGGGATTTTTTATGATATTTAGATAATGTAAACAGCCGAGTGCGGTATTTAAATAAACAACTCAGTGTAATACATAAATAAAACAGTTGAGTGCGATATTTAGATAAAACAGCTCGGCTTGGTATTTAGATAAAACAGCTCGGCTTGGTATTTAGATAAAACAGCTCAGAGCTGTGTTTTACCTTCTAATTTATCACTTCTCAGCACTGACAGTCATGTTCTATTTTTTTAAATCAAAGGGAAGGTTTGAATACAAACTCGAAGAAAAGGGGACGGGATTCTGAAATTAAATCTGCCATCCCCTTATGAAATGTGAAATCTGCCATTCCCTTATGAAATGTGAAATCTGCCATCCCCTTATGAAATGTGAAATCTGCCATTCCCTTATGAAATGTGAAATCTGCCATTCCCTTATGAAATGTGAAATCTGCCATTCCCTTATGAAATGTGAAATCTGCCATCCCCTTATGAAATGTGAAATCTGCCATTCCCTTATGAAATGTGAAATCTGCCATTCCCTTATGAAATGTGAAATCTGCCATTCCCTTATGAAATGTGAAATCTGCCATTCCCTTATGAAATGTGAAATCTGCCATTCCCTTATGAAATGTGAAATCTGCCATTCCCTTATGAAATGTGAAATCTGCCATCCCCTTATGAAATGTGAAATCTGCCATTCCCTTGTGTAATCTGCCATTCCCTTATGAAATGTGAAATCTGCCACCCCCCTTATGAAATGTGAAATCTGCCATTCCCTTATGAAATATGAACAGAACATTTAGTACTGGGAAGCAATACAAAAAGTGGGTTAGTCACCAACCTTCATAGTTCTTCATAAAAATGCCATTAAAGGATACGGAAACACAGGAAAGAGTCACAAAAATGAAGAAATGATATTTGTTGCGGTAAAATATCCCGCACATCCTTCCTTACATTTATGATACAGGTAGGATACAGGTATGATACAGGTATGATACAGGTAGGATACAGGTATGATACAGGTAGGATACAGGTATGATACAGGTAGGATACAGTAGGATACAGGTAATGTAATCTTACTAAAAGACGACTAACACGCTATCACTGTCGAATGCTGTCGCGAAAGAATACACACAACCGTACACAGGACATAATCGACGTTTCGACCAAAAAAGGGAGGAGCGGAAGAGTAAGGAAAGGCAGGAGGAGAACAAGATAGAAAGGAAGAAGAAGAAAGAGAAGAAGAAGGAAAGGAGAAGATGGAGAGGAAGAAGAGAGAGGGAGGGGCATGAGAAGGAAAGGAAGAAGAAGGAGATGGAAAATAAGGAGAGGAAGGAGAAGAAGGATAGGAAGGAGATTATGAAGAAAAAAGTAGAGAAAGGAGAAGAAGGGGAGGATGAAGGAGAGGGAAAAGATATAGAGGAAGGAGAATGAGAGGATGGAGAAGAATGAGAGGATGGAGAAGAATGAGAGGATGGGGAAGAATGAGAGGATGGAGAAGAATGAGAGGATGGAGAAGAATGAGAGGATGGAGAAGAATGGGAGGATAGAGAAGAATGAGAGGATGGAGAAGTATGAGAGGATGGAGAAGTAGGAGAGGATGGAGAAGTAGGAGAGGAAAAGAAAGAGAAGAAGGAGAGAGAGGAATAAGGAGAGGAATGAGAGGAAGAATAAGAAGAAGAAGGAGATAAAGAAGGAAGATAAGGAGAAGAAGGGAACGTAGAAGAAGGAGATGAAGGAGAGGAAGAAAGAGAGGTGGAAGGAGAAGAAAGAGAAGAAGGGGTAGGAGTAGAAGGATGAGAAGAAATATAAGCAGAGAAAGGTAAATGAAATTTATAGCTAAAGTCATAAAGAAAATATTATCACAAACAAACTAATTGAATATGAGACATTAAGTAACACTGGAGAGTTTTCATTGCTGGATGGGAACCAGTGACTATACTTGAGAAGCCAGCGTAAAAATAAATAGCTAAATAAACAAATGGCACCCCCAAGTGTGTTATTTATACACCCTACCATCTGACTCATCATCTAGCTGTGATCAATCAAGCTATACAGGTCCTATTAGATCGTGCAACATATGTACTGTACCGCCTTAAGTGCACGAGTGTGCTGCTCTGTGCGCTGTCCTGGTGTATCCCACAACATTCAGAAGCAATCCTAAGACAAGCAAGCCTAATATGTTCTGATCGATATACATGACGTCATTATTGATTGATTTCCCTGAGCTGGGTTGTATTTACGTAAGTGAGAAATGGATTTTGATTAAGTAGCACATTCTCTGCTGCTGATGTCAATTAATATGTCCTGCTAATCTGCAGAAGTTTAACAACAAAAGCAGATTTTGTCCTGTCCTTCCCGTCAATGATTACACCAGGTTGTCACAATCTACCAGTTCACAGATCAAGAGAATTCTTCCAGGGTCGTAGATACGTTTCCCTTGGGGGGGGGGGGAGGGGAATTGCATAGGAGAAAAAAAATCCGTTCGTACGTTGTCGTGTATTAATTTTTACTTTCATGAAAAATTTGATGACGTCTTTATAAGTTTATAAGATATGTGATGACGTTTTTGTGAAAAATAGAATGACATTTTGTGAAAAATATGGTGACATTTATATGAAAAATGTGATGACATTTTCATGATTTGTTGTTGTTGAGAAAAATCGCTGAAGGCGGAAGAGGGAAAAGGGGGGGGGGGGGGATGATCTGGCTTTTAGCGCGCTTTTTGACTAAGTTTCTTGTACTTAAAGTGATGTTCTGATTTTCTAAAGGGATTTGCCCCATTTATCTATGGCCGGGATTTTCTAAAGGGATTTGCCCCATTTATCTATGGCCGGGATTTTCTAAAGGGATTTGCCCTATTTATCTATGGCCGGGATTTTCTAAAGGGATTTGCCCCATTTATCTATGGCCGGGATTTTCTAAAGGGATTTGCCCTATTTATCTATGGCCGGGATTTTCTAAAGGGATTTGCCCCATTTATCTATGGCCGGGGTTTTCTAAAGGGATTTGCCCCATTTATCTATGGCCGGGATTGCTTCAGCATCATTATTATCACCATCATCACCATTTTCATCATCTTCATCATTATACAAAACAAGCAAGTAATATAACACTGTAGTCGGATTAATATTCTTTTTGCTCATTGTGACATATAAAACGACATACAAAACATCTACATTCTCTGGTCTGATGTTCGTCCGTCGTGATCGACGATGACCAAAATCTCAACCATAATAATAATAACAATAAATAATAAAAATAATAAAAGTTAATAGTGCGTTTTTAAATGACTAGCAAGTCCAATGCGCGCACAAAATGTTCTTTTACAGAATTGATGACAATAGAAGGTATCTGTGTGAGGTTGAGATTTTTTTTCTTTTCTACGTGTCTGCTTCTGTCTTGCAGTATCTAGTTTGGACATCCTGTTGGACATCTCATATGACCATTTTCCTGTAACAGGAGAGAGCAGGTGGGAGTGTGAGAACAAACGAAAAAAAATGTGTGGGACATGTTAAAAGACTAGACAAGCTGTTAAAGAAATTCGTAGAAAGTATAGTTGAGGGGAGGCGAGAAAGAGGTTGGCAGAGATACGAATGGGAGGGAAACATAATGAGACGGACATGTTACAGTCTGGTAGAGTACGCTACCACGGCAAGAGACAGAAGGTGTAAGAGATCCGTTGCAGCGAACCTTCTATCCGGAGACTATACTTGATGCTGACATAGGTCTAAGACAGTTATAATAAGAACGGTACAAACGAAGCTATCACCAGTTATTTTTGGAGGCTGTGTAGTAATGAATTTCTCACAGTTGTTTTGGAGGTTGTGTAGTAATGAATTTCTCACAGTTGTTTTGGAGGTTGTGAGTAATGAAGTTCTCACAGTTGTTTTGGAGGTTGTGTAGTAATGAATTTCTCACCAGTTTCTTTTAATGATTGTAGTAATGAAGTTCTTCCCAGTTTGTTTTGTAGGTTGTGAGTAATGAAGCTCTCACCAGTTTTTTGGGAGGTTGTGTAGTAATCAATTTCTCACCAGTTTCCTTTAAGGCTGTGTAGTAATGAAGTTCTCATCAGTTTGTTTTGGAGGCTGTGAAGTCATGAATGTTCTCACCAGTTTCTTTAAGTCGTTATGTAATCGACGGTTGAGAAACGTATCCACATTTGTCATGTCCTGTGGCGTATTCTGGGAGTTGAGTATCCGCAAATCTACACTTCTACCGATGTCCGAGAAAGGATATAAGAATATTAATATCGCTGTCAGACATGCATGCCGTACAAGGCGACTAAGGGGAGCTTTAAATAAACATTTGCATAAAATAAACATCATTAACATGAACAAAACTGAAATCTGCAAGTTCTACCCAAACAAGAAAATCAGACGTGTTGTTTCAATGTTCAAGAATGACTGACCAATGACAGAGACTTTTCCCACATCCGGCAAACATTCATGGTACACTCTAGAGTGGTCTTGGGTGGACTGTTCCCACAACTGGCAACCATTCATGGTACACTCTAGAGTGGTCTTAAGTGGAGCGTACACTCTAGTGTGGTCTTGGATAGCGCGTACACTCCAGAGTGGTCTTGGATGGAGCGTACACTTTAGGGTGGTCTTGATAGAGCGTACACTCTAGAGTGGTCTTGTATAGAGCGTACACTCTAAAGTGGTCTTGGATAGAGCGTACACTCTAGAGTGGTCTTGGATAGAGCGTACACTCTAGGGTGGTCTTGGATAGAGCGTACACTCTAGAGTGGTCTTGGATAGAGCGTACACTCTAGAGTGGTCTTGGATAGAGCGTACACTCTAGAGTGGTCTTGGATATAGTGTACACTCTAGAGTGGTCTTGGATAGAGCGTACACTCTAGGGTGGTCTTGGATAGAGCGTACACTCTAGGGTGGTCTTGGATAGAGCGTACACTCTAGAGTGGTCTTGGATAGAGCGTACACTCTAAAGTGGTCTTGGATAGAGCGTACACTATAGAGTGGTCTTGGATAGAGCGTACACTCTAGAGTGGTCTTGGATAGAGCGTACACTCTAGAGTGGTCTTGGATAGAGCGTACACTCTAGGGTGGTCTTGGATAGATAGTACACTCTAGAGTGGTCTTGGATAGAGTGTACACTCTAGAGTGGTCTTGGATAGAGCGTAACTCTAGAGTGGTCTTGGATAGAGCGTACACTCTAGGGTGGTCTTGGATAGAGCGTACACAATAGAGTGGTCTTGGTTAGAGCAATTGTTTGTTTGTTAAACGGGGGATTGAAGCCTCTTGTCGAGGCACGGCCCTTTCAACATAAGACCGGAGTCTATGTTGATTATATCTGGCCGTGTTGGCCATGATGTTGGCCATCTATGAGTGAACTTACGATCTAGGATAATTAAATGACCGTGCGTGCAACTATCGCCAAAGAAAATCCATATTGTTAGCAGTCTTCTGTGATGAGAGGTCCTCGATAGCAGAGGCAGGAGTACTAACGTATCGTACGTCACGCATATGTCCAATCCTACTGTCGCTGTGATTTACATTGGCGGGTGAAGAAATGTATAAATAAATGAACAATTAATAGCATGACAATAGTCGGCGCGGCTTAACGCAGAGACGCTACGCATAGATCTAGAAATGAAGGTCATACATCTATAAATCTCAAACATATATGAGGAAAAAATTGTGTTTGTTTGTGAGAAAGACTTTTTTATGTGAGAAAAACTTTCTTATGTGAGAAAGACTTTTTTTTATGTGAGAAATAATTTTCTTATGTAAGAAAGACTTTTCTTATGTGAGAAAGACTTTTCTTATGTGAGAAAGACTTTTCTTATGTGAGAAAGACTTTTCTTATGTGAGAAAGCCTTTTCTTATGTGAGAAAGACTTTTCTTATGTGAGAAAGACTTTTCTTATGTGAGAAAGACTTTTCTTATGTGAGAAAGACTTTTCTTATGTGAGAAAGCCTTTTCTTATGTGAGAAAGACTTTTCTTATGTGAGAAAGCCTTTTCTTATGTGAGAAAGACTTTTCTTATGTGAGAAAGACTTTTCTTATGTGAGAAAAACTTTTCTTATGTGAGAAAGACTTTTCTTATGTGAGAAAGACTTTTCTTATGTGAGAAAGACTTTTCTTATGTGAGAAAGACTTTTCTTATGTGAGAAAGACTTTTCTTATGTGAGAAAGACTTTTCTTATGTGATAAAGACTTTTCTTATGTGAGAAAGACTTTTCTTATGTGAGAAAGACTTTTCTTATGTGAGAAAGACTTTTCTTATGTGAGAAAGACTTTTGTTATGTGAGAAAGACTTTTCTTATGTGAGAAAGACTTTTCTTATGTGAGAAAGACTTTTCTTATGTAAGAAAGACTTTTCTTATGTGAGAAAGACTTTTTTATGTGAGAAAGACTTTTCTTATGTAAGAAAGACTTTTCTTATGTGAGAAAGACTTTTCTTATGTGAGAAAGACTTTTCTTATGTGAGAAAGACTTTTCTTATGTAAGAAAGACTTTTCTTATGTGAGAAAGACTTTTTTATGTGAGAAAGACTTTTCTTATGTAAGAAAGACTTTTCTTATGTGAGAAAGACTTTTCTTATGTGAGAAAGACTATAGACAAGATTATTTTTATAACTAAAGATCATTATCAAGATTATTTGTACCCAAGTTGATCGGTCCAGGTAACACATTGTCGGGTCTGTTGTCCCAGCGAGGGTTGTCGGTGCAGCCTGTCAGATATCCTTCTCGTGTCAGATCTGTCTCCATATTTGTGATGTTATCTATAGTTTTGACCTGGCGCGCTAGACAAATTTACTCTTAACACCGTCCGTGTCAGTTAGTATCTTTGTCTTTGCATGTTTGTTCCCATACTCCTCGCCCCAAACTACGCCTCGCCCCATGTCACTCCTCTCCCTCACTCACTAATTTTTTTGCTCTGGTATTTCCAATCCAATCAACATTTCTCATTATTTATCCAGTCCTCATTTCTCCCATTCATATTTCTCATGTCTCCTTCCATCTACATTTCTATTTTTCTCCTCCCATCCACATCTCCTATCTACATAAGTTTTTTTCCCTGCTATCCGCCTTTCTCCTCCCATCCACATTTCTTCTCCCATCCACATTTCTCCTCTCTTCTCCACTCACATTTTCCCTCTATCATTCCATACACATTTTTCCTCTCTTCTCCAACTCACATTTTTCCTCCCTACACCTATCCACCATTCCTCCGATCCACCTTTCTTCTCCCACTTTTCTACTATTGACATCATGCCCTGATGTCACCTGATGGGGAGCAAACAATAGGACCACTATTACCTGTCATTCGTGTCCTGCAACCTACTAAGAATATTTGCAGTATAGTTGACTGCTCTGTCCCATAGTGGATCAAATGACCCAAAATAAACGATGGAGTCGGATGTATTGGGCCGAACAGCCCATACATCGCAGCCAAACTATAAACCATGACACAACGCATTCGGCACCCCACAATACATCATGCTAATCTGCAGGAGATTGAGAACGGGAGCAAAAGTAGAAGAAGAAGACCCTCTATGGCATGCACTAGTTAACTCCACCCCAAAAATGTCTTAGTCACCTCTAACGACATGCATGGCAGATAATAATATCGCTATTCTTTGCTCCATATTTCAGGCTCCGACAACACATAGGCAGGAATGGTATCATAACACCACCGAAGACGGATGCGTCTGGCTTTTGGAGAAAATAAAACGGCAATACAACACATTTCCATTACCTGGACGACATCCTGCAGGAAATACATTGTCCTGCTACAAGAGGGAGTCTGAGAATGAACACTGAAGAAGAAGAGTATCATAACAATGGGTACAAGAAATAATGAGTCAATTCTCATCTTTAGAACATTGTTACCCACGAAGGCTTGCAAACATTAGAACATTGTTGCCCACGAAGGCTTGCAAACATTAGAACATTGTTACCCACGAAGGCTCGCAAACATTAGAACATTGTTACCCACGAAGGCTTGCAAACATTAGAACATTGTTACCCACGAAGGCTTGCAAACATTAGACAATTGTTACCCACGAAGTCTTGCAAACATTAGAACATTGTTACCCACGAAGTCTTGCTTCTGAACGTGTAAACAATCTCCAGCCATCTCTGTCCCGGATCTTCGTTTACAATCTCTGATACAGTTCTTCTAGGTCTTTGTTTGTGTTGCAATCCCATCATCTGCTTTGTCTTATTCTTTGTACATTATTCACACACAAAGACGAATGTGTCGGGCCATTGGTTCAAATAAAACGGCGGAAACGCATTTCATTTTCCGAACTATATTCTGATGAAAATATAGTTGGAACATGGTCTTGCTACAAGAGTGATCCCGCGGGAAATTGATAACGAACGCTGAAGAAGACGACGAATTTACGTAGACATGTGTTATCGGGGTCTGTTAGGGGAGTGGCGAATAACGACACCGTTTACATTCTATGCATGTCGTAGATAACCCCTCTGAGTAGGACTTCTTCAATAGGCAGTAAGCAGAAAATTACTAAGCCGAAAGCTGAAGTCGATATGGTATGAAAGAAAGCTCAGAGTAACACCCCCACTGCACATAGGAAATAAAAGCACGTTGGTCGCAACTCATGAGGATAGTAAATAAATAACAAACATGCAAGTCGTAAGAGGCGACTATGGAGGTTTTGGAATGGATTTAGATACACCATTCCATATTGGGTGAGTGACCCGGAACTATTGCTGAAGTCGGATGTGTTACATCGGAAGGCGCAGATACCACACATAAGCTCTAAGCCATAATACAGCGCATGTCTTTCTCCAGATTACATCCTGCTAATCTTCGGGAACTACAGAAGTACTAGGAAACAAGCCAAATAACTGGGCAATCTAACCCTACCACCCCCCCTCCAAAGGGGAGTTTGAGAAGTGCTAGGAAATACGCCAAATAACTGAGTAGTCAAACCCCTACCAAGTGCGCCCCTTCCCATCTGCTCCCATTTTTAGTGATTTTTCCAAAAAAGGTTAACAAAAATTCCACGAAAAGGAATAAATTCGTCTTTAGGTAACAAATCCCCCCTCCCCCTTGTGCCGAAGTTATATTTACGGCACTGGAAGCGTATCCTATTCCGGACGTAACCATCAACCCAGCGATTGGTTTGATATTGTGGTTTTCGAGGCAGTATTCAGTAGATTGACCATGTTTTATCAACGATTTAATGCATAATTGTCTATAACAGAATTTGAACCGAGTACCTCAGCAGTCCGGGATGTACTCTTTACCACTGGTGTAGCACTGAAAGTTGTGAATAGATTCACATACCTAGGTAGTACGCTATCACAAGATGACAACGTTAATGATGAAGTGTATACAAGGATCGCCAAGGCAAGCAGCGCTTTCGGCTGATTGTACGCAAATATGTGGTGTAGAAATGGCATTAACATACAGATTAAACTGAAAGTCTACAGAGCAGTGATACTTCCAATGCTGTTATACGCTAGAGAAACATGGACTGTGTATAGACGTCATGTGAGGAAACTCAATTACTTTCACACAACTTGTCTCAGAATAGTCATTAACATCAGATGGTAAGACAAGATTCCAGATACCATTGTCCTTGACAGATCTGGTATCTCAGCATGGACACTACCCTGATGGAGCTACAAATTCGTTGAGCAGGTCATTTGGTACGTATGCCAGACTATCGCCTGCCAAAGATACTTCTCTATGGTGAGCTGGAGAAGTGTAAACGATCTCGAGGTGGCCAAAAGAAACACTACAAGGACTCGTTAAAGACCTCACTGAAAGTATGTGAAATAAACTAAGACACCTCGGAATAAATTGCATAAAATAGATCTACATGGCGCTCTACAGTCAAAAAGAGCGCATCATCTTGTGAAAAGAGGAGAAATGCTGCAGCCCAACAGCGGAGAGCAGCTAGAAAGTCACGGATAGATCAAAATCCACCTACAGTAGTCATTCCATGTCCGAACTGTCCACGAACATTTACAGCTCGAATAGGGCTCATTAATCATTTACGAACTATTACGCATGGTCATAATTCTAACTAAATTTTCAAAAGTGGATGTAAAAATGGTCATCATCACTTGCGATGGACGAACACACACCTCTGCACCACATCCCTTATCTTTATAAACCTAGTTTATCATTCTGTCATCTTCCAGTCTTTCTTCAAGTGTAAACTATCTGACTCTTCGTATTCAGTATGGCTTGGTTAAATTGCGCATGCCTCTCTTTGTGGGGTACGTGCCTAACAGCAGCTAATGTTAGTATATCTATGTATCTGTGTATCTATCTGTTTGTCTATGTGCCTGTGTGTCTGTCTGTCTGTTCGTCCGTCTGTCCGTCCGTCTGTCTATCTAATCACAATGCGTGTTACTACTCTCACTCGACTATATTATCATGAACTGCTTGTTACAACCCTAACTAAGTTTAGCTCTTACTTCCTGTCTGAAGTGGAGTGGTTTTTCGGAGCTTTCTTTCATACCCAGGTGACTTCAGCATCGGCTTAGTGCGATTCTTCTTGAAGGAGCCTTCTACTTAGATAGGTATGACCACCCTGCGTTAAAAATGGGTAATTTCCACCTGCTATTGCATTCTCTTGTTGCCCCCTTACGCGCTATTTATGGAGGATATTTGGAAAATGCAATACAATTTGTTTGTTTTTAAAGATGCGTGTATAATGTTTATGTGTGGAAATAAAGAAATGGTAACTGAATGTAATAATGTAAGTTTTGTCATTTACTGATACTGCTTGAAATTCACGAGATTATCGGGAAACAACTCGAAACTAACGGGTAGGGGGGGGACTGGGGTAACACAAGACAAATATTAAAATGGACAGAAATAGGTATACGTATTACCAATATTGATCTCTAAAAGAAAT
The DNA here is from genome assembly GCA_034231615.1 of Meghimatium bilineatum. Classification (NCBI taxonomy): domain Eukaryota; kingdom Metazoa; phylum Mollusca; class Gastropoda; order Stylommatophora; family Philomycidae; genus Meghimatium; species Meghimatium bilineatum. The sequence goes on along the minus strand of CM067319.1, from coordinate 14,445,330 downwards.
TAGCAGTGAGACATAGCGAGACAGAGGACGTTTTGACTAAGAGCCTTCATCAAGACAAACGACAACAAGCGAAACAAAGTCATATTAAGTCTTCTTTTACTTTTTTGTACTACTTCCGTTTTTATCTTTCTCTTCCCTGTGACACGTTTCTTACCACACTTTAATCTATTCCTCCTACCATCCTCATATGCTCTTTCCATCGTTAGCACATTGTTTATTTCATTTGTTGTCGTTTGTTCTGATGAAGACTTTGAGTCGAAACGTCATCTGCTGATGTGTCTCGTTGCTAGTTTGTTTTAATGACTAATGATGGAACCACGTATAAATATTTCTATCCATTTTGATCTTCATGAGATGCTCCCTCTGCTTCTTGATTCGTTCACTTCCCTAGTCGACTAGCGACTAAAACGTGTGCAGTACATTCACGTTAAATACGAATCCAAAGACCAGATTAACTGTGTGCGAGCTTGCCCGAGCCTGTGTATATGCAGGTAAATATTTCATTCTTACCTGTGACAATCACCTGTCAGGCCCTCGCTACAGGTGTTTTGTTTAGAAAAACTAGTTCATATATGCAAGTTCGTGAGATAACATTTTTTAAACAGTGGAAATAAAAGTGTGTTGGTAAGTTCCGAACATCTATCAGATATCGTCTGCTAGGGTATGACTATCGCTTGTACATTTATGTGGAGTCAATCACCGGCTGTTAAATAAGCCATCTGTGTTCAGATATCTTCAGTAAACTGTGTCAATATGTGGTCTCGAAAACGGACTTGATGAATCAATTTACACAGACCTAGTTCGTGGGGCATGTGTATATTTGTGGTAGGATTTCACCTATTTCATTTAAATGCGCTTTTAAAGTCCCGTTATAGTGTTTTGAAGTATCGTATATGTGTACGGCTAGACAGATGTTACACACTGATACAATGTTCACACAATTATATACATATTTTAATTGTTACATATATCTTTACAATTATTACAAAGTGATATAGTTGTTACATATGTTTATAATTATTACAAAGTGCTATAGTTATTACATATATCTTTACAATTATTACAGAGTGCTATAGTTATTACATATATGTTTATAATTATTACGAAGTGCTATAGTTGTTGCATATATCTTTATAATTATTACAAAGTGCTATAATTGTTGCGAAGTACTATAGTGTTACTCATTTCCATGCGTAATAGTGTACTGTACTATAATTGTTATGGAATACTATGCATTTTGCCGATCTTTGTAACAGTGGATAGTGGGGCGGGCAAACAGTCAATTAGTCCGGATTAGCTTGACACGTGCAGGGTTCGAATCCCTTGTTCGAATAATTGTTTTCTATGCTGCCCAGGGCTCTATTCATGATTATTTCTATTCATGTTTTATAGTCTGTATAACTATCTGTATGTCTGCCTGTATAACTATCACACATCTGTGCTATGGCTGCCTGTATAACTATCACACATCTGTGCTATGTCTGCCTGTATAACTATCACACATATGTGCTATGTTGGTCTGTATAACTATCACACATCTGTGCTATGTCTGTCTGTATAACTATCATACATCTGTGATATGTTGGTCTGTATAACTATCACACAGATGTGCTATGTTCGTCTGTATAACTATCACACATCTGTGCTATGTCTGTATAACCATCACACATATGTGCTATGTTCGTTGAAATAACTATCACACAGCTGTGCTATGTCTGTATAAACATCACACAGCTTTGATATGTTCGTTGAAATAACTATCACACAGCTGTGCTATGTCTGTCTGTATAAATATCACAACTATCACACAGCTATACTATGTTTGTCTGTATAACTCATACATCTGTGCTATGTCTGCTTGTATAACTATTACACAGCTGTGCTATGTCGTCAGTGTAATTAGCACACAGCTGTGCTATGCCGTCAGTGTAATTAGCACGCAGCTGTGCTATGCCGTCAGTGTAATTAGCACACAGCTGTGCTATGTCTGTTTATAGTTTTATATTGTGATCAAATGTACGCAGACACACGTTACGGAAACCTTGTTAAACAATCCAATAGATTTATTCCTATCACGTCAGTATGTATACCGCAAATATGTGTGTATTTTTTGTCTGTATGTGCGTGCAGAGGAATCACTGGGATGGGGTGCTGGAAATATATTTATATTTCCGTATTCACAGTTGGTTGTAATAGATATTAAACATTTTTCGTCTCCTGTCTAGATTATAGACCGCAGGCTGACAGGATAACCAAATCTTGTCTAGATTATAGACCGCAGGCTGACAGGATAACCAAATCTTGTCTAGATTATAGACCGCAGACTGACAGGATAACCAAATCTTGTCTAGATTATAGACCGCAAGCTCACAGGATAACCAAATTTTGTCTAGATTATAGACTGCAGACTGACAGGATAACCATATCTGCCTTTTAATAATGTGTGCCAGGAGACTATTACAAATTACTTTATTTCTGTTTAGTTGAGTCCATCGGTACTACAGTCCGTTGAACTCATTTCGGAATCATGCTTCTTAATTGAAACAATTTAACCCTTCCTTTGATTTTCATTGGCTGTCGACACAAGTTATACAAAGAGTAACCAATGAAAATCACACGGAAAGTAAAATTGCGTCATGGTAGACGGCGATTCCAAATAAGTCCTCTGGACTATAATTGTCAAGGGACACGATTTAACTGTCTCTTCAACCCCAATTACTATTTTATTTCCAAAAGAAAGACTGATTAATCAACACCCTCTAAATTTTCGTATGTATTATTATTATTTTCAAAAAAAAATTGCAATAAATTTCAATAACTATGTCATGAAATCCGCTTACTGGAAGTGTTCCTATGACTTACCTGTACGCAGGTAGTGTTACCAGAGTAGAATTTAGATTTATTCCGAGTCAGATATACTACAGGCACAATCTTCTCCATAACACCCGTTATCTAAAATTGTTATTTGACCATACCGGATTGGGGGGGGGGGCGGTTTGTAGAGCTGTCAGTTAATCACTATTTATATACTTGGAGTCGATTTGATATTTTTGGCATCCGATTCCAAGTATTTAAATAGTGACCAACCGAAAACAAAATAATAATAAAAACGTAACGAATGAGGTCCTAATTAATTCAATTGTAAGGTCATTATTGGTGATGGTCATGTTATAAGTGTTAGACAGGTAACCGGACAAAATATCCCCAGACAAAATACCACCAAGACAAAATATCCACAGACAAAATACCACCAAGACAAAACAAAATACCACCAAGACAAAATATCCACAGACAAAATACCACCAAGACATAATATTCACAGGACAAAACATTCCCAGACAAAATATACCCAGACAAAATATACCAGACAAAATATACGCAGACAAAATATACCCGTACAAAATATACAAAGACAAAAACTACCAGACAAAATATCCCAAGAAAAAATTTTCTCAGGACAAAATATTCACAGGACAAAATATACCCACACAAAATATTCTCAGAACAAACCATTCCCAGACAAAATATACCCAGACAAAATATTGCAAAGAGAAATTATTCCCAAGACAAAATACAAAGATAAGGCATATGAAATATTTTATAAAAACTGTAATAAACATTAGTGAACAATATAGCCAGTCAATCAATCAAGTGCCATGCCGACTGGCGTAGGCGATCATGTTTCTCCACGACTCTCTGTCTCTTGAGTTGTCAATAAGCTCGGTTGGTGAGCTTCTACCATGCCCATCTAGTAACTTTTCTCTTTGTCGACCTCTATCTCTTCTCCCTTTGATCTTTCCAGTGGTTATTAAGTGTTCAAGCTGTGTTCTTCTCACCACATTCCATAGAAACCTTGACTGTCTGCCTCTAATGTTTGATATGATTGATATTTTTACGCCAGCATCAATGAGAATCTCTGCATTATTTTTCTTGGCTGTCCATGGTATTTTCATCATTCTTCTCAGAAACCACATTTCTGTAGCCTCCAATTCACTTTGAATTTTCTTGTTTATAGTCCATGCTTCACATCCATAAAAAAGAATCGGTTCGATATAATATCTCAGAACCCGAATTCGGGTCTGCATTGATAGACTTCCATTGCAAAAAATGGTTCTCATTTTTTGGAATGCTGATTTGGCTTGTGCTGTTCGGCTCTTTATCTCACTTGAGCATCTACCTTCTGATGTTAACAGTGTGCCAAGATATTTCACTTTTTCAACTTGTGCTAATTTTGTGTTATTAATTATTATGTTGCATCTTGGTGGTGTATGTCTCTTTGATACAACCATTATTTCTGTTTTCTTCTTGTTTAAACTGAGGCCTTTGTTTTCACTTTCCTTCACTACTTTATCTAATAGAGCTGGCAGTTCTTGTTCGCTTCCTGCGATCAGTACTGTGTCATCAGCATATCTCAAGTTATTTATATTGTATCCTCCCACTTTTATTCCTGACATATGTTCTATATTTCGCATAATGTATTCTGTATATAGGGAGAAAAGGTCCGGTGACATTACACAACCTTGCCTGACACCCATTTATATCTTTTGAAATCTACCTATAGTGTTGTTAACTCTCATCGCAGCTGTTTCTTTCCTTTACATATTTCTTACTATTCTTAGATCTTTCCCATCAATATAGCCAGTAAATAATTATAATAAAGTCTTCATATGATATGAACTGTCTCCTTGATGATAGACATGAAATTAAGTTATTTGATTGAGTTAACTACACAACATTAATGTTTAAACACTTGCTCATGTTTTTAAAGAAGTTGATAGGCTCTGCTGGTTCAACCAAATGATTGTTTTAATAGCATCATCGACAAGTTGGTAAACTTTCGTTTCTTTGTTGTTGTTTGACCAGTGGTAATCTGACGTCTCAACAGTGCAGCTGTATGTTATTCTTGCTGTAACTTCTGGGCAAGTCTTGCTGCTGTTGAATGAGATACATTCACCATTGAATTAAATTCATTGTGTCAACCTTCTTGCAGCGTTGTTGCTTCTTGGCAATATTCTTGACAAGCGTTCATGACACGATTGTGTCAAAGCTCACTGAAAATCAAGACCAGGATGAACCCGTCCAATGTAGAAATCTTTGAAGTAATCGATGAGGGAATCTAGGTCTGAGAAACTATCAATATCGGCGAATTGTTCGAAAACAGTAATGACATCAATTTCTGGTAAGAATGCCAAAGCCATCAGTTGTTTGATTGAATAATTTTCACCAGAGATGTACAACACCGTTTTACCATAAGATTGTAGTTTTTCTCAAACGGTCTGTCTAAACTGAAAATAACATCCTGATACTTGAACTCGTAGAAATGCACATTCAAAAGCTTTAATTGATGCTCATTCGAAATCAATAACTATAAAATTTACAGATACATTTCCGTTATTTCCAAGTTCTATGATATGCCGAAGCAGGCGGCGGTACATTACTTCACTACGACCACACAAAAAATGCAAATACACATGGGATTATTTGACCATTCTCAGTGACATGGATCGTATACGGTTGATCGAATCCCTCTGGGGTGACTCGGAATGTTCAATCAGCAAACCAATGTCTGCTTTGAAAAAAGAAAATCAACATCTTTATGTGCTGCAAACAGAACGAAATCTGGCTATTTCACGCACAAAAAGATACTTCCGCCTACTGTTTCTATATTCGTCAATGTGTTGATCATTGATTCCATTTCGCTGACGATGTTTGCAAACATTCCTAGTTAAAGATTCTTATTGAAGTAGAAGATGTGCAAGTTGGATTGATAATTGCAATTATCTTAAAGCATATTGCCCATTGTACTTATTCACTTCTGTGTGTACCGTACGTTTTCTCATTTCTCGAGCAGTTGCTACAGCAACTTTATCATGTCTTCTCGAACAGTTGCTACAGCAACTTTATCATGTCTTCTCGAGCAGTTGCTACAGCAACTTTACCATGTCTTCTCGAGCAGTTGCTACAGCAACTTTATCATGTCTTCTCGAGCAGTTGCTACAGCAACTTTACCATGTCTTCTCGAGCAGTTGCTACAGCAACTTTACCATGTCTTCTCGAGCAGTTGCTACAGCAACTTTACCATGTCTTCTCGAGCAGTTGCTACAGCAACTTTACCATGTCTTCTCGAGCAGTTGCTACAGCAACTTTACCATGAACAGGTGCATGATCACGTTCACCATGCTCCAAAACTACATCATCATCAAGAGTGTCATCTCTAGCATGACATGTTCGCACATCTCACAATTCCATATCTCTTTCCCATCAGCTCCGATATGTGCTTCACAAACATAAACTCTCCTAAAACAAAGTTCCTTCAACCTTTCTGTGATGTAATAAATGTTGCCATCTTCATAGTAAATCTTCACAAAAAACGGCAAGCTGAAATGCCCCGTGTGCCAGAGCCCATTACAACGTTTTGACTATATATTTATATTTTTTTACCCGATATATTTTATCTGGGAATATTTTGTCTTTAGATATTTTCTCCAGGGATATTTTATCTGGGTGATATTTTGTCCTTTAATATTTTGTCATGGAACCATTAGACAAAGTCAACATTATGCAAGGCATGTTAGGCAATCTCATACATATAGATCGTCTGATCCAGTCTATGGCCTGTATAATTTTGCTTGTGTTTAATCTAGTTTTTAAACTGACTAACCTTGTTGAATTTAGTTTTGTTTATATACAGTCCGATCATCTTAAATTTTATATAGTTTTTAGACTCTCTAATCTTGTAGAATTTTATCTAGTTTATAGCTTGCATAATATTCGTTTTTACCTAGTTTATAGGCTGCTTATTCGTGTTGAATTTTATCCAGTTTATAGACTGTTTACACTTGTTGAATTTTATCCAGTTTATAGACTGTTTACTCTTGTTGAATTTTATCCAGTTTATAGACAATTTAATTTTGATGAATTTTATTCAGTATATAGTAACGTCTTACCGTTATCGAATGTTATCTAATGTATAGTCTTCTAATTATGATGAATTCTATCCAGTTTATGGACTGATTACTCGTTTTAAATCTTATCCAGTTTAAAGACTGTCTACTCTTGTTGAACGTTGTCAATTTTGTTAATTTATAATCAAAAACTGGCTCTACGATTTATCTCACAGTTGTTTGACGGCCATTTTGTATAGACATCATATACATACTTCACGGTTTATCTCACAACTTGTTTGACGGTCATTGTGTGTAGACATGCACAGACTTCATGGTTTATCTCACAGCATGTTTAATGTCCACTATCTGTGAAGACCGTACTCCCTTATCTCCTTGCATGTCATATTGTATGGGCATATGTATGGACATACTCTTGTACTGTTTAAAAAACAAACTATTCACTGAAAACAATAAAATAATTATATCTACTTGAAATTGAGAATCCGCATGAAATTCGTTAAAGTTGCGCTGTATGGTGTCGCAATGGAATCTCAATGGGAAGTTTTCCTACACTTAACGAATTAACGAACACGCTGGCCTCACTCCTTGTAGAATCAGTAGACCGTGGCTTGATATAAAAGATTTGGACTGTAACAAGTTTCTTACTTACATATACAACATGTACGTTATTTCTGAAATCTCAATGTGGTGTGTTCTGTTTATGTGAAAACCAGTTGGTTGCTAGGATACTCTCCAAGAAAAGTGTGTATTTGCCAAGAAGTTATGTTTCTTGAATCGCTATCACATAGCAACCGTTACTAGGTTGTTCAATTGAATGTTTGCAAATAGCTTGAGAGTAGTTAAGTCAGTGTGCACGTTGAACTATGGCTATCGACAGAGTACTAACTAGCTAAATTAATGAAGCATTCTTTCGTTGCTTTTCTTGATTATTACCGTGTTTTCTGTTGACCAATATTTATACACTTCGAATCGCATGCCCAAAATAGCTAAAGCTACTTCAAGTATATAAATATTAACCAAAGGAAGACGTGACAATAATAAAAACATACCGAATGAAGGCCTGTTAGGTCACGTTTGAACAATGGTAGATAACGTTTTTGGGGGTTTTCGGGCCCGATTTTTAAACAACTTTTTTTAGTCATGAAATGTTATGTTTAAGTTGTTTGTGCGATCCAAAGAACAATACAGTAGGTGTTACTAATCGCTGGAAACGTCGCCCATATGTTGTCGGGACTTGAAAGGGGAGCAAATAATAGCAGGACTGTTTACCTTACATGCATGCCGTAGAGGCGACTAAGGAGGTTTTGGAGTTTGAGTTGGCTGTCCCATTCCATATAGGCGAAAGTGACCCAGAAGCCATGCTGAAGTCAGATGTGTCATGCCAAAAAGGCGCATATATCGCAACTAAGTTATAAATAATGATATGACGCATTTCGTTCTCTGGATCACACCCTGCTAGTCTGCAGAAAGTTTGTGAACGTAGAAGAATAAGAAAAGAAAAGCACCGAAAGCTGGAATTATGGTGAAGTCTCTTGTCGGACACCAAACGTAAGGCTGGTCTCGTGTAAAGTCTCTATTGTCGGATACCAAACGGATGCTTGGCGGCGAACACCTCTGTTTTCAACTAGTAACATTAGCGACTATAGTTTTACGTAATAATGTCCTTATCATTTGTGTTTAGTCTCGGTTTATAGTTTAGCTAAGATGTGTCGTGATCTGATCAGCTTGGCGTGCAAAAACAAAAACATTTCGGTGACGGAATGTGGCCAGCTGTCCGTATTTTTTTTCCACCCTGTGATGCAAAGTAAATAGTTGTGTTTTATTCTGTTTTTCTCAAATACCTACCGGATCTCTCTTGTAGCAGAGAAGATGGTCCTACTAGACATCCAACAGGGTCAAGAGAACGGAAAGGCTGTGTGTCGCAGTTCTATTTACCCCAATGGACTGATATACCCAACTTCGGTGATTGAACTGAATAGTCAATGAGAGCAATATGAAAACATGAAGTAATTTAGGACAAGTCCTTAATCAAGAAAATTATACAGAACACAAAATAGACGAAACGAAGTCTCCGTGTAGAAATGACACGAAAGATATGAGTAAATATTCTGAACTAGTACAATAAGAAGTGGGCGCCAGAATGGAATAGAAACATTATTGAAAATATAAGCGGAATGAAAATTGAAAAAAAGCAGTCGTTACATGGCGAGGGGTGACATGAAATATATTTGTATATAGATATAAAATGGCACATTCTACTTCTTATTTCATTCTCTACCCACCGTTCGACAAAACGATAAATAACGATCACATCATCAGTAGAATACGACTCAATGATAGTAACTTGAACGCAACAGAGAACATGAATGTATGTGCTATTTCAGTGCGCGACATCATGGCCAAAGATCCATCGGTAAGATCGTGAAAATGTTGACAGGCATGGTCACCAAGCCTCGTATAAGTTTCGCATATGTAGCGCGTGTAACAAATGCAATGCGCAAGTAACTCCGCAAAACTTGTATCTGAACTCATTTGTAATGATAGCGGATATCACGGAGTACACCAGGAATTAGCACATTGCAGCAACTATCGAAGCATTAATGAAGAATTGCTGAGATTAATGAAGAATTGCTGAGATTAATGAAGAATTGCTGAGATTAATGAAGAATTGCTGAGATTAATGAATTGCTGAGATTAATGACGAGTTGCTGAGATTAATGAAGAATTGCTGAGATTAATGAATTGTTGAGATTAATGAAAAATTGCTGAGAATGAAGAATTGCTGAGATTAATGAATTGCTGAGATTAATGAAGAATTGCTGAGATTAATGAAGAATTGCTGAGATTAATGAAGAATTGCTGAGATTAATGACGGATTGCTGAGATTAATGAAGAATTGCTGAGATTAATGAATTGCTGAGATTAATGAAGAATTGCTGAGATTAATGAATTGTTGAGATTAATGAAGAATTGCTGAGATTAATGACGAATTGCTGAGATAATGAAGCATTGCTGAGATTAATGAAGAATTTCTGAGATTAATGAATTGTTGAGATTAATGAAGAATTGCTGAGATTAATGAAGCATCGCTGATTAATGACGAATTGCTGAGATTAATGAATTGCTGAGATTAATGAAGAATTGCTGAGATTAATGAAGAATTGCTGAGATTAATAAAGAATTGCTGAGATTAATGACGGATTGCTGAGATTAATGAAGAATTGCTGAGATTAATGAATTGCTGAGATTAATGAAGAATTGCTGAGATTAATGAATTGTTGAGATTAATGAAGAAATGCTGAGATTAATGAAGCATTGCTGAGATTAATGAAGAATTGCTGAGATTAATGAATTGTTGAGATTAATGAAGAATTGCTGAGATTAATTAATTGCTGAGATTAATGAAGAATTGCTGAGATTAATGAATTTCTGAGATTAATGAAGAATTGCTGAGATTAATGAAGCATTGCTAAGATTAATGACGCTTTGCTGAGATTAATTACAATTGCTGAGATTAATTACAATTGCTGAGATTAATTACAATTGCTGAGATTAATTACAATTGCTGAGATTAATGACAAATCGCTGAGATTAATGACAAATCGCTGAGATTAATGAAGAATTTCTGAGATTAATGACGAATTGCTGAGATTAATGAAGAATTGCTGAGATTAATGACGAATTGCTGATATTAATGAAGCCCTGCTGAGATTAGTATGTTATAACAGTGCACCACGTGTCACAATATATGCTATGACAGTACACCACGTATCACGCTATATGTTATCTCAGTGCACCACGTGTCACAATATATGTATGAGTGCACCAAAGATATCACAATATATGTTATGACAGTGCACCAAAGATATCACAATATATGTTATGACAGTGCACAAAAGATATCACAGTTAATGTTATGACAGTGCACCAAAGATATCACAATATATGTTATGGCAGTGCACCAAAGATATCACAATATATGTTATGGCAGTGCACCAAAGATATCCCAATATATGTTATGATATTGCACCACGTGTCGCGGTATATATATTATCACATAATAAGCACATATATATAAGCACAATGCAGCACTGGATATCATGACATTGCTCCAGATATCGTAACAGTGCACACAAACTGTGCACCAGATATCACACAACCTCACTCAGGGAAAGCCGATGTTATTTAATGACCCTACAAATCGATTGTTTACTTTACTTGTACCTGAGTGTGTATTTGTTTTACCTGCGTTGTCCACATTGATGTACGCCCCATGTATGTATGTTCTCAGATAAGTAAAAGTACATTTCATCAATGGTTCTCAGACTGTTACACGGCACACTCGTAAATCACTGCGATGTTTAATTTATGTCACCACCTGATATAAACTGTATTATTAAAACCTATAGAAAAAAACAAATATAAATATCATGGACCAGATAATATTACAAAGGAAGAATTAGAAGTGCTGGGGGAGTATGGCATAGAAATAATCACCAAAATTCCAAGTGACATCTATAACGTGGCGATATTCCATCTGATTTATTGCAATAAACATCTAAGTGACATCTATATCGTGGCGATATTCCATCTGATTTATTGCAATAAACATCTAAGTGACATCTATATCGTGGCGATATTCCATCTGATTTATTGCAATAAACATCTAAGTGACATCTATATCGTGGCGATATTCCATCTGATTTATTGCAATAAACATCTAAGTGACATCTATATCGTGGCGATATTCCATCTGATTTATTGCAATAAACATCTAAGTGACATCTATATCGTGGCGATATTCCATCTGATTTATTGCAATAAACATTCATAGCCTTCCTGAAGAAACATGGTGCAGTAGAATGTAAAGCTCACCGAACCATCAGCATTATGAGCCAGATAACCAAGATCCTACTTCGTATAATCATGAGATGAATAAAAGGAAAATTAAAACTAGAAATTGCAGAACAGCAATATGGATTTGTGGGAAGGAAAGGCTCAAGAAATTGCAGAACAGCAATATGAATTTGTGGGAAGAAAAGGCTCAAGAAATTGCAGAACAGCAATATGGATTTGTGGGAAGGAAAGGCTCAAGAAATTTCAGAACAGCAATATGGATTTGTGGGAAGGAAAGGCTCAAGAAATTACCTTTATATAATACGAACATTGATTGAGAGGCAATATAAGTACAAAATGACCTGTACTTGTGCTTCGTAGATTATAGTAAAGCATTTGACAAGGTGAAGCATTTAGAAATGATTACAATGTTAGAAATACTCAATGTTCATGGAAAAGATCTAAAGATAATAAGAAATATGTATTGGAAACAGGTGCCAAGAGGGTTGACAGTAATTTAGAATTCCAAAAGATAGAGATGGACGTCAGACAAGGATGCGTAATGTCACCAGATCTTTTCTTTCTGTATACAGAGGATATTATGCGAAACATAGAAAGCATGCCAAGAATAGCCGTTGGAGGCTATAATCTGAATAATCTAAGATATGCTGACTATACAGTTTTGTTTACTTGGAGAGAGCATGAAGCTCAAGTCCTGTTAGACGCGGTAGTAAAGTAAAGTAATGTTAATCCATATCATTTATTAATGCCGTAGGGTTGTGAGATGTTAGCGATATCACATTTCAGTGGCTATGCTATATGAGGACGGTAGCCATCTCCTCTCCCTCGCAGTGTTTACTTCCTGGATTAACCCGGTACTCAATTAAGGTTGGTTCTACCCGGGAGCCGTTCCGATCTGAAAAACATTTCCGCTTCAACTAGGGAATGAACCCAGAACCACTCATATGCGAAGCAAGTGCGTTAACCACTGCGCTACAAGAAAGTGAAAACAAAGGCCTCAGTCTAAACAAGAAGAAAACAGAAGTAATGGTTGTTTTAAAGAAATACACACAGTAAAAAAATGCAGTATTACTATCAATGATGCACTATTAAATCAAGCGGATAAAGTGAAGTAACTTGGAACCATTTTAACATAAGATGATCGGTGCTCCAATGAGATCAAGAACACGATCATCATCATTAAGTGCCGTCTCCGCAACGAAGGTTGGCTGCAACGGATCTCCAACATCCCCTGTCTCTTGTCTTGGTGGTGCGTTCTGCTAGACTGTAACCTGCCCATCGTGTGATGTTACTCTCCCACTTGTATCTCTGCCTACCTCTTCAATAAGGTCTTCAATAAAGTGTCATGTCTTTTAATGGGACCAAAATAAATTATTTGCCTGATCTATATTTCTCTTAGTAGTTCTTTCTTCATATTAAGTGTCTTTAGCACCTCTTTATTTGTTTTCTTCTCTTTCCATGACGTTCTCCCTATTCTTCTATATACCCACATCTCAAAGGCAACAATAAGAACAGGATAGCACAGGCCAAATCAACATTTCAAAAAAGGAGAAACATTATATGTAATAGAGTAATATCAATGCATACACAAGTTCGAGTGCTAGGATGTTATATTGAGGAAATCCTTCTTACCTGGCAGCGAAGAATATACAGTAAACAAAAGTGTTCAAGATAAGCTGGAAGCAACAGAGATGTGCTTTTTAAGAAGAAGGATGAAAATTCAATGTACAGTCAAGAAAGTTAATGTAGAAGTTCTCAGAGATCCTGGAGTAAAACGACAAATTATGGCGAAAATGAGAAACAATCAATATTTTTTAGGGCATGTGATGAGAAAAGTAAAACTTGAACATTTAGTAACCAGCAGAAAGATCAAGGGGAGAAGAGACAGAGGAAGATAAAGAGAGAAATTTCTGGATGGGTTGTCACTATGGCACAAAATGAAGTCACTAACTGAACTTATTAACAACACAAGAGACAGAGAGTTGTGGAGAAGCATGATCGCCTACAACACTTGGCATGGCACTTGATGGATTGATTTATAGTTATACCCTCTTCACAGCCGAAATCTAATGTGTCTGACCAGTGTTAAAATAAAACAGCGACATAATGCAATAATGTTTTCTGGACTTACACGCTGCTTGAAATCTAATAGGATCATTATCCTGCTACAAGAGAATTCTAGTGGAAGTTTGAGAACGAACGCTTGAACAAATAACTTCTTTCTTTAATGGTTGTTTTACGACGAGTCTCTGCTTTATCTTCATGTCTTCTTTCCCCATCTGGTGCCCATTTTAATGGAGATCTATTCCAATTGAATCTAAGTACTTGTCCGCTGTAAGTCCACTGTTTTCCTCTTATTGTTGTAGCGCTGTAAGTCCACTGTTTTCCTCTTATTGTTGTAGAAATTGTATTTGCGTGTTTGAATTTAATTCATTATGTAAGAGCTTTCTAAGATATTTATCTTCACATCATTTTAGTTTCCTCTCCAGTGCTTTTGTTATTTTCCAGCTTTCGCAACCATTTGTTAAACAGTTGTTGTATTGGAGTTAAGTAGTCGCAGTTTGGTGTGTTTACTTATTGTTTTTTCGCATCCAGATGTTGTGGTTGGTTGTGGTTGAATGCACCAGAAGTCAAAGCAATATGAGTAGAAATGTTATTTGTTATATCTCCAAAACGAATCATATCAATAAACGTGTATCTTGGATCAGTAAAGCGACCAGTGTGTCAGGTGTACAGTCGCGTAGACAAATGGTTCTCAACTCGTCACTTTCAGGACATATTAGTTTCATTGCAGCATCCCCATCCACTTCCAACAACTTAAAATAACAACAGATTTCAACTTTAAAGGTTTGCTATTTTTAACTTATATCTCGTTCGAATAATTTATGATAATTACCTTACTGTGCTACCTCTCATTCATAAACAGATACATTGTCCCAGGCCTAAATTGTAAATTTTGTACACCTCCCTGTAACCATATGGCTAATTTTGAGAACCACTACTAAAGACCAGATTTGCACCGCTAGACATGTTACTTTCTGTCTCGTCGTCGCTAGACATGTTACTCTCTGTCTCAACATAGTTAGACATGTTACTCTCTGTCTCAGCATATCTAGACATGTTACTCTCTGTCTCAACATAGTTAGACATGTTACTCTCTGTCTCAGCATATCTAGACATGTTACTCTCTGTCTCAGCATAGCTAGGTATGTTACTCTCTATCTCAGCATAGCTATATATATGTTACTGTTTGTTGCTGCATCGCTAGACAATTTACTTTTTGTTGTTACATCGCTAGAATGTTACTGTCTGCTGCTACATCGCTAGACATATTACTTTATTTTGCTGCATCACTAGACATGTTACTTTATTTTGCTGCATCACTAGACATGTTACTTTATTTTGCTGCATCACTAGACATGTTACTTTATGTTTCTGCATCACTAGACATGTTACTTTATGTTGCTGCATCACTAGACATGTTACTTTATGTTGCTGCATCACTAGACATGTTACTTTCTGTTTCTGCATGTCTCTGTTTTACAGAACACTTAGTGTTGCTATAGAAACATTGTATTACAACTTTCTACTCGATGAAGGTTCCATATTACAACTTCATATTGTAGGTAACCGTCCATAATATAGTAGAGTGTAGTGGGATGAATTCGGAGAAGCATGTAACATGCACAGTTCGCAGTAGGTTGTAACAGGCAGACTACATAATACATTGTAGTAGACGGAGTACAGAGTAGATTATAAGCAGTATGCATTCAGAGTAAATTGTAGCAGTAATGAATTCATAGTAGATTGTAGCAGTATGAATTCAGAGTAGATTGTAGCAGTATGAATTCAGAGTAGATTGTAGCAGAATGATTTACGATCAGATGTATTTGTAGACCAGGAAAAGGCATTCGACAGAGTAGATAGAAACATTCTTTGGGAAACATTAGAAATGTATAACATCAGAGGACAACTGTTAGGTAATATAAAAGCGATATATCGAAAATGCCAAAGCTCAATAAGAACACCAGATGGAATGACTGAAACATTCGAAACAAGATCTGGAGTAAGATAAGGATGAGTACTTTCACCCCTACTTTTCAACATATACATGGACAGAATAATAAAAGAAGCTCATATCAACAAAGAGGAAAACATTGCAAATAAACTTCATAGGGAACTTAATAATGAAATCAACGAACTACTATTTGCCGACAATCAAAATATAATACACAAAGATGAGGAAAATTAGCAAAATCACATCAATGCATTGCTATTAGCATGTCACAAGTACTTTAAAATTAACGTACAAAAACAGAAGTTATGAAAATTAGCAAGTCTTCATCAGTGGATATAACAATAGATAACACCGAAGTGAAACAAGCCAAACATATAAATATTTAGGCAGCATTTTTTCCCGAAAATGCTAGACAGAGAAATAGAAACAAGTTGCCAGAAAGCAAACACGGTGACCTATCAACTTTCACCATTACTTCATCCAAAGATCAAGATGGAAATTTAAAAAATGGATAAAATCTAAAATTTTTATACCAACACTCTGCTACCAATGTCAAACATGGTCTTTAACAGCCCCGAAGCAGATGAAAATCTTTACATGTGAAATGACGTGTCTGAAACCTGCAGCGGTTACTAAACGAGATAAAATAAGAAATGAAGAAATTTGAAAAAGAGTTGGTATAATATCATGTATTGAACATATTGAGAGACAGCAAGTAAAATGGTTCGGTCATCATATGTGAATGAAGCCAAACCACATACCAATAAGAGCATATAACAAAAGAATATCCGGGCGTAAGGCCAAAGGCAGCCCAAGGAAGCAGTGGATAGAAAACATCAAGATATCATTGAACAAACATGGATTAAATGCAACCAGGGCAACATTATGTCCTTGGAACGACAGCTTAAGCTTTCACCTCTATGTTTAACGGCAAGTGTGAATACGATCAACCATCATTAACGTGGGGACAGGCAATAGACAATAGTAGCAGAGTTCAGAGTAGATTGTAACAGGATAAGTTCAGAGTATACTGTAACATGATTATCTCATAGTAGATTGTAACAGGACCAATGCAGAGTAGACTGTAGCAAGCAGAGTTCAGAGTAGATTGTAGAAGGATCAGTTCAGTGTAGATTGTAGAAGGATCAGTTCAGGGTAGATTGTATAAGAATCAGTTTAGAGTAGATTGTAGAAGGATCAGTTCAGAGTTTGTTTGTTTGTTTTGCGTTCGCTCCATTGTAACCATCACGGGTGTCCGTGCGATTTCCGCCGGGAGCGTGATTACGTTGTGCCACCGTTATGCGCCGTGTAGGCCTAGCACATCCGATTTCGGCATGCTTTGACAATTCGGGTGGGCTACCCTTAGCCTGTGACAGCCTCTATATCTGTCTCCAGGCACGCGTAGTGGCGACTCTTCGCCCAGACGATTTTTGCTCTCGTCTGACTCGCACGAGGTGTTCCACTGTCTATGACCTTGCCTCGTGTAATTGGACGTGCTGTGCCTATTGGGTACTGAACCGTTTCTCATCCGTGAGCCTGGTTCCTTAAGGGGAAGAACTCAACAGAGGAATTGGACCCTGGCTCTTTCGCCCTCTTAGCCGAGGTGTCGTTCACCGACATCGTGTACCCCTTGTCCAAGTTCGAGTCTCACACCACGCGTTTGAGAGCAAGGCGTTCTCGAGCTGAGCGTCCTTGTCCCAATAGCGCCTGAGCCCATCAGGTACTGAACCCTTTCTCTCTTCAAGTGTATTTCTGGTGTAGGAAAACCTGACAGTAGAGTTGGGCCAGGGCTAAATCGTTGTCCCTTTCTTGCCTAAGCCAATCGGGTACAGAACCCTTTCTCTTCGCGAGCATATTTCCGGTTTAGGAAGGCTCGACATTAGAGTTGGATTAGGTCTTCTTGCTTTACCAAACGCCAATGAATGAGTCTGGGGCTCTGTCTGTAAGGAACACAGGTAACTAGAAGCTCGACTCGAGCTGACGGAGCTTGTAGTTCCCCTTTCCTAGGGACTTTTCACTTTCTATTTGCAGTTCGCGCTGCCCTCTAGCGCTGTTCTGCCCTTTCATTGTTTCATTGTACTCAGTATGAAATCTATTTGTCTCTCGCCATGCATCTACCTTTACGTGCATTTTACATTTTACATTGGCCGCCCCTCCAATGTTCGGACTGGACTGACTAGCTTCACTGTATGTAGACAGTGTCGCTATATGTGGTGATGCTGGTGGTGTCGGAGATATTGTCTGTCTCTTGTGCAGTCAAATCTCTTTCCATCTGCTACCTCCACATTCTCGGACACGATCCCCAAATGGTTTGGCCAGAATCAGCTCGAGCTGATGTATTTCTGTTTCCAGGGTGCACCGCGTGGAGGTACATTTGGGATCTTGGTTATCTGCTAACCCTGGGTCCGCCTAGAGCAATGCGTTCCCTTTGCACCCCAAGTTCAGAGTAGATTGTAGAAGGATCAGTTCAGAGTAGATTGTAGAAGGATCAGTTCAGAGTAGATTGTAGAAGGATCAGTTCAGAGTATATTATAACATGATCAGTTCAGAGTAGATTGTGACAGACAGAGTTCAGAGATATATGTCAAGGAACAGCGAAACTATAAGAATAAGTTTGGTACGAGCATATCAGAGTTATATATACACACACACACATACATATGTGTGTTATCTTTTATCAGTAAATGTTATCAGTAGACATACATCGCTTGAAAAGTACTCTGGATAAACTAATAGGTGCGCAGTCTCTTTCACAATATGGTGAAATATGGTATCTATGTAAATATAGCCTATTTAAATGCACCAGGACAGCTCATGGCGTGTAGGAGTTCACAAAAGAGAATGTCTTCTGTTTATGTCAACTGTTTGGAGCTATGGTGGCAAAGTGGCTGATGGGCTATTTTCCCAACCGTGTGGTATTGCGTATGACCACCGCATTTTAAATATGCAGGGACATTGTATGTGATTTGTCACGTCACACAAACAGATGGTTGAAAACAAAGAGTTCTGTAATTTTTTGTTTACAGCACTATTATATCGTTTTCTATAGGCGAAAGTTGAATGTAGGGTAATGAAGTTCTGGAAACACACGGCTACACATACAAACGGACGTTTCGACGAAAAGGCCTATATCAAGAACACAATATGACACGTAAAGCATAGAACGACACTCGATCACATAGCAGCTAATTCTATTGATAGGCGGATGAGATCAGCGTTCCAAGCGCTTCAATCCAGAAAACTACCAGACATGCAAAAACTACCGACTGAATTAATCAGATAATCATCTATGCAGTGCATACCATCGCATTGTGGAATATATGGAAATAATATGAGCGGTCGTCTAGCTAAGTATGGCCCTGTTGATGATCAACCAGATGTTCCACACAAAAAACCCCATCAAAATAAATAGATGATCAAAGCAATTAGAAAGCAAACACCAACACAAGATGATTACCAAATTATGAACAGACCGGACCAAGTTGTAATTTTTCTCACCAGAACAGGACTGATTTCCACATCCACATGTATAAGTTAAACATCGGTAAGAGAGCCACATGTGTAAGTTAAACATCGGCAATAGAGCCACATGTATATGTGAACAGGCACCTCAGACAGTAGAGCATATTCTTCAGGAATATTCTAGAATATGAAATGCTGAATCAAATACACTGACCCAGAGAAACAACTGGAAGAAAAACTATATGGCCATCTGTACGAGAAACAAAACACAGTCACGTTTATAGAAGAGGCAAAACTTAAGACATAATCACATTCCAAGCGACTAAAGAAGAGATTAGGTTAGGTACAGTGATCATCCTCATCACACACCGGTCATGTTCATATGTGCTCAGATCTCCGCTTCAGTAAATCTCTTAGGGTATAATGCCTGATGGTTCCGGTTCTATGTTGGTTCAATGCTCTTTTTGAAATCTTTGTCAGGAGTTCTCTACGGACTATGTACATCCTTACTCCCAAACCGCGCTTTATCCATATTGACTCATGCTCATGTCTCTCGAAATCCTGAGAATGTGCTTACTCACGAAAAGCGCTGAGTTTGTTTGCTCAGCCCATAGTCTGAAGAGATATTGATAAGTAACATTTCATTACCCAGTTTTCGTCCGTGTGTTGTGCAGCTCATGACCGTGTGGTTAGAACGCCGTTCTTAGACCCTTGTGGGTTCAATCCACGGTTGGGAAAGGATTTTTTTTCTTTCGGAGATACAATCAAAATTCTTTCTGTACAAATCTGTACATTTCGTGGTGTTTGCTGTGGCAAGGCGGCCTATATTTTCACATCCCATAGAAAACCTCTCTGCACTCCTTCACAGGAAAACATGCAGTAACGAAAGTTGCCGTCGTTCGAGAAAGTGTCTCAGAATAGCAACACTGTATACCTTCCATGCATCTCATAAGAGGCGATTAAGGAGGTTATGAGGTGAATTTGGCTGTCTCATCCCATATAGTGTCAAAGTTACCCAAAGTCATGCTGAAGTCGGATGTACCTGGTCGAAAGGCCAAGATATCGCAGCGATTCTATAAACCATTGCACAACGCATTTCGTCTTCGAACTACATCCTGCTAATATGCAGGAGTTTGAGAACGAACACATAGAAGAAGATTATCTTGTTTTTTAATTTTCGACTGTTGGGATTACAGTTTTACTTCAGTTATTACCTCTTTCAATAGTTTTCGTTTGCTTTTTTAGCGTTACCGTTGAAATCTTGTCAACCATGTATCATGTCTTTCAACTAATCTTCACCAGTATAGCTAGAAGATATATATATATATATATATATATATATATATATATATATATATATATATATATATATATATATATATATACACCGGTAAGGAACTCTCAGAAAAACTTGAAATCTGTCCATACATTATGTTAACAAATGTTTGCTAGTATTTATCACCCCCTCCCTTTCCAATCGTCAACAAGCAGTCAAGAATTCAAGATCCCTTGCTTAATTTACCCAAAAATTACCCCCCCCCCCCACCCCCTCTCCCATCCAATATAAAAAAAAATTTAAGCAAAAAACATCTAAAATATCAGATAGATATTTTTTTCAGTTTAAAAAAATACATTTTCAAACAAACAATTTAATTGATGTCAATTTGCAGCATTGTTGACGTCAATTTTTCTCTGACTTCCCTCCCATTGTCAACAACTGTCAACCATTTTCGAACTCCCCCCCTCCTTTATTATTGACGTAATTTATGGACTGCCCCCCCCCTTAGTTACAACCGTTTTCATATATGATATCCTAGTATATCTGGAAAAAATCGTATATTATAACCCTGTATATCTCAAGTGTAGAACTATAGATCACATGCTATCCTTGTATATCTGAATAACAGTAGTATAATTCACATGATATCAATGTATATCTAAATAGAAGTAGTATAAGTCACACGATAACCTTG
The DNA here is from genome assembly GCA_034231615.1 of Meghimatium bilineatum. NCBI lineage: Eukaryota > Metazoa > Mollusca > Gastropoda > Stylommatophora > Philomycidae > Meghimatium > Meghimatium bilineatum. Next base: position 14,424,112 of record CM067319.1, on the reverse strand, counting down.
TATATCTAAAGACTAGCAGTAAAGGTGACATTTGATTGACAGTTTTTGACAGGTAGTGGACTTCACTCTGCCTCAGGAAATGGGTATGATTGGTATGGCTGAAATCCCTGAAATTAAATGCGACCAGTATAAAACTGACTACATCACCCTTAGTAATCAGGTGACGACAGAAACATAGGGGCTTATCACCGCAGCTCTGGTACATTTTATTTGTGTGAGAACTAACTTTCCAGTTATGATTACTTATGTCAGCTAGTCACATTGATTTCACAAACCTGTACTTCTGCAGAGCAGTTGGAGTAGAAGACTCCAGTTGGTGAACATGTGGATTCATTTTATTTCTGGATATTTTATGTAAATTCCGGCACCTCCGTTATTCAATTCTAGTAGGTTAATTAAATGTTTTTTTTTTAAATAATCAATTAGCTATCACCAAAATAAGTCCATGATAAAAGCACAACGAAAGTCCAACAGACAGCATTAGGTCAAACATTTCAACTCAGAACTAGACACAATACACTAAACAGCCATCAGTCAGTCAGTCAGTTCCTCTTTTGTCAAGTTTGGCACATAGGGAGGAAGTCATTGTTCTCCATTCCTGTCGGTCAGTTGTCAGGGATTGCAGGTCTTGTCCATTTATGCCTGTTGATTTTAATACATTCATAAAATCAGCCATATGTATACAAAATTTAAAATTGGTAGACCAGCAAAGTGTACATGTGGTCACGCCAACAAAACTTCAGAGCACATCCTTCAAGAGTGTGCAAACTATGATGCAGTAAGGTCCACATACTAGCCTTATGATAAGCCTATAAATGGTAAACACTTTGATACAAAACAAGAAATAGAAAATACTTTCCAATTTATACAAGAAATCCAAGGTTTAATTCCCAGTTTTATTGCAAATATTTTTATTTAAATCACAAACCCAACCTATGAATATGGGCACTAGATCTTCTGGGAAAGTAGTGACGGTGGACCTATCGAGGACCACATCATCTGTTAGTATACCGGTAAAAAATAGTAAAGCGACAAATGACAAATTGTAGAAAAAAATAGAAACAGACAATTGCGATTTTTAGGGTATGTGATATGAAAAGTAAAACTTGAATATTTTGTACCCACCGGAAAGATCATGGCGAGAAGAGACAGAGGAAAACAAAGATATAAATTTCTGGGTCATCACTGTGACATAAAAAGAAGACACCAACTGAACTTATTACCAACACAAGAGACAGAGAGTTGTGTTGAAGCATGATTGCCTACGCCACTCGGCATGGCACTTGACTGATATAAAAAAATACGGATCTAACACTGTATTATCCCAAACGCTTCAGACCCTGGTGTAGTAAAACATCTGTGAATGTGTGACACAGCGTAACCATCCGTTCGTTTTATGCTCAAGAGGTCACGGGTTTGAATCCCGTTAATAGTGTCTGACATTTACACAGTATATTTCTTTTGAGATCCTTGGGAATAACTTCCTATGAGTGATACTCTAAGCAGGCGACTTGATGCTGCGTTGAGAGGGACGGAGTACGTATGGGGTAACCCGTATACAAAGAAGTCAATCCTCTACACCTTTTCAACCTTTGAGTCTCAGGCGTGAATAAGGAAGCTTTACTACACCTAGGCTGCTGTCATGGCTTTTAAAAACATCAACGTAGAGGTCTAGACTGTGTCCAAAGACCCCAAATAGGGGCCCAGATGTATATAAGTCAGAAAATGTTCCGACTTTAACATGAATGTTGACACAACCAAACACTTCCCATGAGATGTGCTGGTCATGTTATGCTGAAATAACTCGTTCCGCTTCGATGAACTCACGCATTTGATATATCTATGTCTGTTTCATACACACAACAACACATTGACAGAACAGCTTACACATGTGTCCCACTTCCTACTTGCTGTAAAAAGGTCCTGGTTTGACCGCAACGTACACAATCTTCCTTATTTTATGTATTATTTTTGGATATTTATTTTGTATTATTGATAGATAGTTTACAGTAACCTTTCTACCTCAATCAGTATTTCCTACTTATTTGTCTGGTTACTGCGGTACTCTCCATTTTGTCGGACATCCTCCGTTATTTTGCTTATTTATATTTCTGTATAGGCCTATGTGCATTTTTTTAAAGCACGAATGTATGTTTCCATCCTCACGAATTACGACTGATGAAGCTCTTCATTCATATGTTCAAGTACCGTGATATTGATGCATTCATATGTTCACGTATTTTGAGATGGACACATTCATATGTTCAAGTACCGTGAGATTGACACATTCATATGTTCAAGTACCGTGAGATGGACACATTCATATGTTCAAGTACCGTCGGATGGACACATTCAAATGTTCAAGTACCGTGAGATGGACACATTCATATGTTCAAGTACCGTTGGATGGACACATTCATATGTTCAAGTACCGTTGGATGGACACATTCATATGTTCAAGTACCGTTGGATGGACACATTCATATGTTCAAGTACCGTGAGATGGACGAATTCATATGTTCAAGTACCGTGAGATGGACGAATTCATATGTTCAAGTACCGTGAGATAGATTCTTGAATTCATTTGCTCTTTTTTCAGAGATTTTTTTTCATACCCAAAAGACTCCAACTCAAAATTGTTATCATGACCGAAGTGTTATCACGGTAGAAGTAAAGACCTGTGTACAGAAAATAAAAATTACCTAGAAGGCTGATGTTTTTATTATTATCTTCGTGCATTACATTGGTCGGCCGTGGTTGTTTTATTTTTAAAAAGTTAGTATTGTGCTTCGTCATTAGAGAGCAACTCATAGCGCGTAATCTTATGATTTTGCCATGGGGTTCCAGGTGATTTGAGTGAAATGAAGTCTCCACATAAGTCCCAGGTAATTTGATTGAAAGGAAGTCTCCACAGAGGTCCCAGGTAATTTGATTGAAAGGAAGTCTCCACAGGCTCCGAGGTTCTTTGATTGAAAGGAAGCCTCAACAGTGGTCTCAGGTTCTTTGATTGAAAGGAAGCATCAACAGTGGTCTCAGGTTCTTTGATTGAAAGGAAGCATCAGCAGTGGTCTCAGGTTCTTTGATTGAAAGGAAGCCTCAACAGTGGTCTCAGGTTCTTTGATTGAAAGGAAGCATCAACAGTGGTCTCAGGTTCTTTGATTGAAAGGAAGTCTCCACAGAGGTTCCAGGTGCTTTGATTGAAAGGAAACCTCCTCAAGGGTACCAGGTGATTTCAATGAAAGGAAACCTCCGCAGGGGTCCCAGGTGATTTGAATGAAAGGAAGCCTCCACAGAGGTCCCAGGTGCTTTGAGTAAAAGGAAGCCTCCATATAGGTCACAGATGCTTTGAGTAAAATGAAACCTCCTACTCAGAATAGGTCTGAGTGCATGTAAAAGGAATGTTCCACTATTGCATATCTTTTCTTTCTTTTTTCAACTTCTGTCTTTGCTGTTTGGCGTCGCAGGCTTAGACGATGATTAGTTTGTTTGTGATTTCAAAATTATACAAAAACTATGTCTTGTAATTCTGAGGAGCAAACACAGTCTTTTCTTTGGCGTTGTAGAAGCTACGGACTGGGTCGATCAGCAAAAGCTGGACTCGTGTGATCACGGCGTAAGACTACTGTAAGGAAAATGCGTGTGAATAATATACATTCGAATAACTGAGGGGTTATGGGATGGAGTTGGCTGTCCCATCCCATATAGGGTCAGTGACCCAACGCCATGCTGAAGTCGGATGTGTCAGGCCGAAAGGTACAGATATCGCAGCAATGCTGTAAACCATGACACAACGTATTCTGTTCTCTGGACTACATCCTGCTAATCTGCAGGAGTTTGAGAACAAACGAAGAAGAAGAAGACTGAGGAGTTATAGAAAAAATGTCAGAATTCAGTAGACGATATTTGAACAAGAACCGTTTAGCTGGCACCTGTTCGTCTTGAACCTTGAGTTAACACGTTTTCCTAATTAGACCACATCGTATCTGTAAAATAGATGCGATAGTAGTCATGGCTTCCAACGTGTATATTCTGAATTTACAATGATGTCTACTGCCTTCTTATTCTTTCTATTAGTCATTGTGGTATTCAGGACTATGGTACGTACTCGTGTTTAATGTTTGTGGTCCTCGGTAAATGTTCATACTCTTGTGTGTTGTTGTTGTTAACGTGATGACTCAAGCTGCAAAACGAATATCTGCAAGCTGAGCGAGCCTGGTTCAATTCCCAGCTAATGCCTTCTGAATTTTTAATGTAAATGACTACTCTATAGGAAATGACCACTTTATAGGAAATAATTATTGTTTGACCACTATATGGAAAATGACCACTGTATAAGGAAATGACTACTATATAGGAAATGACCGTTCTATATGAAATTACTATTGTATAGAAAATTCCGCCGAAGACGGATGTGTCCGGCCATTGGCGCAAATAAAACGGTGACAACGCATTTCCATTCTCTGGATTACATCCTGCTGGAAATCTAGTAGGACCATTGTCCTGCTACAAGGGAGATCCAGTAGGAGTTTGAGAATGAACGCTGAAGAAGAAGAAGAAGTATAGAAAATGACTACTGTATATAAAATGACCACTATAGGAATTTACTACTGTATAGAAAATGACTACTCTATAGAAAATGACTACTCTATAGAAAATGACTACTCTGTAGAAAATGACTACTGTGTAGAAAATGACATATAGTGAGTGATAACAGAAATTAACAGATTAAATCTCAATATAGTAGAATTTGCAGAGCACAGATGGCCTAATACCGGACATTTCACAACTCAAACTGGTGAATTATGTGTATTCACGCGAAACGATAAAGGTGGACAAGAAGGAGTAGGTTTCTATCTATCGAAACTAATAAAATCAACAATTATAGGTTACTATCCAACAAGCGATCACGTAATAACAATCAAATTATAAGGACAAAATAAATATATTTCAATAATTCAGATATATGCTCTAACAACAGCGGTAAATAAGAAGGAGATAAATGATTTTTTCGACGAACTACAAGTAACGCTAAACTAAATTAATAAACAAGATATAAAAATAATTATAGGGGAATTTATTACCAAAGTTGGAAAAAAAGAGAGCTCCTCAAGGATATTAAATACAAGGAAGACAGGAATGTGACTGAGGAACAAGAGGAGAGAACGCCTAGTAGGTTTCTGAAACATACAATTTGTCAATCATGAATACATTTTTCGAACAACATCCAAGATGATTGTGTACATGGAGATCATCGGATGGACACACGAGAAACCAAATATATTATATAATAACACAACATAGATGGAAATCATGTGTAACATCAAGCAAAACACTACCAGAAACAAACTGTGATACAGATCACGAAGTGCTTACAACTAAATTTATTTTAATAATGATAAAGATCAACAAAAACATCATCGTATTGAGACTCGACATATCAAACATTCCTGAACAATATAATATTGATGTAGAAAATACATTTTAAATACTCCTAAATACATAGGAAGAAACAACTCCGGACCAACTGGAAACAAATTTACCGAAATTTTTAATCAAACAGCAAAAAATTCATACCTAAAGAGGTAAAGATGCATCAAGAATTTATATCAAGAGACACTATGGACAACATCACAAAAAGAAGGAAATTAAAAAAAACAACAACAACGAGGAATACAGGAAAATATCAAAGCTAATAAAACAACAAATTAGGTACGATAAAGAACAATACATAATCAAGGCACGTAGGGAAGTAGAACATTATAAACATCAAGGAAACACGAAAAGATGTATGAATTAACGAAAAAATTGAAACAAAATAACTTCAAGACATCACTAAAAGTAATTAAACATCAAACAGGAAAAATGCTAAATGATGAAAAAGAGATAATACAAAGATGGAAAGAATGCTGCCAAGAAATGTACAAAGGTACACAACAAATCCCAGACGTAAACTTAAACGAAACAGCAAAAGAAGCAGGTCCAACGATAGATGAAATTAGACACGCAATAAAAAATCTGAAGAAACATAAATCTCCCGGAAATTACTGTATTGCCACAGACATATATATTACTAGTTGGAGGAGACGCAAGTGCACAAAAATACCATAATTTATGCTACAAAATTTGGCTGGAAGAGCGGAACATTGCCGGAAAAATGGAAAAAAAATCAATATATATCCACCTACCAAAAAAAAGGGATATCTTCAACTATGTACTTACTGTAGAACAAAATAGCTAGCCGAGAAAGATCTTAATAAGAATAGTGATGAAAAGAATACAGCAAAAATAAGTAACCAAAGTTAACGATGTCCAAGCATCGGTCAAGCAGACGCACAAAAGATCATTTACTCAATATGAAAAACATCGAAAAATGTACATAATTCAAAACATTCCTATACATAATCTTAAAACATAATCTATACATGTCATTTATCGGACTATTCCAAAGCATTTTATTTGTACATCAGCAGCTATGGAAAATAATAAGAGAAATTGACTCCCTAGAAAATCTAACATATCTTATTGAATCACTCTATTATAATCAACAAACAACTGTGAGAGTTGATTTGGTGATATCTCTGAATGATTTTTGGTAGCTAACGAGCTAACATATGCATGTACCCTATCATCATACTTATATAATATATATATGGAAAACATCATGAGGAAAGTAAGGAACAACAAGGAACACAAACAATTCCATCCCCTAAATAAAGGAGGATATGAAATACCAGAGATAAGATACTCAGATGATACGGTACTTTTAACTACACATGTAGAAGATACACAGATGATACGGTACTTCTAGCTACACACGTAGAAGATACACAGATGATACGGTACTTCTAGCTACACACGTAGAAGATACACAGATGATACGGTACTTCTAACTGCACACGTAGAAGATACACAGATGATACGGTACTTCTAGCTACACACGTAGAAGATACACAGATGATACGGTACTTCTAGCTACACACGTAGAAGATATACAGATGATACGGTACTTCTAACTACACACGTAGAAGATACACAGATGATACGGTACTTCTAGCTACACACGTAGAAGATACACAGATGATACGGTACTTCTAACTACACACGTAGAAGATACACAGATGATACGGTACTTCTAACTACACACGTAGAAGATACACAGATGATACGGTACTTCTAGCTACACACGTAGAAGATATACAGATGATACGGTACTTCTAACTACACACGTAGAAGATACACAGATGATGCGGTACTTCTAACTACACACGCAGAAGATACGCAGATATACGGTACTTCTAACTACACACATAGAAGGACTATAAGGATGATCATTAAAACAAAATCATACAGCTAATAACAAAACTTTCAAATAAACATACAGAAAACCAAGATCATGACAACAGATAAAACCAAAGTCACATCAGAAATTAAAATAGATAACATGGAACTGGAAAATGTCCACAAGTTTGATTATCTGGGTGGAAATAAAAACAGCTTAGATGATTGTACTATGGAAACTATGAAAATATTAGCGCTAGCGATAACGAAATTAAAAGAAATGAAAAATATATGGAAAAACTGTTATAAAGAGACAAAAGTTATACTTCTTAGATCATACATTTTTTGAGTTTCAACTTACAGCAGTGAGACTTGGACAATAAATAGAACAACGGCAAAAAAAATATCCGTTTTCGAACAGAAGTGTTACTTTCATTACTGCATGTTTTCCTGTGAAGGAGTGCAGGGAGGTTTTCTATGGGCTGTGGAAATAAATACCGCTCTGCCATAGCAGACGCCACGACATGTACAGGAAAATTTTGATTTTGATTGTTCCTCCGAAAGAAAAATCCTGTCCCAACCATGGATTGAACCCGGGACCTCAAGGGTCTAAGAAGGACATTCTAAACACACGGCCTTGTGCTCCACACTGAAGTATTTCAGGGCAATATTAAGAATTTCCTGGACAGAAAATATAAGGAACAGTGAGGTTTTGAGTATCCTAAATATAGAGGAAGGATGGCTGGTGAATACAATTTTACTCAGAAAACTGAAACATTTCCAACATATAAAAAGGCACAATGGTATGGAAAGACGCATATCAAAGGGCATAATTTCGGGAAGTAGAAGCATAGGTAGACCTAGAAGTAGATGAAAGATGGCATCAAAGTCTGTATGAAGATATCATTGGAGGAGGAAGGTAGATTGGCACAGGATAGAGTCGGGTTCAGTGCATCAATTGCAAAGACAACGTTCTGGAAAGAATATGTGACGTTTTTTGTATAGAAAATGACAACTATATAGGAAATGACCACTCTATAGGAAATGGCCACTGTATAGAAAATGACAAAACTATATGAAATGACCACTGTATAGAAAATGACCACACTATAGAAAATGACCACTGTATAGAAAATGACCACTGTATAGAAAATGACCACACTATAGAAAATGACCACTGTATAGAAAATGACCACACTATAGAAAATGACCACTGTATAGAAAATGACCACACTATAGAAAATGACCACACTATAGAAAATGACTACTATTTTGGAAATAACCACTGTATAGGAAATGATTAAACTATATGAAATGACCACTGTATAGGAAATGATTAAACTATATGAAATGACCACTGTATAGAAAAAAATATCACTGTATAGAAAATGACCAATGAATAGAAAATGTCACTATTATTTCTCTACTTTCGATCCTCGGCACCACACACGTGAATGATGTCATGGGGGAATCAAAGTTACCGTAGATGTATCATCAAGATTATTGTAAATGTATCAAGGTTATTGTAGATGTATGAAGGTTAATGTAGATGGTATCAAGTATAGTGTAGATGGTGTCAGGAGTATTATAGATTGTAGCAATTGTAGATTGTATCAAGGTATTGTAGATTGTATCAAAGATGTTGTAGATTATATAAAAAGTAGATATACAATATGCAGTTACTATTCAAGTCTATGTTTGATGTTTTTAGAAAGAAACCTTCTTGTAGTTACATTTCCATGGAGTGATTTCACATGATTGTTTTGTTTATCTGACTGACAATTTTGGGATTTCTTGATCGTTCCATATTCTGAAAGATCGAGCAGATTATGAATGTCATGAGTTTAATGTGGATCTAGGACTTGTATGTCAAGGTTAATTTAGTTCCTGGAAATATGGATCTTCCTTTGCCATATAAGCCGACGCCGCAACTTCAGAAGGTGGATGACGTCACCTACGTTCTTGTGACGTCTTCTACAATGAGTGAAGATGAGAGTGCAGGACTTACTGAAGAGGATGCTGAGGTGTCGGAAGTCGATGATGAAAAGAGTATGGACAATAAATCGGTGTCTAGCGAAAGTGCCATCAACAATACACTGTTGATCCCTGATGGACACGCATACGCCAGCGAGTCAGAGGTGTCTCCTATCTTACGTAGAAAGAATCGTATGGCTCCTCTTCCTCCAAACATGTCACCCACCACGGCTGCCAGACACACCTACGCCTTTGATATAAATGCTCTTCACATGAGAACATCGACGGACACAGAGTCCAGTACTGAGTCCAGATCTTTCATCCACACATCGACTGACAGCGAATCCTTGATCATGCCAGAGTCAGCACGGGGTTCTAATTTTCCAGGAGAGTTAGCAGGCATTGAAAAATATTACTCCCATTCTAGCAAGCCTGCGATTTCAGCAGACACCCTCTTCGTGCAATCACCCAGTACAGTATTTAAACTAAGTCGCATACGAAATGTGTTCAGGTCACCCCAGATTGGCCGAAGACAATCCACGAAAGAAAATAGAAGCCGTGAGAAGTCACCTAGGCTACAGAAACCAAAAGTCGACAATAAGACCTTACATAGAAACACAAAACATAAAGCAGAAAATGGGAGCAAACCTTGGAAACTGAATATTCTGACAAAATTTCCTGAAATGTCTGATTGGATTGTAGCCGGAGGTTTAGATGATCTGGTAAAAGAACATCAATTTGAAGTAAGTTCCTATCTTTTTAACGTAACGTCAAATTACGCAGTGTATCAGTCTTCGAATTTCTGCATTGTTGTTGTTGTCTATCCAATCTTCTAATCTCTATGTTAATTTTGTCTCTCCAATCTTCTAATCTCTATGTTAATTTTGTCTCTCCAATCTACTAATCTCTATGTTAATTTTGTCTCTCCAATCTTCTAATCTCTATGTTAATTTTGTCTCTCCAATCTACTAATCTCTATGTTAATTTTGTCTCTCCAATCTTCTAATCTCTATGTTAATTTTGTCTCTCCAATCTACTAATCTCTATGTTAATTTTCTCTCCAATCTTCTAATCTCTATGTTAATTTTCTCTCCAATCTTCTAATCTCTATGTTGTTTTGTCTCTCCAATCTTCTAATCTCAATGTTAATTTTGTCTCTCCAATCTTCTAATCTCTATGTTGTTGTTGTCTATCCAATTTTCTAATTTTTGTGTTGATATTGTTGTTGTTGTTGTTGTTGATGCATATTCAATGTTATAATCTCTGTGTAATTATTGCCTATCCAATATTCTAACCTCTTTGTTGTTGTTATTGTAGTTATTATACATCTACTATTCTAATTTCCGTAATGTTGCTGTTGTTGTTTAACAAATATTCTAATCTTCGTGTTGTTGTTTTTGTCGTCTATCCAGTCTTTGCATTATTACTATTAGCTTTCCAATCATCTAACCTCTGTTGTTGCTGCTATTGTCTATACAATCTTCATCATCGTTGAACATCTTCAGCATCCTCATTGTCGTCGTCATCATCAACATCATGATCGTTATAATTCTCGTCATTGTCATCACAATGATCATCATCATTGGCATCATCCTCAACATCAACAACAACATCATCATCATGAGAATTGTCATAATTGTTATTATCATTGTCATAATTATTATCATAAGCATCCTTATCATTATCAATATCGTCATTGTCAGCTTAATCAACATCATTGCCATCATCATCACCAAAACCTTCAGCATCATCATTATCACTGTCATCATTCTCATTGTCATTTTCATCCAGCATCATATATATGATCATGTCTAATCACAGACTCATCAGTGTATATAATCACATCTCCCTCTTTGGTATTCAAACTGACCAAAGCCTGCACTTCTTTCTCCACAGCTGTGGGACACAATTTTCTGCATTCCCTGCTAAGTGATATTACTACTCTCAAACACGTTTCGAAATCTGTGGGTAGACTTATCCATTCCGCACCTGCTGCCACATCGTGCAATCTGCACACGCTTTATATGTCATCCTCAGCACGTCCCATCCATGACCTCCCTCTCTTGAGTCTGCTGCCTTTAACTTTCTGTATTTCGGAATGCAACGGGTGTTCCTTATCTGTATGTATATGAAGGTACGCCCGTGCACGGCAATACTGTAATCTGTGATCAGCTGTTGGGCAGTCAAGTAGGTATCGCATAGCTCTTGTCGATGTGTCTCTTGTGCTTCCCAGTATGATACACATTGCTGCATTATGGATTCTATCCAGTCTTTCGATCTGAGTTTGGCTACCAGTCAGGATTGCCAGTGCATATTCCACCACAACCACAACCAAACCCTGGTACAAAAGAAATAACAACCTCTGCTCACATTGCGCAGCAATCATAGGAATCGCCTATATCTCCTGTATCTTCTGTGCTTTTCAATGTATACACAGTACATATCACTAGCAATCAATTCACAGATGTTGGAAGAACGATGTCGTACGCCGATGACATCCTTGTGTATAGACAGGGCAGAAATCGATAAGAGTGCGTTGTAGAACTGCAAAAGGAGCTGGACAGACTGACAAATTGGTGTAGAGATACGGGGGCAGTGGTTAATCCGTCTAAGGCTTTCGTGACGTAGTTTTCCTTGAACAATCACATGGTAAAGACACCCATGCCACAAGTTTCGTTGTCCGGGAAAAGTTTAGAAAGAACTAGCACAATGAGATATCTGGGTGTGTTTTTTGACAGAAGCCTGATTTTCAGGGAACATGTTGACCACATTATCTATTAAGAGCAGACATAGACTTAGTAGCAATGAAGGTTATTGCTGCTGTGCAATGTGAGCAGAGGTTGTTATTTCTTTTGTACCAGGGTTTGGTTGTGGTTGTGGTGGAGTATGCACTGGCAATCCTGACTGGTAGCCAAACTCAGATCGAAAGACTGGATAGAATCCATAATGCAGCACTGCGTATCATACTGGGATGCACAAGAGACACATCGACAAGAGCTATGCGATACCTACTGGACTGCCCAACAGCTGATCACAGATTACAGTATTGCCGTGCACTGGCGTACCTTCAAATACATGCAGATAAGGAACACCCGTTGCATTCCGAAATACAGAAAGTTAAAGGCAGCAGACTTAAGAGAGGGAAGTCGTGGATGGGACGTGCTGAGGATGACATATAAAGCGTGTGCAGATTGCACGATGTCGCAGAAGGTGCGGAATCGATAAGTCTACCCACAGATTTTGAAACTTGTTTGAGAGTAGTAATATCACTTAGCAGGGAATGCAGAAAATTGTGTCCCACAGCTGTGGAGAAAGAAGTGCAGGCTTTGATCAGTGAGAATGCCAAAGAGGGGATGGGATTATATACACTGATGGATCTGTGATTAGGCATGTTCGCAGTTCTTGGACCCTCACAGCTCAGTGCGCAGGTAAAACGATCAGGGAGGAGTAACCTTTGTAACCTTTGCGGTTACTAGGTTACTACGAGTAGCATGACCATGGAGTCTATGGTGGTAACCAGGGCATTTGAGTGGGTATACAGACAGAAAGTAACGCAGGTCTGCATCTTAAGTGACTATGCGTATGATTAGAAGATACACGTGGGCCTCGTTCGCGAACAGTGGATTGAAGCCTTGAGAAATGCGAGGCTGACAGTGGTTACATTTATTTTCGTTCCGGGACATGTGGGTGTTACAGGAAATGAAAGAGCAGATCAATTGGCGTCATGTGCAATTGTGGCATAGGACGATGGGGCAATGGATTGACCTGACTTTTTGAACTCCTTGAGAGATATAGCACGCGAGAGTGAGACTAATGTGGATGATGATTCCTTTTCAATGGCTAGGATTAAAGATCAGGGATTGAAATGCTGTTTTGCTAGAAAGGAAACTTTTGGAGGGCACAGAAGAATGATGGTCAACAAGCATAGGACCGATACTGACAGCAGAAGTGTAATGGCGGACACACTCAGGGAGAGCTCGGAACAACTATGGACGTGTACAGTTTGCAGTGATGATTATCCGTCTACTAACTAACTAACTAACATAACCTTCATTACTGCTAAGAATGATACACATTGCTGCTAAGAATGGTACACATTGCTGCTAAGAATGGTACACATTGCTGCTAAGAATGGTACACATTGCTGCTAAGAATGGTACACATTGCTGCATTCTGGATTCTATCCAGTCTTTCGATCTGAGTTTGGCTAAGAATCAGAACTGCCAGTACATATTTCACCTCAGCCACCACCAAACCCTGGTACAAAGGAAATAACAACTTCTGCTCGCACTGTGAAGCAGCCATCACCCTCATTGATGTGGATAAGAACCTATTTTGTGGATAAGAGGATGATAACCTGGTCAACATGTTCCCTGAAACATTTATATTTTTTTTTAAATATGAAATGAATAACCAACTGGAATTGATGGTAAAACATTACCATTATTCAACAAAACAGCTTTAAGACTTGTCTTGGAAGAATCAATGAAAAGCCTCGACTCTTTCGGGATGTAATTGATACTGAGAGCTGCTATTAAACCAGAAATGTTGTGGCACACAGCCAGGTCACCCTGTTTTAAAAAGAACTTAGATAGCGACCCCTGGCGATTCCTAAGCACAGAAATTTTAACAGCTTCTGCTAGAATATTCCAGTGTTATAATATTGAACCCAGAAGCTCCGCCTTGTTCTTGAGTAAATTCTGGTTTCATTCAAGATCATTCAGTTCACTGTGGATTATTACGTGTGGTTTTGTAGATATAGTTTGTTCAAATTGTGGGTCTTTTAAGGTTGATGGTTTAGAAATGTACTTTACTTCGTCATCGGAAGCAGCTGAAAATAATTATGGCACCTTGGGAACTGGTAGGGCAACGACGTGCGTTACTGGACGTATTGCAGAGTGGATGCTGGGATATTGCAGAGTCCATTTTATCTTCTTTGATATTCATTTCCCAGTTGAAGGCACCATGTGTTGTGTTATGGTTTACAGATTGATTTCGATATCTGCGCCTTTCGGCCTGGCACATCAGACTTCAGCATGTAGTTTGAGTCATTTGGCCCTCTATGCGATGGAGCAGTCAATGCAATACGTCCTTAGTCCGACAGGCATTACTGGTAACAGTATCTCCCCTCCCCCCCACTTTTTAGGGCCGCGGCGAGAACAAACTCCAAACAATAAATAGAAATGTAGAAAAGGATACACACGAACGTCTCTATCGTTTCTCTCTTTTTCGATTCATCTATCTTTTCACTATCTTTTTCTCCATTCGTTTATCTTTTTAAATCTTTCTCTGTTGATCTATATTTGTTTTCTCTCTTTCTCTAGTCACCTATCTTTTCTCTGCCCATCATCAATCTTTCTCTATTTGCGTTCGTCTATCTTTTCCCTCTCGCCATTCGTCTATCCTTCCTTTCATCTATTTTTTTTCTGTCTCTCCATTCATTTATCGTTTCTCTTTCTCTCCATTCATCTATCGTTTGTCTTTCTCTCCATTCATTTATCGTTTCTCTTTCTCTCCATTCATCAATCGTTTCTCTTTCTCTCCATTCATCAATCGTTTCTCTTTCTCTTCATTCATCAATCGTTTCTCTTTCTCTCCATTCATCAATCGTTTCTCTTTCTCTCCATTCATCTATCATTTCTCTTTCTCTCCATTCATCTATCATTTCTCTTTCTCTCCATTCATCTATCATTTCTCTTTCTCTCCATTCATCTATCATTTCTCTTTCTCTCCATTCATCTATCTTTATTCGCTCCGTCTATCTTATCTATGCCCCTTTCGCCTCTCAGTTTCTCCCTTTCATCTATCGTATCTCTCTCTTTCGTCTATCTTCCCCCCCCCCACGCTTACCGTGACCCTCACACAATAGAAGACCATCAATTATTTCATTGGTTAGCGACACAAAGTATACACATAGTGACCAACAAAAACTCGACTATAATCAAAACCATCACCTTAGAAGGCTTGTTTTTATTCTGCTCGTTGATCCTCTAATGGCGATGGTCACATTCCAACACACAAGTCCTATATGCGCATGTTAACACACGCAGACAACACGTGATCGTCTGCTAACTAGCAAACCCCCATTTCTACACGTCACTCAAATGTCGCGCTGTTAAAAGATTCATTCAAAACTGTACATATACCTACATTAAATCACCGTTCTTATTCAGACCTTGACATTCCTGGTAACCGTTTCGACATCACTCCCCCACACTCACGCATACACTCCACTCACATTTCAACGGCCTCAATCTGACAGACGTTTTAATTGCTGTTGACAACACAATACGTCTGTGTGAATACTTTACTGTTTCAAAATGCAGTATGTCTCTCTCTCTCTAATTCTCTTCTCTAACTCTCTCTATATCTCACTATCTCTAACTATAGCTCAATATAACTATCTCTAACGCTATCTATTTCTCTCTAACTCTATCTCTCTCTAACTCTATTTCTCTCTAACTCTATCTCTCTCTAACTCTATCTCTCTAACTCTATCTCTCTCTAACTCTATTTCTCTCTAACTCTATCTCTCTCTAACTCTATCTCTCTAACTCTATTTCTCTCTAACTCTATTTCTCTCTAACTCTATTTCTCTCTATATCTCTAACTCTATCTCTCTCGAACTCTCTCTCTAACTCTATTTCTCTCTAACTCTATTTCTCTCTAACTCTATATCTCTAACTCTATTTCTCTCTAACTCTATATCTCTAACTCTATTTCTCTCTAACTCTATTTCTCTCTAACTCTATATCTCTAACTCTAACTCTATCTCTCATCAAACTCTATCTCTATAACTCTATCTCTCATCAAACTCTATCTCTCTAACTCTATCTCTCATCAAACTCTATCTCTCTAACTCCATCTCTCATCAAACTCTATCTCTCTAACTCTATCTCTCTAACTCTATCTCTCTCTCTATCTCAAACACTATCTGTCATCAAACTCTATCTCTCATCAAACTCTATCTCTCATCAAACTCTATCTCTCATCAAACTCTATCTCTCATCAAACTCTATCTCTCATCAAACTCTATCTCTCATCAAACTCTATCTCTCATCAAACTCCATCTCTCATCAAACTCTATCTCTCTAACTCTATCTCTCTAACTCTATCTCTCTCTCTATCTCAAACTCTATCTGTCATCAAACTCTATCTCTCATCAAACTCTATCTCTCATCAAACTCTATCTCTCATCAAACTCTATCTCTCATCAAACTCTATCTCTAACTCTCTATATCGTTCTTTATCTCTAGCTATGTATCTAGCTATCTCTCTATTTATATCTTTATATATCTCTACATATCTATATATATATATATATATATTTCTCTTTATCTATTCCTCTATCTCTCTCGCTATCTATATTTTTCTATATCTCTTTATGCCGGTTTTCCCCTATTTTTCTCTTTCTTCTTTCTGTATCTTTATCTAAAACTATATCTCTATCTATCTATTTGATCTCTCTATTTCTTTCTCTTTCTATCACGCAATTTCTTCCTATATCTTTATATCTCTATTTGTCTCTCTATGTCTTTATCTCGCTATCTCTGTTTTTCTATATCTCTATTTCTCTCTATACTTCTATTTATCTCTTTCTATTTCTTTCTATGTCTATGCCTTTCATATCTCTATTTCTCTCTCCATCTATCTCTTTATATTTCTCTCACGCATATATATATATATATACATACATACATACACTCACAAGCAAATAGAAGGAAGGAAGTATTCATTACTTTACTTTTAACACACATTTGAGATCTTTTGCGTTCGTTCTCAAACTCCTGCAGATAAGCAGGATGTACTCCGGAGAACAGAATACGTTGTCCCCTGGTACACAGCTTAACTGTGATATGTGTTGCCGTTCGACCAAACATATCCGACTTCAACGTGGCTTCGAATCATTTAGGCCCTATGTGGGACACGACAGCGAGCGTAACCCCATAACCTCCTTAATCGTCTCTTACGACATGCATGGAAGGTAAACAGTGTTACTATTCTTTACTCCCCTTTCGAGCCTTGAACAAAATGGGTGGAAGTATATTGTTAATCTCACACGTTTATGTGAAACTACCAACGGTTCCGCTAATTCAGTGTTTCTCTAACTCTTTCGTGCCACTGTACCCTTTCGTATATATTTTATTAGTGCTTCTCAAATTGTTCGTGCCACTGTACCCATTCGTATAGATTATATAATGTATCTCAAACTCTTTGATGCCACTTTGCCCATTCGTATAAATTTATATTGGTCTGAAACTCATGCAACTGTACACTTTCGTATAGATTTTTATAATCAATATAAGGTGGTACTGCTAGTAGAACATAATGGAAAATAATACTCACGTGCAAGACAGGTAATGAAGTCCTACTGAATGACGACTAAAACACTACACACTATCACTAACGGATGTAAATATGGTACATATAACAAAACAAAACACAGAATATAATCTACAAATGACAATACTCAGGACAAAGTCGACGTTTCGGGCCAATAGGCCTTTTTCAAGATACGGACATAACATACAAACATAAAAAAACCACAAGTAGAAATGAATGCGTATCCGAGTGAAATGTGGTAGTAAGATAGATACCGGAAGCATGCGAACAGGAAGTACACAAAGACGATAATACAGGTGGAACGAGAGGAACAAAACGATGACGTAACAAAGACCAATACGACCGAGAACTAAGCGAAATAGTCGTCGGAATTGAGTCCAAATGGCTTGATGGTACCCAACTCGAAAATGAGACGATTTTCGAGGGCGTACCTAGATCTATCATCGGTGGTAGAGGATCTGATGGCAGTGACCTGAATGTCAAGGACACCACGGTGGCCATCGCGTTGAAATGATTGGCCACAGGAGTTGGTGTTCTGTGTTTGATAGCATGCCAGTGGTTACAGAAGCGGTCGCTCAGTCTAAGGCCAGTCTCACCGATATATTTCTTACCACAGCGTTTACATATGATCACGTAAATAACATTACGGGATTCACATGTAAAGGCCTCATCGATGGAGAAGCTGGCCTTGGGGAATGAGATGGAGCGCATCTGAACCACATAAGGACATGTGAAACAACGACCGCGTGAGCACCGCACGGTACCAAAATGGTCAGGTGCAGAGGACCTGAAGTGGCTGTGGACTAAGATGTCCTTCAGATTTTTGTCGCGCCTATAGGCCACCAGAGGTAATTTGTGGAAAGCGTCACGGGTGTCAGAATCAGACTGGAGAAGGGAATAATGTTTAAGTAGAATACGACGGACAGTCGAGTTATGGGGATGGAAGGTAAGAACCAGTTTAACCCTATCAGAGGGGGAGGAAGAACCCTGGGAATTATTCAAGGTATCAAGGCGAGATAGCTGGCGTACACGGAGCCAAGCCAATGAAAGAATGCTGTCAGGGAAGGAGTGTTTACGAAAGAACTCAATCATCTCAGAGGATTTGTCGAGAAAATCGTCGTCATCGCTGCATAAGCGACGAAGGCAAAGAAGCTGTGTGTAAGGTAGAGAGTTACGACAGGCGGGAGGATGAGAAGAAGTGTAGAGCAGAAAGCCATGTGCATCAGTAGGTTTGTAGTAGACTGGTGTGCTGAGGTATAGGGGATGAATAGTGACAATGATGTCCAGGAAATGGACATAGGTGGTGGAAATGGTAAATGTGAATTTAATCGCGTGGTTGAAATTGTTGATGAAGTTGATGAAGCGAGACAGTTCTGCTTCTTTCATGTCAGTAATGCCCTCTTTCTACACTGCTCGCACATCAGACTCGACGGTATCTAACCAGAAGGTGGTCAACAACACTGTGAACACCCTCATCCAGGAGAAAAATGCACAGAAGAAAAAATGGTGAGAGCATGCTTGGTGTCTTTCAAGAATGAAGGCAGTGCCTCGACTAAGGGCTGCAAAATAATGTCGAGGAAATCAGAGATGCGCTCTGTAGGACAAGAGCAATCTGAGACAATAGGTCTGCCGGGATTCAATTCCTTGTGTATTTTGGGCAGCATATAGAAGACAGGTCTGCCTAAACAGCTTTTATCGATGCAAAGAGCCTTGGCAGTGGTAGGAAGGTGGTTGTCCGTGTACACCAGCTATCTCGCCTTGATACCTTGAATAATTCCCAGGGTTCTTCCTCCCCCTCTGATAGGGTTAAACTGGTTCTTACCTTCCATCCCCATAACTCGACTGTCCGTCGTATTCTACTTAAACATTATTCCCTTCTCCAGTCTGATTCTGACACCCGTGACGCTTTCCACAAATTACCTCTGGTGGCCTATAGGCGCGACAAAAATCTGAAGGACATCTTAGTCCACAGCCACCTCAGGTCCTCTGCACCTGCCCATTTTGGTACCGTGCGGTGCTCACGCGGTCGTTGTTTCACATGTCCTTATGTGGTTCAGATGCGCTCCATCGCATTCCCCAAGGCCAGTTTCTCCATCGATGAGGCCTTTACATGTGAATCCCGTAATGTTATTTACGTGATCATATGTAAACGCTGTGGTAAGCAATATATCGGTGAGACTGGCCTTAGACTGAGCGACCGCTTCTGTAACCACTTGCATGCTATCAAACACAGAACACCCACTCCTGTGGCCAATTACTTCAACGGCGTTGGCCACCGTGGTGTCCTTGACATTCAGGTCACTGCCATCAGATCCTGCACCACCGATGATAGATCTAGGTACGCCCTCGAAAATCGTCTCATTTTCGAGTTGGGTACCATCAAGCCATTTGGACCCATTTCCGACCACTCTTTCGCTTAGTTCTCGGTCGTATTGGTCTTTGTTACGTCATCGTTTTGTTCCTCTCGTTCCACCTGTATTATCGTCTTTGTGTACTTCCTGTTCGTATGTTTCCGGTATCTATCTTACTACCACATTTCACTCGGATACGCATTCATTTCTACTTGTGGTTTTTTTTAATGTTTGTATGTTATGTCAGTATCTTGAAAAAGGCCTATTGGTCCGAAACGTCGACTTTGTCCTGTGTATTGTCATTTGTAGATTATATTCTGTGTTTTGTTTTGTTATATGTACCATATTTACATCCGTTAGTGATAGTGTGTAGTGTTTTAGTCGTCATTCAGTAGGACTTCATTACCTGTCTTCCACGTGAGTTTTATTATAGATTTTTATAGTTTCTTTTCAAATTCTTTCATGCAACTGTGCCCGTTGGTATAGATTTTATGGTGTTTCTGAAAATCTTTCATGCAACTGTGCCCGTTGGTATAGATTTTATGGTGTTTCTGAAAATCATTCATGCAACTGTGCCCGTTGGTATAGATTTTATGGTGTTTCTAAAAATCTTTCATACAACTGTGCCCGTTGGTATAGATTTTATGGTGTTTCTGAAGATCTTTCATGCAACTGTGCACTTTCGTATAGACTTCATAGACCAACTACATTCATGGCCGACTCAAGAATTTAATTGCTAAAGGGGAGAATTATCTTTAAAAAAAATATCATTACTTTCTTTGTTGTGATAATTTTGTTGACATTTTTTTTCACAAATGGTCACTTGAATCTCGATGACTCCATCGAGAATGTCGGCAGTATGTTCTGCACATAATTAATTAGGATGTCTTCTTCAGCGTTCATTCTCAAACTCCTGCTGGATCTTTCTAGTAGCAGGACCATGATCCATTCTAGATTTCCAGCAGGATATAGTCCAGAGAATGGAAATGCGTTGTGTCGCCGTTTAATTTGCGCCAATGGCCCGACACATCCGTCTTCGGTGGGAATTAGGATTTCATTCGTTGAATTTTGTATTATTGTCGTTGTTTTCGTTGGTCACTATATTCTTAGAATCGCATGCTAAAAATAGCCAAGGCAACTACAAGTATATAAATAGCGACCAAAGAAAACACGTCAATAATAAAAAACGTAACGATGGATGTCCTAAATGATTCTGTTCATTGGTCTTATACGTACTGTGGCAACAGAGGAAACAATGACGGATCCGTATTGTCAGTGAAAACAATTTTCATAAATCAAGCACAATGACAATGTTTTTCAATGAGGAAAAACAAAGAACCCGTATTCAAAGTATTAAGCACAATAATGAGCATATTTCCTTCTTGGACAGTTCTCTTCTGTCATGGTTGATGATAGTGTACAAACAACAGTATGTCTTACGAACACTGTCCGAATAAGACTTGCTAAAAGTTACTCATATTAATTTCTTTTTCAAAGAAAACGTTCAACACACGATGAAAGATATAACACTGTCTCCTGTTCGGCGCTACATTGAATTTACAAATTGAATTCCCATGTTTCACTGTTAATGTAAAGCAATTTTTTGCTGTTTTAGTATTTGCTGTATGCCCACTGTTTTGTGTCCTGATGATAATTTTTCTTAAAGAAATAAAGTCGTCCGTCCTTGTGTTTATTCTTAGCATGTCGTGTGCACAATGTTGTCAATATATTCTATTTCTCTCTGTTTTTTCTCATATACGTTTTTTTCTGAGCATAATTCCTCATATAGAAGAAATATGAACGGTTTTTCTCACGCAGTCTTTATTTTTGCAGCATATAAACTGCTTTCTGCCCTCCATAGCAAGATATATACATCATCGCTGGAAGTTTGTGTACACAAATATAAATCACACCTATGTCTACATTGAAAGTTGTATTTACACAAATATAAAGCACACACATGTTTACGTTGAACGTTGTCTTTATACACACATTTTCCGTCCTTTTGCTTGATATCCCTTTATGCCTTGCAGCGTCAGGGGTATAAGAGTTCTGTGTAGACTGCCTTTTTGTTTACTTCATATATGTCCTTTTTCGTGGACTTTTATTTCTGTAATCCATCGTTTGCAAGGTCTGCACATGGCTTTGCATCCATCGTGTCTGTACAGCAATGCTTTTTAGGGGCACCTACTGCTGGTAGTCTGGAAGCATGTGAAAACCAATTAATCTGTTGTCTTCTGATTTATTCCAGGATTGTCATTGTTTTTGTTAGTCTTCTGGTGCTTTCATGTCTAATTCAGTCTATTATTGTTACTGCGAGAATTCTAAGTAGACAAGAAGTTTCTGGTGCAACAAGTTTTCTTTTTTGCATTTGTTGTTAGTATCCACGTTTGACATTGGTAGCATAGCGATGGTATGGTTGGTTGGTTGGTTGCTGATCCAGCGGTCCATGGGCTCATTCCCTTTGACCCAATGCCATTGTGTGATATATGCATGTGTTTGTGAGTTGTTGTTTTGTTCCACATAATGTGTTCCATTTATCTGGCCCTGGAGGGAGAAGCATTTTCCTGATGTCATCCAGCGCTGGACATTCAAAAAGGTGGTGGTCAACAGTTTCATGTGGATGAGTGCACAGCCGGCACCCTGGAGTGTGTTGTGGTTGTATTCTGTTCAAGTGATTGTTAAGCTGTACATGTTGTGTGCGCAGTCGGAATATGATACTCTGGTCTTTTCTTTCCAGGAGGTTGATATTGTCTTTAGGATTTGGGCTGGTTATATATTTATAGATTTCCCTCCCAGTGTTTCCCATGGCCCATCTGTTCATCCAATTTTCTTTGTTCACAGATTTCAGAATCATTTTAACTGTGTGCATTGCTGTTTCTGTATAAGGCTGTTCTTGTTGTGCTCCCCTCTTTGCTAGTCTGTCTGCCTTATCATTACCAGGTGTGTTTGAGTGGCCAGGAATCCACTGCATAACAATGTTGACATCATAAGATGTGAGCAGCTGGTTTGCATGGTGGTATATTTCAGCTAGCTCGGGTTTAGAATGTCCATCACATTCCAATGCTTGGAGCGCAGACATAGAGTCTGTAAAAATAACAATGTTTTGGACTTTTGATGGGAAGGCATCACATATGGTCTTCAGGTGGTACAAGGCAATTTCTAGTGCTGTTATTTCAGCTTCATAGTTAGAACATATCTCCCCACAGGCATCAAACAACTCATCAGATGTTTTGTCTGGATATTCTATATAGACACCATAACCTGCTTTGATGATGGCTTTGAAGGCAGACCCATCAGTATAGACATGAATCCATTGTTCTGGGTAGGTGTCTATTTTTTTCTGTGTTGCTTTCATAAGACTTACTGGGTCGGAACGTTTCGTTGCATTATCTCTTAATTGTGTTTTGATTTCTGGCAATTTAAAGCCTGTGTGTGGTGGTAAACATTTTTCTACTCTTTGCAGTCTTTGTCTCTTGTCTGGAAGGTGGTAACTGTCTTTTATTTCATTGACATGGCTCAGGGCTGACTTTTGTTTTATTCTTTGGTTTGGTTCCCAGTTTTCTACAAGTTGTTTATTTGGGTGGTCTTTGTTCATTCTTTTGCTTCTTTCATAAGTCTCCATTGCAGCCATATCTCTCCGCATCTCAAGGGGTTCTACATTTGTATGTATTTCACATGCAGCTGTTGGTGTAGATCTCATTGCTCCACTAATAAGACGTAGGGCATTGTTCTGCACTCTGTCTAGGTATTCTACATTTGTTGTGGAACATGTTGTGAGGAGTGCACTGTTGTATTCTAAAGCAGAACGTATGTAACCAAGGTATAGTCCTCTAAGGGTATCCTTGTCTGATCCCCAAGATGTGCCAGCGAGTCTTTTCAGTAGTTGTAACCGTTTGAGTGCTTTATTTTTGATATTTTTTACATGCTTCTTGAGGGTGAGCTGCCGATCAAGCGTGATTACAAGATATGTGGGGTGTTCTTCTCTTGCCAATTTCTGTGTATCCAACCATAGACTGATATTTTCTTTGGCTACCTTATGACTCTTGGTAAAGATGGTATAGACAGTTTTCTCACAGTTTATTTTTAGCTTCCATGTTTGACAGTATTCATGTAGTCTTTTTAAATCTCCATTTAGTCTTTTGGCAGCACTTTCAACATTCTCATGGCTCTGCCATATTGTTAAGTCATCAGCATAGAGGGCTTTTTCAGCTTTGATATGTATGGTAAGGTCATTGATGTAAATGAGAAAGAGGGTGCAGCTTAAAGCAGAACCCTGTGGTAAGCCTTCCTCTAGAACTTCTTTAGATGAAATTGCATCATTTATCTTTGTCTGGATTGTTCTGTCAATGAGGAAGTATTTTATCCAGTTGTATAGCTTTCCACTAATTCCCATCTCAATCATCTTCATCAAAAGACCCTTTCTCCATACTCGATCATAAGCCTGTTGTAAGTCAAAGAAGATGGCCACAGTGTGTTTGTTTTCCTGGAATCCATCATGGATTTTCTGTGTCAACCTAAATAGTTGGTCTTCTGTGCAACTGCCTTTTCTGAAGCCAGCCTGTTCATGGCAGAGGATGTTTGAGCTCTCGAGGAACCAGTAAAGTTGTGTGTTAACCATTCTTTCTGCTAATTTCCCAAGACATGATGTTAGGGATATGGGGCGGTAGCTTTTGGGTTCATCTGGAGGTTTGTTACTTTTCAGGATGGGAAAGATGTGAGCATTTCTCCAATGTTTAGGCAGTTTTCCATTTCTCCAGGTCATATTTATTAGTTTAAGGAGTACTTCTGTCGCTGATGTGCTCATGTGTGTTAACATTTCATTATAAATTTTATCTGGTCCAGGAGACTTTCTTGGCTTTAGTTTCTTCAGCCCTTGTAGGAGTTCCTGCATACTGAAGTCATCATCAAATATGGTTGAGCCAGAGGTTTGGACTTTTTCTTGCTGCTTCAGTAGGTACAGACGCTTCTTGTCAGCCTCGGACAGCTTCCCTACTCTGTTCACACTGGCAAAAAAGTGGTTAAAGTGTTCTGCCTTTTTCTGATCTGTGGTGATTGTTCTGTTTCCATCTATCACAGGTTTATCGTTTGTTCTTCTTCTTTTCCCAGACAAATTAGTGATCAGCCCCAAGGCCTTTCGGCCATTTTTCATTAGAACTAAATTTGCGCATGTTTTTGCCCATTTATCATGTTTGGCCTTCTTCACTATTAGTTTTACTTTGGCACATGTTTTATTGTACAGGATTTTTGCTTATTGTGAAGGTGAGATCTCAAGGGCTTCTCTTGCTTTTTTTCTATCAAGGATTCCAGCTTGCATTTCTTTGTTGTAGAATGGTTTGTATGATTTCCTACTGCCCCTTGGGATGCTTTGTGATGCTGAATTGAGGATAGCTTTTGTCACCTCTGCAGTAACTGTTTCTATGTCATTGCTTTTGATTTTACCTAGCAGGAAGTCAGATGTTTCTTGGAATAGTTTCCAATCTGCCTTGCCAAAATTCCAGCGAGTATTATGTTTCAAATATGCTTTGTTGGGTGTAGTTATGGTGGTGAGGATTGGTCTGTGGTAACTTCCAATGTCATCAAGTATTTCTAGGAAGCAAGCGTCTATTATATCAGATGAACAGATAGTCTAGTCAGGTCGACTGAGAGCTAGATGGCTCCTGTGCAAAAGTGTTGGTACAGACTTTGCATCTTGAAGGACAGACAGGTTTGTTGTTTCACAGAGTTCTTCTATATATCTTCCTGTCTTATTGTGGTTCTGGTAACCCCAATGGGGTGAGTGACCATTAAAGTCACCAGCAAGTATTGTTTTGATAACTTGTGTTGTATGGATTTCAAGTAAATTGCATGTTGTCTGAGGTGGGCTGTATATGTTGTAGATTGTGTATTTTCCTCCAGTGTGCCAGATGGTCACCTTCTGCATGTCTGTGGGATTGGCTGTTGGGTGACTTGTCCCTGAATGTCATTCCTGATATAAGTAATTATGCCACGGCAGTTGGTACACTTACAGGCATAGCTGGTATATCCTGACAGATATGGGTCAGTGTCTTTGTGTATAGTCTCCTGTAAGAGGGCCACATGTATCTTATGAGCATGTAGTAAATTAGCGAGCTCTAGTGTTTTGTTTCTTATTCCACAGATGTTCAGTTGTAGAATATTAAGTGAAGACTTTGTTTTATGAAAATCTTGGTTCTGCTGGTTCTCCCTCCGAGGTTTTCTGGGTTTGATGTTTTGGTGCTTGTGCAGGTGTTGTTGCTGTGTTGTGTATTGTGCATGTCTGTGTTTGTGCTGATGTTTTGGATGCGTTCCAGTAGTTAATTTCTCGGACAGAGCAGCCTGTTTACCCGCTGCCTGCCGCGGACCTTGATAACCGAGGCGACGTCCGATCTCGTTTGTAATTAGTATGTTTTGTACTGGCATTATATTGCTGGGGAGTCTGTGGATTTTCGTCCCACCCCGGGCCAGAGCCAGCGAAAAACTATAACACTACTAGGAAGGAGGGTTTCAACCTATGAACTGCTCCGAGCCACTGCAGCCAAGATAGGGTTCACTGTGCTCATTCCCCGCCAGCAATTGACTACTGGTTATGCCGAACTTCTCTATTGCTCCAGGCATGCAACCAAATGTTCAAGTCAAAAGGATCGTCACGTCCTGAGTCAGTGTGCCTCTATGATGGACCTCAGCCATAGGAAAAACAGTGCTGTCAGTTTCCTCCTCCCCACTGCTGCGCAGCAAATCTCTAGCTCTCTCCCAACCACAGAGGGTGCATACATAAACAAATAAAGGAAAAGAATACAACATGGCATAAAATACATTGTAACAGAAAAATTAAAAGTATGAGAGGCATAATTGTATAGATGACATGTCATGAAGCTTCTATAATAGATAACCTCAATATAACGGCATGTCATCTACTTAGGTTTTTCTGTTGCATGGGTGGTTTGTCTAATGGGCCATTGGTGAGACCCACAGACGCAAACCATGCGTAAGCGATGGTATGATGATCGTCTTATATAATGTAGTTGTGGTGTAAACAGCACACATAAGAGGCTGAGTACCCTTTTCCTTTTTAACAAAATATTTTGTTTTTCTTTTAAAAGTATGTAAGACAATTGCATTATTTATTTTTATGGGAGAAAAGGTTCATGCTCAAACAATTTCATTGATGTATTTTTAAAAGGTATTGTTGACATCAACTTTTGTCAAACCGCCTTCTTCCCTTAGCAAAACATTTTCAAACCCCTCCCTCTAATTTGTGAACAATCCCTGTCAGCATAATTCAACATCAGCAGCATATGTCATGCCGGATAGCATAGTCAATTATCGATTTTCAACAATAATATCTACATTACTGTGTATCAGTTCTTCTTTCTACCACACCACAAAGTCACAACAATAATATCTACATTACTGTTTATCAGCTCTACTTTTGACTTTCTACCACACCACAAAGTCACAACAATAATATCTACATTACTGTTTATCAGCTCTACTTTTGACTTTCTACCACACCACAAAGTCACAACAATAATATCTACATTACTGTTTATCAGCTCTACTTTTGACTTTCTACCACACCACAAAGTCACAACAATATTATCTGCATGACTGTGAATCAGCTCTACTTTTGACTTTCTACCACGCCACGATGTTAAACTATTCATTACTTTATACAGTATATAAGTATATGTAACCATACGACTGTGCATACGTGGGCTCTTATTTCTGTACAAGATTTTCAACAGCTGTGGCTACATTTATGAAAGATCTATTCTCATGTTAATATTCAGTTGATAACTGCCGTGTCGTCGTCTGAAAAGTATCTGTTCAGTACGTGTCATGAACTGGGCGTTGAGGTCAAATATTTTTCTGAAGAAAGTTATAATCTATGACTTAAAAATACCACCAAGTTGCTTTAGTTTAACTTTACCTCTGTTTTCAAACCCCTTCTGGTTATCAGGCTGCAGTCCAGAGGATGTACTTGAGTTGTGCTGGGATTTTCAGATTCGCTGTAATATCTACAGATAATAGAGATGGTTTGGTAACACGCTGAGACAACAAGTACAAGATATAGCTAGAAGATAAATGACATGGAACCAGCAGAGAAAAATTAAACGTGGAAGATATAGAAACACAATACATATAGATATAGAAACGGCGACACAATACATTTCCATTCTCTGGACTATATCATGCTGGAAATTAGTAGTGCCACTATACTGTTACAGGACAGATTCAGTGGGAGTTTGATCATGATTGCCGAAAAATAAATACATGGAGAAGAGAGATCATGAAAGTGTTCACGAAGATGTAAATCACATGAAGATGGAAATCACATGAAATGGGGCTTAAACATATCTAAGGATAGAGAAAAAACGTGCATTCCTTGTAGAGGGCCGAGTGGTGCAATAGTAGTACACTGGCTTCGCATATGAGTGGTCTGTGTACATTCCCCAGTTGAGGCGGAAATGTTTTTCAGATCGCAATGACTTCAGGGTCGATCCAGCTTTAATTGAATACAGGATTAATACGGAAAGTAAACATTACGAGGAAGAGGAGATGGCTACCGCCCTCATATAGCAGAGCCACGAAAAGTAAGATTGCTAATATGTCACACCCCTACGGCATTTATAAATGCTATGGGTTAACTTTAATATTTTACACTCTCTGTCCAAGGTTTATTCAACCGAGGATGTGTAAATAACTTAGATATCTATATATTTATATATTGTTTCTCTGCGTTTGCACCTATAGACGTGACTGGAGTGTAATGGTGGATACACTCAAGTGGGGATCGGAGTACCTATAGATGTGTCCGGAGTGTATTGGTAGATTACTCAAGTGGAAATCGGAGCACATGTAAACGTGTCCGGAGTGTACTGGTAGATTACTCAAGTGGAAATCGGAGCACATGTAAACGTGTCCTGAGTGTATTGATAGGATCTGGCGATATCCTAATATCCAAGTGTTAACTATTGAAACATTCAAGAAGTTTTCGGCGAAACCGAAATGGCAGAGGTAAGATCGTTTGAAATATGATATCTCTTCGTGGACAGCGAACGAGCCACATTACGCAGGTCATAAGAAGCCAAGTTGATATTGTAACCAACCAAATTCGTCAGTATTGTCATTGGCGGCTATGTAGAATCGTCATCTTAGAACGTGTTGACAAAGTATGTATAACTATTGGCTCTATACATTACATTGTGATAGGGAAATTCGATCATAAGAAGAGTGCAATAGTGAGATGTCTGCCGAAGCTGCTTATGGAAGGAAGCATAAGTTTCGCAGAACATGCTGGACTGTGCAACTTTTAGCATCTAATTCCTGAATACCCACAAACACTGGTGGTGATTCTTGATCAGAAATCAGCATGGTATACAATCGTATATCCTGTAAGTGCTCTGCGCACCATTCCGTCAGCCATTCAAGTGTATCTAAGCTCTATGCTCTACTTAGTTGTAGTTTGCGAGTCTTCTTCTTCTCTATCACCATTTGTGGTCATACTAGATCGTTAAGCTTGTTAAGCGAAGTCCACTGTCTTTTCCATGTCAGAGGGGCAGTATCATAGCTTTTCTCTCAAATATGTATCATCTGGCCAGAACCACAGTCTCTGTTCTCTTTCACAATCTCTTTCGGCACCCTCGTGATCGTTTTGTAGTGTATATAACTGCTCTAATTTGCTCCGCTCTGTCGCTTCTCATCACTTTGCTATCCACTATACATTTACCCGTCAATAAATCATCTCTTTTGTTGTCTTTGACTTCCGCATAGCCTGGACAGTAGATGTGTGTAATGCTTTGCTATATTGGTGATGTAATACTTGTGATGAGTTGTGAATTTACAGGAACCACGGTTTTCTTCTATGGACCGTGTCGTGTACATAAACTGGCAGAATTAATCTAGGCAGGTATGTAGAGAAGATGACGAGTTTGCTTGTACACAGGGGAGGTTACACATTAAGTAGAACGATATATATATATACGGTAGTGTAGCCACTGTTTGTCACGTGATGAACTTTGCAGATCTTATATAATATAATATGTAGAAACTCAGTGTTATATTATGAGACATGCATGACAAATCGAGGCTTCCTGTCGTCAGCATGTACATAACGCATTTTTGATAAACATATCGAAGGTGCATAATAAATGGAATGTTATCAAAAAACATGGTACCGTATGCTATTCAGAACGTAGCCATCAACCCAGAATTTTTTGGCTGTAGTGATTTTCTAGGCAACATAAATACGTTCAGTAGTTTACATTTCTTTATGAACGGTCCGGATGCTCAAATGCCTGTGTGCGGGGATCGAACTCGGTATTTTGGAAGTCACAGACGCGCTGCACCACTTCGCCACAGAGCCGGACGATGTTATCAAGCCCGTAGATAAAGTAAGTGGGGTTGTAATGTGCAAATCCTAAGAAGCAAATCTCCCCAATTTGGCAATAAGTACAAGCAAATCTCCCAAATTTGGCAATAAGTACAAGCAAATCACCGCAATTTGGAAATCAGAACAAACATATCTCTTCAATTTGAAAATCAGAACACACAAACCTCCCCAATTTGTACTTGTAAATTATAAGAGGCAAATCTTCCAAATTTGGAAATCAGAACAAACATTATCTCCCCAATTTGAAAATCAGAACAAGCAAATCTCCTCAATTTGGAAATCAGAATAAGCAAATCTCCCCAATTTGGAAAAGAGTAATGTAATACACTTGGTCGAGTGTAGACCATGTCACGCTGTGGAGTAATAAACTTAGTGTAGTAGAGACCATGTCACGCTGTAGAGTAATAAACTTAGTGGAGTGGAGACCATGTCACACTATGCTATAGAGTAATTATACTTGATGGAGTGGATCACACGTCACGCTGTCTAGTAATAATGCTTTTGCACTTGGAGACAACATACGCTTTAGATTAATATACTTGATGAAGTGGAGACTATGCCACGTTGTTGATTAATGGGCATGGGCGAGCGTAGACCATTTCACGCTGTAAAGTAATGAGCTTGGTCAAGTTTCAGGGGAATCAATCATTTTCTGATGTTTACACACTTGTTTTGTAGTGAGGAAAAGGTTAACAATTTCCTTCCCATACGATAGAGGTGTTGATGGTAATTCAGTAATAGTCCTGCTTTGTTCATTGACTAAAGCATACATAGTAATGATGTGGTTAGCATTATTTCTGATCATTTTGCCACCTTTACTTTCCCAGACAATCTGCTACTTATTACCTTAGGCGGAATAGACATAGGAAGTATAGACATAGGAAGGATAGACATAGGAAGTATAGACGTAGGAAGTATAGACATAGGAAGATAGACATAGGAAGATATAAATAGAAAATCGACATAGGAAGATAGACATAGGAAGATAGACATAGGAAGGATAGACATAGGAAGGATAGACATAGGAAGGATAGACATAGGAAGATAGACATAGGAAGATAGACATAGGAAGATAGACATAGGAAGGATAGACATAGGAAGGATAGACATAGGAAGGATAGACATAGGAAGGATAGACATAGCAAGGATAGACATAGGAAGGATAGACATAGGAAGATAGAAATAGGAAAATCGACATAGGAAGATAGACATAGGAAGGATAGACATAGGAAGGATAGACATAGGAAGATAGAAATAGGAAGATAGACATAAGAAGATAGACATAGGAAGATAGACTTAGGAAGGATAGACATAGGAAGGATAGACATAGGAAGGATAGACATAGGAAGGATAGACATAGGAAGATAGAAATAGGAAAATAGACATAAGGAGATAGACATAGGAAGGATAGACATAGGAAGGATAGACATAGGAAGGATAGACATAGGAAGGATAGACATAGGAAGATAGAAATAGGAAAATAGACATAAGAAGATAGACATAGGAAGATAGACATAGGAAGATAGACATAGGAAGATAGACATAGGAAGATATACATAGGAAGATAGAAATAGGAAAATAGACATAGGAAGATAGACATAGGAAGATATACATAGTAAGATAGACAAAAAAAGATACATAGGAAGATAGACATAGGAAGGACAGACATAGGAAGGATAAACCTAGGAACTGCTTGTGCAATAAGTGTGTATATGGGGATGTCCATAAATGATGTCTATATTTTATTGACAATTTTCTACCCTCCTTTGTCAACAACATGTCAATAAATCTGGAACACCCCCCCCCCAACACAACACCCTTCTTAATTATGTAAACAAAATGTTACCCTCCCCCTTATAAAATTATCTGCAAAGGCACGGAAAAAAACATGATTTGTTTCACAATTGTAGGAAACATTTTCAAATTAAAAACAATTTATTTGGTGAATAGAAAAGGTGTTTTTGACGTCAATTATTGTCAAACCCCCCTCTTCTTTGTCAACATCTGTCAAACTTTACTCACAGGGCTTCCCAATACCAGCAATGTAATGTTATTGTGTGTAATTATTGTATGTTGTTGAGACCCATAGCCAGACCCTCTTTGATGATTGTTCTGTGGAGTCTCTCTTTGTTTTTCTCTTTTTCTTGTGCCATCTAGTACCCATTTTAATGCTTACTTACTTATTATAACAATTTATTTTTGTGTGGGAGTGTTCATGTTTCCATTAAAATAGTAGCGTATTTTTGTGTGAGTGGTTATGTGTACATTAAGATACATGGTACATTATGGTACAGAAAGATGGGCATTTGCTTCTCATAGAAATATAGTCAGCGCCACATTATGTCCAATTAAAATCATTTATTCACTGTAGGACCTTCGTAGGCACACACGTTTCTATATGATCTTATAATTTATTCATTGTAGGACGTGCGTAGGCACACGAGTTTCTGTATGGCCTTCGTAGACACACGAGTTTCTGTATGGCCTGCGTAGGCACACGAGTTTCTGTATGATATTCTTCTTCTGCGTTCTTTCTCAAGCTTCTACAGATTAGCAGGATGTAGTCCGGAGAACATAATGCGTTGTGTCATGGTTTACAAATTGACTGGGATCTCTGCGCCTTTCTGTCTACAAAATCCGTCTTCTGACTTCTGTTTCACCGTCTGGAATGAGCCAACTTGACCCAAAAACTCCTTTGTCACCTCTTACGCCGGGCATGGCAGGTAACAGTATCATTAATTTAGGTCTGAGGCAACACACATGCATGTTATCTATTATTTGACAGAGGTTATATAAATTGATTTGATAACTTCTTCTTCTGATGGCCCATGCTTCGTGGCGTTATTTATCATGTCTTTCCACAGCCTTTTATTTCGTGTGATGTCACATCATTTCCGATGTTCTCCCATATCACAATTCTAGAATGTCAAACATCTTCTCTCATGGTCTTGCCTTACCCCTCTTGCTCTTCAACGTATATTGTCACGATATGTGCTATATTTTCTCCTCTCATGTGTCCATTAAATGTGGACTGTCTCTTTCTGATGCGGGTATGCAGCTCTCCTTTTGAATTAACCTCTTTCAAGATATTACGCTTCCTATCTGCCTATTGTTTTTATATTCCTCTATAAAACCACATCTCTGTTGCCTTAATATAATTTTTCACTGCTCTGATGAGTGTCCAAGATTCACTTCCATACATCAGAATTGCTTGTATATAATTTCTAAGATCTCTCTCATCTCAATTGATAACAATAAATGACATAAGATGTTCTTCATCTTGTGAAATGTTGCCTCTGCCTGAGCAATTATACATTTGACTTCTTTAATACATCTTCCATCTGATAATGAAATAGACCTAGGATACAGCGTGACATGGTCTCCCATATACACCAAGTTTATTACTCTACATCATGACATGGTCTCCACTGCACCAAGTTTATTACTCTACATCATGACATGGTCTCCACTCCACCAAGTTTATTACTCTACATCATGACATGGTCTCCACTGCACCAAGTTTATAACTCTACATCATGACATGGTCTCCACTGCACCAAGTTTATTACTCTACATCATGACATGGTCTCCACTCCACCAAGTTTATTACTCTACATCATGACATGGTCTCCACTGCACCAAGTTTATTACTCTACATCATGACATTGTCTCCACTCCACCAAGTTTATTACTCTACATCATGACATGGTCTCCACTGCACCAAGTTTATTACTCTACATCATGACATGGTCTCCACTCCACCAAGTTTATTACTCTACATCATGACATGGTCTCCACTCCACCAAGTTTATTACTCTACATCATGACAAGGTCTCCACTCCACCAAGTTTATTACTCTACATCATGGCATGGTCTCCACTGCACCAAGTTTATTACTCTACATCATGACATGGTCTCCACTCCACCAAGTTTATTACTCTACATCATGACATGGTCTCCACTCCACCAAGTTTATTACTCTACATCATGACATGGTCTCCACTGCACCAAGTTTATTACTCTACATCATGACATGGTCTCCACTCCACCAAGTTTATTACTCTACATCATGACATGGTCTCCACTTCACCAAGTTTATTACTCTACATCATGACATGGTCTCCACTTCACCAAGTTTATTACTCTACATCATGACATGGTCTCCACTACACCAAATGTATTACTCTACATCATGACATGGTCTCCACTGCACCTAGTTTATTACTCTACATCACGACATGGTCTCCATTGCACCAAATGTATTACTCTACATCATGACATGGTCTCCACTACACCAAATGTATAACTCTACATCATGACATGGTCTCCACTGCACCTAGTTTATTACTCTACATCATGACATGGTCTCCACTACACCAAATGTATTACTCTACAGTTTATTAATCATACTTTGATAATGATTTGATATGAAGACATTTTTGATGTTGTTTTTCTTGAAGGTGATAAGGATAGCTGATTATGAGACGTTTCTCAGTGGTTTATTGGATGCAACGGACGCTTCTGACCTGGGTTATGTAGATATTAATAGGAGTATCCAGAGAGTTCGATCCGTGAGTACAAACTATTCATTTTCTTTCAATATATGCATCTTGTTCGGGTGTATGTATCTGTCCATGTTGTATTGACCACCAGTGAGGGGAGAAGAATGTCTAGTGACCACCAGTGAGGGGAGAAGAATGTCTAGTGACCACCAGTGAGGGGAGAAGAATGTCTAGTGACTACCCTACCAGTGAGGGCAGAAGTATATCTAGTGACCACACTGAGAGGAGGTATGTCTAGCGACCACGAGTGAGGGGAGAAGTATATCTAGTGACCACAATGAGGGGAGGTATGTCTAGTGACTACCAGTGAGGGGAGAAGTATGTTTAGTGACCACCCGTGAGGAAAGAAGTATGTCTAGTGACCACGAGTTAGGAGAGAAGTATGCATAGTGACCACGTGTGAGGAAAGAAGTATGTCTAGTGAGTGCTCAGTGAGGGAAGAAGTATGTCTAGTGAGTACTCAGTGAGGGAGGAAGTATGTCTAGTGAGTGCTCAGTGAGGGAGAAAGTATGTCTAGTGAGTGCTCAGTGAGGGAGGAAGTATGTCTAGTGAGTGCTCAGTGAGAGAGAAAGTATGTCTAGTGAGTGCTCAGTGAGGGAAGAAGTATGTCTAGTGAGTACTCAGTGAGGGAGAAAGTATGTCTAGTGAGTGCTCAGTGAGGGAAGAAGTATGTCTAGTGAGTGCTCAGTGAGGGAAGAAGTATGTCTAGTGAGCACCAGTGAGGTAAGAAGTATGTCTAGTGAGTGCTCAGTGAGGGAAGAAGTATGTCTAGTGAGTACTCAGTGAGGGAGAAAGTATGTCTAGTGAGTACTCAGTGAGGGAGGAAGTATGTCTAGTGAGCACCAGTGATGGAAGAAGTATGTCTAGTGACCACCAGTGAGGGGAGAAATATGTCGCTTCTGGAAAGAGAATATCTCACATAATTAATATATGACTGCGAGTTTTGAATTTGAACATTCGTTGGTGACTGACAAAGCGAGGAGCCAAATCATGAGTGTCCATGATCTATTCTGTGTACAAATAGTGGTACCACGCTTTTTACACTCAAATCCAGGACCAACGAAAAGTTGAAAATATATTTTGGACATATTAAAAGACATGACACTTTGTTGAACACTTTACTTAAAGGTAGAGGAGGAGAAGGAGAAGAAAAAGACATGACACTCTGCTGAACACTTTACTTAAAGGAGGAGAAAGAGAAGAAAAAGACTCTATTCCATATAGAGTCAAAGTAGTCTTGAAGACATGCTGATATCGGATGTTTCAGGCAGAGAGGTGCAGATATCGTAGAAAAATTGTAACAAAAACTTGTCAGACTTGATCGTGCTAATAATGATGATGATGATGATGATGATGATGATGATGCTGGTGGTGGTGGTGGTGGTGGTGGTGGTGGTGGTGGTGTTAGTGGTGGTGGTGATGGTGGTGGTGGTGGTGGTGGCGATGATGATGATGATGATGAAGAAGAAGACAAAAATAATAAATTAAGACAAGGTTTGCTTTGATTATTTGATATAAGACAAAAATAAGATTTTCTTGCTCATCATTTGATTAATTGATAGAAAGACAAAAATAAAAATTGAGACAAGGTTTGCTAAATCAAAATAACTAATACAATTGCAGAGTTCTGTTTACTGAGATTGTCAGCTACACAGAAAGATTCTGTATATTTTTTACAGACTCGATAACTGCTAATTCGAGAAAAGATATGAGCTCACAGTCAACCAATGACCTTATATTACTATAATGATTATACAGTGGAAATGCAATAGAAGTTGATACCGCCAGCGCACAGATAGTTTTTGCAAGTCCGGTAGTTTTCCAGACTGGAGAGCTAGAAGCACCGACCTTGCATCTGTCAGGAATACCACGGGCTGTGGGCCAGGATTGGAGTTCAGCAGTTTTTCAGTTCCTAATTGCCTGAATTTCTGCATCATAATTATTGCAGATTTTTCCTGTTGGTGTTCTGATCGTTTCGCTAGACTTGTGTGGATATTCTATATACACCTGTATCTCCATTCCTCACTGCCTTCTGTGCTGACCCATCTGTGTATATTCGGACATTACTTAGTTTCGTTTAAAAAAAAATAGGCAACATTCCCTCAACATGAACCGTATATTCTTCATTTTTAGAAATGTAGCATTTTCCTGCCATATTTTATTTCTTATGTCTGTTTAACAGTTTTTCCATCTGATGTCATCGCGGTTCCTAAATACGTGCTTCTGTTGACCTGTTTCAGCATTGAGTCATTCACTTTGATCTTGCACGCTGGAGGAGTTTGATTGACAAGCACATATAAAGATGACGTAACAAGTGCACAGAAAATGTGCTGTGACCTATAGATAAATAGACTGGGAATCCCCACGTACTTTTTTACTGACGTGCACGAAACATTACTATATGTGCAGACTCAAATGTGTGCAAAGGACAAATTATATTTTTAGTAAACTGTGATAGAAACAGGGGCAGAATAAAAACCGGCTGGGACTTCCTTTTGAAACCGGGACGTTTCCGGAGCAGAAGGCTCCTTCAATAGGCATTGCACTAAGCCGAAAGCTAAGTCTCCTGGATATGAAAGAAAGCTAAGAAAAACCGCCCCATTGCACATAGGATGTAAGAGCTAATCACTCGCAATTCCTGGGGTTCTCAATCAATCAATCTATATATTGTAATTTCACAAGTGCCTTTAAGTATCGTGGGAGATTGAGGGGGGGGGGGAGTTGGAGTTTTCAGTCGTTTTCTATTTGGGCCGCCTTGGCCATGCTCAGCCCATGTCTCTTTAAGTCGTCTTTGATTGTCTGCAACCTCTTAGTCTTCATCGTGCCTTGTAACCAGATCTCTGCTGTTGTATTGCACGAACGGCGGTTGCATTGGTAGCTTCATTTCCCCGTCGGACTCTTCTGGTGGCATTTATAGCTTTTCTCAAACATCGAATTTCACAAACTGTGATCTTTTCAGTAGTGTCTCTGTCAGGGTTTGATGTTGGCAACACAGAGTTGGTATAAAAATACTGTTTATCAAGTGTCATGTTGTCGCCATGCAGATGGGTAGGTGTTTGAGTATTGGCGACAGCTGGTAAGTCATAACCTAAAATATGTACTCACTGCGCAAATGAAATCCAAGAGGTAAAGCGTGAAACAAGGGAATGCAGTTTTGCTATTAACACGAAACACACATAAGCACATACACAAATCGACGTTTCGACCGAAAGGTCTTCATCAAGGATAAAATACAGATATACATCAAAAACGACAAGTAGGGACGATACAACTTGCGTTCACGAGTCTAGTAAAATGGCCGGGAGGATAGAAATGAGGTCAGAGGTTGTGCAAACAGGAGATGTACAGAAATAGGAAATATACAAAAACAGATCTTAATAAATGTGAAAACGAGACAGAGAAATGACGGAACAAACCAATATCATGCGTATGTCAGGCGCTCATTAATTCCCAAAGCTTTGAGCGTGCCACATTCATATATATAGCGGTTTTCAAGCGCCAAACGTATCCGGCCATCGGGACACCCAGGATATTCAGGCGACGGCCATCAAAACATGCTTCTCCGATGATCGGATCCATCTGGCGCTTGAGAACCGCTATATATATATATATGAATATATATATATAAGTACGGGGAGATCAATTGATACAGCACACAGGGTACGGGGAGATCAATTGAAACAGTATGCAGGGAACGGGGAGATCAATTGAAACAGTACACAGGGTACGTGAAGATCAATTGAAACAGTACACAGGGTACGGGAAGATCAATTGAAACAGTGCACAGGGTACGGGAGATCAATTGAAACAGTGCACAGGGTACGGGAGATCAATTGAAACAGTGCACAGGGTACGGGAGATCAATTAAGAATATGCTGGACAGCTTGAAATTGTAACATGGAGAAAATATCCATTTTGGATATGGATAAGATTGACAGTGCACGAGAAGTTAGGCCGTGGACAGATATATTAACCCCACATTCCACACACTCCACACACTCCACACTGCTTGGACTATAAGAAAAAGATCTTATAGAAGAAATCTTAATGAAGAAATTCGTCTAAGAGTGTTGTCTTGTGTAAAGGTGTTGTGACATTTCCCGTTTATATTCATGATTATTGTGATAATATTTGTGACATTTCCCGTTTATATTCATGATTTTTGTGATAATATTTGTGACATTTACCGTTTATATTCATGATTATTGTGATAATATTTGTGACATTTCCCGTTTATATTCATGATTTTTGTGATAATATTTGTGACATTTACCGTTTATATTCATGATTTTTGTGATAATATTTGTGACATTTCCCGTTTATATTCATGATTATTGTGATAATATTTGTGACATTTCCCGTATATATCCATGATTATTGTGATAATATTTGTGACATTTCCCGTGTATGTTCATCATCGATTTGTTTGCTATGCTAGATAATGCTGGAAAATGAAGATACAGAAGACAAGATGATCTCAGATGGTGTAGACGTCAAATCTTCACAGAGCGACATCAGTTCAGACCAACCCAGCGCTACTACCAACATTAGCAGTGATAACCTCAACACAACCTCCAGCGCTACTACCAACATTAGCAGTGACAACCTCAACACAACCCCCAGCGCTACTACCAACATTAGCAGTGACAACCTCAACACAAGCAACGTCGACAGCAACGACAACAGCAATGACAACAGCAATGACAACAGCAATGAGAAGCTAGTGGTAAGTCTGATACACAATTTCTCTTTATAGTTTCATTTATCTCTTTATAGTTTCATTTATCTCTTTATAGTTTCATTTATCTCTTTATAGTTTCATTTATCTCTTTATAGTTTCATTTATCTCTTTATAGTTTCATTTATCTCTTTATAGTTTCATTTATCTCTTTATAGTTTCATTTATCTCTTTATAGTTTCATTTATCTCTTTATAGTTTCATTTATCTCTTTATAGTTTCATTTATCTCTTTATAGTTTCATTTATCTCTTTATAGTTTCATTTATCTCTTTATAGTTTCATTTATCTCTTTATAGTTTCATTTATCTCTTTATAGTTTCATTTATTTATAGTTTCATGTATCTTTATAGTTTCATTTATTTATAGTTTCATGTATCTTTATAGTTTCATTTATTTATAGTTTCATGTATCTTTATAGTTTCATTTATTTATAGTTTCATGTATCTTTATAGTTTCATTTATTTATAGTTTCATGTATCTTTATAGTTTCATTTATTTATAGTTTCATGTATCTTTATAGTTTCATTTATTTATAGTTTCATGTATCTTTATAGTTTCATTTATTTATAGTTTCATGTATCTTTATAGTTTCATTTATTTATAGTTTCATGTATCTTTATAGTTTCATTTATTTATAGTTTCATGTATCTTTATAGTTTCATTTATTTATAGTTTCATGTATCTTTATAGTTTCATTTATTTATAGTTTCATGTATCTTTATAGTTTCATTTATTTATAGTTTCATGTATCTCTATAGTTTCATTTCTTTCTTTATAGTTTCATTTATTTATAGTTTCATGTATCTCTATAGTTTCATTTCTTTCTTTATCGTTTCATTTATTTATTTACATTTTAATTTATCTCTTTAGTTTCATGTATTTATATTTTGATGTATATATTTAGTTTTATTTATGTTTTTATAGTTTCATTTATCTATTTATAGTATCTCTTTATACTCTGTATCTATGGATCTCTATGACAAATTCGAAATAATATTTTTTTCTGTGATGTCCTTGCCTCTGAGTCCTTGGTTCCAAATCATCTACGTGGCTATAAACGATATCCCCAGTGCTCTTCGATAAAAATATACTTTGGAAACAAGTAACCGTGACCGGATTTAGAACCGGTGAAATATGTTGCTGAAAGAATATGTCCCCTATCTAACATTAAAAAACTAGAGTGACCAAACGTTATCCCCCACGGGGTGATATCATCACACAAATCTCCACCTTCTGGAATAAAGAAACTACACTGACAAACTTTATTCCCACGGAGTGATGTCATCAAATCATCTGCTTCTTCTGAGTGTGTTCTCAAACTCCTGCAAATGAACAGGATGTAGTCGGGAGAACGAAATACTTTGTGTCATAGTTATACAGTTTTGTTCTGATATATCCTGACACATCCTACTTCAGAATGGCCTCTGGGACACTTTGACCCTATCTGCGATAGGATAGCCAACCTCACCCTTAAATCTCCTTAGTCGCCTCTTATGACATACATAGAAGATCGTCCGTGTGTATTCGGGATCCGAGGGGGCAGCAAAAAATAGCAACACTATTTACCTTCCATGCATGTCATAAGAGGCGACTAAGGATGTTATGGGATGGTGTTGACTGTCCCATCCCATATAGGGTCAGTGACCCAAATCTATGCTGAAGTCGGATGTGTCAGGCCGAAAGACGCAGATATAGCAGCAATGCTATAAACCATGACACAACGCATTCCGTTCTCCAGAGTACATCCTTTTAATCTACAGAAGTTTGAGAACGAACGCAGAAGAAGAAGAATATGGAAGATAAACAGTGCTGGTATTCTTTGCTCCCCTTTCGGGCACCGGTAACACAGGGACGACTTTTCAAATCCTGAGATTTTGTTTATCAATTTTCATGATAAAACAGCTACTACAAACTACTGACATCTCGGACCTAAGCAGCTATAGTTGGTTTTATGTCTTGTCTTTTCCCCCATTACGATTTCACCTGCAACCCTCATGTTTTCTCGTCTTTCTCTCTTAATTGTGGCTTGTCCAATCAGTCAATCAACGAATTCGCAAACAAATCATATCTGTCAAGCAAAAAACAGTTTGCCAAGTTGAATAACCACATACACTTGTCAGCTCCCACAGCTTACACACATTCTTTGTTTCAAAAACACACACATCATAAACTTTCAATTAGTTCATCTGTACATGGGAATGCAACATTGCATTGACTAACACAGAGCCACATTGAAGAATCTCATTTAGTGATATGTGGTTTAGGATTAATACCCCGAGTTTACCAACAAGGAACTAAATTCCAAACTTTCATTTAGTGATGTGTGGTTTAGGATTAATACCTCGAGATTAACAACAAGGAACTAAATTCCAGACTTTCATTTAGTGATGTGTGGTTTAGGATTAATACCCCGAGTTCAACAACACGAAACCACATT
The DNA here is from genome assembly GCA_034231615.1 of Meghimatium bilineatum. Lineage (NCBI taxonomy): Eukaryota > Metazoa > Mollusca > Gastropoda > Stylommatophora > Philomycidae > Meghimatium > Meghimatium bilineatum. The sequence goes on along the minus strand of CM067319.1, from coordinate 14,382,034 downwards.
GCACACTTTTCTTTAGTGATGTGTGGTTATGATTGTTACATTGAGTTGACCAACAGGGAACTTCATTTCAAGTTTTCATTACGTGGCATATTGATACGATCATTATATCGGCTTGACCAACACAAAACAGCCCAGCAACGATTAATGGTGAAAAAGTAGATGAATGCCATCATGGAAGATCTAGATACTTTAAGTGTGATACTCGGCCCAAGTTCAAGTTATTTCTTGTGTTTTCCCTTCTTAAAGGTACATACCATGTCATAACTTTGACTCATTTTGTATTTCGCCTGTGTGTTGTGGTGACCCAAAAGAGAATCAAAGAATAGCGACACTGCTTTACTGCCATGTATATTGTAAGAAGTGACTTAGAAAGTTTTGGGGTGTAGTTGGTTGTTCCATCTCATTAAGTCATAGTGACCTAAAAGCCAGGCTGAAGTCGGATTTGTCAAGCAGAAAAGCGCAGATATCGCATTTAATCTGTAAACCATAACCCAACGCATTTTGTTATTCGGGCTACATCCTGCCTATCTGCAGGAGTTTAAGAACAAACGCAGAAAAAGAAAGAAGATTTAGTATATATTTGTGTTTTCTCTAAACTCTATAATGTATTTATAATTAGTGCCATCTTTTACTCGTCGTGTGAAATGGTGTGTTCTTAATAAAGGTCATTTCCTTGAAACGTAGACTCATCCATATGAAACTTTTAACCACCACCTTTTTGAATGCCCATCGCTGGATGATGTCAGGAAAATGTTTCTTCCTCCAGGGCCAGATAAATGGAACACATTGTATGGAACAAAACGACAGCTCAAAAACCCATGCATATATTACACAATGGCATTGGGTCAAAGGGCATGAGCTCATGGATCGCTGGATCAGCAACCAACCAATCAACCAGGGCAATGCTTCTCAACCGCTGGGCCACGTCCATGCATAACGGGTCGCGAGAGCTTCTCCTTGAACTGTACATTTATTTATAAGTATACAGAATTGATTGGGATCGAGTCCTGGTCTTATATAAAAAAAATTCTGCAGCCCTTTCTATGTTAAATAGCACTGTTGGAGACATCCCTATGTTAAAGTAGCACTGCTGGAGACCTCGCTATGTTACAAAGCACTGCTAGAGACCCCCTCCCATGTTAAAAGGCAATGCTGGAGACCTTCCTATGTTAAAAAGCAATGCTGGAGACCTCCTTATGTTAAAAGCACTGCTTAAGACCTCCCTGTCTCATACGTGTCCACAAAATACAGATTACCTCTTTCTGATAACATTAGATAGGGGAGGAAAGAATAACGACACTATTTACCTTCCATGCATGTTGTATGAAACACTTAAGGAGATGTCGTGGTAGAATTGGCTGTCCCATCCCATTAACAGTCAAAATAACCCAGAAACCATTCTGAAGTCGCATATAATCTATTTATCAATCTGTCTATCTGTCTACATGTCTATCTATTTGTCTGTTTTTCTATATTTCCAACTAGCTTTATTTCGATCAATTTGTCAGTTACCAGTCTATATCTCTTCCTATCCAAATTTTGATGTACTTACGCGTGGATCTATTTTTCTATCTATTCTGGTTCGCTTCAGTGTTTCTGTGTTTTACAAAAATCTGTATATTTAATGATATCTCTATCCTCCTTACACATTAAGTACCATCTTACATTGATATATCAACCCCATTCTCCTCACAGAACAAGAGTACAGGACGGAATCTGCGCAGGAGGTCTGCTCCAAGTGCTGTCTTCTTCAAATCTCTCTCAGGATCCAAGTCGAAAGGGTCGCCCTCAGTTTGGTAAGCTTAAGATGTAGATTGTGGATGTTGTAGGTGGTAGTGAGGGAAGTTTGATGGCTGTGTGTGGTAGAATGTGGATGTTGTAGTTGGTAGTGATTGTAGACGTTTGATGGCTGTGTGTGGTAGAATGTGGATGTTGTAGTTGGTAGTGATTGTAGAAGTTTGATGGCTGTGTGTGGTAGAATGTGGATGTTGTAGTTGGTAGTGATTGTAGAAGTTTGATGGCTGTGTGTGGTAGAATGTGGATGTTGTAGTTGGTAGTGATTGTAGACGTTTGATGGCTGTGTGTGGTAGAATGTGGATGTTGTAGTTGGTAGTGATTGTAGACGTTTGATGGCTGTGTGTGGTAGAATGTGGATGTTGTAGTTGGTAGTGATTGTAGAAGTTTGATGGCTGTGTGTGGTAGAATGTGGATGTTGTAGTTGGTAGTGATTGTAGAAGTTTGATGGCTGTGTGTGGTAGAATGTGGATGTTGTAGTTGGTAGTGATTGTAGACGTTTGATGGCTGTGTGTGGTAGAATGTGGATGTTGTAGTTGGTAGTGATTGTAGACGTTTGATGGCTGTGTGTGGTAGAATGTGGATGTTGTAGTTGGTAGTGATTGTAGAAGTTTGATGGCTGTGTGTGGTAGAATGTGGATGCTGTAGTTGGTAGTGATTGTAGAAGTTTGGCAAGCGTAAGATGACTGTTTGTGGTAGAATGTGGATGTTGTACTTGATATTGGTTGTAGAAGTGTGGTACGCTTAAGATGACTGTCTGTTGTAGATAATTGGCAAACATTGCCAAGAGAAATAATCAAAATAATAATTACATCGGGGTAGGAGTGGGTACGCGTTCCAAACAAGAACTCAATATTTTGTTATAGTCTCACATGTTTGTCGTACATCGACTTTTTGTGATGTTTGTCAGACGCACATCACGTTCCATGTTTCATACTGACCCACAGGATGAATGTTGTAATATGATTGCATTTGTTCTACCATCAGCAGTGTAATAGGTGTGATGTAGTTCAACATTATGTATAAATATTTATTCATTGTCCTTGACTGACTTCCATACTTCTGTCCTTGATTGACTTCCATACTTCTGTCCTTGATTGACTTCCATACTTCTGTCCTTGATTGACTTCCATACTTCTGTCCTTGACTGACTTCCATACTTCTGTCCTTGATTGACTTCCATACTTCTGTCCTTGATTGACTTCCATACTTCTGCGTTCATTCTCGAACTCCTGCAGATTAGCAGAATGTAATCAGGAGAGTGTAATGCTTTGTGTCATGTTTTATAGCTTTGTTACGATATCTGCAGCTATTGACCTGACACATCCGACTTACGCATGTCTTCTGGATCACTTTGACACTATATGGGATCGGAGAGCCAACTCCAGCTCATTACCTCCTTAGTCTCCTCTTACGACATGCATGAAAGGTAACCAGTGTTGCTGTTCAGTAATCCCCTACATAACACTAAATATAGTTGAGAAGTTGTGCTCTCGTCTCAAGCAGCCAGTTACCTGGTTCTAATTCAGCCTCAAACAATGTGTGCTCGTATCAGGCAGACAGCTACCTGGTTCTAATTCAGCCTCAAACAATGTGTGCTCGTCTCAAACAGCCAGTTACCTGGTTCTAATTCAGCCTCAAGTATTTGTTGATCCGGACCTTTCACAAAACAATGGTAACATACTGAAAGTACATCATTTTGGTTTTGCCTAGAAAATCACCGAAGCCTTAAAGATGTCGGGTTCATTTATGGATCTCTATATATTAGGATATGCTACGTTATTTCCTATGTCACGATAACAGTGGGATGTCTACAATATTGGTTTCTATACACCAATTAAAGTATTTGTATGTGGAACATTTTTTCGACAAATATGAAAGAAATGGTGTAGTGGTTTGTTGTTGTTGTTGTTGTTGTTTTGTTTTTTTTTGTTTGTTTTTTTTAAGGGGGGGGGGGGTACTTTTTCAGAATAATTCGGGAAGGGAGTATCCCAAATGTAACGTAATTAAGCCTGCATTCTTGACAATTGGTGAAAAAGGGGAGAGGGCAAACTTGTCAAAAAATGTGTTTAGTAGTTTATGGATAGCCCTAATGGAGCTTCCAATAGTGGGGTGTTTTTTTAATTTAAAAACCCACCTGTTATCATGGCGTAACAAATCCCGTACTAATATCCGAATATCTAAAGATTCATTGTTGATTGCTGCATTGTAAATGCCACCAACTGTATTCTGACAGTCAATATTTATTTTTCTACCACAGATAATTCAGTTTTCTGGAATGATGGTTGTTTTTTATGGCCATGTCCCTTTTAAAAAATTATTTTACTTCTATACTGTTTTTTCCTATTAGGTGTTATCAGTGTTGCCATGGTGTTTTGAAGTGGTGATAGGATGTGTACAACCGTACGGTAGGGCAATGTTGCAATCCAGCACCAGAAACAGTGGTTCTCAACCTTCCTAATACCGCGACTCTTTAATACAGTTTCTCATGTTATGGTGACCCCCCCCCACCATGAAATTATTTTCGTTGCTACTTCGTAGTATGTGTTTTCCGATGGTCTTAGGGGACCCCTGTGAAAGGGTCGTTCGACCCCATGAAGGGTCGTGATCCACAGGTTGAGAACCGCTTGGGATATCCATAAATTACGTCAACAATTAAGGAGATGGGGTCTGAAAATGTTTGACAGCTGTTTACAAAGGGGAGATGGGATTGACAAAATTTGATATCAACAATTCTGTTTCTAACAAACCAATTAAAATGTTTGAATAGAAAAATGTGTCTAAAAGTGTGAAATAAATTATATATCTTTTTCTTTCTTTATATACTACAACCCGCCGAAGATGGATGTGTCGGGCCAGTGGCGCAAATAAAACTGTGACAACGCATTTCCATTCTCTGGACTACGTTCTTCTTGAAATCTAATAGGACCATGGCCCTGATACAAGAGATATCTAGTGGGAGTTTGAGAATGAAGGCTGAAGAAAAAATATACTGCAAAATGATTGGAGGAGGACGGAAGGGGTGGGGAGTTAGGGGTTTGACATTACTAAGCAGGGGATTCCCTAATTTATTGACAGTTGGTGACGGGGGTGGGCGCAAAAATTGTTGACGTAATTTTTGGACAGCATCTTATGGTGATGTTGCAAGCAATCAGGCAAGGGAAAGACATTGATCTACGTTGAATAGAAACATCAAGAGTTCAAGATATATTAGTCTAACATAGTGTACAAACTTCTTACATGTATAGAAGACACTTAATCTGACCAGATCTAGACAAGAGACGGACACCACTATTCCGCGAGACTACGACCATTATTTGATACATGTGATGAATAGGTTGAAACAGATCTCCATGTGTGTGTCTGCAGGAACAGCGATGATCTCGACAAGAATGATAATAACATCATGTCTTCCTTGAAGCTACCAGATGGCACTCAAAACAGAGTGCTCGTTACAGAGGGACCAGTACAATTGGCTGTTGTAAGTCACATAATCTTAGACCTTGTGTCACCTTATTCTTATTGATCTTTTCATGATTGTTCTGTTAGTTGGTTAGTGAGTGAGTGTGTGTGTGAGTGAGTGAGTGAGTGAGTGAGTGTGTGTGTGTGAGTGAGTGAGTGAGTGAGTGAGTGAGTGAGTGTGTGAGTGTGTGAGTGAGTGAGTGAGTGAGTGAGTGTGTGAGTGAGTGAGTGTGTGAGTGATGGAGTGAGTGAGTGTGTGTGTGAGTGAGTGAGTGAGTGTATGTGTGAGTGAGTGAGTGAGTGTGTGAGTGTGTGTGTGAGTGAGTGAGTGTGTGAGTGAGTGAGTGTGTGTGTGAGTGAGTGAGTGTGAGTGTGTGTGTGAGTGAGTGAGTGTGTGAGTGAGTGAGTGAGCGAGCGAGCGTGTGTGTGAGTGAGTGAGTGAGTGAGTGTGTGAGTGAGTGAGTGTGTGAGTGAGTGAGTGAGTGTGTGTGAGTGAGTGAGTGAGTGAGTGTATGTGTGAGTGAGTGAGTGTGCGAGTGAGTGAGTGAGTGAGTGTGTATGTGAGTGAGTGAGTGTGTGAGTGAGTGAGTGTGTGTGTGTGTGTGTGTGAGTGAGTGTGTGATTGAGTGAGTGTGTGAGTGAGTGAGTGAGTGAGTGAGTGAGTGAGTGAGTGAGTGAGTGAGTGAGTGAGTGAGTGTGAGTGAGTGTGTGTGTGAGTGAGTGAGTGAGTGAGCGAGCGAGCGTGTGTGTGAGTGAGTGAGTGTGTGTGTGAGTGAGTGAGTGTGTGGGTGAGTGAGTGAGTGAGTGTGTGAGTGTGTGTGTGAGTGAGTGTGTGATTGAGTGAGTGTGTGAGTGAGTGAGTGAGTGAGTGAGTGTGTGTGTGTGAGTGAGTGAGCGAGCGAGCGTGTGTGTGAGTGAGTGAGTGAGTGAGTGAGTCAGTCAGTCAGTCAGTCAGTCAGTCAGTCAGTCAGTCAGTCAGTCAGTCAGTCAGTCAGTCAGTCAGTCAGTCAGTCAGTTAGTTAGTCAATTAGCTAGTCGTCAGATCAACATTACTGTAAACTGGGCACGTCCATAGTTGCTCCGATCTCTCCCTGACTGTATCCGCCATTACACTTCTGCTGACAGTACCAGTCCTCTGGTGGTTAACCATCATTCTTCTGCGACCTCCAAAATGCTCACTTATAGCAACACCACATTTCTGACTCTGATCTTTAATCCAGGCCATTAAAAAGGAATCATCATCCACACTAGTTTCACTCTTGCGTGCAATATATCTTATGGAGTTCAAAACGTCATCTTAATCCTCTGCCCTATCACCCTGTTCCACAATCGCGCATGACGCCAGTTTATCTGCTCTTTCATTACCTCGAACACCCACATGTCCTGGCACGAAAATAAATGTAACTACTTTCAACCTCGATTTTCTTAAGGGCTCAATCCAATGTTCGCGAACAAGACACACTTTTACCTTCCTATTCATACTCATAGAGTCACTCAAGATGCAGACCCGTGTTACCTTCTGCGTGTCTGCCCACTCTAATGCCTTGGTCACCGCCATAATCTCCATGGTCATGCTACTCGTAGTCACAGCAAAGGCCCTACTCTCCTCCCTGATCGTTTTACCTGCGCAATGAGCCGTGAAGGTCCTGGCAATGCGAACATGTCTAATCGCAGATCCATCTGTGAAATATTTTTTTTGTCTTTTCGATAACTGTGTTATCCTAGGATGAAGTTTCTATTGCAGACCTTTTTACTAGAGTTTACAATTTAGTATGTTTCTCTTACATTTACTAGTGTGAGGTTGTTCTGTGATTGTTGCTACTTATAGTCGGGATCGTATATAGTTGTCATGTTGTTTCATTTGGTGTTCCTATTGAACTATACCATAGTTCTCTACTGTTTCCATCACCACTTATTTGTGACGTGAAACCACACTGTCTATGTTTTTATCAGTGAAGATTAACCCTATATCAACCTTTAATATTAACCCTGTATCAACCTTTAATATTAACCCTATATCAACCTTTAATATTAACCCTGTATCAACCTTTAATAGTACATTTTCTTGTGTATTTATGTGAGAGTTACAATTGCAGAAAAAAATGAAGAGAACAATATGGGTTTTTGAAAATAAATATTACAAACTATTATGACGCATCATTTATAGAGAATAAAAAAACTAACTTATATGTAAGAAACAACTTCAATGCTCTTGCAACTAAATAATTACATCTGCTAACAACGATGAAACATCGCTTGCTAGCAACGATAAATTATTACTTGCTAGCAACGATAAAACATTGCTTGCTAGCAATGATGAAATATTGCTTGCTAGCAACGATAAAACATTGCTTGCTAGCAACGATGAAATATTGATTGCTAGCAACGATAAAATGTTGCTTGCTAGCAACGATCAAATGTAGCTTGCTAGCAACGATAAAACATTGCTTGCTAGCAACGATAAATTATTGCTTGCTAGAAACGATAAAACATTGCTTGCTAGCAACGATGAAATATTGCTTGCTAGCAACGATAAAACATTGCTTGCTATCAACGATGCAATATTGATTGCTAGCAACGATAAAATGTTGCTTGCTAGCAACGATCAAATGTAGCTTGCTAGCAACGATAAAACATTGCTTGCTAGCAACGATGAAACATTGCTTGCTAGCAACGATAAAATGTAGCTTGCTAGCAACGATGAAACATTGCTAACTTGCGTGATTGGGTATGCGCTGATGCATGATTGCAATCGGTCCTGCAAGGGATATGTGAGGGTGGAGGTAGAAGAGGAGGACAGAAGAAGGTATGGATTGATAATATCAATGAACAAGATTAAGTTCCTTTACAATCAAAAAATGAATTAAGAATATCAGACTGGACGGGTTTAAGTTTCTTCACAATAAAAAAAAAAGGAATTGAGAACAGAGTCCTGATGGAATTTTTCTGTTGATTCTTCTAAAGTGGCACCTCTACAATTTTGATTTTTCTGTTGATTCTTCTAAAGTGGCACCTCTACAATTTTGATTTTGCTGTTGAGTCTTCTAAAGTGGCACCTCTACGATTTTGATTGTTCTGTTGATTCTTCTAAAGTGGCACCTCCACGATTTTGATTTTTCTGTTGAGTCTTCTAAAGTGGCACCTCCACGATTTTGATTTTTCTGTTGAGTCTTCTAAAGTGGCACCTCTATGATCTTGAGTGGTTATAGGTTTGGTGATCATCATCAATATCGCATGCGGCTGTTGGGGTAACTCGTATTCCCCGAATATATATACTTTGTTCGTTCTCAAACTCCTGCATATCAGCAGGATGTAGTACAGAGATCACAATGTGCAGTATCATGGTTTACAAATTTAACTAGGTCACTTTCATCATATGGAATGGAACAGCCAACACTCCCACCTGAGAACCTCCTTAGTCGTCTCTTACGACATGCTTGGCAGATAATAATGCCGCTATTCTTTGCTTCCCTTTCAAGTACAGGCAATCGCCAGTGTGTTCTCGGGGCCGAGAGGAGGCAAAGAATAGCAACACTTTTTTCCTTACATGCATGTCGTAAGAGGCAACTAAGGAGATTATGGGATGGAGTTGGCTGTCCCATTCCATATGTGGTCAGTGACCCAAAGCCATGCTGAAGTCGGATGTACCAGGCCGGAAGCGGAAATATCGCAGCAATGCCGTAAACCATGACACAACGCATTCCGTTCTCCAGACTACATCCTGCTAATCTGCAGGAGTTTGAGAACGAACACAGAGAAAGTAGTCTAGGCAACACACACGCGCTCTACCATATATGAACCCTCGAGCTTGATTTTTAGACTTTTGTCTAATTTCTCTTTGCTGGTTTTGCTTCTTGATTTTAGACCGTTGTCCAATTTTGTTTGCTGGTTTTGCTTTTTGATGACATCTGCGATATATTGTAGTCCATGACGGATAATGCACGTCTCTGGCATCCTCAGACATTGCTAGCATTTCACTAAACATGTTTTTTCTCTTTAACACATGTACCACATGGGCGTGATCTTTTAGAGGGGTGTTAAGTGATACGAAATGTAGGTCACTGTTAAACTGTGACAGTTTTTCGCCATATGAATTGGTACTTATATCACTGGTTAAAAGGAATGTGTCTCTGGAAATAGAGGTTTTAATCCCGTAATTAAAAAACAACAGCGAGTGATGTTCAGAAGAAATAGTTGCCATATCATTCCATGGCGTGTCAAGTATTATAACATTGTTGTACTACAACAAATAGTATATTGTAATAAATATTATCGTATTGCAACAAATAGTATTGTTACTATTACAAATATTTTTTATTGTAACAAATATTATTATATTATAAGATATATTTTTTACTGTAACCGATATTATTGCATTATAACAACTGTTTTTTATTGTAACAAATATTTAAATGTAAAAAAAATATTTTATTTTAAAAATATTATAGCAATGTAACAAATATTATCGTATTGTAACATATATTGTCCTATTATAATAAATATTATTGTATAATAGCATATCGTATTTTTCAAACAACGATCATGTTTATACCTTCCAGGGCGTGCAGGTACACGACCGATATCTGTTCCTATTCAATGACCTCCTACTGGTGACCAAACAAAGGTGAGTGTACTCCGTCTATTTATCCTATATTTCTCTATAGATCATGGGCCTCTCTGTAACATCTTCCATATTTTTCTTAATTCTTAATTAGAAACACACATCATGGCACAAGGGATATTCCCATAAGTGATCTGCTCTCCGTGCCAGCAGTCATCCAAGAGTATACAGACTCAATGTCCCAGTCAAATGTTGATATATAATCCTCAAATATGTCCATATTTTTCTATCTTGAGTTGGTTCCTCTATTTTGCCATGTTCATTCTTCGGAAATCTGTTTCTATATTTTTATCCCTGGTTCTTTCTCTGTTGTGTCCTGCTTTTTTGTAATTTGTTTCATAAATAGCTTAAGGTAATTGGTACCGGATCTGTGGAAAAAATGTTGTTGACATGATACTGTCCGCATCATCCCTCTATATGTCACTATGAAAAAATTGGATCTGACACGGTTTTACCTCTAAATACTTCACTTGTGCATCAAGAGACAGCTTGACTTTACTAAATACTTCACTCGTGCATCAAGAGACATCTTGACTTTACTAAATACTTCACTCGTGCATCAAGAGCCAGCTTGACTTTACTAAGATATAAATACTTCATTCGCGCATTGTGAGACAGCTTGTATTTACTAAGAGATAAAACTCCGGTGTCGGGAAACATCCAGACACTGGAAATGCGAGGTAAATAGGTAAATGAACGAAAATAGGTAGAGGTGTTACGAATATATTTATATATAATACATATTAGGTACTATCCTGGCAAACGGGTCTATCATCCAACTTTTTATCAAGTCTTCTCCCATCCGAAATTGTGTGCAATTTTGTGACGTCACTGATTGCCAGCTGAGTCCTAGATACAAAATGGCTTGGGTAATTTTTAAAGATGTAGTAAGTCTATTTCAGTTGCAAGAACTGATGCCGGATGCATCCTTTACCCACTTAGAACCACTCCACTCAGCCCACATGTGCACGCCACCCAATGAGAGGCCTATACATACAACCACTGATGGGTAGTTACAGGAAATAAAAAGCCAAGGGAAATAATGCCTAAAATATAACAATCATAACAATCCTTAAATTCCACATTTCAAATTCTAAAGAAAAGATCAACTCTCATATTAATACTGCCTTCATCTTTTCTTTCATCTCTCATATCTATACTTCTCTCATCTCTTCCTCCAACTCTCATAACTATACTCCTCTCATCTCTTCCTCCAACTTTCATATCTATACTTCTCTCATCTCTTCCTCCAACTCTCATATCTATACTCCTCTCATCTCTTCCTCCAACTCTCATATCTATACTCCTCTCATCTCTTCCTCCAACTCTCAGATTAATACTCCTCATATCTCTTCCTCCAACTCTCATATCAATACTCCTCTCATCTCTTCCTCCTACTTTTATATCAATACTCCTCATATCTCTTCCTCCAACTCTCATATCAATACTCCTCTTATCTCTTCCTCCTACTCTTATATCAATACTCCTTTCATCTTTTCCTCCAACTCTCATATCCATATTCCTCTCATCTCTTCCTCCAAATCTCATATCAATATTCCTCTAATCTCTTCCTCCAACTCTCAGATTAATACTTACCTCAACTTCCCAGATCAAACACTACCTTCAAGCTGAAGCACAGAGTGCAGCTGTGTGACATGTGGATAGCCTCGTGTTTAGAAGAAGTCTCAGAGACCACCAGACCCACAGATCGATCCTTCGTTTTAGGCTGGCCCACAATCAACATGGTTGCCACTTTCCAGACTGCCGATCTGAAATCTGATTGGCTAAGCAAATTAAGCGAGTGAGTGTTTATATTTAGGTTTTTAAATTAAATTAAGCTTGTGTGTTGGTGGGTCCTGAAAGGGAAAAAAATAATATTGACCTTTTTACCTGCCATGTACGTCGCCAGAAATGATTAAGGGGGTTGTAGGTGTGGAATTGATTGTCCAATTTCAAAGAGGATGAAAGTAACCCACAACCCATGCTGAAATAGGATTGTCACCAAAAGTGCATATATCACAGCCAAGCTGTAAACCATGACATAGCACATTATGTTCTCCTGAATACATCCTGCTAATCTTCAGGAATTTGAGAACGAACGCAATAGGAGACGTTAGTATAAATAAGCATTTCAGATACAGCAGATTTCGGATCTGCAGAATTAGTTCTGCCATGCAGCAAAGTGGTACAGGCAACTCTATTAACTGGACAGTTAAAAAAAACAATGGCCAAATATTAAACGTATTTATATTGCCTAGAAAACACAACATGCAAAAATTATTGTTAGTCCATACTCCATGATTCAGAGATGTTACGTCTTAAATCAGGATATGTTACGTCATTGGATATGCTACATCATGAATCCGATATGTTACGTCAAGAATCGGGATATGTTACGTCATGAATCGGGATATGTTACGTCATGAATCGGATTTGTTACGAACTGTGCTTTTAAGATCTGAATTACAAAAACACTATTCATAATTTAATATTAAAAGACATGAGACCTTGTTGAAGACTTTACTTGAAGGTAAAGTCAAGGGGAGGCGATCAAAAGGGAAGCAGAGATACAAGTGGGAGAGTAACATCATGAGATGGACAGGTTACAGTCTAGCATAGTGCACCCCAAGACAAGAAACATGGGATGTTGAAGGTATATTGCAGGCAACCTATATTGCGGAGACGGTACTTGATGTGATGAGGATTCATAATCTAGAGATAAACAATGACTATCTACAGAATAGTCACGTCACAGTAACAGGCGGTTGTAAACAATGATTGCAGGAATTTTCCCTTACAGTTATATACGACGCTCAACACTTGCAAGTTTTCTATGTTCCTTCAGCGTTGAGTACGGTGCATAGGCCAGACATCATAGCTCTCCAGTTCGAGCAATGTGATATTACTTTGTGTAATTCTTGTATGTTGTTGAGACCCATAGTCTTCTTCTCGTTCACAGTTTGACATGTCTACACAGCAAGTCCAGTTTTCTTAATAAATGCTGCTGTATTTGAAAGTTCCTCAGTGCCCCCATACATCTTTCTGTGGATATCCATCTCTGTGGATATCCATCTCTGTGGGCTAATGTTCTTCACTTAACTGGTTTAGTGTATTGCAGTCCTGCAGAATATGTTCAGTGGTCTGGTCTGTGCTGCCTGATCACATTGGCACAGTGGTGATGGGACCTGTCTTAGTCTATTTAAGTGACTGTCCCTCTTTAATGGTTGTTCTACGAAGACTCTCCTGGTCTTTCCCTTTTTCTTTTGCTATCTGGTACCCACTTAAATGCTTGTAGTGATAGTCTGTTTTCATTTATTCTAAGTACATGTCCGATATAAGTCCATCGTTTTCTTCTTATTGATGTAAAAAAAAATAATGCCGTTTGGTGTCCTTCTTTTACTTGCTTGCTTGACTTGAAGTCTTCCCAACCAATATTTAAGAGATTTCTACATTTATTTTTTTAATGAATTTAATTTCTTCTCCTGTGTTTTTGTTATTTTCTAACTTTTATAACTCTAAGTTACTACGGATATTGAATTGGAGTGGAACAGTCGTAGTTTGGTATATTTGCTTATTGTTTTTAATTTCCATTAGTTTGTTAAGTGGTTGAACGCATTTTAAGGTATCTCGTGTCTGCGTATGTCCATCTACATTCAGTCATTCCAATAATATCTAGATCGTAACTCTCCATTTCTGTACAAATTTCTGCAGTTTTTCCTCCATGGTATATAGTTCTAACCTTCCAATATCCAATCTTATGGATATCTCTTGGTCCCATGAAAATAGATTGGGTCATCATATATGTTTAATGTTGAGTCTGTTTCTGTTACACCAGTTTCATACGATAACAGTTTGTTAGACAGTTGATCAACCCTGGCATCCAATCTGCCTTTTTAGGTTTATCAGGATCGATTATTGGATTGTTCATTACGTGATTAGTTATTAAATCACATAATCAATCTTATTAAATCACTGACAATTACCACTATCTCGACAGAGCAGAGCAGGTTATTATCTTCCGCCTCAGAACAGGACACGACAGATTAAACAGCCACTTAAATAGGCTAAGATTGGTCCCATCACCACTGTGTCCTTGTGGGCAGGCAGCACAGACCACTGAACGTATCCTGCTAGACTGCAATACACTAAAGCAGATAAGGAAAGAACACTGGCCCACAGAGATGGATATCCACAGAAAGATGTATGGGAGCACTGAGGAGTTTTCAAATACAGCAGCATTTATTAGGAAAGCAGGACTTGCTGTGTAGACATGTCAAACTCCGAACGAGAAGAAGAAGATTAAATCACTTCATATGATTTCTTCTTCTTCTTCTGTTCACTTGTAACATGTCTATATCTGTAAACTCAACACGATATTATCATTACAAAATTATTGATGAAGACTGCATATTATTATTTCTTTCTAAATTTTTGCTGTAAACAAAACAGTATCGACATCTTGCATGTTTTTTAGTTCGTTATATATGATTTGTTCTTCTTCTTCTGCATTATCTCTCAAACTCCTGCAGACTAGCAGGATGTAGTGCTGAGAACGGAATGTTTTTGTGTCATTGTTTACAGCTGTGCAGCAATATCTATGTCTTTCGGCGTGACACATCTGACTTCAGCATGGAATCGGTTCACTTTATCCCTATTTGGGATGGGACAGCGAACTCCACTTCCAAAAACCTTACTAATTGCTCTTACAATAGATATGTCAGTTAATCAGTCCCGTCATTCTGTGCTCCCCCTTTAGTCCCTCAATGTAAAAGGCTGATAATAATTATTAATTAAAAAAATGCAAAGAAGCAATTTAATGGATTGTCTCCCCTTTCACATTATATTTGCTTCTGCTGTGAAGTGGATGTGTACAACTGCAACAAAATTCCGAACGATGTAGTGACTGGATTACTAGAACCGTCATCTCTTCAATTTTGGTTGATTAAGATATGTTTATTACACACTGGTGTTGTAAGGTGCAGAATTCGAGTAAGGGTTGAGTAAAAACTTTGGTGTAACTGAATTAGAATAACGTCTTAATTGAACGTTATTGAGATCAATTTCATGATCTATACGCATGCGGAACGGAAAGGTCAGCGAAATAGGGTAGAGATGTGTGCGGGTGTCCAGGGGCCATTGCTTTCAATGGTGAAACGACGAGGGCTGGCATGGTTCGGACATGTGTGCAGGCACGATTCCTTGTCAAAGGCAATGCTGCAGGCAGCTGTCGGGGTGGAGGGGACGGGGGAGGACAGATAGGGACATGGACAGACAACATCGGGGAATGGACAGGGCTGGGTGTTTCCACACTCATCCGCATCGCTGAGGATAGAGTTCGCTGGAGGACTCTGTGTGCTGAAGCATCCAATGTGGTACCCCTACGACCCTGAAGGGTTATGGGTTTATTGATTGATATACTTTTTATACAAATCATACTAGCCCCGTGTGGTATGATGTTAGTCACTCGCCATAACAGGTACTATTTAGTTAACCAAATCACTGTGCAGTGGCGTCACGTGGATCCCCCAAATAAATCACTGTGCAGTGGCGTCACATATATCCCCAACCAAATCACTGTGCAGTGGCGTCACATATATCCCCAACCAAATCACTGTGCAGTGGCGTCACATATATCCCCAACCAAATCACTGTGCAGTGGCGTCACATGGATCCCCAATAAATACTTACAATTCATATGACGTGTGGATGATACAAAGAGTAAACTACTTAAACGGGGTAGGTAATGGGTGGCAGAAGTTGAAGACACAATGCGAAGAGTATGTGACATTGAACAAGCAGGAAACAGCAGTGAATGAGTGGAATTGACATTAAGAAACAAATCACAGAAAAATAATTTAAATTAGATATAGCGTGTCAGAAATGGTCTTGTGTCAGGGTATAGGGTACAGTACGAGAGCTCGCCCAGCTAAACTCGAAACCACAAGAAATAAGTATATACAATGATGGTTCGGCAACAGAAATACAAGTAAATGTTTTTTTGGTTTTGTTGCCTACATCATCATCATCATCATCAAGTGCCGTCTCCGCAACGAAGGTTGGCTGCAACGTATCTCCAACATCTCCTGTCTCTTGTTTTGGTGGTGCACTCTGCTAGACTGTAACCTGTCCATCGTGTAATGTTACTCTCCCACTTGTCATGAGAGTGTCATGTCTTTTAATGTGTCCAAAGTATTTTATTTGCCTGATCTTTATTTCTCTTAGTAGTTCTTTCTTCATATTAAGTGTCTTTAGCACCTCTTTATTTGTTTTCTTCTCTTTTGTTGCCTACAGAAACGCCTTAAAATTAGTGCAGAAATCATCTGCATTCTCCACCATAACATCGAGCATGAGGATGGAGATAGAGAGAGCAACAGTGCGTTGGCTAATAACTGATACATCAACCACTTGGTAATATTCACATATCCTCAAAGCATGCTGCGCAAGATAGAAAGAAACACTGAGATATGAATGGGTTGCGTTATTGAACAACTCAATCGTCCAGAGCATTAAATTGATATACTGCCCGGGCCACGGTAGCGTCAGAAGAAACGAGGGAGCGGACTCATTATCAGATAATGCTGCGATAGATGGTACAGTAGTAAGAAGTGCTACCGCTGACTTTATGAAAGCAGTCATGAATTCATTGCAACAACAAGATGATGGTAATGGGACTGAAAATGTATACATACAAAGAATGACAGAAATGGAAGCGATTGGAGGGGAGAGAAGAAATGTATGTATATATTTTCAACCAAAGATCACGTAATCGACACCTGGCGGATTTTGAGTATAAATACACTCGAATGGCTGATGAAACGGAGAGCGGAGCACTTATGGAAATGTCCCGTGTGTTATGATGGCAGTTTCTAATCGGGCGCTGTGATCGAGGGCTGGTTAGTGATCATCGGGCGCTGTGACTGAGGGCTAGTTAGTGATCGGTGGGTACTGTAACTGAGGGCTAGTTAGTGATCGTCGGGCTCTGTAACTGAGAGCTAGTTAGTGATCGGTGGATACTGTAACTGAGGGCTAGTTAGTGATCGGTGGGTACTGTAACTGAGGGCTAGTTAGTGATCGGTGGGTACTGTAACTGAGAGCTAGTTAGTGATCGGTGGGTACTGTAACTGAGGGCTAGTTAGTGATCGGTGGGTACTGTAACTGAGGGCTAGTTAGTGATCGTCGGGCTCTGTAACTGAGAGCTAGTTAGTGATCGGTGGATACTGTAACTGGGGGCTAGTTAGTGATCGGTGGGTACTGTAACTGAGGGCTAGTTAGTGATCATCGGGCGATGTGACTGAGGGCTAGTTAGTGATCGGTGGATACTATAACTGAGGGCTAGTTAATGATCGGTGGGTACTGTAACTGAGGGCTAGTTAGTGATCATCGGGCGATGTGACTGAAGGATAGTTAGTGAGCGTCTGGCGATGTGACTGAAGGATAGTTAGTGATCGTCTGGCGATGTGACTGAAGGATAGTTAGTGATCGTCGGTTTCACAAGAGCCGACAATTTTTTTCGGTTATTTACATTGTTTTGTTGTATATATCCTCAGAAATATTATCAAAGAGCAGCTTAAAGATGAAGATAAATCTATGCAGTTGACGGTTGCAGTTGGCGATGCCGAGTCTGTAAGTTCAGTCATAGTTTAAATGTTCATTCTGACATATGACTTCTTTATAATAACGGAACCCTTACGAGACCAAGATATTCGCGGTTATTAGAACTGGTGGATTCACTTGAAAATTAGTCCAGTATTACAAGATGTGCGCAATCAGTGAATGATAGCACATTGCAACATCCCGGGAAATGAAGCTGCGGATAACTCGTCAAAGAGGCGGGGCATTGTAACAAAGAGAGATAGGAACTACAGATAGCGAAATTAGCAACTAAAGTCATTCTCAAATCGAAGTGGGAATATGAGCACCGACATGAAATAAAAATATAAAGCTTACCCATCAGCTCTCCAGACGGGACCAAGAGATCATTTTTCCACTATATACAAAGTTCGACACAATAGACTTATGCACTTGTGTGCATCGGCTCTATGACAGCCGAACTGTTGTTGCAGATCTGTCCACCATACGATGAAGAAACACTTGGTCATGTTTTGTCTCCTTTCATGAAGAACTCTACAACACTGCTGAGAGCCTGAATTTAACTGCTACCTGTGTCAAAGTCATCAATGTGGAAGTCTGGAGTTAACTACTACCTGTGTCAAAGTCATCAATGTGGAAGTCTGGAGTTAACTACTACCTGTGTCAAAGTCATCAATGTGGAAGTCTGGAGTTAACTACTACCTGTGTCAAAGTCATCAATGTGGAAGTCTGGAGTTAACTACTACCTTTGTCAAAGTCATCAATGTCTGGAGTTAACTGCTACCTTTGTCAAAGTCTGAAATACAGTGTTGCTCGATGTGAACATTTTGGAGGGCGCAGGAGAATGATGGTCAACCAGCATAGGACTGGTACTGTCAGCAGAAGTGTAATGGCTGATACACTCAAAGAGAGATCGGAGCAACTATGGACATATCCAGTTTGCAGTAATGATGATCCGCCGACTAACTAACTAACTAACTAACCAACCAACCAACTAACCAACTAACTAACTAACTAACTAACTAACTAACTATTCTTGGGGAAGATCAAGGAAGGGCTCCATCACTACTGAATAAGTGCTACTGGTGGAACTAGTCTGGCGGTATCTGATCAAACACTGGCTAGGCAGCTGAATACTACTGGAAAAACCATGTGCTGTAATGCTTGCTCGGTTATATTTAACTATATTTCTCTATTCCTCTCTATCCCTCTTTCTATCCCCCTTCAGATCCCGTTTTATATCCCTCCCTTCTCTTCCTCTCTCTCTCATCCCCTCTTTCTTTCTCTCTCTCTCTCTCTCTCTGTGTGTGTGTGTGTGTGTGTGTGTCTACGTGATTTTACTTGAGCAAACATAATGTCCACAGGTCCTGTTGCTAGTTGCCAGACACAAACCTCCTTCGTCCAACGAATGTCTGCAAAAATGTCATCAAACTTCGAGTGAACAAAAGGGAAATTGCAATGAAAATAGAATTGCAAATAAAAACTAGAATTGCAAATAAAATTGAACTCCAATGAAAATAGAATTACAATGAAAATAGACGAATGACCTATTTTTAAAGGTAATTCCTTAATTCCCCGCCCCTCCTTACTGAAACCATAGCTACAGCCATACATGTGACATATTTATGTCACATGTATGATTTGTTTATATGTCTTCCATATGAAATATGTATGTGTCATCCACAAGGATGGGGGGGGGGATGATTACCTAAAAAAGGTCACTCGTGTGTTTTCTTAAGTCAGATCTTCTTTTCTGGTGAAAACTTGGATGACCTATTTTGTGAAAAATCGCTACGGGGTGGGTTTTTGACTTTTGGCAAGCATTTTGCCAAACTTTATGGTACGCCTTTTGGCAAGACTTTTTGCAAGACTTTTGGTCAGTATTTTGGTAAGACTTTTGGCAAAACAGTTGGCCAGGTTCCTAATACTAAAAGTCGTGTTCTGATTTGCTAGAGCAGAGGGTTTAAACGCTCCAACCCCCTCCTCCTGTTTACGGGCCCCATCCATATGATGTCTTGATATGTAATCCACATTATATCTTAATATGTCCTCCACATTACGTCTTAATATGCCCTCCACATTACGTCTTAATATGCCCTCCACATTACATCTTAATATGTCCTCCACATGACATATTAATATATCCTCCACATGACGTCTTAATATGTCCTCCATATGACGTCTTAATATGTCCTCCTTCATATGACGTCTTAATATGTCCTCCATATGACGTCTTAATATGTCCTCCTTCATATGACGTCTTAATATGTCCTCCACATGACGAATTAATATGTCCTCTACAAGACGTCTTAATATTTCCTCCACATTACGTCTTAATATGTCCTCCACATGACGTATTAATGTTCTCCATATGACGTCTTAATATGTCCTCCACATGACGTATTATTATGTCCTCCTCCATATGACGTCTTAATATGTCCTCCTCCACATGACGTATTAATATGTCCTCCTCCATATGACGTCTTAATATGTCCTCCTCCACATGACGTCTTAATATGTCCTCCACATGACATCTGTATTTATTCCTTGAATTGTCATTCTCCTCCATGTGACATTAACTATTTTTCAATCTTCAGGGCGTGCGGTGTAATGTGACCATCAATAACTTCAGCCAGGTTAAAGATGTTATACTGGACTGTTTGAAACAAATCAACGTTTCAGTAAGTAAATGTATGTCTGTCCTTGTGCCACGTGATTGTATGTACATGCTTCACTTATCTGTGCCAGTGTCTGTCTGTCCGTGTGCCAGTGTCTGTCCGTGCGTTACATGTCTATAAGTCATTGTGCTATATGTATATGTGTGTGTATTGTCCAACATTTTTGTGTGCCACGTGGCTATCTGTCCTTTTGTTACATGTGTGTGTTTGTTCGTGTGCCCGCCTGTGTGTTGCCGGGGCCCGAAAGGGGTGCAAAGAATAGCAACACTGTTTACCTTCCACGCATGTCGTAAAAGGCGACTAAGGAGGTTGTGGGATTGAATTGGCTGTCCCATCCCATATAGGGTCAGTGACCCAAAGCCATGCTGAAGTCGGAAGTGTCAGTCCGAAAGGTGCGGATATCGCAGCAATGCTGTAAACCATGACACAACGCATTCCGTTCTCTGGACTACATCCTGCTAATCTGCAGAAGTTTGAGAACAAACGCAGAAGAAGAAGACGAAGTTCGTGTGTCACGTCTTTGTATCACATGTATCTATTTGTCTTTGCATCACGTGTGTATGTATGTTTTGACATCACATGTGTTTATGTCTGTCTTTGCATCACATATGTTGTCTGTTTTTGCGTTACAGGCGTCTGTCTGCAATTTTTCTATCACTTTGGCCTACTGGATGGTGTAGTCAATATCATTCCTAACCTTCATTAATCACCTCTTATGACATACATAGTATGCTATAGTGTTACTTTCTTCTATTTCAGGCCCTGTAACACATGGGCGGTATAATTTGCTGAACCACCTCCTCAATGTGACACGAAGAGCGTTGTTCTCCTATCATTATGTAAGCCTCCTGGTTCTGTGCAAGCTGGCCAATCTCTTCCAGTGGTCATATTAAAAATATCTTCCATATCTGTTTCCATTGTTGCCTTGGTCTGCCTTTTATTTTTAATACCCGGGACTTTTTTTCTGTGCTTAACCTTTCTAATCCAGTGTTTCCCAACCTGTTTTTTACGATGTCCCACCTAAGTCTTTCTAATCTAGTGTTTCCCAACCTTTTTTTTTACGATGTCCCACCTAATTCTTTCTTTTCTAGTGTTTCCCAACTTGTTTTTTACGATGTCCCACCTAAGTCTTTGTAACCCAGTGTTTCCCTGCCTGTCTTTTACGATGTCCCACCTAAGTCTTTGTAACCCAGTGTTTCCCAGCCTGTTTTATACGATATCCCACCTAAGTCTTTGTAACCCAGTGTGTCCCAGCCTTTTTTTACGATGTCCCACCTAAATCTTTGTAACCCAGTGTTTCCCAGCCTGTTTTTTACGATGCCCCACCTAAGTCTTTGTAACCCAGTGTTTCCCAGCCTGTTTTTTACGATGTCCCACCTAAGTCTTTCTAATATTCTCATGCACCCCTATGTAACATATACATATTTTTTTTAATATTCAAAAACTGTAATATTCCCTACCCCTAGATAATAAAATCTCCACCCTTCCCAATAATCGAATCCCCTCCGAGGGGTGTGGGCCGATTCATCAATCTCTAGATATTTCCACTACTATTCTCCATATATTCACCCGACTCCCCACTCTTCTCTTTCTCTGTGGGTTTCATTACAGTTGATATACTGCTGCACTGTCAAGCCACATTTATAAGTTGATATTGCATCACAGTCAGAATGTTTTAGATTAGTTGATACTGCACCATAGAGAGAATGTTTTAGATTGCACACTGTTGACATACATTTCTGTTTGTTCTAGGAGCAGGAGGCCAACCATTACCAATTATGGGTCGTGTCTGGCAAAGATGGATCTCTTTGTCCTCTCATTGGTAAGTTCAAAAATATGGGGGCAAATTTGCAGTATGGGATTATTCCACACAAAAACAGTGACTTTTGAATTGACAGATAGTTGGTTGCTGATCCAGCGGTACATGGGAACATGCCCTTTCACCCATGCTGGAATCCACCCTTGTGGATATTCTTCTCACCTGGGACCATAACCAGAAAATAACTGTCACTCCACCAGGAAGGTAGGTTTATATCTATGCACTAAAGTTATTTCAGCCAAGATTTGAGTCACTGATCTCATTACCCAACACGAATTTCCTACTTTTTTATATATTTTTGTAACCGGATTACGGAAAATGAAGACATATACATTTGTAGCTGGATAACAGACAAGGAAGACATATACATTTGTAACCGGATAACAGACAAGGAAGACATATACGTTTGTAACCGGATAACAGACAAGGAAGACATATACGTTTGTAACCGGATAACAGACAAGGAAGACATATACGTTTGTAACCGGATAACAGACAAGGAAAACATATACGTTTGTAACCTAATAACAGACAAGGAAGACATATACGTTTGTAACCGGATAACAGACAAGGAAGACATATACGTTTGTAACCGGATAACAGACAAGGAAGACATATACGTTTGTAACCGGAAGACTGACTGAAAGACAATAAAGAAGAAATCACGATGTTATTGTAATTTGTTACGGTCGTAGTGGTTAAGCCGTTTATTGTGTGTTGAAGAGGTGGCTGGTCCAATCTCGCTGGCCACTTCTTGTTCATAAGTACATGTATACTTTTTCATATTTCTGGCGATTATCGCTTGAAGCTGCGGAGTTACGTGCTATGAGTGGTACTCTCGGTAGGCGGCGTTTCCCTCGCTAAGAGGGGCAGAGTACATGTGGGGTATCCCAGATAAAATGAATGTAATCGTCTATACCTTTTTAATCCGTTTGTAATATGATGACTGACTGAAGAACTATGAATAAGAAAGTGTGTACTCATGCTACAACTATGAACGCCTGTATACAAGACATAGTGGTTAGTTGGAAATCCAGACTTCATAATGATAAATTTGACTATCCCCGTGATTTTCATTGGTCACCAAGCTTATACATTGTGTAACAGCCATTGGAAATCACAGGGAATAGTCAAATGAATCATTACGAAGACTGGATTTCCAATTAGACAGTAGGTCTTATACCGTTCATGGTAACACTATTACATACCATGAGTGTGACCACTCAGCTAACACGGTCACTGTGTGAGATATGAGAAGTTGTTTGGCCGTCACGTGGAAAAATAGTTTTTCTGTCCAACTTGAAAACCAACAAAACGGACTTTCAAATCTATGTCTGTCCACCTGCCCACTCTCTATTGTCTACGCTGGACCGGGTACCCACTGGCTAGGCAAAGAATCATCGTCCCTCCTTAATCTCACTTAGAAAAGATTGTCATTCACACACCCGAGCGGGCTGGCAAGGTTGAATTGAAAGTATTTTTATTCGGAGACGAAATTACGAGCCACCAGCCGAGGGCATGCGTGTAATGTGTGTATCAGATGGACACAGGATTAAATAGAGATGGCTGTGTTATAGAGAATTTGGATATACTTTTATTCTTTTCGTTAAAGTGCAAGTCAAAGTAAAGTGTTCCTGTAACTTATTCTGCGTAGACAATGTTAGCGATAGCTTCTTTTTTAATAACTCTGTTAAGTTATATGCTGGTGTGGTTATTTGGTGGTTTTTATGTTTGGTGATAGGCCTATAATTTGTTTCTTATATGAAATTAGGCGCCGAAATTAGAATATTGCAAAACATTGTAGGAATATATATTTCGGAAAAGTCTTTGAGTAGGTGTCATATTGTGTTAAAAAGTTCCTTGACTGGGTTGAATGTAAGAAATTCTTCCGTATGTGACGGGCACAAAAAGGAAACAGAATAATCAGTTACATACTAAGCATAACATAATAGAATAACAAGTTACCTGCTAAAAATATCATAATCAGTTACCTGCTGAAAATATCATAATAGAATAATCAGTTTTACCTGCTAAAAATATCCTAATAGACAACTAAAGTGATTTTGGAGTGGAGTTATACCATTCAGGCTCAAAGTGGCACAGAAGATATCCTGAAGTCGGTTATGTTAGGAACAAACGCGCGGATATCGCGGATAACCTATAAACGTGAATGCACTCCTTTCTCCGTATTACATCCTGTTGATCTGCAGGAATTTGAGAACGAACGCAGGACTGAACGATTCATTGAGAAAGTCTCCCTTGATTAATCAGGGCAGATTGTCATGATCAGGTTATGAAAACTGCTAATGTGAACAGCCTTGACCTCCTGTTGTATTGTCATGACTAAAGTACCACTGTTGTAGAGTTAGGGAATTAAAGACTCTTTTCACCATGCCAACTGGATTGCACACGAGTCCTCCTTGTTTACATTACGGCGTATGAACATTAAGAAATGTATTCGGCAGAAGCTAGTTCTAGATGGTATTAATGGTAGTCCTATATTGCAAAGTTAATGGAGTTTTGTTGACTTGAGTCTGTAAGAATTGAGACCGGCCATGACAGAATGAATTGAGATGATCATTAATTTTAAATAGGACAGCCAGTTTCACCGAGTTATATTCCAGCAGCCGATTGTTATGTGATTTCATTGTTCCCATTATCTAATAAAAACCTGGTTACGTGTGTGTATAGGAATCCCTGTCTGAACTATGTTCAGTAGAGCCGGCAGTGACTGTCAGGGAATATAGGCCCTTTGCCTTGAGCCCGGTCGTGATCCAGATGTGTAGTACAATGTGCCGCTTGAAGCGTCTGAGCATTTGACAATGTGTTTTGTGTATATATTTTGTGATTCACTTTGGATAACTACCACCAGAATCCACATGCGACACTTAAAAAGGAATCGCCTCTGTCAACACGTTTATTTCGTGGACGTCTTCAGTTATTTGTGAAGACTAAGCTTATGCCTATGTTGTAGGCCTACATTTATTGTACCGACTGTGTTCTTATATTACTGGTAGTTTTTTAATTCACTTCAAGTGCACTATATTGGTGTGATCTATTCACAGTTGTTGTCTATGATTTATTTTAGTCTTTCATTTTCGTTTTATGACGTCATCATACGATCCAATATATGCCTTTTTTCTCTTGAAACCGGAAATGACGACTTTAGTTCCTCCCCTTTTTCTTGTCGTTTTATCTTTAGGAGGGGGCCTATTGTTAATACACACACATTTCTTCGATACTGACTTAACCTGCCACCGGTTCCTGTAGCTTATTGATCGAGTAATATTTCCACATCAATGTCTGAGTAACATAATGACTGCCAACCCCGCCGAAGACGGATGTGTCGGGCCATTGGCGCAAATAAAACGGCGACACAACGCATTTCCATTCTCTGGACTACATCCTGCTAGAAATCTAGTAGAACAATGGTCTTGCTACAAGAGAGATCCAGCGGGAGTTTGAGAATGAACGATGAAGAAGACGAAGACTGCCAACATTTACTACGTCCCGCTACATGATTGTTGGATCTACTGCGGTTTTTTTTTTCTGTTGGTAACTATATATGCCTGATAGAAACATTTTCTTGTTGGTAACTATGTATGCCTGATAGAAACATTTTCTTGTTGGTAACTATGTATGCCTGATAGAAACATTTTCTTGTTGGTAACTATATATGCCTGATAGAAACATTTTCTTGTTGGTAACTATATATGCCTGATAGAAACATTTTCTTGTTGGTAACTATATATGCCTGATAGAAACATTTTCTTGTTGGTAACTATATATGCCTGATAGAAACATTTTCTTGTTGGTAACTATATATGCCTGATAGAAACATTTTCTTGTTGGTAACTATATATGCCTGATAGAAACATTTTCTTGTTGGTAACTATATATGCCTGATAGAAACATTTTCTTGTTGGTAACTATATATGCCTGATAGAAACATTTTCTTGTTGGTAACTATATATGCCTGATAGAAACATTTTCTTGTTGGTAACTATGTATGCCTGATAGAAACATTTTCTTGTTGGTAACTATGTATGCCTGATAGAAACATTTTCTTGTTGGTAACTATGTATGCCTGATAGAAACATTTTCTTGTTGGTAACTATATATGCCTGATAGAAACATTTTCTTGTTGGTAACTATATATGCCTGATAGAAACATTTTCTTGTTGGTAACTATATATGCCTGATAGAAACATTTTCTTGTTGGTAACTATATATGCCTGATAGAAACATTTTCTTGTTGGTAACTATATATGCCTGATAGAAACATTTTCCTGTTGGTAACTATATATGCCTGATAGAAAGATTTTTCTGTTGGTAACTATATATGCCTGATAGAAACATTTTCTTGTTGGTAACTATGTATGCCTGATAGAAACATTTTCTTGTTGGTAACTATATATGCCTGATAGAAACATTTTCTTCGCTTGCTTAATTGGTACATTGAACACAAATAATGTGCACGCCTTCACTTGCCCATTTACCACTTGCCCATTTACCTATCTTGTAATACTGTTTTAGAAACTATTCTCTCTGAACCCAAATGTATTCTCTATTGCCCAGATGTAACTATCTATTCACTGATTACTTATTTATGAAAACATCTTAGTTGTGTCCATGAAATACGATCTGCTGTTTTTCTTTACAATAAATCAATCAATGGAATGTGAAATCAACTTATTAACACGACAGTAAACTTGTGCTGCATTTCTCAATGTGGGATAATTCTTCTGTAAATGCATCTGGCCAACGTCATGGTGTCCAGTCTCTTGGACGCAATGTACATAAAGAAAGCAGCTGCCCTGAGACCTACACGAAGCCTGTGGTCCCTGACAGACGGTGGTCGAAAAGTGGATTCAGCCAATGCAACAGTGTGTGAGTATAACAGTGCGTTACATTTTGTGATTACAAGTGACTACAATCTTTATAAATGTAGCATATACAATCTTTTAGATTCGCTTATACAATCTTTGAGACTAGTTTACCTTATGGACTATATACAATTTTTGAGACTAATATCTACTCTTTGAAACTAGCATTTTGTAACTAGCATATACAATCTTTGAGACTAGCATGGTCTCTATACGGTATTTGAGATGTGTATAGGCCTATACAATCTTTAAGGCCTTTACGACCTTATGAACTAGGCCTATATAAAATCATTGAGACTAATATCTACAATCTTTGTGACTAGTGTACACAATTTTCTGAGACTAGTAGACCTATCTACAATCTTTGTGACTAGTGTACACAATTTTCTGAGACTAGCAGACCTATCTACAATCTTTGTGACTAGTGTACACAATTTTCTGAGACTAGTAGACCTATCTACAATCTTTGTGACTAGTGTACACAATTTTCTGAGACTATTAGACCTATCTACAATCTTTGTGACTCAATGTAGCCTCAAGACGTTCCCGGAATTAGTTGATTACATAGAAAATAGTAACAATAGAATATGATTAGGAAAAGTAAGATTAGTATTACAGTAGAGCTCAATCTGTTCAGATCGATAGTGCCAAGTATACGTTTATACGATGTGTTTAGTCAAGTACGGAAGAACGCGTGTGCAATAGTTGCTATGCGATTTGGTGCCGTTGAACGGACTGGTTCAATTCCCGTTAGTCTCAAGAATTTGTATACGTATATGAAAGTTGCACACTCAATGCAGACATGGAAAGAAGGATTCAGTCTTTTGAAAACAAGTGCAACTGATGTTTGTTGGAAATTGGTTATATGCCTATAGAACGCAAAACTAATATAATCGTCCAGAAGCAATTAAACAGACTTGCAGGTTATCAAGAACGACCTTTGATAGTTGTGAAACGAAGTAAATTTGTTTAGTTTGGACATGTAACACATGACTCGTTTTCTACAATTATTTTGCAAGAAACAGTCAAGAATGGATGGAGAAGACAGAGAAAATACTGGATTCATGGCATCAAGGAGTGTTCTGTGCGTGATTTTTCTACACTCCTCCTAATGAATGAGGATAGAGATTTTTGTGCTGATGTCTCCAGTGTGGCACCCCTACAATCCTAATGTCCCCAGTGTACCCCCACCCCTTTATAAACCTGAAAATTTATGGGTCTTATTTATTTATTTTATAACTAAAATTATCTACAGATTTCTTTCAAACTAGTTCCCTTCGACAACTACACCCTTTTAACAACGTGCATACAACTGCTAGACACTTTTATGGAACCCATTCTTTGACACCTTTCTTAGCTGTCTTGTCGCATTGGTGATAATGCCATCTGCATCATATAGTGACAGCGATTGAACTGTAGTGTTCTCTAGTAACAGCTGTTTGAGGTGTACTGTTTTGTATTGGCAGTTGATTGAGCTGTATTGTTCTCTAATGACAGCTGATATAGTTGTACTTCTCCAGTGACAGCTGATTGAGCTGTACTGTACTCTGATGACAGTCAATTGAGCTGTACTGTTCTCTAGTGACAGTTGATTGTGCTGTACATTCTTTTGTGACAGCTGATTGATATGTACTCTAGTGACATTTGATTAAGCTGTAGTGTTCCCTAGTGACAGCTGATTGAGCTATAATGTACTCTGATAACAGCTTACTGTACTGTGCTGTTCTCTAAGGACAGCTGTTCTCTAGTTACAGATAATTGAGTTGTACAATCCTCTAGTGACAGCTCATTGAACTATGCTATTCTCTAGATAGAGTTGACTGCACATATATAGCTGAGTTTACTCTCAGTGTGACTTGGTCATATCTTCTTCTTCTTCTGCGTTCAGCATCTGTTGTCATGCTATACCGTCAGGCCTGTCGTCAAGACGAAGTCCACTGTCTTCTCCAGGTCAGAGCGGCTGCCCCATAGCTTTTACCTCAAGACACCTTTCGGCGCGGCACTTGATGATGATGATCTTACTGAAATGTACTGTTCTCTAGTGTCAGCTGATTGAGGTGCACTTATGACATCTGATTAAAATGTACTGTTCTGTGACGTGGTACACACTGGCTATCAAACAGTACCTTCGATGTGTGGCTATCAGCTGGAGAGAGAAAAGCTTCGATAAGATGTGGCTCTGAAATAATAAAGTGTTAAAATAGTCCAAGTCGAGAGCAAGACTCGAGCCGTATCTTGATACTTGACGACTGACAGTAACCATGATTGTTACTACTTGAGGCCTTCATGTTCTGATTTGCCTGTTTTTGGCATAATCGTATTCTGATTTGTATGTATCTGTACATAAAGTCTGTATCAAACACAATCTGCTAGATTATGGCTGTGTATTAATTTAATAATCAGGTTGTAATATCTGCATACGACTTCGACACTTGTAGATGTTAAGCTATATATTTTACAATAAAGGTTTGGTTAATCCATGCTTTGATATCTGAGCCTGTAGTTGTAACAAACTAGACCTGGTACAAATATCCAGTTTTCTCAAGATCATAATAGTTTAGAAAGTCAATGTCCAGTTGTTCGTATGTTTAGAAGCACAATTGTACATATTTCAAAGTTCTTACATATCATAGTGTATAGTCCTCGGACGCAAGCTACTATTTCAGAACTTCTGTACTAGTAGATGATTACCTTTGTTAAAAGAACGTGCTCTTCAGAGAAATGTATCGTGCCCTTATTGGAAATATCAAGTTCTTAGTGGATATATCGAGTTCTTAGTGGAAATATCGAGTTCTTAGTGGAAATATCGAGTTCTTAGTGGATATATCTTCTTAGTGGAAATATCGTGCCCTTATTGGAAATATCGAGTTCTTAGTGGAAATATCGAGTTCTTAGTGGATATATCGAGTTCTTAGTGGAAATATCGAGTTCTTAGTGGAAATATCGAGTTCTCAGTGGATATATCCAGTTCTTGGTGGGTATATCGAGTTCTTAGTGGATATATCGAGTTCTTGGTGGATATATTGAGTTCTTAGTGGATATGTCGAGTTCTTAGTGGATATATCCAGTTCTTGGTGGGTATATCGAGTTCTAAGTGGAAACATTCAAGTGTTATGATCAATAAACGTCAAAGAGGACTGGCTCCTTAACAACATCCTAACAGGACAGCTGTGTTTTTTTTTGGTCATATAAAGAAATAACAGCATGCAAAGATTAATATCTGAAGGGCAACGGCAACAGAAAAAGAGGACGCCCAAGACGACGATTGAGCAGTGATTTATCAGATTGCTAAACATGGATCTAGCTGCGGCATGTCAACTCTCACAGAATCGCGAAGTGTTACGAGAATTCATAAGGAAGACATTGTTCAAGAAAGAATATGTCACATGATGATTAGTGGAAATATCGTGTTCTCAGTGGAAATATCGCGTTCTTGGTGGACGGTGGCAATATCGTGTTCTCAGTGAAAATATTTTGTTCTTAGTTTCTTAGTGGGAATATTGTTCTTGGTGGTAATACCGTGTTCCTAGCGGAAATAGCGCGTTCATATTAAATATATTCTATTTGAAATATCACGTTCTTATTGAAAATATCGTGATCCCAGTAGAGATATCATATTTCCAGGAGAAAGATATGATCCAGTAGAAATATCATATTTCCATGAGAAAGATATCATGACCCAGTAGAAATATCATATTTCCATGAGAAAGATATCACTATATTACTTATAATATTGATGATTAGGAATGACCAAGTCACACACTGAGAATAAACTTTCGTATCTGTTGAGCCCTACGCCACCCTTTCCATTAGTACACACGGAATGACCGTCTGTATAGAACTGATACTGGTCTATGGAACACAACAATGTCGATGTGCTATGTTGTTACCTGTAGTAACTGCTGATACAACTTTGAGTGACGCGATCTTAGAAAATGTGAGGAAACTTCTACTATATCAGATATATTCTTCTTCAGCGTTAATTCTGAAACTCACATTGGTCCTCTCTTGTAGCAGGACATTGGTCCTACTTGATTTTCAGCAGGATGTAGTTCATAAAATGGAAATGCGTTGCGTCGCAGTTTTATTTGTACCAATGACCCGACACATCCGTCTTCGGCAGTATCAGATCTATATATACTATTTGATCTTAGAAAATATGGGAAACTTATTCTATATGAGATATATAATATTTGATTTTAATCGTATTACAGTATGGCTCGTGTAGTCGCGGTCCATTGCTCATCATCGGCGCTAAACATAGGAAGATATTAACGATATGTGATTGTGTCACGGTTGATAGTGTTTTTTTTGTGTGAATTATCTCTCATGTCTGGGATAGACGAAGTGGTATTGTAGTTAGCACACAGATGTTTTAGTATCTTAGTCCACGATTCTTTTCCACAATTATAAAATTGCGAAAACTGTATATGATATTGTTACAAATTTAAACAGTAGA
This sequence comes from Meghimatium bilineatum, assembly GCA_034231615.1. Classification (NCBI taxonomy): domain Eukaryota; kingdom Metazoa; phylum Mollusca; class Gastropoda; order Stylommatophora; family Philomycidae; genus Meghimatium; species Meghimatium bilineatum. Next base: position 14,350,725 of record CM067319.1, on the reverse strand, counting down.
ATGCGATACCTAGATATTGTTACAAATTTAAACAGTAGAATGCGATACCTAGATATTGCTATAGGTAATACCAAGACATTGATACGATTTTTTTAAACATTTAATGTAGTATAGTACGATAGGTTTCATGATTAGACTTTGTTATAGATTTAGTAATAGAATGTGCAGATCAGACATTGTTATAGATTTTGTAGTAGAATGTGCAGATCAGACATTGTTATATTTTTTGGTAGAATAATGCGATAATAACTTTATATATATTTATTAACAGAGTGGGTAACTCAAATCATGTTATAGTATTATATTATACGTTTCACAATTCAACCATACGATTTTGTCATACATTTAATCTAGTGTGCGTATGTTTGTCCATCACAAGTGATGATGATCATTTTTACATTCACTTTTGAAAATTATGTTAGAATTATGACCATGTGTAATAGTTCTTAGGTGGCTAATGAGCCATATTCGAGTTCAAATGTAAATGTTATTGGACAGTTCGGACATGGAATGACGACTATATGCGGATTTTGGTCTATCCGTGACATTCTATCTGCTCTCCGCTGTTGGGCTGCAGCATTTCTCCTCATTTCACAAGATGATTGACTCTGTGTGACTATAGAGCGCCATGTAGATCTATTTTGTGCAAGTTCTTCCCCTGTGTCTTGGTCTATTTCAAAAGCTTTCAGTGATGTCTGTATTTAGTCTAGTAGAATGGAATGATCAGATCTTGTTACAGATTTAAAAACATAACCATAAGATCTTGATGTAAACGTAGAATTGTTGCAGTTATATCCGTACAACAATATGGATTAAGGTAACCAAAAAAAAACATGTGTTTCTCGATACAACATTCTTGTAGGATATGTCCGTATCTCCGTGATATTTGTTACGCAAACACACGTCATCTTCATCGCGCAAGCACATCCATTTCCAGTGATGTCATCGATGGTGAGTAAACCAATATGCGTATTACGTCATAGCTGTATGTAAAAAAAATAATAATTTAACAATCAATATGATATCTACGAGTTCAGTCAGTGCATATGAAATCATAACATATATTCTAGCCGAGTCACCCATTATGGACCTACTCATCTATGGACTAACCTGCTAATCATTCAAGATTGACGTATGTGGCTTTCCCGTTATTTTAAGTGTCTGTCAACAAAAAAGTATACACAAAGTGGCCAATGAAAATCAAGGGAAAAGTCAAATAGTGTCACTTTTGAATGATGATTTTTGTTAGTTCACGTGACTGCAATTGATGTGATATTTTGTTTTAACAATGTCTACCTTAGAATTAGATTACGTTTGCGTCATGTACACTTGTTCTTTAGTATAATATAGAAGTATTAAGGATTTATTATTAAAGAAAATACCTAATGCAGCAAAATGTACCATGAACCAGGTCTGCTCAGATGGCACCCATTCGTCTTGCAACATTAGTAAACACGTTTTCCGTCTTCGACCACAACGCATTACTTTTTAAAAAATGTGATTTTTGTCAAGGCTTTCAAAGTATATAATGTCGAGCTACTATGAATATGGAACAATATCAAAATGAATTTTTAAAAATAGGTATTCGTGTCACCAAAATAAATAAAAAATCAACATAACAAAACACAGTGACGGGCGACGTTTCGACTAAAAAGTCTTCATCAGGACACAGACAAGCAACAGGCAATGAATGCTACAAACAAACAAAACTATAATGTAAGAGAAGAGGAAATGAAGAATACGAGAGATCAGAAGAGAAGACCGGTCGATATTTTTTAAAATCATGCCTCACCCAAGTCTTTCTAACCCAGTGTTTGCCAATCTGTTTTTTTACGATGCACCACCTAAGACTTTCTAAAATTATGATGCACCCCAATTTAACATATACATATTTTTTAATATTCAAAAATTGTATTACTCCCCACCGCTATATAATCAAATTGCCGCCCCCTCCCTGGCCACAGAAGACAACACCACACTGAACGGGTATGTTAATTCCTCGAGAACCACAAATATTAAACATTAGTAGGCCTAAGTACCAAAATGCCCCAATACTGCAATGACCAAATTAAGGTGAGCTACAATGTAAAGCATTACTATCGTCAATATTACAATTCTTGAGATTAACGGGGAATTGCTGTCTCGAGAATTGAATTCTTAGCCTCCAGAATTTTTCAATTTATACTTATGCTTCCTACTACGCATTTCATTGTTCTCATGATTTTGATTGTCGACACTGATCAATCATAATAAGTAGTAATGTCAGATGGGTTACTTTAGAAATATTGATCAAGATCGGCAGGTTTGTATCATTGAGGAAAGACAGGACACATGGCAATCTCCAGTATGGTAGTACAGATCAGTAGGTTTGTATCATTGAGGAAAAACAGGACACATGGCAATCTCCAGTATGGTAGTATAGGTCGCAGCAGTTATTGCTATCATAAAGGAGACTGTTGGAAGAAAAAGATATCTGTACATAAAGTAAATAAGCCTTCATTCGTGATGTTTTTATTATTGTCGTGTTTCGTTAGTAACTATTTATATACTTGGAGTCGCATGCCAAAAAAACGTCACTGCCGACCAACGACATTCACGGAAATAATACAAAATATGTCTTACAGGTCATGTTTACTTTCAGTGCACAGGTCTTTACTGGATCTCGTTCATGCATAAAGAGTCTCTGAAACAATGGCAGTCAAGAACGTTATTGAATCGGTCTCCCAATCCATCATCCGTAATATTCATAATTATTGGCTGCATCATTAGTGGATGGAGTGGGGATCACATAATGGTTGACTACACCATGAGTGGATGGAGTGGATCACATAATGGTTGACTGCACTATGAGTGGATGGGGAGGATCATAAGGTTGACTGCATCATAAGTGGATGGAGTGGGGATTGCATAATAGTTGAGTGCACCATGAGTGGATGGAGTGGGAATTGCATAAGAGGTACATTTCGAATTCCCCATGTATGCGCATTTTGCTCGAAAATAACATGGTGGACTAAAAATGTTATTGGTTGGTTACAGAATCAGAAATTCGCGAGCTCATACCCTTCAAGACTGGTTCCATCACCTCGGTATCCATGTGGGCAGGCAGCACATACCGCGGAACACATTCTGCACTGCTAAATTACACGAAACCAGTTAAGGGAAGAACACTGGACCACCGAGACTGATATCTATAGAAAGCTGTATGGGAGAACTGAGGTGCCTTCAAATACAGCAGCGTTTATCAAGAAAACCTGACGTGCTGTGTAGGCATTTTGAGCGAGAAGAAGAAGAAGATACAATGTGAACCAATGCAATTCTGTGATATATGTATGCGCTTGTGAGCTGTTGTTCATGTGTTTGTGAGTTGTGTGTGTGTGTGAGATATTGTTATGTACCATATACATATTGTTACGGAAGGAATTTGATATTTCTCGGATAGATAGAAGGGGGGAGGAACGGCAGCAATGGATGCATATCATCCTCTATAATAGTCCTGCGCTCAGATCCCAAACAGCGTCACTTATTTTGGCTGATTCAATTTTTTCCTAGCTTGTCATTGTATGGCGAGATAAAGTATGCACAAAGTGACCAATGGTCAGTAGCCTCCCCAATACTTCTCACTGTCTGACCACATAGAGGTAAAATATGCAGTTACCAATGGTCAGTAGCATCCCCCAAGACTTTTCATTGTCTGGCGATAAAAAGTATACACTAAGTGACCAATGGCCAATAGCATCCCCACGACTTCTCATTGTCTGACGAAATAAAGATAAAGTATGCACAAAGTGACCAATGGTCAGTACCATACCCAATATATTTGATTGTCGGAATGCACAAAGTGACCAATGGTCAGTAGCATCCCACACCACTGTTCCTTGTCCAACTATATAAAGTGTGCACAAAATGACCAATGGTCAGTATTATCTTTCAAGTCACGCTGTTTGAAATCAGTACGCAGGATTATTCTGAAAGACTGGATTTTGGAGAAAGGGTGTAGGGCGATACCAAACAATTATCTAGCTATGGGTACTATCAGCATATCTAGCTATTGGTACTATCAGCATATCTAGCTATTGGTACTATCAGCATATCTAGTTATGGGTACTATCAGCATATCTAGCTATGGGTACTATCAGCATATCTAGTTATGGGTACTATCAGCATATCTAGTTATGGGTACTATCAGCATATCTAGCTATGGGTACTATCAGCATATCTAGCTATGGTACTATCAGCATATCTAGTTATGGGTACTATCAGCATATCTAGCTATGGTACTATCAGCATATCTAGCTATTAGTATGCACAAAGTGCATGTTTTTCCATCCATGTTTTTGTGTTAATACGTTATGTAGTCGTGTTGCGTGATACCATGATTCGTGGTGCTCTTCCCAGCCTGGTATCTCCAACTTCGGCACAGTGCCTGCTTGGGCAAGACTGACGTCTTGTTCGATGTTGGGATGGCCCGACCAATCTTAGTTTCCAGCCTCTGTTGGCTGAACTAAGCCCCATCTCCACTTCAAGGAGTTGACCTAGGTGGGGGGGGGGGCCTATCCGTTAAAAGAGAAGAACTCCTATGGCGATGCCCGTAGTGTTCTTGTCTACTGTCGTCGGTTCAGCAAATCACTATCAGTTGCTTTAAAATATATATAAATATATCACATCTATGTTTCAATTAGTATAGATTAAAAAATCCTAATCTGTTTTATTGATTACGCGTGTTTTTCAATGTGTGAGAGTATTATAGTTTGTGTGTTTCTGACGTGACAGTAATACTATTCATATCTGATATATCCCTAACAAAACATTGTTTTACTGTCCGTTATTCGGTCTATTTCAATAGTACAGTTGAATAATGCAGTTGAATCTTAAAAGACATGACATCTTGTTGAAAACCTTATTTGAGGGTAAGGTCGAGGGGAGACTAGAAAGAAGCAAGCAGAGAAACAAGTGGTAGAGTAACAATGCGAGATGGACAGGTTAGTCTAGCAGAGTTCACCACTAATACAAGAGACGGGATATTGGAGGTCTTTTGCAGCGAACCTTCGTTGCGAAGACGGGACCTCATTATTAGGATGAAATACTTCATCTGATCATCAGGGCTCTCGCCGAGGGTTGGAACATACAGGGTATTAAAGATAACTCTTAACATGCCGACATATTCGTTAAGTAGTTACATCCCTTTGCAAGATGTTGAGATTCAATAATGGAATCCGGATACTCATTCAAGCAATGGAAACGCAAAAGAGGATGGTAGGAGAGATCAGATGAGGGAGAGAGAGATATACTCATTGCCTGTTGCCATTTCAGGTAAGTATCTGAATTTATCCCCATTTATCTTAGTTTACTTGCTATTACACCTTAACTATTTTCACTCCTCATCTCATTCTGTGCACTTTCCCCTCCTCACTTCTTCCCATACCCTCCTCCTCCCTGCTAGGCTGCTCCATCTCTGCTTCCTCTGCTATCTATTCGTTATACTCATTGCGTTTTGCCACTTTTGAGGTAAGTATCTTAATGTAACCTTATCTATTTTACTTACTACCACACCTTATCCATTTTCGCTCCTCACCTCCTTCCGTGCACTTTCTCTCCTCACTTCTTCTCCCCATACTCTCTTCCTCCCCAATATGCCGCTCCTTATTTACTTCCTCTACTATCCATTCACTATCTCTCCTCCTCTTTCCTCCCTATCAACCACGTTTGTTTCCAGGTAAGATTCGTTGTATCGTTGTCTTTCGTTTGTCCTGATGAAGGCTTAATAGTCGAAACGTCGTCTGTCCCTGTATCTCGTTGTTAGGTTGTGTTATGTTTTATTTTGGTAACACATCTACCTATTTTTGTTTATCTTGACATTTGCCCGGTGTTACTCCAGCCACCTGCTTCCTGTTTAGGGTTGTTACCCAACACTGGAACATTTATCCCTTACTCATTCAAGCAGTCGCCGCTGTTTTTTTGCAGGTCCGAAAGTGGAGACAAATAATTGTAAAATTGTGACCAGTCATGCGTGCCATAAGAGGTGGCTAAGAAATCGGCATGGTGTTCAGAAAATTAAAATGTAATGCTGATGTCGAATATGTCGGACGAAACCGCGGATACACCACCAAGCTGTAAATATTTCTTCTCAAACTGAGTGTCGTACACAGTTGAGAATTGTAAACTGTTGAGTCTTGTACACCGTTGGGAATTGTACACATGTTGAGAGCTGTTGTACACAGTTGAGAGTTGTTCACAGTTTACAGTTGTTGTACACAGTTGAGAGTTGTACACAGTTTACAGTTGTACACAGTTGAGAGTTACACACCTGTTGAGAGTTGTACACAGTTTACAGGAGTTGTACACAATTGAGTATTGTACGCAGTTTACAGTTGTTGTACACAGTTGAGAGTTATACACCTGTTGAGAGTTGTACACAGCCGAGAGTCGTACGCCGCTGATAGTCGTACACAGTTGATAGTTGTACACAGCTGATAGTCGTACACAGTTGATAGTTGTACACAGCTGATAGTCGTACACAGTTGATAGTTGTACACAGTTGATAGTTGTACACAGTTGATAGTTGTACACATTTGATAGTCGTACACAGTTGATAGTTGTACACAGTTGATAGTTGTACACAGTTGAATGACACTCCGTAGAGAGCTGGAGGTTTGTGGGTATGAAACTGTTCATAGGAAGCAAGAGCTAATCGCTCGTAATTCCCGGAGATCGAAACAACAGTTGACAGATCAGTTGACAGATAGGAGTTTGAGAAAGAACGCAACAGTTGACAGATAGGAGTTTGAGAAAGAACGCAACAGTTGACAGATAGGAATTTGAGAAAGAACGCAACAGTTGACGGGAGTTTGAGAAAGAACGCAACAGTTGACAGATAGGAGTTTGAGAAAGAACGCAACAGTTGACAGATAGGAGTTTGAGAAAGAACGCAACATTTGACGGGAGTTTGAGAAAGAACGCAACAGTTGACAGATAGGAGTTTGAGAAAGAACGCAACAGTTGACAGATAGGAGTTTGAGAAAGAACGCAACAGTTGACAGATAGGAGTTTGAGAAAGAACGCAACAGTTGACGGGAGTTTGAGAAAGAACGCAACAGTTGACAGATAGGAGTTTGAGAAAGAACGCAACAGTTGACAGATAGGAGTTTGAGAAAGAACGCAACAGTTGACAGATAGGAGTTTGAGAAAGAACGCAACAGTTGACAGATAGGAGTTTGAGAAAGAACGCAACAGTTGACGGGAGTTTGAGAAAGAACACAACAGTTGACGGGAGTTTGAGAAAGAACTCAACAGTTGACGAGAGTTTGAGAAAGAACGAAGATAATTTCAAGCAGTATATTAACATTTTCCGACAGACACAGACTATCAGTGTCTCACTCCACTACGGAGCACGTCTCATCATATTTTTTTAATAAAGTGATTTTCTAGGCAATATAAATACGTTCAGTAGTTTGCCATTGCCTTCTGAACGATCTGGATGCTAAAATGCCTGTGGCGGGGATCGAACTAGGTACTTTGGTAGTCACAGACGCGATCTGTGCCACAGAGCCAGACTCACGAGTGGCTATTCAATGGAAATAACAAAAGTAGCCTCTTAGTGACGCGCAATATGGTAGTGCGACCAAGTATTTCAGTCGATAATTCACGAAAAAGCCTCCGGTGACTGGTTGTTTATGTTTTATGTCTGGCCTGTATCTCACTTGGGCAATGGGTTGATCGTACCTGTACATCGACACACAGATGACATCATGTAGACATGTAGAGATGCTAGTTCCAAGCATCACATAATTCTACATTCTTCTTCTTCTGCGTTTGTTCTCAAACTCCTGCACATTAGTAAGATGTACCCGGTAGAACGGAATGTATGGTTTCATCCTGTGCATGACAGGCAGTCAACCTTTTTTGGTCAACGGGCCGGATATTTTTTCGTGTGGGCCAAATTTTTTGTTTTGCAGGCTGAAACAGTAAACTAAATAAAATATGTTAGTTTTAAAGTTTTATTTCATCTTTTTTATAAACAGTATCTTACAATGTGAGTAATGTGATTTTTAAGTGTGCGTATTATAATACCCGGCATTGTCCGGGTGAAAATATGAACATATTGGTATTACGAAACATATCAGTAGCGAAGTGTTGATAACACATTATGCCCGTTACAGATATATGTAGGACTGTTATTTGACCGATGCGTTTAAAAAACAACATAGACGCGAATACTTGTCTTACAACCATTTCTCAGGATACATCAGATTTTATATTTAACAGACTAACAAAACACATATCACGTTACTGAAGGGCGCAGAGTTATAATCTTTGTACAATTTAATTTATTAATAATTCGATATTCGGACTTTTCAGAAATTGTCAATGGAAAACAATCCCTTAGGATCCAATATACAGTAGAGGTCTATGTGATTTGAGGGAATACGTTTAAAATAAACAAAAAAAAACAAAGAAAAATTATTCTTCTCATGCACAAAAGATTATCATCAGTTTCTAAAAAGAAAAGAAAAAAATGAACTAATGTCTCAGTATCGATCACCGAACTCTTCAAAAATGTAACATTTTCTATATATAATTGTTGTGGTTGTAATCTTGACACAACCATTACTATCAGTAGCGTCAGATGTTGACGGGTGATGATCGATTGTAAGGCAGATGTGGAAAACTTTATTCTATCGTATCATTAAAATAGGAAAAACGAAAGGAGAAAGAATAGTGAACTTGTTAAAACAGATTAAACATCGATTGATATGCAACAATATTATTTCTGCCGTCTATACCTATTTTACCTATACCTAGTATATACTATACTAGCTTCAAATCAAGCGACATACTAAGAGAGAAGACAAAATAAGAATGCGTTACGAACATCATCAGAAAACGCCGCTGGACATACATCGGCCACGTACTTAGAATAACGGTGGACAGAATCCCACGACAAGCCTTCATGTGGACACCAGACGGGAAAAAGAAAACAGGGAATACCAAAAACAACGCTCAGTAGAATATTTATGAATGAATTAAAATCAACAGGCATAAATGCACAAGACCTGCAATCCCTAGTAACTGACCGACAGGCATGGAGAACAATGACATCCACCCTATGTGCCAAACTTGGCAGAAGAGGAACTGACTGATACCTATTATTGCTATGTGTTTACATTTGTTTGACATTTGTGCAACGGTCGGAGGTAAAAGGTTAACCAAATAATGGTCAGCTTTGCCAGAACCTTTATGATTTTCGGTGAGCACCAGTGCTCTCCGTTTGAGCTAAACTATAAACGTACCAATTCTCGTGCGTATACTTCATGTAATTTTTGCCCATAACTAATAAAAAAAAAGCACAGAACTACGGAGTTGTTATATATATATATATATATATATATATATATATATATATATATATATATATATATATATATATATATATATATACACACACACAAATAATAGAGGAGTTTATTTGAACGTTTTACCTGCCTTTTGGTCAGTATTACCTAATTTTGCCCATATATATATATACACATATATATTTGTGTAATATTCGACTATATATAAATCTAAACAAGAAACACAAATAGTTAGTTAGTTAGTTAGTCGTCGGATCATCATCACTGCAAACTGGACACGTCCATAGTTGCTTCGATCTCTCCTTGAGTGTATCCGCCATTACACTTCTGCTGACAGTACCGGTCCTATGCTGGTTGACCATCATTCTCTGCGCCCTCCAAAATGTTCACCTCTAGCAACACCGCATTTCAATCCCTGATATTTAATCCTAGCCATTGAAAAGGAATCATCATCGACATTAGTCTCACTCTCGCGTGTTATATCTCTTAAGGAATTCAAAACGTCAGCGCAATCCATTGCGCCATCGATCTGTGTCACAATCGCGCATGATGCCAGTTGATCCGCTTTTTCATTGCCTCGAACACCCACATGTCCCGGCACGAAAATAAATGTAACCACTTTCAGGCTCACCTTTCTCAAGGCCTCAATCCACTGTTCGCGAACGAGACCCACTTGTACCTTCTTAATCATACTCATAGAGTCATTCAAGATGCAGACCTGCGTTACCTTCTGTGTGCATAGCCACTCAAATGCCCTGGTCATTGCCATAGCCTCCATGGTCATACTACTCGTAGTGACCGCAAAGGCACCACTCTCCTCCTTGATCGTTTTATCTGCGCACTGAGCTGTGAAGGCCCAAGCACTGCGAAAATGCCTAATTACAGATCCATCAGTGTATATAATCACATTCCCCTCTTTGGTATTCTCACTGACCAATGCCTGCATTTCTTTTCCACAGCTGTGGGACTCCATTTCTGCATTCCCTGCTAAGTGATATTACTACTCTCAAACAAGTTTCGAAATCCGTGGATAGACTTATCCATTCCGCACCTGCTGCCACATTATGCAATCTGCACACGCTTTGTATGACATCCTCAGCACGTCCCATCCACGACCTCCATCTCTTGAGTCTGCTACCTTTAACTTTCTGTATTTCTGAATGCAACGGGTGTTCCTTATCTGCATATATTTGAAGGTACGTCCATGCACGGCAAAACTGTAATCTGTGCTCAGCTGTTGGGCAGTCAAGTAGGTATCGCATAGCTCTTGCCGATCCCAGTATCTTCGCATCCCAGTATGATACGCATTGCTGAATTCTGGATTCTATCGAGTCTTTCGATCTGAGTTTGGCTAAGAGTCAGAATTGCCAGTGCATATAAGAAACACAAATGTTTAGAATAACCTGAAGATGGAATTAACGAAAACTCAGCCGCGAATTGTGAATTTTGTTAAAGAGTTACAATTTAAATAATCGCATACACACATTATGTTAGATTGGTACGAAATAGCGTGGTGTTAGTATCGGTGTTGTGGGTTACTTAGTTTTAATCAAATGGAGTCGCAGGCTTATTTGTTTCTAGGAAATGTTGTCGTGACACGGAGAAAGTTGAGAACCTATGAAAGAAAGATGTGACATACAATGACTAATTATGTGTAGCCTTCGACATAGCAATTTCGCTGCACTTTCCAGCATCTTCAAATGTCATATCCACAAGATCTTTGACGTCCGTGTGCATTTTAACCTTGATCTGCCTCTACTTATCTAGAATGCATATAATCAGAAATGATGGTATATGTGAAACAGACGTTAAAAGGTGAATAGAATGGCCAAAAGTAATGTACTTCGAAGCCGTTGCCATGAGAAAACTGTTAACTTCCAAATAAATCACAAGCAAACTAAAAATGAGAATTGCAAAATGTAAAAATCTACTCTATATTAATGTATGGCTCAGAAACGTGGCCTGTATTGCAAAATGTAACGTCTATGTATGGCTCAGAAATATGGCTTGAAATGATGCCTTTGAGATATATTAATGTATTGCTCGGAAACACAGCTTGAATTGATTTTTGAAATGAGAATAATCAGAAGAATGGGAAGAACTAAAGAGAAGAAAACATGGAGTCTGACATCACTAGGAAGTAAAAAAAAAAAAATTAGTAAATAAAATAAAATATTTTGAACATATAAAACGACATGATTATGTCAGGATGTACCACCAAGAGAAGTGACATGATGTTGGAGCTCCGTTGTAGACAGCCTTCTATGCGATGATTATGATGATGTGAATATTGTTAATTGTTGTCTCCGTTGACAAGGATTATTTCATTCCCAACTTCTGGAAATATTGTCCCTATTACTGACCGATTTTGTTCTTTATCTTTGAGCTTATATATCTCACGTCTGATGTTATCAGGGCAGCCTAGATATTTACATTAATTGAGTTTGGCACACATCACTAACGGTAAGATATCTCGTGTGTAAAGTGTGTGTTTGTATTGTATGTGTCCACGTCTCTGCTTCAAATTAATCGTGCGATGATCAATCTATAAGTTTAGTATTAGAGAATCGATTATTCTCAATGATGACAGATAGCTTATTGTGACATAATGACAGCACAGTAACTGAAATAATATTAACTTCGTCATTGCTTCATGATGAGTTGAATTCAGGAACAATGAAACATGTAAGTAAGATTTGTCCTTATCACTGATGACCATTGTTTACTACATGTATTTATATTTAGGCAAGGTAGGATCACTAACGATGGGTTTTTTTAAAGGAAATTATGGCCATTTTTGACAACAAAAATGCATATTTTACGGTTTTATTTATTTTAGACCGAGACCATACATTATTTGATCCATTGGATAATGGGAAGTATTCTAAAATGACTCATTTGAGTATTCTCGTGATTTTCATTGGTCACTGTAAGCATAATTTCTGTCGACAACCAATGGAAATCAAGGGAATAGTCAAATGAGACATTTCAGAAGGTTGTTTTCCCAGTATCTAATAGGTCTTATATTGACGACAGTCACAGGTTAGACCATTTCTTTCGTCAATTAGGCCCTATGCATCCAGCTGTAATGAAAATTACAGGGAGCGGCAAATGCGTCACGTTTGAAGGATGATTCTCAATTTAACACACGTCTTCTTTTTGCGTTCAGCATCTGCGACCATGTTTTACTGTCATGGCGAAGTTCACTGTCTTCTTCAGGTCAGAGCGGATGCCCCTGAACTTTTATCTCATATCTGTATCCTCTAGTCAGATCCGCTGTCCCTGCTCTTTGTATGTTGGGCAGTCCTGAAGTATGAGTTCGGGAGTTTGGGTTTCGGATCCACGTGAATATTCATATGTGTATGAGATCCACAGTCGGTAAAGGTAACCCAAATGTCTGCAGTGGCCTGTACTAAGGCTAAATAGTGTCGTCTGTTGGTATCATTGGAGTTGATGTATTGAATCGAGTTTGTCTTCCAATAAACGTCATGTTTCATAGTGTCGATGGTCACGGTTAGGTGCAGAGCCTACTAGAATTTCTAGCAGGATGTAGTCCAGACAACGGAAATATGCTGTGTTGCCGTTGTATTTGTGCAAATGGCTTAATACATCCGACTTCGGCACACACACGTCATCTGAATTACCACAGTCAAAGTACAAAAAACAGACGTTGAAATACACGTTCTACTTTCAGATGGCGCTGTTCAATCAAACCGTCCTTCTTAGGACTACATTCTAACCTCCCCCCCCCCCCGCAATATTTATTGTCCTTATCAGGACTCGTAGACCAGGCCACAGGTCAAACCTCCAGTCCCAAACAGGACAACCCAGGTCATTCGGCCACAATATACGCCCTGATATAGCCAAAGGAAAATCATTCCAAGGTTGGAAAGGGCGTGTCTTATTCTAGAAAGACAAATGCACCAAAAAAACAAACAAGGTGGTGCTGTTTGATACAGTGGAATCATCTATAGAGCATCTTTTTATTGAAAAAAAACACGTCCCTATTTAACAACACTTTTCAGAAACTCCCAGTTATATTGATTCTTTATTGTTTGTATTGTATATAGCCAATTTGCAAGAAACAGTCACGAGTGGCAGGAGAAGAGACAGACAAAGAAAATTCTGGATTTATAACATCAATAAATGGTCTGGACGGTATTTTTCTACACTCCTACAAACGGTTGTGTTTGGATGGTTTTTGTGCTGCCACCAGTGTGGTATCCCTACGACCCTGAAGAGATATGGGTCTTAATACTATTATTATATGACACATTTTTATTACATACGGTACATACAGGGCCGCCCCTAACAATTGGGGGGCCCTATGCGAAACGGATTGCGCAGGGCCCAGTCTGGGTAGGGAAGAGGATAATAAAATAAATTCTAATATGAATTTATGGGCCTATGAAAGTGCGGGGCCCACTGCGGCCGCGTAGGTTGAAATGGCCTAGACCGGCCCTGGGTACATATTTCGTTAGTCTGGACCAAGTTGTTATAATGGGTTTTGTTTTGACTATTACAATTTTATAGTTATTTCCACTTGTGCTGTTAAGTGTCGTGGGGCGAAGTTGTTTGTCTTTGGCCATTTGGGTCACGTTGGTCATGATCAGCCCGTGTCTCTTTAAGGTTTCTTTGATTATCTTAACTCAACTACCCGGTAGTTCTTGGTCTTCCTCGTGCCCTGTAGCCCGATCTGTTGCTGTTGTATGCACGAAGGGCTGGTTGCAGTGGTTTCATTGTCAAAACCACCTGGTTTGCTGTCTTTCATATGGTCTTGGCTTGAGATGGTCTTTATTTCTTTCCGAATATCTTCATTTCTCCGTCGGTCTCTTCTCGTGACATTTATACCTTTCCTCAAACATCTCATTTTACATATTGCAATATTTTTCGCTAGTGTCATTGTCAAAGGCCATGTTTGACATAGATAACACAGAATTGATGTAAGAATACTTTTTATCAATTGTCGTTTTGTAACCATGCAGATTTATGGATGTTAATATTATAGCATGTATCAATAATATTCTATGCAATGTAGTAATATCAATGCATACATGAGTTCAAGTGCTGGAATGGTATATTGAGCCAATCCTTCTTTATGGAAGCGAAGCATGGACAGTAAACAAAAGTGACCAAGATAAGCTGGAGATAACTGAGATGTGGTTTTTAAGAAGTATGATGAAAATTCAATGGACAGCCAAGAAAACTAATGTAGAAATTCCCAGATATGCTGGAGTTTGTTTTGCGTTCGCTCCATTGTAACCATCACGGATATCCGTGCGATTTCCGCCGGGAGCGTGTTTAAGTTGTGCCACTGTTATGCGCCTTGTAGGCCTAGCACATCCGATTTCGGCATGCCTTGACAATTCGGGTGGGCTATCCTTAGCCTGTGACAGCCTCTATATATGTCTCCAGGCACGCGTAGTGGCGACTCTTCGCCCTGACGATTTTTGCTCTCGTCTGACTCGAACGAGGTGTTTCACTGTCTATGAACTCGCCTCGTGTAATTGGACGTGCTGTGCCTGTGCCCAATGGGTACTGAACCGTTTCTCATCCGTGAGCCTGGTTCCTTAAGAGGAAGAACTCAACAGAGGAGTTGGACCATAGCTCTTTCGCCCTCTTAACCGAGGTGTCATTCACAGACATCGTGTATCCCTTGTTCGAGTTCGAGTCTCACACCACGCGTTTGAGAGCAATGCGTTCTAGAGCTGAGCGTCCTTGTCCAAATAGCGCCTGAGCCCATCAGGTACTGAACCCTTTCTCTCTTCAAGTGTATTTCCGGTGAAGGAAAACCTGACAGTAGAGTTGGGCCAGGGCTAAATCGTTGTCCCTTTTGTGCCTGAGCCCATCGGTTACGGAACTCTTTCTCTCTGCAAGTGTATTTCCGGTATAGTAAACCTTGACAGTAGAGTTGGATTAGGTCTTCTTGCTTTACCAAACGCCAATGAATGGGTCTGGGTTTCTGCCGGTGAGGAACACAGGTAACTAGAAGCTCGTCGCGAGCTGACTGAGCTTGTAGTTCCCCTTTCCTAGGGACTTTTCACTTTCTATTTGCAGTTCGCGCTGCCCTCTAGCGCTGTTCTGCCCTTTCATTGTTTCATTGTACTCGGTATGAAATCTATTTGTCTCTCGCCATGCATCTATCTTTACGTGCATTTTACATTGGCCGCCCCTCCAATGTTCGGACTGGACTGACTAGCTTCACTGTATGTCGACAGTGTCGCTATATGCGGTGATGCTGGTGGTGTCGGAGATATTGTCTGTCTCTTATGCAGTCAAATCTCTTTCCATCTGCTACCTCTACATTCTCGGACACGATCCCCAAATGATTTGGCCAGAATCAGCTCGAGCTGCTGTATTTCTGTTTCTAGGGTGCACCGCGTGGAGGTACATTTGGGATCTTGGTTATCTGCTAACCCTGGGTCCGCCTAGAGCAATGCGTTCCCTTTGCACCCCATGCTGGAGTAAAACGGCACATTATAGCGCGAAAATCAGAAACAGACAATCAATAATTTTTATGGCATGTGATAGAAAAGTAAAACTTGAACATTTAGTAACCACCAGAAAGATCATGGGGAAGAGACAGAGGAAGATAAAGATAGAAATTTCTGGATGGGTTGTCACTGTAGCACAAAAAGAAGTCACCAACTGAACTTATTACCAACACAAGAGACAGAGAGTTGTGGAGAAGCATGATCGCCTACGCTATTCGGCATGGCACTTGATTGATTGATCAATAATTGATATACTTTTCAATATTATGTCTCCTCAGGCCATGAGACGCCATTTTCTATTAAAGTTCGACAAAGACGTGAGCTATCAAGGTCACGTTCAAATAATGACATTGACAATATGACAGCTGCTGATATTGACACTAATGTTGACAAGAGTGATTCGATGGAACACAAGCCCACGTTTTACCTACAACAGAAAAAGTCAAACAAGAAAAAACATTTGGGTAAGAAATAAGGTATCTAGGGTGTCTGTCTATAATGTTGCTATTTAAGAAGTCAATTGATACAAGATGGAGATACAGCAAGAGACATATGACAGTGTCATATGACATTTCTCAACAGTGAAATGGCTTTACTGTAACATCAATCAATTTTGACGTTGCTGCTTTATAACTCACCTGTGACTCTGTTAGATGCAGACACGGTGATCTCTGACACTTTTAGGCCGTGATTTGGAAGTACTGTGTTAAATGCTATAATATGATAGTAGAACTGAATGCTTGCAGGACATTGAGGAGTTTAACCAGTGAGTCACAAAAACCATCACCATCCATACCATGTGATATCTGCTGGGGAAGATTGAATACCTTCTTGCCATAGTGCAATGATGTCAGTTCATAAATAGTCGCCAGTGATTGTCATTGTTTGCTATATGTTCATGCTTATGATGTTTGAGAGATAAACTAAATTAGAAAGCAGTTTATTTGTCATTTTAACTCACATTGAGTCCATGTTTGTTCAAGGTTGTCTTGATGTTTTCTATCTACCGTTTTCTTGGTCTACCTCTGGTTTTATATCCGGATATTCTTTCGTTATGTGCTCTTATTTGTATTTGGTTTGGGTTCACTGTCATAATATTCCGTTCTGGAACACTGGAAATTCTTCCTTATCTTATCTTGTTGTGCTCCACGCCTCAGAGTTATATAAAATTGTAATACTTATTAGTGAATAATTTAATTATTAACACCACAGGACATTGTTCAGCAGAGATCAATGAGACAGATATTAGCAATTAATCTACAAAAAAACATCACAGATATAACAATAATGGCAAGGTGCAAACAAAAAAATAATGTGCAGCACAAACACAAAAATAATGTGCAGCACAAACAAAAAAATAATGTGCAGCACAAACACAAAAATAATGTGCAGCACAAACATTACGAAGTTATATTTTTTCTTCCAGTGGCAACATATGGTTGTGAGACTTTGACAATCACATCTACAGTGGAAAAGAAAATAACATTTTAAACGAAATGTTAGAGACAAGTCCTAAGAAAATCATTCATGGTCAGAAAGATAATTCAATACAGAAGTGCATAAAAACCTTAACCATTAAAGAGATACGTTAACATATTTTGGACATATAAAAAAGACACAAAGGCTTAGAAAGATTAATAAGGGAGGAAAAAGTTCCAGGAAGAAACAAGAGACAGACCAAATTGGATACAAAATATCAAAGACATTTCAATACTCTGGAAGAGACAGGATAAGAGTTGTCTAAACTTCAGTCTCAAGTCTCATTGTTTAGTGATATTTAGTTAATATCATTTCTTCAGTATTGTCGATGTCTGACACTGATAACATAGTGTTGGTAAAAAGATTGATTCTATGATTTGTCACCTTTTGGTTTCCATTGTGATTGGTTACTCCCTTCGAGAAGAAGTCTTCTTCAATAGGCATTGCACTATGCTGAAAACTGAAGTCTCCTGGATATGAAAGTAAACTCAGAAAAATCACCCCACTGTACATAAAAAGTAAGGACAAGTTGCTCACAATTCCTAGGGATAGCAAACAAACTGGGATTGATGTTTCAATTTTTCAAGACTGGTACGTTGATAATTCTCAAAATGTATTCCAGAAAAAAAATCAAATTGCCCCACATTGGAAAACACAGAAATAGATAGATAGAATATAACATGTACTTTTTCAAAATCACAATATCAATATTTTCATGTCTAACTTTCTCTCTTATATACTTTTCAGAAGATCAAAATACAAAACAAATGAAGAAAAATAAGAAATCTTCCAAGTTTTTACATGCATTCTTTCGTAAAAGACGAACTGCAGTATTTGGTCAACCTTTATCGGATCTCTGCGATGGAAATAATCTGGAACCACCGGAAGCAATCATTGTGAGTTCTACTTTTATTGTTTTTCTCACTGTGTCCACTTCTCTATTTTTCTCTCATTTCCTCTCTTTCTCTCACTGTGTATATCTCTATATTTTTTTATTTACTGACAAAAGTGAACCATGCAATTCATTGAAGCCCATATGTTGACGGGACCTGAAAGGGGAGTAAAGAATATTGACACTGTTGCCTGCCACACATATCATAAGAGGCAACTAAGGAAGTTTGGGTGTGGTAGAGTTGGCTATCCCATAGAAGGTCAAATGACCCAGAAGCCATGCTAAAGTAAGATGTGTCTGGCACAAAGGCACAGATATCGCAGCTAAGCTGTAAACTATGACACATGCATTCCGTTCTCTGGACAATGTCCTACTAATCTGCAGAAGTTTGAGAATAAATGCAGCAGAAGAAAATTTACGTTACTGTTGCTGTGACCTATTTCTATCAGTAAAAGTGAATTATACAATTCATTGAAGCTATTGGTGCTGTTATCCGACAACAGAAGAAATGAATCACATAGTTCATTGGAACTATTGACACTGTGATCTAAAGACTGACAGAGAAATTATGAAAAGACCAAGCACTATTTTATCACACTACAATCTTTTAGAACAGGCATCTGAAGCATGAACTTAAGATAATGAGCAATGCTGACATGTTGTGCTAAGTTTACCAGCATCAAGAAATCTACTTAAGACATTCTCATTTAACGATCAACAATAAAGCCATTGAATGTTGTTTGTTGATTTTAATGTTGTTTGTTGATTTTAATGTTGTTTGTTGATTATCTTGTAGAAACTGATGGTCCATGTCTACCAACATGGTCCCCACACTCCGGGTATTCTTCGGAAGAGCAACAATGCTGCACTGGGTAGAGAGATCAGAGAAAAGATAGATAATGGAGACAACGTCGTGTTGGAAGATCACATGACACTTGCAGCAGCTACTGTGTTTAAGGTACTGTGAAACCATCCGCCTTTGTTGGTGCCCAATGGTACACCATATGTTATTACGAAAGTCGCATGGTGTTCGGATTGTGAATGCCTGCTCTATGATATGTCAATTTGCCTCAATACTGCATCACTCTCATCACACCAAGATATAATCACTTGACTCTCATTACTCAATGATATGATCACTTGACTCTCATTACTCAATCACTCCTGATACTGTAAAAAAAACTATTATAACAAATTGGTCTGGACCAATGACATATTTACATCTTAACATAATTTCAATAAACTATGTACACTAAATAATAAAAACACTCACAGACTGAAAAGTATTTCTAAATAGTGAATTTTGTTTAAAATGTATGTGCTGAAAAGGGACTCCACTACATTCCAATTTGACCATTAAGTCAATGCAGCATCACCATTTTCTCTGTAATGTGCCATGTAATTATATAACTACCTGTGTCTAGAAGTGGTAACCTTCATGTTGTTGACTACATTTCATTCCATAAGGCAACTTCTGTCTTCCCATCTTGTCTCTTTACCCTTAATTTCTCTGGTTGTCACATTATCCTCCAATCATATCTTCTCATTACACACTCCTCCCACTTCTCATTAAACAGACACTCTTCCTACTTCTCATTACACAGGCACTCATCCCACTTCTCATTACACAGACACTCCTCTCTCTTCTCGTTACACAAACATACCACCCTCTTCTTATATACTCTTTGATTTTTACCACATTTATTGACATGACAAATTATATTGAATGTTCCTTGTTTTCTTGTCAACATCCATGGCAGAGACAGAGAGCCTAGTGTGTCAGCATAATAATCGTAACTTATGCAAACTTGGTCATGGTTCGATGCCAAGCATAGGTCCTCACATAGCTCTAGTAATAATGCTGAAATGTGTAAATGATATTTTGACCATTTAAGTGTTACATTGGTATCAGTAACTGATCCTAGCTGTGCTAAATTTTTCCTCTCAATCAATTTCCACCTGTTCTTTTTTGCTTCTTTGTTCTTTCTCAAACTTCTGCAGATTAGCAGCATGTAGTCTGGAGAACATAATGCATTCTGTCTTGGTTTACAGCTTAGCTGTGATAGACCCTATCTGTACCTTTCTGCCTGACACATCTAACTTCAGCATGACTTCTGGGTTACTTTTGAGTCCTATGGGATGGAGCACCTACTCCACACCACAGTCTCCTCTTAGGACAAGATTGACAGGTCACGGTGTCGCTATTTTTTTACTCCCCTTTCATACTCTCAAAACATACTGGTGTATCCTTATCTTGCCTTATAAAAATAAGAATGCTTCCACAGTACTGGATGTTTAATTGACATCAGAATATATATGAAATTTATTTTAGCGATGAAATTTATTTTAGCGAATTACTTGTTATGAACAGAATAAATCATCTACTGACTCGCTAGATCTGTCGTAGAGTCCTCTTTATTTCAAACATGGTCCTTAACAACAAAATATAACAGATAACTAGTTACAACAGAGATGAGATGTCTGAGAAAAGCCACAGGAGTGACCAGAAGACAAGAATTAGAAATGATGTCATAAGAGAAAGAAGTGGGTGTCATATCAATTCTACAATACATACAAAACCAACAGATAGAATTGTTTGGTCATCTGGAAAGAATGCTGTGTGATTCATTAGTTTATAAAGCATATATGAAGAGAGGAGAAGCAGAAAGAAGAGCCAGGGGTACACCTAGAGTACACTGGATCGACAACATCAAAGAGACATTACACGAACACCAAATATTATCTGAAACTGTCAGAAAAGCGAGAACAAGAACATTGTGTCTCCCTCGACACCCGTAAAGGGTAAAAGGGGAAGGAAAGAAGAAGAAGAATATATATACCTTTTGGGTGAGGACGTGTGACACATACTAACACTTGACGATTTCAGAATGAAATCATTTTTAGCAATGATGGGATAGATAACAAAAAAAAAAAAAGTTTTTTGTGTGATGTCATATACAGCAGTCCTTCTCAACTGCCGGGATGCTGCAATATGTCTACCAAGCTGCAAGAGCATCTTCTTGAATTGTACAGGTATTTATGAGTATACAGAATTTAGTAGATCATTGCCTGTATCTTGGACACATAATCATAAATGATGGTAGATGTGAAATATAAGTTAAAAGGAGAAAAGGAATGATGAAAAGTACCTTTAATGACATGAGGAAAATATTAACATCTAAACAAATTACAAACAAGTTAAAAATGAGAATTATAAAATGCTACATCTATTCTATATTAATTTATGGCCCAGAAACATGAACAATAAACAAACAAATAGAAGACAGAATTGATGCCTTTGAGATGTGGATATATTGAAGAATAGGGAGAACTTCATGGAAAGAGAAGAAAACAAACAGAGAGATTCTGACACCACTGCGTTTGAAAAAAACACTATTTAAAAGGAATAAAAATCAAAGAAATAAAATATTTTGGACAAATTAAAAGACATGGCACTTTGTTCTTGAAGGCAGAGTTAGAGGCAGCAATCAAGATGTGCACAGAGATACAAGTGGGTGGGAAATATCATGAGATGGACAGGTTACAGTCTAGCAGAGTACACCATCAGGGCAAAGGATGGAAGATATTAGAAGACTGTTGTAGCCAACCTTCATTGCAGAGATGTCACCTGATGATAAAATTTGTTTGGACCGGACCCTGGTCTTATTTTTAAAAATAATTCACCGGGCCACAACCTCACAAAGGTTGGGAAGCAGTAATATAAAGTACAAGAGTCAATTATTTGTATTATTTGCATACTTTCTTTACCAAGTTATGTCTTCTTCTTCAGTGCTCATTCTCAAACTTCCGCTGGATCTCTCTTGCAGTAGTAAAATGGTCCTACTAGATTTCCAGCAGGATGTAGTCCAGAGAATGGAAATGTGTTGTGTCACAATTTTATTTGCACCAGTGGTCCGACACATCAGTCTTTGGCAGGACGAATTATTCATTAGGATGTGTTGTGTGCTTTTTTTTTAACACTTTGTGACTGTTCATAAATTATGTCAACAATTTTGTCCATTTTTTTAACATCGTACTTTCCTAGACACAACTATAAAGAATTCAGAGATTTCCTCCTTTCTGCTTATTTATGTCCAACGAAATTTTTCCATCCCCCTTCCCTTACCTAAAAAATTTGCAAAAAAGGATGTAAATATTGCATGATTTTTTTAATCCTGACTTTTAAGAAGTCAGTATTAATTTCTAATTCAAACAATTTTAATTAGCATATAAAAATATAGTATTGTTGACATCAATTTTTGTCATACCTCCTCCTCCTTCTCAACAACTGTCAAACTTTTTAAGACTCTACCTACTCATAATTGTTGTCATAATTTATGGACCTCCAATTTCATTGAACAACTATTGAACAAAACAATCTTCACCGTCTGATGAAGGATCATGATCACGTATAATTATTCTAATCCAATCCAGGAATTTTTACGCAACATTCCAGGTGGATTGTTGACAAGCAGTTTGCATGACCAATGGTTGACTGTCAAGAAAGATGACCCATATGAAGACAAAATTGACAAAATCAAAAAGTAGGGACTTATTACTTATAACAAGTTTATTTCTAATCTACTTTGTCAAGATTTCTGTTTGTGGCACATGGTGTTGTGAACATAATGTTTTTGAGACGTGTTGTTTTTGACTCGATCTGTTATTCTTAAACAGTATGCTATTTTGACATGGGTTGTTTTTGCCACAAAGCATTATTCAGTCTTATTGTCTACAAAATATTTTGGTATGCTATTTTTAGTGTTACTGTTTACAGTGTTGCTTTTGGCACAATGTGTTTTAGTTGTTTCTGACACAACCACAACATGTTAGTGTTATTTTGTACAGTTGTTTTTTACATGATGTGTTTTAGTATTTTTTAGGTATTATACTAAAATTAGAGTCTACAATTTACACTTTTAAAGACATCTGAGCCTGGCCGAAAATTTAGTAATTTGAGATGTCACTACCGTTGTATTGCTAGTCTTCTTCTTCTTCTTCTTCTTATTTGCAGTTTAACATATCTACACAGCAAGTCCTGTTTTCTTAATAAAGCTGCTGTATTTGAAAGCTCCTCAGTGCTCCCATACAACTTTCTGTGGATATCCATCTCTGTGGGGCAGTGTTCTTCCCGTCTGGTTTAGTGTATTGTAGTCTTACAGGATATGTTCAGCCATCTGTGCTGTGTGCCCACATCGGGACAGAAGTAATGGGACCAGTTTTAGTATATTTAAGTGTATGCTTAATCTGTTGTGTCCTGTTCTGAGACAGAAGATAATAACCTGCTCAACTCTGTCACAATAGTGATAGTTGTCTTTTGGGTGGTCGACTTTCCTGATGGCTTTGATGAGTGTCCTCTTTTCTTGGTAGGTGATTTCTTGGTCTTTTTGTTCCTGTGTTGCTCCATCCTTTGCCAGCCTATCTGCATCTTCATTTCCTGGTAGGTCACAGTGGGACATTATCCACTGTAGTATTACCCTTCTTTTTCTTCTTCTGCCTCCTGGCTCCACAAGGTAGACTAGAGAGCCTCCAGAAGCTAGGGGTAGATTTTGTCACGGTTAAAAAAAAAAGAAGCAGTGGTTAGCGCACTGGCTTTGCATATAAGTGGTCCTGGGTTCATTCCCCAGCTGAGGCGGAAATGTTTTTCAGATCGTAATGGCTCCCAGGTCGACCCAGCCTTAAATGGGTACTGGATTAATCTGGGAAGTAAAGACTGTGAGGGAGAGAAGATGGCTACTGCCCTCATTTGCAGAGCCACTGAAATGTGAGATCGCTAACATCTCACACCCCTACGGCATTAATAAATGCTATGACTTACTTTACTTTTTTTTACTGTTCTTGCCTGGGGTAACTTCAGGGCGATCACTATGATGATTATTTTAATTTTATTGTGCAGACATGTGAAAAATTTCAGTTGCATGATACCATGGTTGCTGGGGCACCTCTCTGCCTGGTGTCTCTGACATCAGCACCTGTGCTTGCTTGGGCAGAACTGTGGTCCTGCTTGATATTGGGTTCACCCGACCAATTTTAGTTTCCAATCTCTGTTGACTGGACTACACCCCATCTCCACTTCAAGGAGTTGGCCTCGATGGGGCTGTATTGCTAGTTACAAAACAGCATACTATGATCTTAACCTGCTACACTGTGGTAAGGATTAGCTGGAACTGCACTGTTAAAAAACAGATTGAGTTGGTGGATAAATCATAAATATCTAATGTCGGGGAAATAATCAATAACAACAGGAAGAACACAATATTATTCTTCAATTTTTATTATAATTCACTATAATTTGCTTCACATCCCAGTTAAAATGTAGACACTAATTTGGTATATTTACCAATTTTTTTTATAGTTGTTTTTGACAGGTGTCTTTATTTAGTGTCATTATTTCCAATGTTGTTTTAGCACACACACATTATTTTTTAATGTTCTTACATATTGTTAATTTTGGGCAAGATGTTAATTTTAATGTTATTGTCTACAGTGTTGTTTTTGGTACAATGTGTAACTTTGTATTGTTTAGTGGTTTTTTTTTACGGTGATGGTACAATATGTTATTTTTAGTGTTGTTGTTTTTAGCACAATGTGTTATTTTGTTAGAGTTATTTTTGACACAGTGTGTCATTACTTAGTGTCTTTGTAGATATATTGTTTATAACACATTCATACTGAGTGATTTTTTTAGTGTTACTGTTCACAGTGTTATTTTTGGTACAACAGGGTTTTTGTTTTTATTGTTAATGTTTACAGTCTTGTTTGTGGTATATGTCATATTTTAGTGTTAATGTTTACAGATTTTGTTTTTGGTACTTCTTCTTCAGCGTTCAGTCTCTAACTCCTGCTGGATCTGTCTAGTAGCAGGACCATGATCCATTCTAGATTTCCAGCAGGATGTAGTCCAGAGAATGGAAATGCATTGTGTCGCCGTTTTATTTGTGCCAATGGCCCGACACATCCGTCTTCGGCTGGGTTTTTGGTAATACATGTTAGTGTTACTGTTTACAGATGTTTTGGCACAATGTTTTTTTAGTGATATTACTGAGTTTTTTTTGACAGAATGTGTTATTTCTTTAGGGTAATTTACAATGTTGGTTCTTTAGAGAACATTTTATCATTACTTTTTACAGTGTTGTTTGTAGTATGTATTTTTTTAGTGTTTGCTTGCACAATGTTAATTATGGGGGAAATGTTATTATTAGTATTATTTTATACAGTGGTTTTGTTAGCACAATGTGTTTTTTGTATTGTTTACAGTGTTCTTTTGGCACAATATTTCATTTAATATTATTTACATTTTTTTTGGTGTTAATTTTTGTGGAGATTATTGTTTATAGTTGCTTTGGCAATGTGTGGCAATTATTACCACTGTGTTATTTTGTAGTGTTATTGTTTTTAGTTATTTCTGTCACAATGTGTTATTTCTACAGTGTCTTTATATATATATTGTTTGCAAGACATTGTTTTACTGTAGCATCACCATTCCTCTCTCTAATGTGTCAGGTAATTATAAAAGAATTACAACAGGCAGCAAAATTACATCTGATTAAGGCAAGTATATTTCCAGTAGTAATCTAGGGCTATGAATCAAGAACACTTAATAAAGCAGTGGCAAGGAGAATTTGTCCCCATTACTTTTCTGCGTCGCTATTGATTTGGTCATGAGAAAGAGCACTGAAAATAAGCTGACAGGAATAAATTGGATTAATAATATCGTTCTCGAAGATCTTGACTAGGCAGATGACCTAGCCCTTTTGAGCGCAAACCACACAGATGCTCAATCTAAGCTTGACAATCTCCAACACTACTCAAATAAGATAGGGTTGAAAATCAACACATCAAAAACTCATATACTAGATCCAACGACAACATAGAAATTCAAAATGTTCCATTATTAAAAATCAACAATTTTATATATTTAGGCACCAATCTAGCATTGGATGGAGACTCATCAAAAGAAATTTTACACCGTATTGCCCTTGCAGCGGGTGCTTTCAATAAACTACGTAACATCTGGATGTCAAACACACTAAGAAACACCACAAAACTCAGGTTGTTTAACTCCAACATCATCCCTATTCTATCATATGGATGCGAAAGTTGGAAAGCCACAAAAACCGCAAATAACAGACTAGACTCCTTTGAAAACAAATGCCTATGTACCATTCTGAATGTTAAGTGGAGTGACTTTAAATCTAACACTACTATAAGAGAGGAAAGGAAACAAACCTATATATCTTCCTTCATTAGACAAAGGCGTTGGACTTACATCGGCCATGTTCTCAGAATGAACAGCCTAAGAATTCCCCATCAGTCACTATATTGGGTGCCACCTGGAGTAAGAAGAAGAGGGAGACCTAGAGAAACTCTACGAAGAACCATTAATAGAGAAGGCATGTCAATGAACCTAAACAACACGCAACAATTGAAAGACCTGGCAACACAAAGACAGAAATGGAAAGCTATGGTTTCTACCCTATGCGCCGCCTATGGCCCTGGAGGAACATAACACATAACATAACAAGGAGAATAGCTGCTTTCAAAATGTGATGTTACAGAAAATTTGTGAGAATACTGTGGTCAGTAAAAAAGACGAAGAAGTGATAAGAACATTAAATGTTGAAGAAGGTTGGCTCTTAACTCTTAGTGAACCAGGAACAAAACTAGCAAATAGGAAAAAAGGACAAATAGATTTCACTTGTTCAACTATGAGTTAAACAATATTATAATAAGAAAGCTGAGATGTTTTGGCCATAAAAAGAGACATAACAACATGGAAAAATTAATAATGGAAGGTATGGTTGCTGATAGCAGGGGTCATGGCATCTCCCCCAGATTGTTTAAATATGCCCTTGGCTACAGAAGGTCAATGTGCCCAGAATCATGAGGAGTTGAGAAGATTCTTAAAGAAGACTAAATTTTGAAAAGATTATGTCACATGGTATATATAAGACAATATTTTCAACTGAGTTCTATTCTTAGTGTAATCAGTTTAGTAAATGCTAGACCACTTCTACAATAACTTGTTATTGTTTAGAAACCATATGTTTAAAGATATGGAAGAAAAAAAGAGAAAGACGCAAAGAAAATCTTCTGTTGCTGTGACATGATCGGTAGAAAAGTCCTCATTCCTGAGAAAATACTCAATGGTTTGCTTCTGAAAACGGCCACGTAGACCATTTCTGAGATACAAATCTGTAAATCTTCAATAAAATATTTCTTCTACCGACCCTAAAATGTTCAAGTTCTCAGTAACTTGATCTCAGCTGTGCTAAATTCTTTCAATGCCTTTTCTCCTCTGCTGACTTCTTTTCTTGAGCGACAAAAATATGAGAGCTTGTATGGTACTGCATTTTTACTGTCACCAGAAAATATATGAAATATGGATGTGATGGTTGACTCTCACTGACTCTTGACAATTTCAGGGTGAAATTTCTTTTAACAATGATGGGGTAAAAAAAATTTCAATGGGTGAACTTGTCAATAGCATTAAGATAGAAGTTAACTCATGCGTAGTAGACAAACAGTTAATACTGGGAAGTTGGAGCTCATACAAAATCAATTATTCCTAACGACTTCTTTTTTTAGCTTTCATTCTCAAACTCCCACTGGATCTCTCTTGTAGCAGAACAATGGTCCTAGCAGATTTCCTGCAGGATGTGATCCAGAGAACGAGCTTGCTATGTGTTGTCGCTTTATTAGCACCAGTGGCCCGATACATCATCTTTGGCAGTGTTCCTATCTCATAGAATAATTCTGTACACTTCTCTTTCTTTCTACATGTCAAATAAGCATGTATCTGATATTTATTATTAACTATTGTTCTTGCAGGATTCTCTTGAAGCTTCCAGCTGCCAACTACCACATACTCAAGCTGACAATATGCTTGCTGCAACATTTGGCTAAGCACAGCTCAGATAACCTTATGGGACCATCAAACCTGGCCACATGCATAGTACCATCACTTTATGAACTTACAAGTGCACTTCCTCATGGAAAACTCAAAGGAGATGCCCAGAAACAAATGCAAGAGTCTGTTTCTGAGATACAGAACATTATAGGTCCACTAGTATCGTTTATGATCACAAAGCATGAGGAACTTTTTGGAGAAGATATCCTGGGTATGTTTGTCAAATATGGATGTCAAGCATCACCTGCGGTGAACCTGGATGAGGAAAGATATGATAGCCAGATGCAGCCTTCTGCCGATGAAGAGGATGATATGGCAGGAGAAGAGGATGATGATGACAACTTCAATGGTCAACAGTCGAAGAAGCAACACTTAAATCTTCAGCCACAAGATCAGCATATGCTGCGAGAGTCTAACTCAGGGACAGACTCTGACAGCATGCATAGTATTTTAAGTTTGCAAGATGTTGGAAGTAAGTAACTGTCAAGTCTATACCTGTTGTCTTAATTTGAGAGACATGTACCACATAGGCAACTGCTGTTTCTGGTCTTATTTTTCTATATCTTATCTATCTACCTACCAACCTGACTACCTACTTATACATCTATCTATGATCACCTCTGTCTTAGTTTGAGAGACATGTACCGCATAGGCAACTGCTGTTCCTGGTCTTATCTTTCTATACCGTATCTACCTACCAACCTGACTACCTACTTATACATCTATCTATGATCACCTCTGTCTTAGTTTGAGAGACATGTACCACATAGGCAACTGATGTTTCTGGTCTTATCTTTCTATATTTATCTAAATACCAACTTACCTGCCTACTTATCCATCTATCAATCCATTCTTACCACCTCTGAGTATGAGACATCTCATAGCTACCATCTCATAGATACTCACCATTAAAAGTTGAAGTTTTCTAGGTAATAAAATCAAATCTGTATATACATCCCAAATGCACAAAAGTAAACAGACTCTGTTGCTCATAATTCCCGTGAATGAAACAAAAATACCCTACAGCTGTAAATCTAGCTGTCACCTTCCTGCAAATAACATTTCAAATTTCTTCCATCTTATCATCTATTACTGTTAGTTCTATACGCTCTTCCTATATCCCCATTCTCTGATAGGAGAATGATAAACAGTTGGATTAGGCCTATATGTTGCGCTCCTGGCAGGACAAGATGATCCTTGGATACTACCACACTGGAATGTCACCCTTTGGGAGACTAAACAAGCACCTACAAATCCCCTTTAACACAATATGCCTTTGAGAAAGCAAATATGCATTTGAGTGTCATCTATGTTACTTAACTGAGGAGGAGCTATACTTTTGTAAGAAAGGCACACACCCTATGGCAAAAACAGACATACCTACCAGTGACCATCCAAACAATAATAACAGGTGTGTATGGGGGATGAACAGCAAAATAATCTACAGAAAAGGGTAGCAACTCTCAGCTTCCTCGATGATGCTTACACAAGGGATCTGTGGATCAGAGTGTATGAGGATGGATCAGCATAGAATACAGTAAGAAATGAGGGGAGTGATGTATACAAAGAATACCTAGATGGCACCACTGATACCACATGTTTACCAACAGGAGGGAATTCCTTCAACAACTATGACTCTGAAGTCAAAGCTATTTGTACAGCTGCAGAGAAACTGTTAACATCGGACAGGACCTCACACCCTATTGTAATACTTACAGATGCAAGATCAGTACTAGAGGCACTACAATCCAATAAACTACCAGAGTTAAAAGAAGTATTGTCCATAGTGCAAAATAGGTGTAGATTTATACTGCAATGGATTTCATCACACTGTGGAATATTAGGAAATGAGAGAACTGATCAACTGGTGAAGGAGGGTTCTAACATACAACAACCTGATGTACTAATCAGCTATTACCAAAAGATATCCATAATAAAGGCACAATGAAAGCCTAACTTATCTTCATAGGATGAATACCATCTACTTAACAGACAAGAATAGGTCATCATATTTTGACTCAGAACTGTACACAATAAACAAGCATATGTATACACAATTTTAAATTGTTACATCAGCAAAGTGTACATGTGGGCAAGCCAACCAAACTTCAGAGCATATCCTTTAAGAATGTGCAAACTATGACACATTAAGATGCACATGCTGGCCTTCTGATATACATATTGAGTGTTAAACTCTATGGAACAAGAAATGGAATTCTAAGGATTAGAATATTAACTTGTGTTTTTATGTATTCTTAAGCATGCAAAGTAAAACTTCTGTAACCTTAGATAGTGTGTGTAACTGTTCACACACCAGTCAAGTGGTATCTACATACCGCTCGTTTCACTCGTGTTCACGATGTCACCCGGTCAAGCTAAGCCCGATAGCTATAATTATGTTTAGCACTAGCAAAATGAAGAACAAACTTCGTCAAAAAGGCCTTGTTATGTTTTACGGGTATTAAACGTGCCTTATCACATGAGCACAGTGCCAGAAGTCTTGAGTCAGAAAACTTTAGCAGGGGCGAAGAAACATCAAGTCATGTTTAACGGCCATTGTGATCACTTGGATAGAACAGGGATGTCTTTAAGTGCTAATAGCCCCAAATTCTTCCTCCTTCAACTATTCTATCTAGCCTTCACTAGCAGATCATAAGCGTTGTCTGCATGCAACAGCAACCACACCTCCGAAACCACTTCTTCATTTAAAATCAGTGAAAGCAGCAAATAGGATCTGTGCCCATAGCTTCTGATGTATGGGTCCATGTCCTGCTCAGCATGTAAAGTCTGGATGTGACAGAATGCACAAAGGAGCTCAACTAACATGGGCCACTGGGCAGAAAGGCGTCATTCAGCTAGCGTCAAAGAGCATGGTGAGACAGTAAGGCCCAATGATCACGTACTGTACACAAACACACACTCAGTCATCTTGCCACTGAGAACATATGTGTAGGGGCAAGAGAGTGAGGCTGACGACATTGCGCAACTCTCCCTCACTTTAATCCAATTTTCATAGCGCAATTTCAAACAAGAAATGGAAAACATTGTCCAATTTATACAAGAACACTGCAGATATAGACATTATTAGCAAACGAAAGAAGAAATAAGAAAGGTTATGGGCTGTTAAAGGGATTATTTAATCATCACGAGTGGGTACCATCACACTGTAATGTTCTTGGAAATGAACAGGCTGATGAGCTGATAAAAGCACAATGTATACAGGAAGTAAATGTGGGTCTCCTCTCCAGAAAATTAGACATCAATACAAACCATCAGAAGTTAAAATAACATGACAAATGACGACTACCACTATCTAGACTGGTAGGGATGGGACACGATGATTCTACACATGAGGTCAGGACACAACAGACTGAATAAACATGTGCTACACCACTGTGCACTTGTGAAACAGATGAACTGACCTGTGAACATATAGTACAGAACTGTCCCTAGTATGAACAATTGAGAAGTGCTAACCCAAATGCTTGACACTCCAAACAAAGTTGTATTGAATCTAAGAAGAACTCAAAACAATAGTAACAGAGTTCACCCAGAAACTTGTCTAACATTGTAGACATCGAGTAGCAAACCACACTGAAGACGGATGTGTCAGACCACTAAAGCAATTAAAACTATGGCACAACGCATTTCCCTTCTCTGAACTATGTCATGTGGAAATCTAGCAGGACCATTATGGTGCAACAAGAGAGATTCAATGGGGGCTTGAAAATTAACGCAAACTAACAAACAAGTAGCAAACAAAAGAAATACAGCTACAAGCATTAGCCAAACTGCACAGATGTCAACTGATATCTCATAACTCTTTTTATAACACATATATATAACCAGATATCAACTGATATCTTATAACTCTTGTTATAACCCAGATATCAACTGATATCTTATAACTCTTGTTATAACCCAGATATCAACTGATATCTTATAACTCTTGTTATAACCCAGATATCAACTGATATCTTATAACTCTTGTTATAACACAGATGTCAACTGATATTTCATAACTTTTTTTATAACACGGATGTCAACTGATATCTTTTAGCTCTTGTTATAACACAGATATATAACCAGATGTCAACTGATATCTTAATCTGCTAATCCATTTATAGATGTTCATTTTTCATTGAAAATATGAACCAGTTTGTAATATTAAATGATTTATAAACATGAACTTGAATTGTGAATCTATATATATCTGAAAATAAATATATTCTCTCCTCAGTGGGCCTTCAGCGAGATGACTCATCAATTGACAGTCTGGGTGACCGAGAGTACTATGCACATGAGAGTCCCAAAGTGGTCAAATCTCACCTGTCTCCTTCTAACTTGAGCAGAGATTCTGGTCTAACTCTCAGTGACAACCAGCTCTATGATGAGGAGACCTATCACGCAGATCTTGCAAGCGTATCAGCCAGGATGTTTCACCAGATGGACTCACATATCGCTGAGCACCATGGCACAGCAGACACTTACAGTCATGGTTACTACAATCAGAGTGCCGATGCTCAATTTGATAGAAACATTAATCCAATTGCTCCACCAAGGAGGAGGTCTGTAAAGAAAAAAACCTCGAATGTAGGAGGGAATGATGGCAGGCAGCATGAATTTGTAGAATATTCCTCACAACAAGCAAATTTCAAACAGATTTCTTCCACAACACATTTGGATGTTGGTCAGAATACTGACAGACATCGTGAGCACAAACTTATGACACATTCTTTCCTAGATAAAACATTATCTGTTGATTCCATTGGTGAAGAACATTATGTTGTAGACAACCTGCCTCGATCAGTGGGCTTTCAGAGAATGAAAACAGATGTTGGTATTTCCAAAAAATTTGAAAGTGGTGCTCATTTATTTCTTGATGATGAAACGCCTACAAAAATCTCAACAGATATATCAGAAAATAATAATGCAAATAATTTTATGAGACAGTCGTTTGATACTAACAAATTAGCGCCAGTGTCACCCGAGTTACGACACTCTCACAGTTCCTGTGACAGTGTCATATCAGACTCCACGTACAGTATTTCACAAGAGGGGTCTATAAATTCTACCCCACAAACACCTGATGAACCCCAAGACAAATCTTTGATGTGGTTACCAGATGTTAACATGTCCAGTAAACCATGGGTTACTGGTAACTTTAACACACAACAATTGTACACTTATAGCCAATCAACACTTGATCTTCCTAGCAGGAAAGATTCCATCATTAATCAACTTAATTCACCAAAACTCAGGTCATCAGTGTGGCCTGGGAAATTTCATGAGGCTGAGGAAGTTCAAACTTTCAGCACACCTCACCTGAGCCTTATGAACAGATTTAATGATGGCAACCATACCATGGATCCATCAACTCATTCATGTCTGACCTCTGCTCATGTTCCTTATAAAAAACGATTTTATAACTTAGGTTCTCCTCCACCAAATGTTGTTCTCCGAACTCTTCCAACAGTTTCTAAGTCAGATGTTATTCCATTGAAATTTAACTATGACATTGCTCAAGCCCAACGTTCTAGCGTGGATTCACATAAACCAAAACATGATGACCTCTCTACGGATATGCAATATATCAGACATGAGGACTACATCAAAGTTACATCTAAGCCAATCATTATATCCCCTAACAGTAATTCCTCAAGACTGCCAACAAGTGCGGCCATTGAAGATAAACATTCTAAATATACTAACAGCACAAAAGGTAAATCATTCTCTGCCAAGAATATGCTGTCTCAGTCTCAGCAGTGTCAAGATATGCCATTGAGTTATCAGCAAGCAATACAAAGAAACTTCCTCATGAAGCATAACATCCCAGCTGGCGAGACAGAAGCACAAAGAGAAAACAGTGCCAAGGCCAAAGCAATGTATGAGAAATCTATTCAGATTTTTCATGAGCAAAGTGCCAAATCAAATCTACAATTAAATTCCCATAAGACACATGATCTGGGGTCACAAAATAAAGTATTTGACCAAGAAATAAGTGATGTTAAGCTCAGAAGGTATCGGGACACAGTACCTGTGGATTATACATCCCATAGTTTTCAGTCCGATTTCATTTCTGATCACCCAGATGACAGTGGGGCATCTGGATTCTTGGATATGGGATCCGTCTCACACAGTTTACAGGAGGATGTTGCTATCCGACATAAAATCTGTGCAGAAAGTAATGTCCGTTCAGCTAACAGAAGTAGCAATCCAGGGAATGTATTATTGCTGCCAAGAAATGAAAGTATTCGATCTGATACTGGCTCTTCTAGTGGCAGCTCAGTAACAATTTCCACACTCAGCAGACACTCCGACTCATGTGGATGTGCTTCAGATTTCGGTGATATTAGCAGTGTCACAGTATCTTCAGCTACCAGCAATGACAGTAGTTCTGAAGTTGATTCTTCAATGTCCAAGAATAGATTTGTTAACAGAATTGAACATGACTCTGACCAGATGAAACCTGGTACTTCCTATAATGTGATCAATGATGAAATGATGGACAGTGAAGATGAAGTTGATGATGGACTAAAAAAAGATCCTGAACAGCTCTACTTACAATCTATGAAACTTTATGAACAAAAGGTTATTTCAGACCAGCCATTGAACAAGCCATTCCAAATGTTACCTTCAGGTAGTGAGACATACTCTAAAGCAGCTTTAGTCCCACAACATATGAACTCACCAAAGGAAAGATCACTAGAATCTAAGGCTAGATTAAACGTGTCCAGTTCTAGCCTGCACAGAAGCCATAGTGATTCAGAAGAACATGCACACAAACAAGGAACTTACAGTTCTCATGCAGTAAAAACCAGGTATGGTGACTCCCAAAATATCCAATATATTCAACAGACACAAGTTAGGTCACTGCCTCAGGATATCAAAACAGAGCTGCACCAAAATTTTCTGAAAGCTAAATCATGTTTCCACCAACCAGAGATCGCCAAGCACATGTTTACTAGCATATCCCATAATTCTCCTGCACAAACTGTACAAAACTCATCATCCTATTCTTCGGACAACAAATCTGGAAAGTTACCGCAGTCCACATCTGTTGAAAGTGCCTTATCTGAAGCAATAAAATCAAAAGAACCTTACAGCCACCTACCAGACTCTTCAACGCCATCACGAGACAACAAAAAGGAATTTCACTGGAGTGTGAAAGACTTGAAGTCAAAATATGACAAAGACAAGATTATGAACACTGGCAGTATTAGCAAACCTAGCTCGCAAATGTCATCTCGACCAAACAGCCCGCCCCCCTATCAGAACCCACCCCCTTTTAAACATTTCCCAGACAGCGCTAGTCACAGCACAAGCAATAATACTTGTGATCAAGTAGCAGTCACTGACATAACATCCCCCAAATCAATAGTTCCACACAAACAGGGACCTCAAAGTTATATACACGAGTCCTTATATGGCATGTATAGTTCCTCAGATGACAGTTGTAACTCCCCACCAAACAGATCACCATGTCTGTCAGGCTCCAGTGAGGAGCTGTCAGACTACACAAATACAACATATATTTGAAGAAAATATACTGCAAAGAGATGAAAATGATGACAATCCAGAGGAAGTACTACCAGTAGTTCAGTTTTACTTTCATCACCACTTTGGTGTTTCTCTGGATACATTTTGATAAGAAAGTATAAGCTTTAGCAAGTCCTAGATGATTGTATTACTAAATGTGGCTGCAAGGGTGCAATGCCATGAGCTGGACAGTTTTCTACTGTGCAGGGGGATTTGGGACTTTCATTGCAATCTTGAGGAATGCTGAAGATATGGTTGATTCTCTTCCAGAAGTCCAAGGTCTTCTGCAGGTTTCATCATAACAGATGTCATGTGGTAGGATAGTTAAACCCTTCTCCAACTTCCTTAGTAGCATCTTATGACATGCATAGTAGGTGACAGTGTTCCACTGGGTTACAACTAACAGCTCTTTGAAGTTCACAGTTCTTCTATCAAGAGCTAACAGCTCTACTAATAAGTTACAGATTCATATCAATTTCCCAGTCCTCTATTTCAGTAACCCAGATGTTTATCTCAGAGTAACCTCCATCTCTCACAATAGTTGTTGAAGTCTTCAACAAATAAGCAAATTGAGTGCTTGATCTCCAGTCTCTAGTGAAGTCAACAGAGAGTGCTTGATCTCCACTCTAGTGAAGTCAATAGAGAGTGCTTGATCTCCACTCAAGTGAAGTCAACAGAGAGTGCTTGATCTCCAGTCTCTAGTGAAGTCAACAGAGAGAGCTTGATCTCCAGTGTCTAGTGAAATCAACAGAGAGTGCTTGATCGCAACAGTCCCTAGTGAAGTCAACAGAGAATGCTTATCTCCAGTCTCTAGTGAAGTCAAGTCAATAGGGGAGAGTGCTTGATCTCCAGTCTCTAGTGAAATCAACAGAGAGTGCTTGATCGCAACAGTCTCTAGTGAAGTCAACAGAGAGTGCTTGATCTCCAGTCTCTAGTGAAATCAACAAAGAGTGCTTGATCGCAACAGTCCCTAGTGAAGTCAACAGAGAGTGCTTGATCTCCAGTCTCTAGTGAAGTCAACAGAGCCATAAGATTATGAGATATGTTGAAAACTCTTTTTTTTTGGTTATTTACTGTGATGTCAGTGCCGATGATTTCAGCTTGATTATTTGTGGAAACAAGAATTTCTATGCTGAGTAAGATATTTAATCAATATTAGTACACCACCTCTGTGCTCCTTTCTGTCAAGCCAGAGAGGTTCATAACCACTAATGGTCAATCTGTGATGTGGGTTTCTTATATGCAGGCGATGTTAATGTGTTCTCGTACAATTTCTTTGTAATTGGCAATTTCTTATTAGTGACACCTGCATTTGATTAACAAATATTTGTCTTCTTCTGTTGGGTTTTGGTCAGTTGAATTTTCTCTAGTGCTCCATGCCCTGATTCAACACTGAGGTAGGTGACCACAAGTGGCTTTGATTGAACCCCTTTAAAGCAGGGGTCTTGGGATCTCCTTGGGTTGAATACCACTTTGTTGAGTCATTGTGGTTGTCATAAAAAATGAATTACATTACAGTTTTTCACCTTGCTGTCCAGTTTTTCCATCATCATCAAATATTTACTTGGAGCTGCTTCACTAGTCTTTGGTTTTTGTGTGACCTCCTTGCAAGGCAGCAATTGTTTATAATTAGTGTTTACTCCTAGGAAAGCTTCTTTTTTGGACTAATGAGTCTAATATAGCTGGCTATAATGTTGGTGGATTGTTGGCAAAAGTTATCAAGTTTGGCCACAATGAATTCTGTCATGGTTTGATCACTGGCGTTAGTTTTGCCAGATGGGTGGTTCTCTTTTTATGCCCTTTTTACAAATTTAAGACATATCCATACACAGGTGGGTTTCAGATTTGCACATATACCAAGATACCAAGTGGACATATTGCACGGAGTCCCTCACTAAGGTGTTTTAAAGTGTAGTGAACTCTGTTGTTCTCCCATCTTATCTGCTACATTGCATAGAAGTTCTTGTATAAGGTAAGTATGGTTTTAATACACCACTGGAGGGGGGGGGGGGGTTAAAAACTGCTTATTTTTTACTATCCATTGTACATCCCCCCCACTCTGGATGCGTCTGGCTTGAGTCAGTGACTTCAATTACAGTTGATGGCTAGAGCTTTAAGCAGTTCATATTCACTTGAAGCTGCCCATCATGAGACGTGAAGTATTTCAGTAGGAATATTGCCGACTATTGATATCGATAAATACTAAGTTGATGTAATAATGTTACTTTATGGTCTATCAAATAAAAAAGAAATAACAATCAAACAAAGGCGTTTTCCACCTTACGGTCCAACTGGTGCCTTTGTCAAGCAACACATAAATAGCAAGAAACACACAGAATTAATAAATTATTGAATTATAAAAGCAGATATGATTCTCACCAAAACCATCTCCATGCAATGGAAACGATGTATGTTTAGTAGATATATATATGTTATTTTTGTTGTTTCCGTTGAATGGAGGTGGTTTTGGTGAGAACCATCTCTGTGCTTTTATAATTTAATAATTTTGTGTGTTTCTTGACAAAGGTCCCAGTTGGACCATAAATTGTAATAAGTCTTTGTTCCTTTGCTTAATTATTTCTTTTTTATTTGATAGTTAGACAATATATTAGCAAAATTACATCAACTAAGTATTTATCATTTTTTGGTTGTGTTACTGTGGCACTCTGCACCTTGTTGGATATCATCTGGCAGTTTGGTTATTTATGTCTCTTGATATCCCAGCCCCTTCTGGTGTCAACGACTGCTTATTCGTCTATGGAAGATCTGGCTTATATCACAGCTACCCTCCTTATCTGGATTCAATATGTATTCTTCTTCAGCATTGTTCTCTCCTGTAGCAACTCCTGCTGGATCTCTTCTGTAGCAGGACAATGGTTTTACTAAATTTCCAGCAGGATTTAGTCCAGAGAACGCAATTGCATTGTGCCATCCCAATATTAATTCAGTTCCTCTATTCCTGGAGACCGATCGATTATCTCTGCCAAAGATGGATGTGTCCGGCCATTGGTGCAAATAAGACAGCAACATAATGCACTTACATTCTCTGAACTACATCGTTCTGGAAATCTAGTAGGACCATGGTCCTGCTACAAGAGATCTAGTGGGAGCTTGAGAATGTACACTGAAGAAGTTCCACTTTCTGCAACCTTTGGATGCACCAGACAGGGGTTGGTCACATACCAGGAGAATCCCACAAAACAAAATTTTACCTAAAAGTCATCCTGAAATGAAATATGTCAGGTTAAAAGGCTCAGATTGAGACCAAACTAAACCGTGACACATTGCATTTCATTCTCCAGACTACATCTTGCTAACCAGTAGGATGATTGAGAAAAAGATAGTAGTCAGAGAATATAAAAGCAGAATGAGACAACAATATCTGTATTCATTCTCAAATCCCTGCCTGTAAGCAGGCAGTTGTAAAAGAACCAGAATGTCATCATTAATTACAATGCAGATGCCTTTTGGTATGACATCCAATTTCTGCTTGGCATTTTGAGTTTCTCCTTCTGGTACTCAGAACACACAGGCAGGGGCATCAATAAATTGTGCACTTGAATCTGTATCTAAAATCTAGTTCTGTATATACTAGAACCAACCGTCTGTTACCAGGGTCTGAAAGGGAAACAAATAATTGTGAAACTTATCTGCCATGCATGTTGTAAGAGACGGCTAAGAAGGTTTTGGAGTTGGCTATCTCATTCCATAGATGGTCAAAGTAACCTAGAAGTCATGCTGACGTTGGATATGTCAGGCCGCAAGTATTTTAGCTAAGCTCTAAACCATCACAGAACACATTATGTACTCCTGAGTACATTCCATTAATCTCTTAGGAGTTTGAGAATGAATGCAAAAGAAGAATACTCAAACATTCCTTGAGTGTCATCTCTCATATCGGGATGAACTCTATCTGCCATACTTCATCAGAAAATGTAGCAAATTAAATGTAACACTCAAATGTCGGGCTGTGACCATAAAATAGGAAACATACTTCTTCTCACGTCATTTACTTATAGTCTACTGGAACCAGTTTGTTTCATCCCTCGTAAGATTTCTCAATATTTGAAGAAGAAAACATAACTTCATCCCTATAGTAATTTTGGTTCATTGCTTGCAGACTGAAATATTTGAAAATAAAAACTTGACAGCTGTAATTTTGGTTCATTGCTTGCAGACTGCAATATTTGAAAATAAAAACTTGACAGCTGTAATTTTGGTTCATTGCTTGCAGACTGCAATATTTGAAAATAAAAACTTGACAGCTGTAATTTTGGTTCATTGCTTGCAGACTGCAATATTTGAAAATAAAAACTTGACAGCTGTAATTTTGGTTCATTGCTTGCAGACTGCAATATTTGAAAATAAAAACTTGACAGCTGTAATTTTGGTTCATTGCTTGCAGACTGCAAT
Organism: Meghimatium bilineatum; assembly: GCA_034231615.1. NCBI lineage: Eukaryota > Metazoa > Mollusca > Gastropoda > Stylommatophora > Philomycidae > Meghimatium > Meghimatium bilineatum. The sequence goes on along the minus strand of CM067319.1, from coordinate 14,310,648 downwards.
ATTTGAAAACAAGAACTTGACAGCTATAGTTGCCTAGGCAGTGGTTGACCAGAAACCATATACCATATTTGCTCAGTAACGATAGCACCCTTTTCTCAGCATTTCCAGAACATGAGCCAGAGTTATGGCACCTTACTTCCTGGAGGGGGGGGGTGGTGAATGTGCCTCGGAAGAAATTATTTCAGACCACAAATAATGAGTGGACTCAACCTAGGTCTGCTGACCAGCAGGCATATGACTTTGCATCACACTACCATGACTCCCACAACAATTGAAAATTAGAACGAGTAATTAGTTTAAATCATATCTTGCAGATTTAAACAATTTTTTAGTGAACATGAACAATGGTTAGATATAATATCGGCAGCCAGTTATATAATTTACAAAACAATGCATCATATGTACAAAACTATAATATCAGCAGCCAGTCATATAATGTACAAAAACAATGTACACAATTATTATATAAGTATTGTACATTTCATTTATTACATTCAGCCTTTATCATTTCATAGCAGCTGGGTCTTACAGACTCAGCGATATATATATACATTTATTTTCCAACTTAAAATAAATATGAATTTGCTGAACTTGGAACCACCCAGTAATATGTACAGAAACTGAAAAATACTCCCTCGTTTTGTTTCCGTAGCAGTTATTATTCTTTATTTGTTTATTACTATGGGTATAATGTTTGATACTAATAAAATTATCTGCACTTTCTGATTACATTTATCATGTTCACAGTGGCTGTTTGAGCTTGCTTTCTTTCTGTTTGACAACCCTCCGCCCTTAAGGGCTTGAATAAAAATATTTATCTATCTGCTCTAAGATAGACCTGTATTATCAGCACTATACATTACAGCTGTCATACACTCAACACAACCAGCTATTATTCTAGTGACAGAGAAGTTGCTGCTGTTTGTCCTACCCAAACACCACTTCACTGTAATGGTTCTGTAGGTAGGCACATGTTGTAGAAGGTATCTGAATGAAGTTCACTGACAGGCATCCATCGAACATAGTAAGAGCTCATCAGGATTTCAAGTGTTGGTCTTTCTCCATAATAGTGAGGGTCCTGTTGATTATTGATAGAACTGCAGTAAAACTGTTCACCAAAATGATATCACAAAAACAAAGTAATGCAGTCAAATCACATTATAACAACTTGCTGTGAACCAACGAAACATGTTTGTAATAAAAGTATCTGGTATTTAATAAATAATATATTACTAACGATTGTCATATTATATTAACTGCAACTATCATCAGTTGCTGCATTATGTTAAATGATTATCAGATATAAATATCCGCACATGCAGATCACCCTGTGTTGCCGGGGCCCGAAAGGGAAGTAAAGAATAGCAACACTATTTACCTTCCATGCATGTCATAAAAGGTGACTAAGGAGGTTATGGGATGGAGTTGGCTGTCCCATCCCATATAGGGTCAGTGACCCAAAGCCATGCTGAAGTCGGATGTGTCAGGCCGAAAGGCGCAGATATCGCAGGAATGCTGTAAACCATGACACAACGCATTCCGTTCTCCGGACTACATCCTGCTAATCTGCAGGAGTTTGAGAACGAACGCAGAAGAAGAAGCACGTGCATATTATTTAACAGGCTAGTTATGAATGATCAAGTACAATGGAATCCTATTATAACAACGTGATCCTGACCGACAAAATATGTATGTAATAACAGAAATTCTCTATATACAGTACAAACAATATAAAATAAATATAATTGGGGATTTTGAAAAGTGTTGTTATATAGGGAAATTTGTTATAATAAAATATGCTATAGAGGGATTCCACTGTATTAAAGAAATTAAGAATGAAACTTCTGAAAGATGGACAAGTAAATAGCACAAATAGAATCTCAGCAGAAGCCATAAGAGCAAATACATTTAAATATTTATTTCATAAAAAATATGCAAGAGTAGAAATGTCAATGGACTAAAAAAATAAGGATACCAGGTATTTGGTCAAACTACCTCAAAAATAGATTAACAAAATTGCTAAAATTTTAGAGGGACAATGCTATTATCAGTTACAAGAAATAAACTAAATATTGTAAGGTTATTCTAAATAGATTATTTACAAAGTTTGAATGTGTAGGGGTCATTGGCACAAATAAGATAATCAATAAAGGGTAATACTGCTGCAAAACTGTACAAAAATAGTACTTACATAGAACACAGGTAATGTAATCTTACTGGACAACGGCTAACAAACCTCACTCTCCCGTGTGTTGCCAGGGCCCGAAAGGGGAGCAAAAAATAGTAACACTGTTTACCTTCCATGCATGTCGTAAGAGGCGACTAAGGAGGTTATGGGATGGAGTTGGCTGTCCCATCCCATATAGGGTCAGTGACCCAAAGCTATGCTGAAGCTGGATGTGTCAGACCGAAAGGCACAGATATCGCAGCAATGCTGTAAACCATGACATTCACAAAGATATTTTCACAGATCAGTACTTCTTCCATTTATCAGTTAATTTGACTTTTTTTAAATTTCAAACTGTATATTTTAAATTAATTTTCTTGCACAATCACATCTTATTTTTGAGGAGTTATTCCCCTGGAATAAAGCCCCAATTTTTTCCTGATCAGCTGGGATTGAAAGGGTTAATTAATCTAGTCTAAATATTGATTGCTACATATTTTTAATATTGACTTAATACTGTAGCAAATTAATCTAGTTTAATTATTGATGCTACATATTTTCTATGGACCTCAACAGCTGTAAAAATAGTTAATTTCATTTCCAATCTATCTTATATTTATAGAAAATATGCTTACCACAACAAGCAAAGCTGGATCCACAAGTCTAACGCCCATTATTCCCTTAGACGAGTGATCTGTCTCACCCCCTTCACATGAGAGATAGAGTAAAATGTAATATTTATCTATCCCAAGAACTTCACATGAGAATAAAATGTAATGGACCTATTTATCTGTCCCAAACACTTCAGATGGGAAAATAAAATGTAATATTTATCTGCCCCAAATACTTCAGATGAGAGAATAAAATATACAGTGTAATCCCGTTATAAAAACTTGGTCCGGACTGACAAATTATGTCTGTCTTGTCTTATCCATATGTGCTGCTCGGTGTTATGGGAAGTCAAAATCTTCAGTCTTTTGCTAACTGTGCCGTCGCTGACATAGTGTAGCCATAGTGTTCTAGGATTTCTATTTTCAGATGATCTTCTATTGAAGGCTATTGATGGAATGTTATCTGGTTCCATTCTGATCAGGTGGCCGAACCATTTGATTTTGTGAGTGTCTATGTATCTTTGCATGATATTGTTTTCAACATATTTCTTATAGTGTCATTGTTTATTCTATCTCTCTTTTGTTACCCCTAGTGCTGTTCTCAGGCACTTAATTTTGCATACTACTAGTTTATGTTCTAGTTTCTCTGTCAGAATTCAGGTCTGGCATTGGTAGCACACTGTTGGCATGAACACTGAGTTTATTAACGTTCTTTTGGAGATCATGTTATTGTTCTGGTGTTTCAGCAGTGGAGTTAATTGATATAAAACTGTGTTTGCTTTCTGGCATCCTGTCTCTATTCAGTCTCCTGTCTTACGAGGATAAGCTGCCTAGATACTTAAATTCCTTTACTCCCCATTGCAGGCCAATTCCTTAAGTGGTGATGAGGCTTAGTCCTGCCAACAGAGGCTGGAAATTAAGATTGGTCAGGCCAAACCAATATCGAGCAGAACCACAGTCCTGCCCAAGCAAGCACAGGTGTTGAAGTCAGAGATACTGGGCTGAGAGGCACATCAACAACCATGGTATCATGAAACCCGAATAGTTGACATGTCTGCATGACAAAATTTTACAAATCATGGTGATCTTCCTGCGAAGTTCCCTCAGGCAGGAGCAGTGGTGGGTTCTGAACCTCAACAGAATCCACCCCCAGCTACTGGAGGTCCCTCTAGTCTACCCTGTGAAGCCAGGAGACAGAAGTTGAAAGCAACTAGCCAACCAGACAGGACAACAACCCCTCTAAATATTATGCACTGGAATGCATAAGGATAATAGCAAAAAAATTGAACTAGAAAACACCTTGCACCAGAAAGAGATTAGCATTTACTGCATACAGAAAACACACCTCAATAAAAAAAAAATAACCTTTAAAATATGAGGGTACCAATGCTTTAGAGTTGACAGGAAAGATGGAAGTAAAGGAGGCATACTAACACTGTGATACAAGGAAGGTGCTGAACACCAGATAATTCACATAAAAAGCAACTCTCTTGAACTCCACATAATTAAACTTCTACTGCCCAAATGACATGCCATTAAAAATGACCAGTATTAACATCCCTAACAAACACTTCCTGGCAGCTGGAGACTTTTTTATAACAGCCACTCCCAAAGCTGGGAATACAATAATTTAGACAGAAGGTGAGAAGAGATAGAAAGTTGGCAAGATGATAACAAGCTATTCTTCTTGAATAATTCAGACAATCCGCCAACTTTCTACTCAAGAAGATGGCATAGCACTTCAACCCCAGACCTGGCATTCTGCACCCAAGAACTGGCTGGAATAATGGAAAGAACAACTTGGTGGCAGTGATCATTGCCCAGTCATCATCCAAGTGAACAAATCAATAATTACAAGACCAACTAAGCCAAGATGGAACTACAAGAAAGCAAACTGGCATATATATAAATACAGAGAAAACCTACTTACAAAAGACATACAACAGGCAGTGACATCAACACAACTGACATGGAGTTTAATAAAGGAATACTTCAGACAGCTAAGGAGACAATACGAAAAGGAGCAAGGAAGAATTATCTACCATATTGGACCAACACACTCCAAAACAAAAGGAAGAACTGGCTGAAGCACGTAATATTGCAGAGATGCAACCATGCCAACAGAACCACATCGCTCTACAAAAGACCAAAGCAAAGTTCACTAAAGAAACACAGAGAAGAAGTTAGAGGGAAAAACTCAAAAATTAAATTTTGAAAAGGTAGGGAGAAAACTGGAAACTGACCTAGCAGATAAATTATGATAGCAACTCCCATCTACAAAAACAATTACATTGGAAGATTAAAATCAACTCTACACTGGCAAGCAAGCAGCAGACACGCTTGCAGGATCCTACAGAAAAGAAAGCACCATTACCATCAACTCATGTAGACCACAAAATATTCGTCAAGAAATAAAAACACAAACTATCCAGATGTTATGTCGAAACTATTCATGTTAGAACTAAACATATCTATAAGGAAATTAAAGGATAGAAAATCATCAGCACCAGATGGCATCACCAGTGACATGCTTAAGAACCTAGGACATGGAGCAATGTATAAATTACTACAGATATACAACTATAATTGGGGTACAGCCAATGTATCACAGTTGTGGGGAGAAGCGTTCATGTGTCTATTATAAAGAAAGCAAGGATAAGCAGAAGCCTCAATAAGTTACAGACCAATAAGTCTAACCAGTTGTGTCTGTAAGACAATGGAAGATAAAAGGTCAATAAAAAAATTGAAATGGTACCTAGAATCAGATAATCTATTGGTTCCAGAACAAGCTGGATTTAGAAACAGCACCGAAGACCAAATAACATTCCTGACCCAGATCATTGAAAATGCATTTCAAGAAAAGAAGAACATTTTCATCTTATGGACAGACTTCCAAAAAGCTTTCGACAAGGTCTAGAAAGATGGACTGATAGTAAAGCTGCAACGAAATGGAATTATTATGCTGACAAAATTTTAAGACAAAACAATAGCTTACCCATCATGACTGGAGCTCCAACAGTTGTAAAATGTTGATACAATTCTGGCAGAAACTGGTGAATATCTGAACCTTTCTCAATGTGCAATATCTTACAAGGAATCTGAAACAGAGAAAAGACGGTTACTTGATGAGATCAGTGCAGTCCCAGGTCTAGATATTGAAGTAAATAGAAGAGGGCAACTGCTCTATCTAAGGCAAGCTGTTAATTTCAAACAAATGAAGGCTGTACAAGGTTTGCTATCTCTCCTTCATAATCTATTGATACAAGAATGCTACAACAGACTAATGGAATTTCAATGTTGTTTCTGTTTAATTTTTGCCATTCTAGTGTCAACCATCTGTCAACCTGGTTTCTCCAGTTTTCAAACCTGCTTTCAGCTGCATCTGACAAACTTCTTCCAAATCAACTATGCATGTCTATTGTTTTCATATGACACATTCTTCTTTCTGCAATTCTTTGGTTCTGTTGTCAGATTTTAATTTCCATACAGAATATCTTTTATTCTTCTTTTGCTATCCATTGCAGTGATTTTTTACTACTCTTGAGCACCATATGTCGGTCTGTAAAATCTTCATGTTCTTTGTAGAATAGACTGTCTTTTACAAAAAAACTGCAGAAAAATTGGAACACAATAGGTAATAATTAGTACAAGAGTAATGAAGTTTTGATAATCACTGGAAACACACAGAAATTGATGTTCAAAACATCTTTTAGGAATCTTCCATTTGGCATACATATACTGGCCATCTTAGGTGATGTTTATGTAGAAAAGGGACCATTCAAGGCATTCCTGTGCGATCCAGTTATAGAAAATCAGCAACAACTGATTAGTAGATAGAAAGCTATGAAGATCAATGATCACCTATGTCAGTCACCATGGTACATGATATAGCAAACTAGATAGGAAAAAAGATGTAGAGGATTGACTTCATTGTGCATAGAGTTCATATGTACTCTACCCTCTCAATAAAGCAGAACACAACTTGCCAGAGAGTCCCATTCATAGCACATAATATAAATAGTCATCCATCATGAGAGACGCTGACAACAGTCTTAGACTTGTGTTGTTGCATACTCTCATTTGTGCGGAGATAATTATAATATCAAACTCTAGCTCATAATCCCCTTCCACATTTGGGACATGTATAGAGCTGCGGACATCTATGTGGTTTGTTGTTATGTGATTTTGAGTAGCATGTTATCTCTGTTCCTCTGAAATTTGATGCCTCTCAGTGATGAAAGCCCCTTTGCTGGTGTTGCTGTACAACATTGGGCGACTGAGAAACAGATTGCCAAGAGGTAACATCAATGTTGAACTCTTTAGAAATACTTTGAACAATTCCTTAAAGTGTTTCTTCTGTCCACTATCCAGTTATGTTCCCTTAAAATCTTACAATAAATCAACTGTTTTGGGATATATTATCAGGCATCCAAATAACATCTGACCCATCTCAATTGGGCCTTATCCAATACTGTATAGAAATAAATGGCCATCATCATTTTTTATATTAGCTCATGAGGATTTAACCCTCAATAACACACTTTAAGGTTTTCCATGATAAAAAAATATGTTTATTGAACATTTCAAGTGTATTAGAATAGATCCAGTGTCCGGCTCTATGGTTGCGTGGTACAGTGTGCATCTTTGATAGCCAAGGTACCTGGTTCGAAGCTCACCACAGGCAGTTCTATATCTGGACCATTCAGAATGCAATGGCAAACTACTGAACATATTTATAATATTGCCTAGAAAATGACCACAGCCAAAAAATGCTGGGTTGATGGCTACATCCTGAATAGGATATGCTACCAATATTTTTGTATTAGATTTAGGTATGCAACAGAAAATTAGGAAAAATTGTATGTTATTGTTTCTATGTGTGTGGTACCTATTACTCTATAATGTATGATTTAGAGGGGAAGCAGTTTATTTGACCAAAATCTGAATGCATAAATAAACTAAAGTGGTATCACTACTGAAGATTTCATTTTATGAAACTAAGTCAAACTAATTTTAAAAGTGGGTATATACCATGTAAAAACACACAACCATTTTTTATTTACGTAATTATTTGGCAAAAATTGTTTTTATAAAGTTAAAGTTAAATTCAAGGGATTCATAAAAAAACATTTGACTTTACAGGGAAATAATTTTAAAATTGTGAATACAAAAGTCACCAAGGTATATGCTAGTAGTTTGTTGTAAAAAAACTTCACCATGTAATACAAGGTTAAGTATCAGGTACTTTATCTTGCCAATTTATTCTGAGAAATCTGTGTGTACAGCATATAACTTCCACACATGTGTTGCCTGGGCCCAAAAGGGGAGCAAAGAATAACGATACTTATCTAATAAGCATATTGTAAGAGACGAAGGTTTTGTGGTTTAGTTAGCGGTCTCATCTGATATATGGTCAAAGTAACCCAGGTTATGTTGAAATCGAATGTGTCAGGCTGAAAGGCACAGAAATTGCAGCTAAGTTGACTATGGCAATGCATTCGGTTCTCTGGGATACACCCAGCTGATCTATAGGAATTTGTGAATGAATGCAGAAGAAGACAGCATATAGTTTCAGAAGATAATCTCCAAGGATCTCTTTAAAAAATATACTTGTAAACAGGTTGTCATGGCACTTGTCAACACAGCAAATTGCTTAGCAACAGAGAGAGGAAATTATAGAGATGAATGATTACCTAAAATATTACAGGTATCTGTTGTCTGACTGATTCTATGAGTATGCTTCAAAAGATTCAGTTTGATTATTTAGGTCATCAGTGATTGGAGTCATTGATGAAGTCTGTGCTGAAGAGTTACCTTCATTTATTTTACCTGGACATGTGGAGGTTAGGAGAAATGAAAGAGCAGACAGACTTGCCAATGTGGCCACAGTGACTAGTGGTAGTTCATTGGACCTTGCTGATATTTTGAGTACAATATTCCGCTGAATACAGATGTGTCAAGCCATTGACGCATTTCCTTTCTCTGGACTGCATCCTGCTGGTAATCTAGTATGACTATTGTTCTGCTACAAGAGAGACCCAGTGGGAGTCTGAGAATGAGAAATCTGTTTGAGAAGAAGAAGAATGCAATCAAGGAATTGGACCAGGAAGAGTTATCAGCCTACACAGAATAGAAACAGTCAGAAATCTATATGTGTATTATCCGTATGACATGCTGAATATGAGATCGGAGGACCTATAGACATGTCCTGAGTGTCATCATGATGATCCGACATCTATCTAATGATCATCTTTACCAATCTCTATGGCACAGACATGGAATGACAACTAGAATGAACAAAATACCTGGTACATTTGATCCAAGGTCAAACAAGCCTCAAAACTTCCTATCCACTGTCGGGAGCCCACAAAACTATCTGGTTTATCTCCAATATCAACAAGCACCTGCTGAATCTGGGTAATGCTTGGCACAGGAATATCCTGAAGTGTGTCTGGAGCAGTTGTCACTGTAAAATTCTGGTTTCTAATCCATGAGCATATAGTTTGTAGAGTTCTGTAACCACAACCCCAACCCTGAGTGATTAAAAACACACACAACTAAATATGTTGTGACAGATCCCATATAGACTAAATATTTTATGACAGATCTTATACAAAATAAATATATTGTGACAGATCCCATATAGACTAAATATTTTATGACAGATCTTATACAAAATAAATATATTGTGACAGATCCCATATAGACTAAATATTTTATGACAGATCTTATACAAAATAAATATATTGTGACAGATCCCATATGGACTAAATATTTTATGACAGATCTTATACAAAATAAATATATTGTGACAGATCCCATATAGACTAAATATTTTATGACAGATCTTATACAAAATAAATATATTGTGACAGATCCCATATGGACTAAATATTTTATGACAGATCTTATACAAAATAAATATATTGTGACAGATCCCATATAGACTAAATATTTTATGACAGATCTTATACAAAATAAATATATTGTGACAGATCCCATATAGACTAAATATTTTATGACAGATCTTATACAAAATAAATATATTGTGACATCCCATATAGACTAAATATTTTATGACAGATCTTATACAAAATAAATATATTGTGACAGATCCCATATAGACTAAATATTTTATGACAGATCTTATACAAAATAAATATATTGTGACAGATCCCATATAGACTAAATATTTTATGACAGATCTTATACAAAATAAATATATTGTGACAGATCCCATATAGACTAAATATTTTATGACAGATCTTATACAAAATAAATATATTGTGACAGATCCCATATAGACTAAATATTTTATGACAGATCTTATACAAAATAAATATATTGTGACAGATCCCATACAAACTGCTGTTCGTCCATCGAAGTCGATGATGACCATTCAGCTCAACTGAGATGATGATGAAGATCATAATGTCTTCAGTGTGCCCGACTGAGACTAATGAGTCCTATATGTACTTGGAATTGTAGACACTCTGGGCATGTGTGGGAGGTGTCTGTGGGATATTGAGCAACTTTTGCCATTCCTCTAACCCGTTCTTGATGCCAAGCTTGATGTCTAAGGTTCTCTGCAGTTGCTGCATCAATTTCGATTCTGCAATGCCAGTCGGATCTGTCATGCAAGATTCTCCCATGAATTTGTGTCAATTTTGAAGTGAGTCAGTGATAGAGTGTCTTAAGAGTGTCTCTAAAACACTTCTTCTGTCTTCCTGCCTTGCGGGAGCCAGTCAGGAGTTCCAACAACTTTTTTGGTAGATTATATGATCTTTCATGCAGACCCTGTGTCCTGCCCAGCATGTCTGCGCCTTCATCAACACTGTATGTATGCTTACAGACTTAGATTTCATCAATACTTCACTATCTGGTATTTTATTCCAGACTAATTTTGTTGTTATTCTGTTGTTTACAGCAGTGTTGATGGTTATTTCTTGTGAGAAAGTGCTGCCCAGGTAGGTGAAATTAGTGACTGCTTGAAGCACTTCTTCCTTTATCCTTATATGGGCAGTGCTGGATTTACCTATAAGCTAAACAAGCTATAGCTTAGGGCCCCCTCTGTCTTGGGGACCACAAAAAAAATTTTAATTTCAATATCTATATATTCTTAATCGTTAAAGGGCACCATATCTCAAATAGCTTAGGGCCCCATATCTGAAATAGCTTAGGGCCCTATCAAGTCTATATCCGGCCCTGTATATGGAGATTTCAATTTGGCGTGTCTGGTGTGGGTTTGACCTCTGTTTTCTTTGTATTGATGGTGAAACTAAAGTTGTCACAGGTTTCAGTAAATTGGTTTAGAGTGACCTGCAAACAGTCTGCAGAGTCAGCATACAGTCTGCTGTCAATCTGCAAACCATGACACAACACATTATGTTCTCTGGACTATATGCTTCTAATCTGCAAGAGTTTAAGAATGAGTTATTCTCTTACAGTGAGAAATTTAGTTAATTGTTGTACAGTGGGCAAGTCAGACAATCAATGTACAGTTGGCAAGTCAGACAATCATTATAGAGTGTCTAACTGTCAGCTAACTAAACAAGTTAATTTTTAAATTATATACATCAGAATAGTATTCTCACTTCCTGTTGTAAACAACTACAGTGACATCCCATTATAACAATCTGGTCGGAACTGATGAAATATGTATGTAATAACAGAAATTAGCTGTGCACAAATAATAAAGAATGTTGGGCATTAGATATATTGATTATACTCTTCGTACACAGGTTATGTCCACAGGTGCTCAGATCTCTGTGTCAGTAAATCTCTCTGAGTATAATGGCTGATGGTTCTGGTTCAGTGCACTTTTTGAAATCTGTGTTAGGTGTTCTCTACAGGCCATGTCTATCCTCACTCCAATTCGCACATTCTCGACATTGACTCATGCTCATTTATCTAAAAATCATCTGATTGTGTGGACTCATGAAGAGCAATGAGTATGTCTGCTCAGTCCATAGACCAACCATCTGTTATTGTGGCTAGCTAATTGCTTGGGCTGTTCATTTCCCTCCACACCCACATGTCCTGGGACAAAGATAAGTGTGAGTTTTCGCGAGTCCCGTATTTTGTCTCTATAATGACTCCACCCATCCCCTATGTACATATCTGTTATGACTTTCTGAATCATATTCATTGAGTCACTTAGTATGCACGCATGGAAATAGGCTTGTTATTCCAGCTAGTTAAGTGCCTAAGTTACAGAAAATACTGTAATTATTATACCGGTTTTTGTTGCGGTAAAGGCTCCATTGGCTTCATGTACTATTATGCCTGGTGATCTGGTAGTAAATGCCCATGCACATCGCTGGTGATGGATGACAAACCCATCCATGTAAATCACAACATCTGTGTCATCGTTATGTTCACAGATAAGTACCTTGACCTCAGCATCCACACTCACAGGGCTGTGTTCCGTGCACTCTCTAATGATTGTAATGACGGTCTTGACTGCCTCTTGAAAGACCATAGGAATAGGTATCTATTCCTTAGGAATAGGTATCTATTCCTCACCAGGAGTTATGCCTTCTGGGCTGAAAATCTGTTTAATGGTATTCTTGACATGACCCATCCACGATTTGCCTCTCTTGCTTCCCTTCACACGAGGGAGCTCACTGTGTAGTGGGTGATCTATGTCAGAACTGAAGTATGCACGAGAATAAAGAATATATATAATTGGATTTTTTTAAATGTTACGCTGTATTAAATAGGAAAATTTGTTCTAAAAGGATGCTACAGAAGGATTCTAATAATAAAACTACAATTTAAAGCAGTTTATGAAATCAGACAAAAATGAATGCTCACCTGATCATCTAGTCCATCACAGCCATAGTGGTAATACTGATATTGTCCTTTGCATAAGGCCTCACCTGGTTGACTTGGAAGACAGGTGTGAACATTTGGCAGTAGGTCGCATACATGATCTGTGTACACTTTATCACTTGACATGTTGCTGTTTGTGGGGGTGCCTTGGAAAATATAGTAGAAAACATAGCCATACTTGCTAGTAGTAGAAACACATGCTATGTGCTTGTAAAGTTGCAAATATGAGGGAAGGACATTCAGAGATAGCATCATGATGGAATTGGGGGGGGGGGGGAGTCAGTAAGAACAATGAACACCCTAACCCCTGCAAAAGTAACACAATGAAAAACTACATTTTTCCCCAAAAAATATATAAAAAGGGTTAAATAGAGATTTTACATTTATCAATACACAGGATTAACATTCCAATTAAATGGTCTTTATTAAGAAAAGGATGAACAAACACAGAAAGGAACCCCAAAATCAAATGGAGACTACATATTGATTTTGTTATTCAATTCTGTGTTTGTTTGTTCATTTCTGGATAAAAACCTTCTGGTCAAAATATCAATTCTGTGTATTATTCAACATAAAACTGCTCTTTAAGTTATTAACCTTTTATGTATTTTTTGTTCAATATTTATTTACCATATGATGCACAAATTTACTGTATTTTCCCAATCACTTAATTTTTGACTATATTTTTCCCAATAAATATCCTTCAAAATTGTGAGCAGTGAAGAAAGTCAGCAGAAAGATAACAAACCCCTCAGTAGTAACAGAAATGGAAGTAACATGGAAGTAACAGAAGATTGGTTGGTTGCTGATTCATGCCCTTGGACCCAAAGTAACACAAGGAAATACTACTGTCCCATACCCTCCCTTGTTGTACCCTCCCTGTGTCCTCTGGGCTCCCTCCCACCCGCACTTCACTTTCTTGCGTGACGTATCTCCGTCTAGGGGATTTCGTCGATCCACCACGTCCCTTTTTTATTTATTTTTTTTATTTTTTTTATTTTTTAAAATTTATTTTAACCTCTGCATTTGTCTTATACTCTGTCTTCTTTCTCTATGGCTATTTACTTACGCCCCTTTACTCTCATCAGTTGGTATGCGCTGTGACCAAACCAGGATATTGTCTTTTCCATTGTTCCACCTTTCGCGGGTGTGTTTTCTTTTCACTTCGGCGCCTCGGGTACTGTCTATTACTGTGGCATGTCTTTATTTTTCTAACCTGTACAAATACGTGCTATCATGACCCAAGATAGGAATCTGACTTTCACTGTCCATTCTTTACTTTATTGCCATTATGCGTGTGCTCATTCACATGGGAGGACCATATACTAGTCGCTGCATCAGTTAAGTTATTTTACTACTATTTTATTCTCATATATCACAATTATCTGCTCATATTCTCTTCCTTCTGTTTGCTCATTCTCTTCTGTTCCTGCCGTTTTTGGCCTCTTTTTCTCTCTCCCACCTGATCCCTCGTACCATCTCATTTTGCTCTTCCCTTACATCATGATTGCTTGTCTGTAGCATTCATTCTCTGTTGCCACTTTTGAGGTGAGTATTTTTATTTTATTTTAATGTAATTTACTTGCTACCATATCTTTTCCTTTGTTCATCTCACATTCTTCAGTCTACTTTCTACTCCCTACTTACTACTAACTTCTCCCCATACGTTTTTCTCACCTGTCATGCTTCCACATCTTTTCTTCCCTCATTACCTATCTGCTATTGTCCTCATTATAACCCTATTTGTCTCCATGTAAGACTTGTTTTATTGTGGTCATTTGTTTGTCCTGATGAAGGCTTTATAGTCGAAACGTCGTCTGTCTCTGTATCTCGTTGTTAAGTTGTTTTATGTTTCATTTTGGTAACACACCTACCTATTTTTGTATTTCTTGAAATACTACTGGTATGTTTTCCCAATAAATATCTTTTGAAATTTAGCAATGACACTTTTTAAATGTCCTTTCCCATCACAGTCATACCTATGTGCATGATAAGGTATCTGATTAGGAATGACACTTTTCTGTCTTTCGAAATGATAGTACAGTGAAATCCTGTTATAAAAACTTGGTCTGGACCGACAAAATATGTATGTAACAACAGAAATTCTCTATATACAGCACAAACAATATAAAATAAATATAATTAGGGATCTTGAAGTGTTATTTTATAGGAAAATTTGTCTTCTTCTTCTGCGTTAATTCTCAAACTCCCACTGGATCTCTCTTGTAGCATGACACAGGTCCTACTAGATTTCCAGCAGGATGTAGTCTAGAGAATGAAAATGTGTTGTTGCCATTTTATTTGCACCAATGTCAAAGACCAGATACATCCATCTTCAGCGGAGGAAAATTGATACAATACGGTGAGAGGTACTTACATTCCAACTTGTTAATATTATGTGCAGTTTCAACCCAACATTGTTATAGTATATGCAGCTTTCGTGACATCACTGAAATCACATCACTAGCAAATTGTACTGCCACAAAATCAAAATGGCTAATTTAATCAGAGATTAAACAATAAACAGTCACTAGGACTGCTGCTGGATGCATTGATCTGCACACTACGCCTTTATGGCCCTGCATCTTGGGTCATGCAAGGGATTTTCACTGTAATTGATATTTCATTTCATTAATGTAGGATCTATACAGTAAACAAATAATGATTTATTTCGCTAAAATTTAGGCACCTCTCCCCATATTGTACCAAAAAATGTGTTATAACATAAAGCATTATAGAGGGATTCCACTATATTTTGTTATACCTTACAAAGGGATACTACTACTGTATATATGCTAAATTCTATGGTGAGGGTTGATGTAACTAGAAAGAAAAACTCAAGTCACAAAGAGTCTTCCACAATGTGTACACAGAATCTCAGGACCACATGTGTTATTGTGCACTAAGGTGCACTTTTCAAATGTGCAGTTCTTGATCTATCTGCTATCACTTTATTCTATTCTTACTATTTTACTTGTCTATTTTACATGACCTATTGCAAACTGTTCCCATGATTCTATATTAATGTTTGCATTATATATATCAGAGATGAGCAACCTTTCTGTGTTAGTGGACCATAGTTTTTCTTTATGTAGTTGAGAAGCCAAAATCCTTTATTAAACAGTAGTACTTTAGAGTTTCAGGAAGTATTTTCTGAGTTTTGAGGCTGGTGGAAATACAACTGTTATAGGACTATCACCCTAGTGGGTTCGAAAAAAATTCAGCTGGACAAATTTGTCCCATCTTTTGCCCAGAACTGATGCATAGGCCTACTTCTTCTAGCACAAATCCTTGTGTATAATAAATATAAACAAAATAAATAGAATCATTTTAAAATGTTTACACTAATTTGAGTGGCTATTTCTCTGTTCCATCTGTGATGGTTTCAATGATCATCCACAATTCTGCTTAAATTTTCCTAACTTCATATGTTTCATGTAGGCCCCTACATTATTTTGATGCCAACGCCCAAATTAATACGAAATAAATTCATATTTTTTTCAGGATGGATGTACAGACTTAGTTGAGGTTTCACTAAATTGCAATTTTTGATGCATAGCAAAAGTATTTATTGAGGCCTAGTACTATTTTGAAAATTGTTTCTGGGTACCTATTCATTATTATTAATTAGGATAATTAGGCCTAGGATATAATATTTCTATTCAATTCTTTATGAAATATGATATATAGTATATACACAGTATACACTTACAGTAATACCATAGCACGACACATTGATTGATTCTCTGCCCCATTTTTAAAAAGTTAAAATAAAACTTAAGTTATATAGTTATAGCTACTTTAGTCATACAATTTTTAATTCTTCAGATGTGACATCTACATTTGTCAAATGTGGTATGCTAGGTTTTCGTAGTATTAAACATCTTCTGGCATAATTTATTTTCAAGAGTTTTGATATATTTTCAAGTTTCTCATGTGTCCACAAGAACAGCTGTGTGCAGACGATTTGAGAAATTAAGAGTTGTGTCCCTTTGGATAAATAAAATGGTTCCGTTGTTTGTGTCAACATTTGGCTATCAATGTGCTCATAACTGACTTTAATAATTTCTTAATAATAATTTTGGCAGATTTCGTGATTTTTTCATTAAGGTTTGCCTGTATCTTTAAATAAACAGAAATGTCAGTCAAACAACTAGATAATGCCTTTAATAAAGATGACGACATATTCCATTCCGTTACAATGAGTGAAGAAACGTGAGTTGGGCTAGGTCGCCTAGGCCTAATTTAACTAATTAGATTAGGTCCTACGGTAGTACTACAATTTGACTAATTAATGTAGGCCTATCACTATCTACGAAAATAACTTGGGCCTAATGTTACAATTCTGTTGTATAAGCGGAATGTGGCCCGAAGAATGGAAAAAGACAGCTACACTTGATAGAGAAAGGAGACCTTTAACTTAAAATTAAAGCTACATGATTGTATCAAAAGGCTGATTTTGTAGGGCAGAGTGTCAGTTGAGAAAAGAAGACGATGGACCAGTGACATCGAAAAATGTTTGCACACCCGTCATATCTCTGGGCAATACAGTCCGGCTTACCGGAGACAGAGAGACTTCAGAGTATTCCCGATGAAGATGACGTTCAGGAAAGAATATATCGTTTGATATATGCCTACCTTTCTAATATTATATATACATATTTATAATAAAGGCTATAGGCCCTATACAAGAGGTAAAAACTTTGCACTTTAGTGTGAAGGAATCAGACTTGAAAATTGGTGTTTGTTTGTTTTGCGTTCGCTCCATTGTAACCATCACGGATATCCGTGCGATTTCCGCCGGGAGAGTGATTACGTTGTGCCACCGTTATGCGCCTTGTAGGCCTAGCACATCCGATTTCGGCATGCCTTGACAATTCGGGTGGGCTACCCTTAGCCAGTGACAGCCTCTATATCTGTCTCCAGGCACGCGTAGTGGCGACTCTGCGCCAAGACGATTTTTGCTCTCGTCTGACTCGCACGAGGTGTTCCACTGTCTATGAACTTGCCTCGTGTAATTGGACGTGCTGTGCCCATTGGGTACTGAACCGTTTCTCATCCGTGAGCCTGCTTCCTTAAGGGGAAGAACTCAACAGAGGAGTTGGACCCTGGCTCTTTCGCCCTCTTAGCCGAGGTGTCATTCACTGACATTATGTACCCCTTGTCCAAGTTCGAGTCTCACACCACGCGTTTGAGAGCAAGGCGTTCTTGAGCTGAGCGTCCTTGTTCCAATAGCGCCTGAGCCCATCAGGTACTGAACCCTTTCTCTCTTCAAGTGTATTTCCGGTGTAGGAAAACCTGACAGTAGAGTTGGGCCAGGGCTAAATCGTTGTCCCTTTTGTGCCTGAGCCCATCGGGTACGGAACCCTTTGTCTCTGCAAGTGTACTTCCGGTATAGGAAACCTTGACAGTAGAGTTGGGCCAGGACTACCATCGTTGTCCCTTTCTTGCCTAAGCCCATCGGGTACAGAACCCTTTCTCTTCGCGAGCATATTTCCGGTTTAGGAAGGCTCGACATTAGAGTTGGATTAGGTCTTCTTGCTTTACCAGACGCCAATGAATGGGTCTGGGTCTCTGCCTGTAAGGAACACAGGTAACTAGATGCTCGTCTCGAGCTGACGGAGCTTGTAGTTCCCCTTTCCTAGAGACTTTTCACTTTCTATTTGCAGTTCGCGCTGCCCTCTAGCGCTGTTCTGCCCTTTCATTGTTTCATTGTACTCGGTATGAAATCTATTTGTCTCTCGCCATGCATCTACCTTTACGTGCATTTTACATTGGCCGCCCCTCCAATGTTCGGACTGGACTGACTAGCTTAACTGTATGTCGACAGTGTCGCTATATGTGGTGATGCTGGTGGTGTCGGAGATATTGTCTGTCTCTTGTGCAGTCAAATCTCTTTCCATCTGCTACCTCCACATTCTCTGACACGATCCCCAAATGATTTGGCCAGAATCAGCTCGAGGTACATTTGGGATCTTGGTTATCTGCTAACCCTGGGTCCGCCTAGAGCAATGCGTTCCCTTTGCACCCCGAAAATTGGTGTGAACTTTGGTCCTTCTTTATGTATTAACTGCTCAAGGCGATGCACTTCTCCCATCTCTTCTTCACCTTCCTGATGCCTTGATTGTAAAGCACCTCCTCCTGGGCCTGGAACCACGTCTCCACTTCAGTAATCAAGTCCCGGATGTCAGAAAAATGCTTTCACAAAGCAGATTCTTTATGTTTGGTAGCAGAAAGAAGTAAATCCGTGTTAAATCAAGTAAGTAAGGTTGATGGGGCATGATTTCATACACGCACTACTGGGCAAAGTAAATGGAATCATTGTTGCATGAGCCAGCGCATTGTCCTGAAGAAGATGAACAGAGCATACCCCTCTGGTCAGAATCACGCGTCTTCTGCACTTAATTTCTTCTCATAATTTTTTTATAAGGCTTTGGTAGTAAGTGCATTGAGTTGATAGTATGGCCACGAGGAAGGTAATCGGTGAGTATTATCCCGTGATAGTCCCAAAAAACGGTGAGCATGACTTTTCCTATAGAGGGAACCGTCTTTGCTTTTTTGGTGGTGGTGAACAGGAATGTTTCCATTGTTTTCTCTGGTTTATCTCAGAGTCATAGAGATATATCCAACATTCATCAACAGTAACCAATCTACAAAAAAGATAATCTGCATTTCAAATGTCCAACAGTTTGTGGATGCTTCAGCTCTGCGCTTCTTTTGAATTGGCGTGAAGAGACAAGAACCTACCCGCTGGACACCTTTGACATGTGAAGCTGCTTGTGCAAAATCTTGAACGTGGTCGCATTACTTAGTCCAAATTCAACCATGATTTCCTCTATGGTAATGCTTCTTTCTGAGAGGACTAGGATCTCCATTTTTGTAATGTTGCTTGTATCATCTGCAGTGAATGCCGCTCTTCTGCTCATCTTGAATGCTGGCATGTCCCATTTGAAAGTGATTTTTCCATCGTTTCACAGTATCATATGAAGGGCAGTCATCTTTATAAATGGCAAACATCATGAATTTGTTTTATAGATTTACCCTAAGTGCAGGAATTTGATTACACAACACCGCTGAAGATGGATGTGTTGGGCCACTGGCGCAAATAAAACGGCAACACAACGCATTTCCATTCTCTGGACTACATTCAACTGGAAATTTTGTAGGACCGTTGTCTTGTTACAAAAGAAATCCAGCGGGAGTTTGAGAATGAACGCTGAAGAAGAAGAAGATGAAGAAGATTACACAACAAGACTCCATTTTATCCATGGCACAGCTTCATACACAACTGAATTAGTCTTCTGTCAATTTCTCTTTTACGCGCCGCACAGAACAAACCATGAACTCGTGGGAATTGTCAACTAATAGTGCGTTTTTAAAATGATACACAGCAATCCTACTTTCCTTTATGGTTTCTTAGTAAAGTACAAAACTTTTCGCCCACCCTTCGTATATATTAATTAGGATAGGCTTGCTTGCATATATATATATATATATATATATATATATATATATATATATATATATATATATATATATATATATATATATATATGGTTAAATAACGGTTTTTATTTGACAGTTTAATCTCTTGTTCATTCAATGCAATGTGAACATAAAACTGAAAGTTGAGTTAAAAATCCTAGAACACAAAACAATCCTACTCTTCTCACCAGTTGACATCTGTAACCGCATCACTAGTAGGCCAGTATACAAAAGAATTGGTTCCCGTTCTTATGGTACTACACGCTGGCTATCAACCTCCAAAGTCAACCATGGTCAAGCTTAACTTTTTGCCACTGTCTTTGTTACTATCAAAATAGCCACAGATGTCCACAGAATTACTTATTATTGATAGATACACCATCTTGTGTATAGTCTGTGTGTTTCCATGACCCAAAAGGAGAGCAAATAATAGAGAGACTGTTACCTGTAAAGCATGTCATAAGAGGTAACTAAGGAGGTTTGGTGATGGGTTGGCTGTCCCATCCTATAGATGGTCAAAGCCATGCTTCTTTTTCTCATTTTTCTTTTGTGTAGCCATGACTACATAGCAAGTCTGGTTTTCTTAATGAACTCCTCAGTGCTTTCTGTGGATATCCATTTCTGTGGACTATGTTCCTCCCTTAACTGGTTTAGTATAATGCCGTCTTGCGGGATATGTTCTGCTGTCTGTGCTGCTTTCCCACATGGATACAGAGGTGATGGAACCAGTCTTAGTCTATTTAACTGTTATGTCCTGTCCTGATGCAGAAGATATAACCTACTCAGCTCTGTCCGTGATAGTTGTCTTTTGAGTTGTCAACTTTCCTTATAGCTTTGATGATGGTCCTCTTTTCTTGTTAGGTGATTTCTTGGTCCTTTTGTTTCTACATCTTTTGCCAACATATCTACCTCTTCATTTCCTGGTATCCCACAGTGGGATGGTATCCACTGTAGTACTAACCTTCTTTGGATCTCACTTCTTCTATAGCTTCCTTCAGGTCTGCCAGTTAATCGCTGTCAAGAGCTTGTAGGACAATTGCATCTGTAAGAAACACCAGCTGTTGACATTGGCTTGTTGTGTTTTTAATTATTTCTGCAGCAATGATTAGGGTCTGTACATCTGCAGAGTGGTTGGAGCAGAAGATTCCAGTTGGTAAACATGTGGATATAAGCCAGGCTGAGATTAAATGTATCAGACCAAACGGCACGGATACTGCAACCAAGCTGTAGACCATAACACAATGCATTCGATTCATATTAATCTGCAGCAGTTTGAGAATGAATGCAGAAGAGACACACATCACATGTCTTACTTTTACAATCTTCTTGTTTATCAGCGTTCATTCTCAAACTCCTGCCGGATCTCTCTTGTAGCAGGACCATGATCCATTATAGATTTCCAGCAGGATGTAGTCTAGAGCAGGGGTCGACAACCTTTTGCTAACTTTGTGCCAACTTGAGGTTTCAAATTATTCAGAGTGCCAACATCACATATCATTTTATACAAGTTGAGGCCAATATTCTTATTTTACCATATATTTTATTTTTATATATTAATTAGTTAATAAATAGTGATATTCCATAATATGTAAAGTTGTAAACAACATTAAAGGAAATAGAGTTTCTTGAAAGATTTTTTTAAAAACTTTTTTATTATTAATGGGAGCCTTCCCCTTGCATGGTCTTGGCCAGTTGCTCAATATAGACAACATACTTTGTCACTTTGAGTTTGACACAATTTTTTTAATGTTCAGGCGTTAGGCGACTACGCTGTGGATTTAGCACTGCTTTCATGTGAGAGAAAATTTGCTCACAGGAATAGGTTGATCAAAAAGCAGAAAGAAGAGCAAAAGAAATTTCTTCAAACAGATGTAATAATTTGAAGGGGATGTCCAACAGCTGAGAATAGCTGCAGACTATTCTAGATTTTCATTTTCCAGAGACTTCCGTAGTTCAACAAATTTTGATGTCCATAATTCTGAAGATCTGAAGTCAATCTGTTGTATTTCAAAGTCATCAATATCCATCTAACTGGGTAGTTTCCAAATCAATTATATCAGGCTTAATGAGATACGAAAATAAGGATCCATGAATGTGGAAGTCTTTACTTCATTTATCAAATTCTGCTTTAAGTGCTTCAATGTACTCTTGAAGCTCATCTACATTTACTTAAATTGATTTGAGAGATTCTTCACATTCGGGAAGTACTCGAATGCTTTGATGTTGATATCACGGCTAAAACTATCTAGTTTCATTGTAAATGCTTTCCAATAGTTGAAAAGATCAAGTACGGTTTGTCCATGTCCTTGTAATTTCAGATTAAGTTCATTTAAATGTGTGATTATGTCAGTCAGAAACATCAACTTTAACACTAAATGAGCGATTTATTTGAACACCAGCTAATCGA
This sequence comes from Meghimatium bilineatum, assembly GCA_034231615.1. NCBI lineage: Eukaryota > Metazoa > Mollusca > Gastropoda > Stylommatophora > Philomycidae > Meghimatium > Meghimatium bilineatum. The sequence continues at coordinate 14,288,144 of CM067319.1, read as the reverse complement.
TTTATAATCAACTTTATACAGGAAACGTGAAGAGTCTGTGTGCCATTTGAAATTGCTTGGCGTGCCAAGTGTGGCACGCGTGCCATAGGTTGCCGACCCCTGGTCTAGAGAATGGAAATGTGTTGTGTCGCCGTTTTATTTGCACCAATGGCCAAACACATCCATTGTCGGTGGGCTTTTACAATCTAATAATACACAATATTTATTTTATTTTAATAACCTTTGTATGAACAATGTATCTTCGATTCAGATCATGGCAACAGGGTTACATAGAGGGAGTTCAGGAAGGCAGAAGCAAAGGTTACATAGAAGGTCATGCTCTTGGTACTCAAAAGGGGACAGACATTGGCAAGGAGGTAAGACTTGTAAATAATTCATGGATTTCGTTTCTTGGAATAAATTATAAATACAGTAAAAGTGCATTTAAAGTGTGAGTGACCCTTGTTACTAAACCAGTATTGTAGAGTATTAACCTTACGGGCTCTACAGGCGCAAAATTGCGCCAATGAATATACGTTACTAGGTACCTACAGGCGCAATGATGTGCCCTTGGGCGCATAGATATCGCCAGATTTTCAAGTGCGGAACTTCACAACATAAAGCTCATATGATGTAGAATTCGCGCCACATGAAGCTAGGAATACATCACAGCCTAAAGGTCAAATTCCTTTACACATTACAATCCAGAGTTACTAAGTAAGCTTCATCATTTAAGTTGTCCACCATCTTGAACTAAATGACTTCTCGTGACCTTCACCTTTTATTCATCCACAGGTTGGGTTCTATACAGGCTTTGCTTCTTATTTCTTGAAATTAAAACAGGATGAAGGCCCTAAATCCAGGTACAGTTCATTATTTAAGATTATAACACATCTGGACAGACATATTCTTAGTGGAATCTCTCTATAGCAAGTCCTTTTATAACCAAGTCCCCACAGAAATAATAAAAAAAACAAGCCAGTGTCAACAGGTGGTGTTTATTATCAATGTAATATCTGTTTTATAAGCTCTTGACAGTGATAAACTGCCAGAACTGAAGGAAACCATGCAAGAAGTGAGCGCCCAAAGAAGGGTAGTGTTACAGTGGATACCATCCTACTGTGGTATACTAGGAAATTAAAGGACATTTTTTATATGCTAGCAAAAGATGGAGTAACACAGAAACACATAGATCAAGAAACTACTTATTAGGAAAAGAGGACCCTCATCAAATCTGTTATAAAAGTTGACCTCAGAAAAGACAACTATCACTAACTCTACATAAATGAGAAAGTTGTTTTCAGTATCAGGACAGGATACAACAGACTAAAGAGCCACTTCTATAGACTCAAACTGGTTCCATCATCTCTGCTCATGTGGACAGGCAACACAGACTGAGGAACATATTTTGCAAGACTGCAGTTTACTAAACTAGTTGAGGGTGGAGTTCAGGCCCACAGAGATAGACACCTACAACAAAACTGTATCGGAGTCTTAAGCAGCATTCTTCTTCTTCTTCAGCGTTCATTCTCAAACTCCTGCTGGATCTCTATTGCAGTAGGACAATAGCCCTATTAGATTTCCAGCAGGATATAGTCCAGAGAATGGAAACGCGTTGTGTCGTCGTTTTATTAGCGCCAATGGACTGACACATCCATCTTCGGCGGTAAGCAGCATTCAAATACAGCAACATTTATCAAGAGAACTGGACTTGCTGTGTAGACATGTTTAATTGTGAACGAGAAGTAGAAGATAAAGTTCTCTATTTAACAATACTTTTCCAAATTATATTTATTCTTTGTTTTTAACGTATATACTGAATTTCTGTTACTACTTATATATTTGATCAGTCCAGACCAAGTTGTTATAATGGGATTTAACTATTAACATAGTCTCACTGTGTGTTTCTAGAGCCAGAAGAGAAGCAAAGAATACATTTTGTTCATACAAGTAACCCAACCTCTTGGTACACTTCTGTTCATACAAGTCATCCAAACTTTTGACACACTTCTGTTCATACAAGTCATCCAACCTTTTGACACACTTCTGTTCATACAAGTCATCCAACCTCTTGGTACACTTCAGTTCATACAAGTCACCCAACCTTTTGGTACACTTCAGTTCATACAAGTCACCCAACCTTTTGGTACACTTCAGTTCATACAAGTAACCCAACCTTTTGGTACACTTCAGTTCATACAAGTAACCCAACCTCTTGGTACACTTCTGTTCATACAAGTCATCCAACCTCTTGGTACACTTCTGTTCATACAAGTCACCCAACCTCTTGGTACACTTCTGTTCATACAAGTCATCCAACCTTTTGACACACTTCAGTTCATACAAGTCATCCAACCTTTTGACACACTTCAGTTCATACAAATCATCCAACCTCTTGACACACTCTGTTCATACAAGTCATCCAACCTCTTGACACACTCTGTTCATACAAGTCACCCAACCTCTTGACACACTCTGTTCATACAAGTCATCCAACCTCTTGACACACTTCAAGTTCATACAAGTCATCCAACCTCTTGACACACTCTGTTCATACAAGTCACCCAACCTCTTGACACACTTCAAGTTCATACAAGTCATCCAACCTCTTGACACACTCTGTTCATACAAGTCATCCAACCTCTTGACACACTTCAAGTTCATACAAGTCATCCAACCTCTTGACACACTCTGTTCATACAAGTCATCCAACCTCTTGACACACTTCAAGTTCATACAAGTCATCCAACCTCTTGACACACTCTGTTCATACAAGTCACCCAACCTCTTGACACACTCTGTTCATACAAGTCATCCAACCTCTTGACACACTCTGTTCATACAAGTCACCCAACCTCTTGACACACTTCAGTTCATACAAGTCATCATATCTCTTGACACACTTCTGTTCATACAAGTCATCCAACCTCTTGACACACTTCAGTTCATACAAGTCACCCAACCTCTTGGTACACTTCTGTTCATACAAGTCATCCAACCTCTTGACACACTTCAATTCATACATGTCATCCAACCTCTTGACACACTCTGTTCATACACGTCATCCAACCTCTTGACACACTCTGTTCATACAAGTCACCCAACCTCTTGACACACTCTGTTCGTACAAGTCATCCAACCTCTTGGCACACTCTGTTCATACAAGTAATCCAACTTCTTGACACACTTCTGTTCATACAAGTCACCCAACCTCTTGATACACTTCTGTTCATACAAGTCACCCAACTTCTTGACACACTTCTGGGTAATAAACTAAAGATCTACAGTAGAATTCCTATATAGCGCATACATTTATAACAGATTTCCTTATTTGACACTTCAAAATTCCTAATTATATATATTTTTTTTACCATTTATGCTGTTTATAGAGAATTTATGTTAATACATAAATATTTCGTTAGTCCTGACCAATTTGTTATAATGGGATTTGACCATACATAAATATTTTGTTAGTCCAGACCAATTTGTTATAATGGGATTTGACTACATATGCATTTCAGGATTCTGAAAGTCAGTAAGAATATAATAAAACTAGCTGCCATGTTTGAAGATGTTGTGCCAACAGATGAAGCATTAACTGACAATCTCAACAACTTGCGTGACAAATTCAGACAGGTAAATGCAGATTATGAAGTGTGTTCAAAAGTTGAATGTTAGAATCTTATTCAGGAATTAGTGATTATTTCAGCATTCTGCATTTTTCTAGGCAATATTTACATTCAGTAGGCTTACATTGGTTTCTGAACAGTCAGTATGCACAGTTGCTTGCTGCAGAAACTGAACCTGGTAACTTGTTCATCCAAGACACACTCTGTATCTATCTGCCACAGAGCTGGACTTAATGAATAACAATTGAAATTCAGTTCTAGATCCTTCCATCTATCTATACTGTAAAAAAAAAAAGAAACCCAACTTTTTTGGAGTTACTTTTATAAAAGATATTTGCTGATTTGACATCACCTATTGACTGTGTCCACCTGGTCATTAACTTCTTGTGGTTACCTAAATGTATTCACCTCATGATTCGTGAGGTCATAAAAGAGGTCAAGGTCAAAATAAAAATTTTGGATGTAACCCATGGCACGTTCATGAGAATCCAATGAAACTTACTGAACACAAAATTCTCTGACCATATTATTGAATGCCTATAAAAGATTGATGGTCCTCAAATAAATTCAGTTGACAATTCAATGCACAAGTATTGCTCATCTCACTACAGAACATTACATCATCATTGGGCACTTACACACTGGACAATCACAAAGTGTAGTGGCCAGCCAATTTAATGTGGTTAGAAGCACCATTGGTCGCCTTCGAATGTGATTTCAACAAACTGCTTCAGTGGCAGACCAGCCGCAGTGTGGAAGACCCAGAGTCACAACTCCTGCAGAAGACCACTTCATGTGTCACCGCAAGAATCGATTTGCATCTGTGTTCTCCACAGTCCAGTCAATGCCAGCAGCCTGTCAAATTTCAGATAAAACTGTCAGGAACTAGCTGCATGATGATGGTCTTTGGGCTAGAAGATCCTACAGAAGTCCTGTTTTTACAGACTGGCATTAGCAGAGCCGACTTCAGTGGGCGAACCAATATCATCAATGGACCGTTGGAAATCTGGGGACAGGTTTGGTTTAGTTAAAGTCTGAAAGTTTCTTCATGCCAAGGTTGAAACTTCTGTAAAATACAATTTTGGTACATGCTTGAAATAATATTGCGTTAATTTTTTTAATAGTATATATTTGCACAAATTGGTAAGATTTTCCTCCTGAAAGCAATGGCAAACTACAGGAGTACAGTGCCAAGAAATAATCTATAAATGTAGAACAGCAATGGTGCTGTCAAAATTAAAACAGCTAAAAAACTATGGCAGGGTACTATCATAAGAACCAAGTTGTGTTTACTACGAATGTGTGTTTCCTGTGGCGACGTGGATGTGAAGCATGGACATTAAATAATACAGTGGCCAAGAGAATAGCATCATTTAAATTAAAGTGCTATAGAAGAGTTCTGAGAATACCATGGACAGCAGGGAAAACAAACCAGGAGGTGTTAAGAACAATTAACGTCCAGGAAGGCTGACTTCTGAACACCATATTAAAGAAAACACTAGTTTTTTCGGTCACATTAAGAGACACAACTGATTCAAGAATGCCTGCGCATGTCACTGAAAGAGATGGGACAACTTGCTCAAGATAGCTGAGAATTCAATAGATGCATATGGAAGACTACGTTCTGAAAGAATGTCACCTGATGATGATGATATATTTGCAACTATCTGAGTGAATTCCATTTTGTCAGACATCCTCTGACAATTTGGTTATTTATACTTATATCAATCTATACACCTTTTAGCTCTTTGTAGAGTATTAGGTCAACAGAGCAGATAGTTTGTTGAGTTTTTGGCTTTATCATTTTTACTGTGAAGGTTACTCAAATCCACAGCAAACCTCCTTAGATGCCTACTACAACATACATGAAAGGCGGCAGTGTTACTATTCTTTGTTCCCCTTTGGACCCTGGCACTATCCTTAGAGATTGCTATCAGTTCCCTCATATCAATTTTTTATTTTATAATTGGTGTTATGTCAACTAACAGTGTTGATGCCTATAGGTCTCTGATGCATTCTGTGTTTGTGTTACTTAAAAAATGTACATACACATGCAATTTGTGTGTAGTTTTGTTGATGGTGTTTGGATCTGTATTCCATAGTATTTAGAGATTTATTCAAATATTATCGCTAAGATGGCACCTTTTTGAATATGCTGATTAACCGAGTAAGTAAATGTGTCGCTTCTGGTTGCAAGAATGTTAGTCATCTGAACTTACTAAATTTGAATGTTTTCTAATTTTTACATATCTTTGAAGTTTTAAATGAATTCACTCATGCCTACTGAATGGATAACCATTTCAAACTATTGGTACAAGTCATTAGGAAAAGATGTATGTAATTTTGGAGGATCTATTTGGAGGATTTGATTTTCTTCCAGTAGTTCAGACATAGGTTGGGGAAGCCGACCCTATGCCCAACCTCCTCAGTTGCCTGTTATGATATGCATGGCAGATAGCAGTGTTACTATTCTTCTCTCCCCTTCCTGTCCTCTGTAACAGAAAGTCAATCAACTATGAATAGTTAGTACAGTGGAATTCCATTTTAACAATCTGGTTGAGTCTGACAGATATGTGAATTATAACCGAAATTCATTATATATGGTTATGACAATCATTAGCATACTTTATTCCAAATAATTGAATGGGGCCTTTCAATTATTGTTTCCCTTGCACTTTGTTTTTCCATGATGTAATGATTGCCTGTCAACTAAAAGAATGGTATATCACTGTTCTGCTACTCACCTCTCCTCCAAGTATATGTTGTTTATTGTGAAACAGATACACAGATCTAGTTTCGCTGCCAATTACATGTACTTTCACCATAATTTCATGTTTCTCTTTCTTCTTCTTCAACGTTCATTCTCAAACTCCCGCTGGATCTCCCTTGTAGCAGGACCATGGTCCTACTAGATTTCCAGCACGATGTAATCCTGAGAATGGAAATGCGTTAGTCACCGTTTTATTTGCACCAATGGCCAGACACATCCATCTTTGGTGGGTGTTTCTCTTTCATCCAACCAAGATTTAATTTAAGATCAGTATGGCCTAGTTTTTCAGGCACAAGTCATAATCTGTGGACTGATGACTTAGACGGCTGGTTGTGATTATTGCAGTGCGTTTAATTGGTCGACCATGTTTATTTTTGGTGGACCACTCAAATTATATTCACAACAGTTAAATTTATTCTTTATTTCATATATAGGGAGCTTCTATTATTAGATTTTTCCAAAAATGTCATAAATCTGGACCAAGTTGTTATAACGGGATTCCACTGTGCAGCTAGAAACGTATGAAGAAATGTAGACAATACAGAATAAAAATGTATAATTTCAATTGTTCTTCTTTGTTGCAGCTGTCATCACTCATTGGTGTGCAGGTTCAATATGACACTGTCTATAGCGGCAATGTGAAAGGTACATCTTTCTGAGAATAGCATGCAAGGCTGAAGTCACACTACGAGGAGCTGATCGTATTTTACACTGATGAAGGAAATATATAGGCAAAATTGTGCAGTTTTGGTTAAATTATCTCTCTTGAACCTCCTCAGAGTAGAAGGCTTCTTCAATAGGAATTGCACTAATCCAAAAGCTTAAGTCTCTTGGGTATGAAAGAAAGCTCTATGAAACCACCCTGCTGCACATAGGAAATAAGAGCTAGTTGATCGCAATTCCTGGAGATAGTAAACAAACCTCTCTTATGTCATGTTAACCTGCACTGTGACCTTTTTTTTATGGTCATATATTCTGTTTATAACCAAATTGGATTCCCTAGTGTGGTGAAAAGGCATGCCTCGCAACAAAAGGAAATTCTTTTTTCTTTCTCTTCTCCTTCCGCTCTCGAACTCCAGTTTAGAAAGATCTAATCTGGATAATGGATTGTGTCATTTCAGTTTACAACTGTGATATCTTTTTTCCTGACATGTCCAACTTCAGCAAGGCTTTTGGATCACCTTAACCTTCCTAAGAGATAGGATAGTCAACTCCACCCCGAAACCTCCTTAGTTTCCTCTTTTGACATGCATGGCAGCGCTGCTATTCCTTGGCACCCCTTCAGGCCAACTAGTTTTCCTGCAGATTTATTTACTTGTCTTGTGACAGGTATTGATGACTTGAGGATTTTAATTCATTGCTGAAAATTTTGAATTTAGAGTCATAATTGTGAACTTATGGCTGTTCTGCTGTCACCATGTCGTCAAAATATTATTTTAAATGACACTGTTTTAATCACCCGTCAATGGCCTATTATCCTTGTTTGCTTCTGTTCATATTATGCAAGGTGGTGTATCAGCCTCTATACATAGCTGTCTGAATGAAATCCCCAGCAGTAGTGAATTGTGCTTTCAGCGTTTATGACCCACTGATCACACCAGTCTTAAAATGGTACCAGGATTAGTCTCTGAGAATTTAGCATTGACAGTATATTATAACATAAACTAGACATTTGAGATGTCATCTAGACACTTGTGACATCAATATCACATCTGACATAGGCACATGCAGCATTCTTGGCACATATGACATCCAAGTTGACACATAAGAAAGAGACCAGAAAACATGTTTTTTTAGAAGGACAGTAATTTATCCAGTCTTGAAGTACAGATATGACACTACATCCTGCTAATCTGCAAGATTTTGAGAATGAATGCAGAAGTCGTGCAAGCAGGAAATGGTTTTTGTTTCTATAGGGTGCTTCGTTATTTTGATACTCAGGGAGTCATAATTGTAACAATTTGTTTCTTTATTAAATGACTTTTTATTAATGATGCCTGGTCCTAAGTTGTTGCTGTTAATAAAAGTTTAATGACATAAAACTACAGTGGAATCCCATTACAACGAATCTATTTATAACAAATTTCCATTTAATGGCATTTAAAAGTCCAGATTATTTTAGCTGTGTCTTAATTTTAAAAAACATTATTACAATGCATATATCTAAAATGGACTACTGGTAGTGACGTCCGTTGATGGAGGGTGTTTCTCTAATCAAGTCTGGGTCATTCCGTCGATCATTGTAACAGAAGTCAGTTCATTTCACTCTAGGAAGCAAATTAACACTCGACGGTGATGTCATGACAGAAATTACACTAGCATCAAGTGCCTTTAACAGACTGTCTAATATCTGGAGATCAAAGTCAATCAACACACGCACGATAATGCGCTTATTTAATTCCTGCGTTATTCCGGTGCTATCATATGGATGTGAGAGCTGGAAAAGCTCTTTATCTTCAGAAAAGAAATTACTGAGTTTCAAGTACAAATGTCTTTGTAGGATAACTAACACCCATTGGAGTGAATTCAAATCGAATGATAAAATCAGAGAAGAGACACATCAAAATTTCACCACAGATGTTTATCAGAAAACTCCATTGGTCATATATTGGGCATGTCCTATGCGTAGACACCAACAGAATACACCACCAATCTCTTGAATGGATACCTATAGGCAAAAGAGCCACGGGTAGACCAAAAGAAACACGCAGAAGAACAATACTTAAAGAAAGTAAAACAATCCATATCCACACTATTCAAGAACTGCACAAAATAGCTTTGAACAGACAGAATTGGAGAGATCTGCCCTATGCGCTAACGTCAGCGCAAAAGGAAAATGAATATATCTAAGAACATTCCTGCATAATGCACTATTTTAAAAAGTTTCCAGGAAAAAAGTACAAACACTGAACTTTGACCTGCATAAATTTTCACAAGCTCCTTTGTTTGGACAAAGCCTTATTCAGTACAGATTTGTTGAAGAATGTTTTACAGTATTCTAAAGTGATACTATGATATGAGAGAAAGCAATGAATCAGTCAGGAGCAGATCAAAGCTCTGAAAATTGTGATTTCCTGTGATTTTCAACGCCTGTCAGCACAAAGTGACCAATGGAAATCAAAGGAAAAATCAAATTCATAATAGAAGGATGATTCCACTTAACTGTATTGTATAGTTAGGGAGTGTATTGTAGGAGATAATACTGTTGTGAGGGTAGGGGAGGACTTGGGGAATCCTTTAACTTCTGCGTTTGCTCTGTGATAACCAACATGACAGTTCGTGTAATTTCTGCTGGGAAGCATGCCATTGTGCTGCCAATTTACAGCACTATTTGCACCTTGGAAGGTCCAGCACATCCATTTTTGTCATGCCTTTAATTTGGCAGATTTCTAGCCTGTGACAGCCAATGTGTATCAACTCTAGACCATGACGGTTTATCACTCAATGTGCCCTTGAACTTTTTAGGCCAAAACATGTCCCTGGGTGGCAGTATCCGACGAGGTGGTAATCAGGGATTTAGACTTGGATCAACTGCATCTATCTCGCTGCCAGTGAACTCAGTTAAATGTATTGTGCCCATCGAGTGCTGAACCTTTTCTCTACATGAGCATGATTCCGGTATAGAAAATCTTGGCGGTAGAGTAGGGTCTGGGTTCGTTTGCACTCTTAGCCGAAGTGTCATTCACTAACATTGTCTGAGTACACATATTTAGGAGCACTATGGACTAGAAGCTTGTTCTCGAGCTGAACAAAGCTTAAGTTCCGATTTCTTTGTAATGTTATCCTTACGGAGACTAGTGCGCGATTCTCAATATTTGTCATGATATCTACCCATTTTGTGACATTTGCATTGGCCATCCATCCAATGCTCCAGCCAGACTTTTGCGTCACTGTGTGGGACAGTGCCGCTGTATGTGTTGTCAGGGATATTTTGCCTGTCTATTTGCAGTCAATTCTCATTCCATCTGCTGCTCCAGATTCATGCATACAATCCCCAAAAGTATTGGCCAGGAACACAGGACGAGCAGCTGTATTTCTGTTTCCAGGGTGCACCATAAGCAGGTACTTTTGAGATCTTGGTTATCTGCTAACCCTGGGACTGAACGAGAGCAATGCAGTAACATTTTTGCACCCCACACTGTTAACTAATGACCATCAACATTATACGACCTGCTGGCTCATTGGAAATCATCCATCTTCTTCAGCGTTCATTTTCAAACTCTCGCTGGATTTCTCTTGTAGCAGAGCAATGGTCCTACTAGATTTCCAGCAGAATATAGTCCAGAGAATGGAAATGTGCTGTGTCGTCGTTCTATTTGCGCCAATGGCCTGACACATGAGTCTTCAGCATGATCCATCTAAAGTGGCGGATTTTACTTTCCCTTGATTTTTATTGGTCACCGTGTATAATTTGTGTTGACATTCAAATGAAAATAGCAGGAAAAGTCAAATGTGTTGCTTTAGAAAGATGATCCCCAGATGAATCACCAGGTTTATTTGTCGAAGGTCACTGAGTATCTACTGAAAACCAAATATCTATAAAAAAAATAATTGTCCTATCTGTTCCTAAACAAAATCATGTGTCACCACCTCCCTCTCCCATCCCTAAAAAGAAGCCACAACTAAATTCATATAACAAAATAAAACATACCTCTCTCAATCCCTAATGGTGTAGAGAATTGCAGTAAAATCCACAAAGGTCAAAGATGCCTAAACAATACCTTCCCCTTCCTACAAGGAACTGGTACACCATTCTCTGGTCCTTTAAGCCCAATGATTATGTCATATGAAACTTGCAAGGAGCATAACTTATGGTTATAATTGTCCATAATGAAATTTGGTTATTATGCACATATTATGTCAGTCCCAACCAATTCGTTATAACGGGATCCTACTGTAATTGTTCGTTCTGTGAATGACAACACATGTAATTTTTCATAAGCAGTTGATTCAGTACATTGTATTCTATTGTGTTACTTTTAGTTTTGGATGTGATATCTACAAAATTTTACCAACATGGCTTTTAACCTTTTGGATATGACAGCCAACTTACTCCCAAACATGCTAGTCATCTTTTAATGCATGCATGGCAAGGTCATGGTGTTGTTGTTGTTTGCTTCCTTTCAAGCCCTTAAAACACACGGATGCAGAAAGACAAATTTTAATCAAATGAAAAGAAGAAAACAAGACTTTTTAAAATAAATTTGGTCATGTATTTTGGCTTATCAATAGACACAGCATTGTATCTGGCCACATATTTTTGATCATGTGGGGAAAAAACTTTTATCTATGACATGCTGCTAGAAACAACCATTTAAATTCACCTGCTGTGCCAGTAAGCAGATAAATCCTCCATTTTTATCCAGACTTCTAAATATATTATAGCAGAAACAATAGACAGTAAACAAAACACTCATAATCAAATTTTCTTTGTTCTCATGCTAATTTGCAGGAGTTTGAGAACAAATGCATACAAATTATTCTTTCATATTCCATTTGTAAAACAAAATTCTGATCATACACTTGTCACTCATTTTGTTGGCATCGGTCTTGTGGATACCAACATTTGATGAGCTGAAAAGGAATCTTAATATCAATTAATGTCATTTGTTTCACGTTCCTCTGGTAAACTATCACTCACTGCCACCGCTAAGACTGCAACAGGGTGATACTTATTTGCTAGGTGCCCAAATGGTATCATCACAGCCGCGCACTTTCATTCCTGGGGGTGGGTTTGAAAATATAAAGTTGTACAGCTCCTCTGGGGGAAGTTCAGGATCTGTCTTGGATAGTTCTGCAGCATCAGCAACCTCTTTCTTGATCTCATCCTCTATTTTCTGGGAAGAAACAAAAACTTGAGCTAATACTGACATCAATATGTGTGAAAATAAAAAATGAGCTAGATCAATGAGGATCAATAACCCATAACATCATCAAACTAATGTAAAGAGTTAGGGATACTTCAGTGCTAGGATTGATCGCTTGCAAATCACTCCCCTATTACCTGTCATGCATGTAATAAGAGACAGGTACTGTGGTTTTAGGGTGGAGATGGCTGTCCCATTATGATGATGAAATAATCCCTATAGTTGTTGTTTGTTTGTTTGTTTTTCGTTCGCTCCATTGTAACCATCACGGATATCCGTGCGATTTCCGCCAGAAACGTGATTACGTTGTGCCACCGTTATGCGCCTTGTAGGCCTTGCACATCCGATTTCGGCATGCCTTGACAATTCGGGTGGGCTACCCTTAGCCTGTGACAGCCTCTATATCTGTCTCCAGGCACGCGTAGTGGAGACTCTTCGCCCAGACGATGTTTTACTCTAGTCTAACTCGAACGAGGTGTTCCACTGTCTATGAACTTGCCTCGTGTAATTGGACGTGCTGTGCCTGTGCCCATTGGGTACCGAACCGTTTCTCATCCATGAGCCTGGTTCCTTAAGGGGAAGAACTCAACAGAGGAGTTGGACCCTGGCTCTTTCGCCCTCTTAGCCGAGGTGTCATTCACCGACATCGTGTACCCCTTGTCCAAGTTCGAGTCTCACACCACGCGTTTGGGAGCAAGGCGTTCTCGAGCTGAGCGTCCTTGTCCCAATAGCGCCTGAGCCCATCAGGTACTGAACCCTTTCTCTCTTCAAGTGTATTTCCGGTGTAGGAAAACCTGACAGTAGAGTTGGGCCAGGGCTAAATCGTTGTCCCTTTTGTGCCTGAGCGAATCGAGTACGGAACCCTTTCTCTCTGCAAGTGTACTTCCGGTATAGGAAACCTTGACAGTAGAGTTGGGCCAGGACTGCCATCGTTGTCCCTTTCTTGCCTACACCCATCGGGAACAGAACCCTTTCTCTTTGCAAGCATATTTCCGGTTTAGGAAGGCTCGACATTAGAGTTGGGTTAGGTCTTTTGCTTTACCAAACGCCGATGGATGGGTCTGGGTCTCTGCCTGTTAGGAAATCTGATAACTAGAAGCCCGTCTCGAGCTGACGGAGCTTGTAGTTCCCTTTCCTAGGGACTTTTCACTTTCTATTTGCAGTTCGCGCTGCCCTCTAGCGCTGTTCTGCCCTTTCATTGTTTCATTGTACTCTGTATGAAACATATTTGTCTCTCGCCATGCATTTACCTTTTCGTGCATTTTACATTGGCCGCCCCTCCAATGTTCGGACTGGACTGACTAGCTTCACTGTATGTCGACAGTGTCGCTATATGTGGTGATGCAGGTGGTGTCGGAGATATTGTCTGTCTCTTGTGCAGTCAAATCTCTTTCCATCTGCTACCTCCACATTCTCGGACACGATCCCCAAATGATTTGGCCAGAATCAGCACGAGCTGCTGTATTTCTGTTTCCAGGGTGCACCGCGTGGAGGTACATTTGGGATCTTGGTTATCTGCTAACCCTGGGTCCGCCTAGAGCAATGCGTTCCCTTTGCACCCCCCTATAGTTGTTGAGTAGATAGCTCTTAACAGCCCACAGCCTTTCTAACAAATGCATAGGTCCACCAGTAACCGACGTGACACTCAAAAGCATATGGTTTGCTATCTCACAGGCATGGTTGTGTTAAAAGGGGGTTTATGGACGAATATTACCTCTTCCCCATCTCATTATAGAATAAAGGTGACACAGCTACCTGCCATGCATGTTGTAAGAGGTAACCAAGGAGGTTTTGTGGTCGACAGTGTCGTCCTTGGAATATGTGATTTTTTTTCTGAATGTGATAGATTACTATATATGTGATAGATTATTAAAAAAAGCATTACTATACAGACATGATGGATACAAAGCCAGGGGCAGACCATGCATATGAGGGATTACAGAAATAAAAGAGCCAACGAAAACAAACATATATGAAGCAGACAAAAATGCCATCTCCAGAGAATTCTTCTACCTCTCATGCTGCAAGGTACAAAGGGGTATAACGCGAAAAGAGTGTTGTCCTTTACTGATCGTGTGCTATGTTGTGTTCTTGATAATTCCGTTTGGTTGAAACATCAATTTACATGTGTTTCCAGTTGTTAGCAAAACTTCATTTACCATGTGTTTCCAAATTAATATGAATTAAGAGAAGATTGATCAACCAACACAAAACTGGAACAGCCAGTTACCTTATGCTGAAGGACATACTGAATAGAAGTTTGGAAAACCTATGAATTTGTCCAGAGTGCAGTAATGATGAGACTAACCAACCAATTTAAAATATCCACTTGTTCTTACCTTGATTTCCTCTTTTGTAACTGTACCACTGTTGACTATAACATCTGCAAACTTCCCGATAGGATCTCTCTTTTGTCGAACTTCCTGAATTTCTTCACGGGTACGATAACTAGAACACAAAATAAGATGCATTCAGGGTGATAATTTGAACACAAATAAGATACATTCAGGGTGATAACTAGAACTCGGGTGCAAAGCATACCGCATCGCTCTCGGTGGACCCAGGGTTAGCAGATAAGCAATATCCCAAAAGTACCTCCTCGTGGTGCACCCTGGAAAACAGAAATACAGTTGCTCGTGCTGATTCTGGCCAAATCTTTTCGGGACTGTGTCCGAGATTGTGGAGGCAGCAGATGGAAAGAGAATTGACAGCAAAAGAGACGGGCAATACTTCTGAACCTCTGCGCCACACATGCAGTGGCATTCTCAACACCACACAGTGATGCTAGTGATGCTGGATAATTGGAGATTTAATGATTTTAATGTGTTTTTTACAATGAACACTTTTAATGTAGCTGTGACAATGTAGCTGAGGATACCTGGTCAAAAGAGACTTTTTTCAGACTTCTTAGTGAGTAATATCGATAAAACAGATTTACTACCAGATACAGGACTGGGATATGATTTGAAGTAAAAAATATAGGTTGATATGAGATAGTTTTACAGGTCCAGGAATGAGTGATGGAAGACCATTTAAAAAACAGGAACATGGCAGGTAGCATCTCGTACGAGGAGACTAATGTTTTGAGGATGGAGTTTTAGTTGTTTCATTCTATACAACAGGTGTTCTCAACCTAATACTCGTGAAGAACGATACAACATATTCCAGTATCTGCAAATTGGCAGAAGTTTGAGAGAATTGGCACAAAAGAAGGCACACAATATTAACTGAATTTACATGCACTACACCAGTGGAGCACATGGTTGTGTGAGAACGCTTTTCTCAGATCCTTGAGGTCCCAGGTTCAATACACGGTTGGGACAGTGTCTGCTATGGCAAAGCGGCCTTTATTTCCACATCCCATAGAAAACCTTCCTGCACTCCTTCACAGGAAAACATGCAGTAACAAAAGTTTATACCAGGAAGATTGTTGACTTTATTGGCAAAATGAATTAGGTTGTGGTTCAAAAGTAAATCATCAACATTGTAATTGTGATACAGTTAGATATATTCATCATCATCATCATGGTGTTGGCGGTCATGGCTCTCCACAGCTATCTGTCCACAGTATTATGTATCACGGTCATTGTTGTTTCCCTGCCGTGCCAGGTTGTCAAACTGTCTGATATTTCCGGTGTCAACATGGTGCAAGTTTGAACACTATTCGCTCAGTCGTCACTTAAGGAGTATTTATTATTGTATTATGTGTTATTTTAAGTGAATGACTAATAACTGAAATGTGCAGAAAATTCCTTTTGTGTTTTCTAGTGTATAAAGATGAATATTCCTGGAGGGGAGTCGGAGTTTAGACGTTGATCGTGCCATCATGATGTTCGCTAAGCGTGAACAAGGAAGCAACCAATAGCCACCGGTCTAAGTGGTAGCTCTGCAACTGGGCAGAGCAGGGCGCCCATTTGTCCCGACATAAAGTATTGTCAAAGGTAGCCGATATAAATGGATATCCCCCATATGGATGTGGAAAGCAACGGGAAACTACCACATTATTCTCCCAAGATGATAGTCATGGCGACACACAGAAGTAGGCCTACAGTTAATGTTAATATAGCAACATGAAATGTCAGATCGTTAGCGCAGTGTGGTAAATTAAACATCAAGCAAGAAATGGAAAGAATGAACATAAATATCTTAGGAATTAGTGAAATGAGATGGACTGGCGCAGGAGAGATACAATCAGATAAATTCAACCAATTGAAATATTTAGGTATTACGATTACAGCAGATGGAAGAAGGTCAACAGGAATAAGATGCAGAATAGGACAGGCAAAAACAACATTCAGAAAAATGAAAAATTTATTGTGTAATATGACCTTGTCATTAGAGGTGAGAAAGAGAGTTCTGCAGTGCTATATAACCCCTATACTAACATATGGGTGCGAGTCTTGGACAATAAACAAACTAGAAAGTGGGAAATTAGAGACAATAGAGATCTGGTTCCATAGAAGAATGCTGAGAATACCACGGACTGCCAGAAAAACTAATCAATAATATAAGAAAAATAAACAGACCGTAATCAATAATATAAGAAAAAGACAATCTTCTTTTTTAGCCACTTCATGAGACAGACAGGTTTGGAGAACATATTCACAACAGGCAAAATTGAAGACAACAGAGACAGAGGGTGACAACGTGAGAAAATATTAGACAGATTGGATGTATTAGTGGTGCCTAAAACTTCAACAATAATTTAATATTAATGTTGATGGACCACCAAAATAAAAGAGGCAGCAAATTCCACAATATACTCAGCGCACAAGAGGGCCGTCTCCAGAAAACTATTCTCCCCGACGCTGAAAGGAAAATAAGATTTAGTGAATAGATAGAATACTGATGAGCTACATCAATGAGGTTTATACCCATAACAAGATCATGCTAACAACTAAAGTGATGCTGTGTTCAAATATTCTTCTAATATTCTTATTCTCTGTAACATTCCTTGTAAATTGCAAACATGGATTGAAAATAATGAACATGCATCTTTGTTACAATAAACTCCACTAGAGTATCTCACCATGCCAGTGTGAACAGGAAACATATTGCTTACCTTGTACCTGGGTCACTCATACTGTGCCCATGATACCTGTACGTTTCTGTCTCAATGAGAATAGGGCCATGCTTGAGGACATAATCTCTAGCAAAACGTGTAGCCTCTTTCACTGCAAGGACATCCATCCCGTCCACCTTACAATTCAAACAAATACAGTCACAAGGTTGCAAATGCTGTTTTAGTTTTCAAGCAAATTATTCAGTAACAACTTTACTGTAACGCTAGGGAGAGATTCCTATATTAGTCATAACTCTTCCTGAAATCGACTGTTTCTTGCCAAAAAACGCAAATAACACAGCTCCGCTGTAAAACTAGCATCACAACATGTTTTAAGCTCCTGGTGGAAATTACACAAAATTGTGTGTTTTTGTTATAAAAGAGCAAACACAGAAGACTACATAATTCTTCAGAGGCCTTTGTGATAGGATTAACTAAATTTCCAATAATATTTTATATCTAATATAACCAAGATGGATTTATGTTCATGATTACACCAAAAATGCTATACAGTAATTCCTTACACTTCAAACAACCTTTTTTCTTCTACATTTGTTCTTACAGGTTTGCAGAATATATTTCGGAGAAAGGGATGCCTTCTGTCATTGCTTACAGTGTCGCTGCGATATCTGTGTTTTTCAGCCCAACACATTTTAATGTTGCATGCTTCTTAATTACTTTGATACTCTATGGAATATCACCACAAACTCTACGCCCAAAAACTCTTTACTCACTTCCTACTACATGCATGGCAGATCAGTGTTGTTATTCTTTGATCCCCTTTCAGGGAGAAAAACAAACCAGAGTTGTGATTTCTCTCCTGACACCATCGTTCCTTCAGTTGACCCAAATGTAAATGGGTACCTGATGCATGTGTTGGGGAAGGTAAACACAGCAAAAAAGGGAACTGGCCACCCCACCTAATAGTTGCTGCGGCTTAGTATATGAAGAGTTATCTTCTTCTCCGACAACAGGTTGCTGCCATGATATCTACCGTTACCTCTTTCAGGCCTCAGCAACACACGAATAACCATTCAACCAATAACAAATAGTCTCATCCCTTTCATTACTTAGCACACTAGTTGATATACTTGAAAATTTGCTACCTAAAGAACATTAAACAGTTTCAACCTCTCTTTCCTCTACCAACATATCTTGATAAATCAACAAATCTCAACAAATATGTATCTCACCCACAATCCTGGAACATAATCTCCTCGTGTGTAGTAAGAGGTGCACGCCGAAGCTCTTTCTGCAGATGTACCCATCCCAAATCCATTATTCTCACACACAAAGATGCAAGGGAGATCCCACAGCTTGGCCATATTGAAAGCTTCAAACAGTTGCCCCTGGTTGGCTGCTCCATCACCGTAGAGTGCAATGCACACATTGTTATCACCTTTGTATTTGTGAGCCAAGGCTATACCTGCTCCCAGTGGAACCTATGCATACATATACAAACAATTAAATACAATAGCATATTTTCATATTGCAATGAACTACAACAGCAAATTTTCACATTGCAATGAAATACAACAGCATATTTACATGTTGAATTGAAATAGAACAGCATATTTACATAATGCAATTAGCATAATTTTCAATGTATACGCTGATCCATATACAAGCTGAGAACATGACTTTAATGTACAAAATGTTAACAACAGTAAAAAACCTGTGTATAGGCCAAGAAATTTTTTTTAAATAACACCAGTAATAATACTGTAGAATCCTGTTATTATAAGAATGAAGGGCCCAGTGAAATCATACTAAAAGGAATTCAAACTTTAACAACTGTAATATGCAAGGTAATTTATTTCATTTGCTCCACTCACATAAAATACGGAAGGTTGGCCATTATGGTGGCATTACCACATCATTTGTACAAACTCACACTAAGCTCGCACAAACATTGCAGAAAGAGCTAGAAACGCAAATTGATTTCTTTCAACATTTCAATATTATTATCCACCATTACCAAGGGTGTAAATACATTTTTTTAGACCAACATCGCCATCTTTAAAAATCCATATAAAAACGATGTTGCGCAAAAGAGCCATGAAATTTTTTATGTGTTGTAATGAATGTTTGCACTTTCTGAATGAATTTCAAAACATCACATTTATTTAAAGTGTACAATCCTACTTATAATAATGCTAGACTTAGATTGACATAACCTTCTATATATCATACAATCTCAATTTCAAAAACTTTTTTCATCATTAACACCCGGTTATACCAATGAACAACATCTACGAATGGTTTATCATGGGTGCCGCCATTTTGGAACAATGTACTTTCAAGACAGGATATTTTTAGTAACAGTATTGCAACTTATGGGGTTCCCATATTTCTGAAGCATGGCCGTTTCAACGCTAGTCGAAATTGATCACCAAGGTTCCATAACGGAAATTTGATGGCCATCAAAATTGTTAGTAAAGTGTTAAAACCATTTGACCACTAGAGTCGCCCGGTGATACCTATATTGGTAGAACACTAGAGTCGCAGGGAGTCAATTTTTTTTACTTGTTTCACTAGGATCCATGTTTTATTTTGAGTCTGCCCAGCGTTAATATAAAACCATAACCCTTGTGTAGTTCAGAATTCATGTTTCCTGTTCATGTTTACGTGTGAGAATATCACATGTGACAGATTTATTACAAAATTAATACAATTTGCAGAGTTTTGACACATGTTCGTATGGATGATATTATTTGTATTTATACTGATAACACAGCCGTAATTACTATCGAAATATGAAGGTGATTTGCAAACTAAATATAACATGAAAAGTGACATTGAAGTTCCTTTGTGAGATAGGCCTAGCCTTTCAAGGCCTAGCCTTTCAGACAACTAGGAAATTTATGGGACTAATTGTGGCATCATGAATTTCATGGAACTGATGTAAAATTCCGATTTCGAAGGATTTGAATGACTGTACGGGTACCGCAAAGTTTTTTTTCCGGTTACCAGTAATTTACATTATTCTTTGTTGTCATTTTTTGTTTCTACCGCTAATTTTTTTGAACAATTTTGTTGTGCCTGTAGGCCCTCATATCACCTGATTCCCGAGTACGGAACTTCACGAAGTAAAGCTTACATGAAATAGAATTCCCGCTACACGAAGCTAGGAATACGTCACAGCCTAATGGTCAAATTCCTTTATATATTGCGATTGTAAAAAGGAGAAAGCCTGATTTTGTCAACAAATTTCTTAAATGACTTTGTCCATTTTTATGCCATATTTTACCATCAAATGGAGTACTGTGTGGCATGGTAAGTAATCGTGACTACATGTTTTAATTGTTGTTTTCGTGTTTTATTTGTTATTTTATATGAATTTTCATTTATTCATTCACAAACACAAAAACAATGTGTATCAGGGGTGTCACATATGTCCATGGAATATTATTACGTTGTATGTAGTTCTAGACCTAGTGTTGGTCTTACGGACATTGTTTGCAATTTCTTCATGTTTTATTAGTGTGTTTAGTTCATATTATATTAGTTTGGATATGAAACAACATATATACAACAGGTATAAGTATTTAGGAGGATTTTATCAATGTTGCCACACATTGCTCAAGTATTAAGGTCATCAAGAAATTATATTTGTGATTTTATAAATAGCATTTTGAAACACCTTCCTGTAATAAAATATTGATGATTTGGTCATGCAAGCAAACAATAAAACAAAGATTAAATCAAAACATGACCCTCTCACCTGAGCACCAACAATACCATTACCACCGTAGAAGTTTTTAGTGTACATGTGCATTGAACCACCTTTACCAAGAGCACAACCAGTTTTGCGACCTGATGACAAAGACAAACAATATCTGTCAATCAAAGAACATGTGATTCTTCTTCTGGTTTCTAACTCCTCTCAAGTATCAGTATGTAATCTAGAGAATAGAATTTCTTGTGCCATGGTTTACAGCTAAGTTGTGATATTTGTGTGATACATCCAGCTTGAGAATGGTATCTGGGCCACTTTGACACTATGAAATGGCCAACTAAATCCCCAAAACATCCTTAGCCACCTCTTATAACATGCATGGCAGGTAATACTGTTGATATTCTTTGCTATCCTTTCAGGACTCAACAATAAATGGGTGACTGACTGTTCAACGACAACATAACCTTCTACTGTGCTCGCTCTTAAACTCCAGAAGTTTGCAGAATGTAGACCAAAGAACAGAATATACTATGTGCTATTTAGAGCTAAGCTGTGATATCCATGCATTCTTGTCAGACACAACCGACTTCAGTATAGTAAGATGGGTCACCTGCACCTTTTACAGGTTGGATTAGAAAACTATGCCAGTGTTTCTCAAAGATTTTGTTGCTGCAAACTGGCAATTTGTTTCCCAATCTACTTTGAACTGAGGATCAACAGTTTTATATTCTTCTTCTGCGTTCGTTCTCAAACTCCTGCAGATTAGCAGGATGTAGTCCAGAGAACGGAATGCGTTGTGTCATGGTTTACAGCATTGCTGCGATATCTGCCCCTTGCGGCGTGACACATCCGACTTCAGCATGGCTTTGGGTCACTGACCCTATATGGGATTGGACAGTCAACTCCATCCCATAACTTCCTTAGTCGTCTTTTACGACATGCGTGGAAGGTAAACAGTGTTGCTATTCTTTGCTCCCCTTTCGGGCCCGGAAACTTGCATTGATGGCTCGCAAACCAGCACTTTTACACCACTTTGAGAAGAACTGCTCTATTCCCAAGCTTTCTTAGTCTCCCTCTTACAACATGCATGGAAGGCTACAGTATTATCTTCGCTCCACTTTGAGGTCAGTCATACTATAGAAAATCAACATAATAAGTCACACACAAAAATGTGATAATTTTTTGGTTGTTAGAGATATTTAAAAAATATTTGCAGATATAAATAATGAATTGAATTCTACATATATTGGTGTAATTTCTGTACGTGTGTGTGTGATACCAGACGTATGAGAAAGTTGTAAAGATGTTTTTCACATTAAAACACATATTTTATAACAAATAAAGAGAAAAAATTAGAAAAAAAATAACTTACCTTACTTATCGAATTGCTTGGCAACACTGTACACTAAATCACACGCAAATCTGTTGTATTTATGTTCTTTCATTGCGAAATTATCAAAATATTGCAGGGGGAACTGTATAAAACATGTAGATTTGCAGTAAAATCATTCTTTGAGCTTAGGCCTAGAGTCATTTTTGGTGCCACTTCAACATATTCTATATCAAACATCTACAAGTCCCCAAACCAACACAGCATTCTGTATATTCACTGCTGTGAAACTAAATAACCCAATAATTCATGATTCAAGCCACGATTCAATGTTATTTTATTCAAAATATGATGAAAGAAAGGTCTATAAAACCAATCCACCATCATGGCATCGTACCGGTGTGCAGATGTGGTCAGATTAATTGCTATAAAACTTGTACCTTCTAGCTAGCTATTTTCGCAACGACCATGTCAGACGTAGAAATGAACCGGCTTCAACTGCGCATGTTTCCCGAGTATTTGCATTAACCAATCAGGCTGTGGGGCGTCTATTATAACGATATGTCATTGGATGGAGTATGTCACCAACGGTGCGAGACGCCATTTTTTTTTTATCAACCGGTGTTAATATAGGCGCAGTGAAGGTTAATGTTATTACAAAATTATACTGTTTAGATAGACCTTTTTTCTGACAGCCCATGTCAATATGATGCATGACCTTTTTTTCTGATAGGTCATGTCAGTAAGACATCATTTATCATCTCTCACAGCAATGACAACCATTAATTTTGTTTGCCTTCTGCCACAAAGTTTTATTTCTTAAAATAATAAAAGCTGTAGTGCCACATAGGAGACAGTACAAAAAAAACCCTCCAAACATCTCAGCTTTTCTTCAGCCATTCTTGCCCAGACCATTCCTTGATATTGCCAATCCAATTTTCACCTTTTCTCCACCTGACCTCAACAGTTCTTTGAAAAAGTTTTGTGTCTTATTACATCTCCTATGAAGATCTACTACAGGTGATATATGGTGCAAATGTGACATGTATACATCAACAGCCACTCTCAGTTGTAATAACAGGCTACTTTGCAGAACTGATTGCCACCCCTTGTTCTGTTTTGTGTTCTCCGTTAGTCCCGTTCATTGTATTATATATTGTTTTACATTAGAAATTGTTTTGTTAAAATTGTTCACAAAACAGGAAAGTATTTTAAAATATGCTAAAACTAGCTTCCTCTTCTTCGGGTGACCTACTATTTCCAGAACGTAGTCTTCTTTATGGAACTTCTGAAGTCCACAATTTTGAGCAAGTTGGCCTAATGGAGTGAGGGGCATGTCTAAACAATTTGATATATCTCTTATTCACCATTGTCTTGGGCAGCCTTTACCCCTGCTACCTGCAACCATATCATCTATTATTAATTTTCTCATGCTGTTATGTCTCTTTATACAGCTAAAAATTTTCATTTTCCTTATTATAGTGTTTAAGAGCCAACCCTCTTCAACGCTTAATGTTCCTATCAGTTCTTGAAACTAGTTTACATTCATGAATTAGTCTGCTTTTGTGCACTTCTCATGATCCTAAAAGGGAGTCCTTATTAAGAAAAACTACTTAACTGAAGTGCAACTCATGAGAAAACTTCTACAGTGAAAAACAAATATCTTTGAAACACAATATTAGAAATTATATACCAGTTAGTTCTGCCAAGACACCATGAACTGATATTCCTCTGACGTGTGTCCAACCATGAGCCCTATATGCTGTAATGACAGAATCATCTGGTGTGATGGATGCCTCCATGCCAACTGCAACAGCCTCCTACAAATATAATATTTATTTTAATTGGTAGCAATTGCTATTCAGGATGTAGCCATCAACCCATCATTTTTTGGCTGTAGTGACTTTCTAAGCAATATAAATATGTTAAGTAGTTTACTATTGCTTTATGAATAGGTCCAGATGCACAAATGCCTGCGGCGGGATTCGAACCCAGTACCATCGCCATCACAGATGTGTTCCGTACAGCGCCGTAACAGAACGTACAGACATGCAGTTTCAATTTTAAATAAAATACTATTTAAATGTTTACAAGGTTATCATCTCTAAACAAGAGAAAAAATTTCGATCATGAATTGTTTCATTATCAAGTTAGTCAGCCCAGTGACTGGTCTTAAAGATATTTGATCCTGTCACTCCACTGTACCCTACTACCTTCAGTAAGTAAGACCAGAGACATGACACAACTCATTCCATTCTCCAGACTACACTCTGCTAATCTTTACAAGTTTGAGAACAAATGCAGAAGATAAGTCATCTGTCTGATTCTGCCATTCCATTGTGCCATACTCCTGTCAGGTAAGTCAGATGAGGGACTAGTGTTAAAGTCATCTAATCCTAACCATTCCATTGTCCCATACTCCCAATCAGGTAAGTCAGACAAGGGACTAGTGTTAAAATAATCTGATCCTGTCACTCTAATGTCCCCTATTTTTGCCAGGTTCCCAAAGGAGAGCAAAGAATAGCAAGTTACCTACTACCATGAATATTATAAGAGTTGACTAAGGTGGTTTTGTGTGCGGGGTTGGTTTCCTATTCCATAGAGGGTCAAAATAAACCAGAAGCCATGATGAAATCAGATGTGTCAGGTCTAAATGTGCAGATGTCACGACAAGCTGTAAACTGCGACTCAATGCATTCTATCCTCTGGTCTACATCCTGCTATTCTGTAGGAGTTTGAACACAAAATTAGTCACCTGTTCCTACCTGGTAAGTCCGTTTACAGATAATATTGCTCTCCCTTTTTCAGCAGTTCTCTTCAACTTAGCATTAAGTCTAGATTAGAATTATCCAAGATTTTGTGGGTCATTTTTTTCTTCTTCTTTCGTTCACTTGAAACATGTCTATATCTGTAATTCTGTCTCCTTAATAAAACTCACTGTCTTTTGTAGTTCATACAGTGTCCCATAGAGTTTTGATTCCAGTGTTGTTTCCTCTGACCAATATGTCTGCCTCAGCGTTTCATGCTCAGAACACTCTTGAAGTATATGTTTGGCACTCTGTGCTGCCTGTCCACATGTACACATGGCTGTGTTGCCAATCTTGAACTTTGTATACATGTGACTACGGAGTCGGTTGTGTCCTGTTCTGAGACGTAGAATTATAACTTGTTCTGGTCTGTTCATAATATGATAGTCATCTTGTGTTGGTGTTTGTGGCTTTCTTATTGACTTGATCATCTGTTTTTTCTGATGGTAGGTGATTGGTATATCTGGTTGGTCTTCGGCAGCACCTTCCTTAGCCAGTTGGTCTGCTTTTTCATTTCCTGGTATTCCACAGTGAGAGGGTATCCACTGCATGGTTACCCTATACTGGTAAGACAATTCGCTAAGTAGTTTTTTCAAGTCTGTTAGTTTTTCAGACTGGAGAGCTTGAAGCACTGACCTTGCATCTGTCAGGAATACCACAGGCTGTAGGTCAGAGTTGGAGTTCAGCAGTTTTTTAGCTGCCACACTAATTGCCTGGATTTCTGCATCATAATTATTGCAGAATTTTCCTGTCGGTGTTCTGATTGTATCTCTAGGCTTGTGTGGATATTCTATATATACACCTGCACCTCCATTCCTCACGGCATTCTGTGCTGATCCATCTGTGTATACTCTGACCCATATATCTTGTGGATATTCCTCATCCAGGAAACTGAGGGTGACTGTCCTTCGCTGCACACTGTTCTGTTCGTCCACGCTTAGTATTCCTTTCACATGGGTCTGAATATATATTGGCATTCCATGTCTTTCACTCCACGGGGTTTGTTCTGGTACAGGCCTTAAGGGGCTGTCAACTTCAGGTAGGTCTGTAAGTTGTCTGCGGAGTCGTTTAGCTTGATGGATAAAGCTGCTTCTTTTCAGTCATCCCATTGCTAGATTTTGGAATCTTTCCTTCATTGGATGACTTGGCATACACTGAAACTTTTCTGCCTGAATTAGTACTTTTGTGTCTCTGCGTTCGCCAAGTGTTTGCATTCTTCCCATTTTCTGCATCTCTGCTATGGGTGTTGATTTCATTGCTCCCAACATTATTCTAAGTGCCTGGTTTTGCACTTTATCTA
This sequence comes from Meghimatium bilineatum, assembly GCA_034231615.1. NCBI lineage: Eukaryota > Metazoa > Mollusca > Gastropoda > Stylommatophora > Philomycidae > Meghimatium > Meghimatium bilineatum. The sequence goes on along the minus strand of CM067319.1, from coordinate 14,261,721 downwards.
GATCTTGCAATGTGGTGTTTGATGCAGGACACCACGCAGCTGAACCATATTCCAGGTGTGGTCTTATGCCTTGCTGGTAAACTTTACTGAGTATATTCCCACTGGCTCCCCATGTGGTTCCACTTAGTTTTCTCAGGATAGCTAACTTCCTCCTGGCTTTTGTTGTTGCTTTGTTTATGTGCTGCTTCCATGTCAGTTTATCATCAAAAGTAACTCCGAGGTATGTGGGTTGTTTGTCTTCTTTCAAGAGCTCTCCATCTATTTTGATATGACCGGCTTTTTGTTTTGGTGAGAGGGTGAAAAGTGTAGTGCTGCACTTATCTGTGTTAATGCTGACACACCATCTATTAGCCCATAAGGTTATGGCATCGATAGCTCTTTGTATTTGTTTAGTGGCCACTGTCGCATGTTCTTCTGTGCACCAGATAACCAGGTCGTCAGCATACATTGCCACTTTGATCCCGTGTGGTAGTTCAGCAACTAGGTCATTGATGTAAACCAAGAAAAGTGTGGGCGACAGGACTCCTCCCTGGGGGACTCCATGACGCAGTAGAACTTTCTTGCTCTTGCGACCATCTAATTGTACCCTGGCTCTTCTATTATGCAGGTATGCTTTTACCCATTTATACATTCTTGAGCTAACCCTGCAATTTCGCAATTTCTTTAGGAGCCCTTCTTTCCAGACCTTATCAAATGCTTTCCTGAGGTCTATCCATGCTGCTAGTACCAGTTTCTTATCTTGGAAGGCATCCTCAATCTCTTGGGAGAGGTAGGTTGCCTGATCTTCAGTAGAGTAGCACTGTCTGAAACCTGCTTGCTGTGATACCAGAAGGTTTTCACTTTCAAGGTACCACTGCATCCTAAGATTGATAATGCGTTCCATTGTTTTGCATAGACAGCTTGTGAGGCTGATGGGCCTGTAGTTGGAGACTGTGTTGCCATCTTTTCCTGATTTGAGGAGTGGTATCATTATTGCTTCTCTCCACGCCTGTGGTACATTACCCGTGGACCAGCTTGTGTTAAAGATCTGCAGTAGCTTTGCTCTTGCTGCAATTCCCAGGTTTCTAATCATTTCATTGGACACTCCATCAGCTCCAGGGGACTTTTTCATTTTCAATTTGGATATTGCATGCTCCAGTTCTCTCATTGTGATTGGTGCCTCCATGACTTCAGGTATAGGTTCGCCTTGTCCAATGTTTTGCTGGTTCTCTCGAACCTCCTGTTGTTTGTCTGGGCTGACTTTGATGTTATTGTCTTCTGCAAAGGAATCTGCAAAGTAATCAGCTGCATGTTTACCTGTTAAAATGTTTTTATCTTTATAAAGTGTGATCCTGGTATTTCTCCCTGTACCTTCATCATTTAGTTGTTTTACAAGTTTCCATAATTTCCTAGTATCTCTTTCTAGGTTCAGCGACTCTGTTTTTTCTTTCCAGCTGTTCCGTCTGGCTTGTAACTTGGCTCTTTGAAATTTAGCCTTTGTTTGCTGATATTTGTTGTGATGTTCTTGGCTAGGTCTGTTCTCAGCCTGCTTTCTAGATGTTTCCATCTCATTTTGCAGCTTTTCCAGTTCATCATTCCAGTAGGGTTTGTAGTTTTTGCGTGCCCCCCTGGGTATGGTTTTACTAGCAGCATGTAGTATACATCTATTAAATTCACTCACTGCTCTATTGATGTCTTTGTCCAAGTTCATGTCCTTAGCTAGAACACTGGTTAAATGCTGGTACATTTTCCAGTCTGCCCTCTTATAGTTCCACCTAGTGAGCGTGCTGCTGTCCTTGGTATATTCATTGTGAATTTCCAGAAATACTGGTCTGTGGTCACTACCCCCAAGCTGCTTTCCAACGATACGTGTGATGTTCCATTCCAGGCCTGGTGAGTAGAATGCCAGGTCTGGTGTAGAGGTGGTGTGCCATGCTCTCGAGTAGAAGGTTGGTGAGTCTGCTGGCTGGTTAATAAGAATGAGATTATTTTCATCCTGCCAGCTCTCAAGTTCCTCACCTCTCTTGTCGATATGATCGTAGCCCCAGCTCTGAGAGTGGCTGTTGAAGTCACCACACACCATAAGCCTTTCTTTGTCTGGAATTGTGTCTAGTGCCAATGGTTTATCATTTGGGCAGTAGTAGTTCAGGAGATGGAATTCTGCACTGTCTGTTTTTAGGTGGAGCATCTGGTATTCTGCCCCGTCCATGTATACTTCCAGCTGACATGCACTGATATTGTTTTTAACTAGTGTCAGAATTCCACCCTTTCGCCTGTCTTTTCGGTCAGATCGGTAGCACTGGTAGCCTCTGATTTTGAAGGCTATGTCGCTGCTGAGGTGTGTTTCTTGGATACAGCATATATTAACTTGTTCTTCACTGAGGACATTTTCAAGTTCCAATTTTTTGCTGTATCCATCTCTTTTACTGTTGACACCCTCAGCATTCCAGTGCATTATTTTTATTGGTCGTTTGTTTGTTTGGCCAGTAGCTCTATTCCCTTGCCTCCTGGCTCCTCGGGACAATTGAGAAGGACTTCCAGTAACTGAGGTTGGGCCCTTTCGAGGTATAGGGCCCGGCACCGTCCCTGCCTGAACGTCCGCCACAGGGCAGGCACCATAACGTTTATTCGATGCAGACATGTTTCCATTGTGTTTTATGCGTGGCAACCTGATTATCTGTGCGCCTTTTGGCTGGTTGCCTCCGTCTTCAGCACTCTGCTTACTTGGGCCGGACTATGGTCCTGCTCGAGTGGGAGTGCCCGACCAGTCTTAGTTTCCAGCCTCTGATGGCTGAACTAAGCCCCATCACCACTTCAAGGTTCTGGCCTCGATGGGGTTGTGGGTCATGACTCACCATCTTAAAAATGTTGATACCACTCCTCTACATAATATTTCAAATTAGAAACAAATATCATTGTATCTCTTGACTAAACTAAGCTGCATATTCAAAAGGGGCTCTTGTCCATCTTCCCACAAATAGCCCATTTATTTGTTGCTTCCCTTTAGTGATCTCATGGATTTTTATTTTTTACTAACCCAGTAGCTTTAACTCTTTGACTATGTATCACCTTTTAATCGATCCTATGATACCATTACATATTACGGATCATCGAAAAAGTAATTTTTGTGTTTTATTTAATCATTTTTGGTATTTATATCAACATACGGATAGTTCCAATAGAAATTGTAATATGTCAACATTACTTATGGCATGATTTTGATGTTTTGATATCAATTAAAAAATCCATATATAAGCCGAAACAGTAACTTTAACCTTTAGAACGCGGTGAGCGACACATTTAGCCCGAATTGTGTGATTTCTTGAATCCTGAAGGCGAAATCTGTTGTCCAGTGCATGAAACGTGATTTTAAAAAAAAAACAACCAGATATGTAATTTTCTTTTAGAAAATGTTATGGCAACTCTCATTAGATATATTATTTAACTTCCTGTTTCTGTAATTAAAATGGCTACAGGACATGTGTGATTATGCAATTGAAATCCGAACAATCTATAGCCATCTGCATTGAGGCGAAATGACATGACAGTGAATCAGGTTTTATATACTTTTGTTTTATCGTATATTCAGTGAAATCATTATGGATTTCAATTCTAAAGTGGAAATCTTGAGAGGTAAGTTCTTCAAATATATTAAATAAAATAGACCACAATGTTTTCGTTATTTAAAATATATAATATTCAACAGATTTGGAGCGACCAAAAATACAATAAGTCTAGATCTATATAGGTCTAAATCTGTCCTTATCACTTTCTCACACGTCTCGTATCACACACACACAAACAAAACTTACACCAATATATGGAGAATTCAATTCTTTATTTATATGTGCAAATATTATTTAAATATCTCTAACAACAAAATGTTATCACGATTTCAAAACAGCCACCAACGATTACATAACATTTCCAAAAACTAATTCAGCAGCAGTCAGCGACAGGAGAGAAATTACGAAATTGTAAACAGAGCGTGCTAAAGGTTAAAGGAAAAGCATACACAAATTCTCGGCTTATACACTGAAATATATGGTAAACACTTTATATATTATATTACAATATTTTTCTTTCAATGATCATGAAAGTAGCACTCACCTGTCCTGAATACAGGTGACAGAAACCTCGAATAACCTTAGCCTTGTACAAGTTGCCAGCAGTGGTTTCCATAACTCGAATTGTACGCATCTGCCTGTAAAATTTGAGAGCCTCATCTCGGGTGTAAGTAACTTGTGTTTCTGGCCCACGTTCCAATCGGTGTAGTTTGAATGGCTGAAAAAAAGAAATATTCAGTGACAGTTATACCTACTGTCCATATTCTCAATGAATCGTTGGTTAGTTGCTGATCATGTCATTTGACCCAATGTCATTGTGTGATATATGTATTTGTCAGCTGTTGTTTTCTTCAATATTATTATCATCAGGTGCCATGCCAGCTGGTGTAGGAAATCATGGCACTCCACAGCTCTCTGTCTCCAGTATTATGCACAGAATCGTTGTTGTTTCCCTGGCGTGCCAGGTTGTTAAAACTGCCTAATATTTTCTCACGTTGTCGCCCTCTGTCTTTGTTGCCCTCAATCTTGTCTGTTGTGACTATGGTCTCTAAATTTCATTGTCTCATTAAGTGGCAAAAAAATGAAGATTTTTTCTTATATTATTGACTAAGCTCCATCTCGCATTTGACCTTTTCAACATCTCCACATTCATTTTTCTGGCAGTCCATGGTATTCTCAAAATTCTTCTGTAGAACCACATCTCTACTGTTTCTAATTTCCCAATTTCTTGTTTGTTTATTGTCCAAGAATTGCATCCATATGTTAGTATAGAGGTTATATAGCAATGCAGAACTCTCTTCCTCACTTCTAATGACAAGGTCATATTACACAATATATTTTTCATTTTTTTTAATGTCACTTTTGCCTGCCCTATTCTGCTTCAGGTTCCTGTTGACTTTCTTCCATCTGCCATAATCATTGTACCTATTTACTTGAATTGGTGGATCTGTTTTAATAGTATATCATTCACTTTGATCTTCCAAGCTGTGATGTTTTATTTCTTTGTGATAACCATTACTTGTTTTCTGCATATACACAAACACACATATATATATACATTAAAGCTATGTGGGAAACGATACAATGAAAGAACAATGAAAGAAACATCGTCACATGTCATTTGTCTTTATGGGATGTAGAAGAATTTGAGTTTGTTACTGTGTGTTTTCCTTTTAGGGAGTCTACGGTAATAAATATGAAAAGAATTTTGAAATTAACCTATGGTATTAATTACTGCGGAATTTTTGATATATAATGTGTATGATATATTGGGATTTGGAACCCCTTTTCAAAAGCGATGGGACAAAGAAGTCACCTTTCACTATTGATTTTGGTTATTTCTTCGAACATGGGATTTAAATTAAAAAAACACAAGACTGAATAAGCAAGCAAAATTCCCAAAGTGGTGTTTTTGTGCATGACCATCGGCTTCTGTACAGAATTAATTAGGACTTCATTGATTACATTTTTTATTATTGTCATTGGTCACTATTTATATACTTGGAGTCGCATGCCAAAAATAGCCAAGGCCGACAAGTGACAAGCATGGAAATAATCAAAATTGGTCTTCGAGGTCATGTTTAAATTTTCTGTACACGTCTTATAGTACAGTAGAAGGTCACAGTCTGTAAAAGACTGGGTGTACTGTCGAAGGACATGGTTTTTGCGGACCCACATCTAATTCCTGGGAGCTCTATCTCCTACATGCAGGCACTAGAATCATTTAACAGACTTTGAGCAAAATTAAATGAATACCAGTACTGTCATCCGATGTAGCTGTGACGAATGGTGTCAACATGAAAGCTTATATTACAATTATTAAGTCTCTAAAAAATGTGTGGTCGGGTATTCAGTTCAAAATGATCGTAGGATCATTCAAAAAAAGTGCGCTATCAGTAAGGCAATAGTTGATAGGGAGGGGACAACACTTCTTTGAGGATGATGTACCAGTAGACAGTGAAGCGGAGACTAATGATATGCACGTATGGGAATGAAATTTGTTAACTGTTTCAGAATTCAGTGTTTCCAACTCCAGAGGATTTGAATGACTTTTCTACCGGTAAATCTTTTTCCTGCTAAGGTAATAAGGTAAGCCTATTTGACAGTATTATGCGTTACAGTTTTTGTGATTCTACGGGTAATAATTTTTTTTAAATTTTGTTGTATGCATATATAAAGCATACCCAGGGTTAATATAAAACTGACCTTTGTAAAACATCACACTTCCTATTCGTGTTTACTGATACATTACGATGTGAAAAATTACATTGAAGTTAGCCTATGTAATGTTTCGGACAACCAGGAAGAAATTTGTGGTAGGCCTACTAATTGTGACATCACAGATTTCGCATAACTGATGTCATTTTTCCAGCAGAATTCTGTCTTGGTTTTTTGTGTTTCTACAACTATACACGTCTAAATCTAGGCATTTTATCCTGGCTTGAATATATCGGACAAGAACATGCAAGTCACTGGTTTTATGGGGCCTTTTTTTTTTACCTGTAAATTTTTTTCCCCTCTGTTACCGGTATTTGACACAATAATTAAAAAAAAATTGTATTGTACTCATTTATAGGCAGAGATGTCTAAATCAATTTCGGATAAATGTACAAAAATTTTCTGGCTTATATTTGGAAATATACAGTACTATTGTTTTATTTTGGAGAGTATTCAGTTCTCTCATAGTATAGTTGTTGTTTATGGTGGTTTTGATAGTGAGATTTTGATATTCCTCCCACAGAACTAAGAAAAGTGTTGGTGTTAATTTCTTTTATGTCTGCTAGTTCTTCCTTATATTTTCTGTTTAGTTTTTTGGAAAGGTGAATAAAATTGCTTCTCTTGAGCATTCCAATGGCTAGGTCACCGAATCTGGTCGGGGATCTCCCTGACGTAGTGGTTAAGCCCTGGCAAAGCTGTTTGCCTTTTGTTCAAGAGGTCACGGGTTCGAATCCAGCTCGTGTCATCTTGTTTATAAGGTGGATTTTTTTCAGACATCCCTGTGGATTGTCACTTGAAGCTACGGAGTTACGTGCTATGAGTGGTACTCTCGGCAGGTGGCGTGCCGCTTCGTTGAGAGGGACGGCGCACATATGGAAACCGAGTACAGTGAAGTCAATCTTCTACAGCTTTTAAACCCTTTAATCTGGTATTCATTGTGTGAGCTGGTTTCCTCAACTACTGCTCTACCAGGAAGAAAATTCTTCTCTCTTGCAAACCAAATACAGGAAAAGGAATAATAAGAATATTATTACTAGCTATGATTCGCTGATTCTGGTCAAGTGAACCTAAAGATCTTGTAGTTTCTTGCTGCTAAATGAGTGCATAGCAACAGTCGTGTATACTTGACGCTGGCTGTTTGCAAATAGAAAACCGTTGTCAAGTATGCACAACCAGGGCTTGTTTAAGATTAAACAAAGAACTGAGAATGGGGAGGCATGGTGAAATTTTCTGTTGATGTTTCCAGAGTAGCACACCTGCAACCCTGAAGGGTTAGAGTGTGATGATTATGATTAATGTTACACCACAAACACACACTCTCTCTCAACTTACGGTGACTGTATGTGTGGCCTGAGTCACAGTTGACATGTGACAACCCTGAACTATCCCAAGAATCCACTGGGGGAAAAAAATATTCATATTGTTAAAGCAAATATATAAGTAGTTGAGTTATGAATCAACATCATAGTACTAAATTTTACCTGTAAATGCTAACTTGTCAGTGGTTGACCAGAAGCCATCTGATGTGTTGCCTTGAGCACATACTCCGCAATGATGGTATCATTCTTATACCTTTGCAGGGCTTGAGCCATGGTACCCATTTCCTATTGATTGTCAACTACTGGATTTTTTTTTACAAATCTCGGGAGTTACTTAGCCACAATACTGCACAGGCTGACTATACCCTGAAGATGCGCAGACTTGTAAATATTTATCTATTTTTGCAGATGGAGATAACACTGATGATTATGCTGTTCACATAATTATATGTATGGGCTTTAGTTATCTCCTGCTATGCCTGGGAAACTTGATATAGGAAATGTGCCTTGTTAATTTTGCACAAACCCCTTCTGAACAATTTTACTCCAAAGAAAAGATTAATATTTCATATATTTATATAATTAAATTGGTAGCATATCCTATTCAGGGTGTAGCCATCAACCTAGAATTTTTACAGCTGTATTGTTTTCTAGACAATATTCATTCAGCAGTTTGGCATTTCTTTCTGAGCTACCCAGATGCATGATTGCCTCAATAGAATATATAGGGGCCTACGCCTAGAGCCTCCAGAATAGCAAGAATATGTGATTTGTGTTTGATATGATGTTGAATCGATTCATTGCAGGGAGCAGTGGCCAGATTTCAACATTTTAATATGCATATTTTCATTCAGCTTTCATGACCTCACTGAACTGATTAAAAAATGATGTCTGCATCGATGTGTGCCCTACGTACTGAGAGCCCCATTCCCCAGGGTCATCCAAGGGGAGATGGGCTATCAGTATGTAGTAGGCAGATCGTTGGATCCGCCAGTAGTCTTAGCTACTGTGAAATGCATCTTAATCGATATTTTCTTTAGCATTAAATATGTATGTATTTCATAAAATAGTTCTTTAAAAATGTCACCACTGCTGCCCGTAATGACTGAGTGTACCTTGGAATATATCTTGTTACTCCAAGTTAACTCCAACAAAATAATATAATTCCGTTGGGAAATATAAAACAAAAAAAGGCGTGACTTCAGACTAATTAAATATATATAAATATCAACATATTTTTTAAATTGTAAGCCTAACCGATATATCAAATAATAATGAGTCTTAGTGAAGTCAGTATAGTATATGTTAAATATGTATGGAATGATTGATGATCGCAGATGATTCATTTTAGTCATTCTCGTTCATTCACTTCTGACTCTACTAATCTAATAGAATAGAATGGCAGTCACAATCATTGATTGTGTACACGATATATTTACAGTGCATATGTCTAAATCATGACATATAACATTATTTGTAATCATAAGCATGCATACTGATTTAGACTGGCGTCTCGAGGATGATGTGAAAGCTGAAAGCATGTTGTTGATTGTAAACCGAGATGGATAACTTCTCTCTCGGAAAGGTCACTTCTGGAAACTCTGCTAACGAAATGGGACGCTACTCTAAAGTTAACAAGTTGTGACCTTGACAAGTGTACACGCGATTGTCAGGAGAGTTCGTTGGGTTAGAACTCAAAAATCAATATCTATTTGTTCTCATCGTTTATCTTTATACATACGATCTCTGCAGCTGTGCACACACTAGATAGCACCGGAGAAGTTCCCGATCGGTCTTTGCGTTTGTTCACAAATGCCTGCAGATCAGCAGGATATTGTCCGAATAACGGAATGATTGTGTCATGGTATGAATTAATGGCCTTTTTGCGTCCTGTAGATGGTCTATCTCAAAATATTGTGCTGAGACTATCTCAAAAAGCATAACGGTCTTGTCAACCTAAACACGTAAAGTCTGATATTCGGCGAATTTACGCGTTCGAGGTACGATGGTTTATCGGCCCACCGGGTAATGTAGGCAAACGCCAGCAACGTGGTGTGGACCGCATCGGGCATGGTGAGACACGTAGAGAACCATGGTCATCCACTGTATCGTACTTCACTTCCAGTCGTCTCGATTCGTCTTGCCACTGGTTTCAAATCACAGCAAACCACAATTTTTAGACTCCGCACAAGATACTGTAGACTACAAGCACATCTTCACAAAATGTAGGCTGTCAAAACTGACCAATGCCCATGTCAAAATGGTCCACAGACCCCAGAACACATTCTACAGACATGCCTACTCTTCGATCACGTGAGAACTAAAATATGGCCATGACAAGATCTGAAGGTAAAGCTGTAGGGGTAACCGTGACGACTGCCCGCTGACGACTGAATTCATGGAGGCGGCACACCTTTCTGTTTAGACTCCTGAGCATATGAAACTGACTGCAGAAGAAGAAAGGACGGGTTGTCACTGGGGCACAAAAAGAAGTCACCAGCTAAATTTATTAACAACACAAAAGACAGGGAGTTGTGGAAAAGCATGATCACCTACACCACTCGGCATGGCACTTGATTGATAGATTTTGTATATATATTACGGGTCGGGTACAATATGGGAGGATGTACCTACGTTTTAACGAAACAAATCTTAAACTTTAACAGTATTAATCCTACATTATTTAAAGAAACCACGCAATGGTGCGACAGAAAAGAAGTAGCTTTATCAACCAAGCTAAAGGACTCCGCAGACAACTTACAGATCTACCTGAAGTTCTGTACCAGATAAAACCCCTTGAAGTAAAAGGCATGGGATACCAATGTACATTCAGACCCACGTGAAACAAATACTAAGCGAGGAGAAACAGAACACTGTGTAGCGAAGGACAGTCACCCTCAGTTTCCTGGACGATGAATATCCACAAGACATATGGGTCAGAGTATACAAAGATGGGTCAGCAAAAAAAAATCATTGAGAAATGGAGGTGCATGTGTATTTATAGAATATCCACATAAGCCTAGAGATACGATCAGAACACCAACAGGGAAATTCTGCAATAAGTATGGTGCTGAAATCCAGTCAATTAGAGTGGCAACTTAAAAACTGCTGAATTCCAACCATGGTCCACAGCCCGTGGTATTCCTGACAGATGAAGGCCAGTGCTTCAAGCTATCCAGTATGGAAAACTAACAGACTTACAAAATGAACTGTCTTACCAGTAAATGGTAATAATGCAGTGGATATCCTCTCAATGTTGAATACCCGAAAATGAAAAAGCAGACCAACTGGATAAGGAAGGTGCTGCCGAAGACCAACCAGATGTACGAATCACCTGTCATCAGAACAAAACAGATAATCAAGTCAGTAAGTAAGCCACAAACACCAACACAAAATGACTGTCATATCATATATTCTTCTTCTGCGTTCGTTCTCAAATTCCTGCAGATTAGCAGGATGTAGTCCGGAGAACGGAATGCGTTGTGTCATGGTTTTCAGCATTTCTGCTATATCTGCGCCTTTCGTCCTGACACATCCGACTTAAGCATGATTTTGAGTCACTGACCCTATATGGGATAGAACAGCCAATTCCATCCCATAACCTCCTTAGTCGTCTTTTACGACATGCGTGAAAGGTAAACAGTGTTGCTATTCTATGCTCCCCTTTCAGACCCCGGCAACACACGGGCGTCATAATATATATATCATATCAAAAGTCACTATCATATTATGAACAGATTCAAGATTGGCAACACAGCCATGTGTACATGTGCACATGCAGCACACAGTGTCAAACGTACCCTTAAGAGTGTTCTGAGTATGAAATGCCGAGGCAGACATATTGGCCAGAGGAAACAACAATGGAATCAAAGATACATGGGCCACTGTGTGAACTACAAAAGACAGTGAGTTTTATTCACTAGACATAATTACCGATATAGATATGTTTCAAGTGAACGAAAGAAGAAACACATTTAAAGAAACGAAATATCGATAAAGATGCATCTTACAGTCGCTATATGCATCGATATTCTGCCGGATGCATCGATCTGCGCGATACATGCAGAAAGCACGATTCATCCGACAACAGTACTAGCGACTTTTTTTAATCGCCGACTAAAGTAATCATTTTGACAACAAGGTTTACCTCTTCATCTCTGGCCTTGTACTTTCAAGTAGGAAGCATGATGATAAATCAAAAATTCTTTAGACTAACTGGAATTGAACCAGGTCCCTTCTAGCGGCACCGAATAGCCCTGCAACTCAAGTAAACGGGTTTTTCACGTACTTGACTAACCGCATTCTAAAAACAAAAAAGGATGCGATTTGTCAAGATATTCAAACTGTGTACTCGAGTCACTAAGAACCGACAAATCAAGACAAGGACTATTACAGTAACAACGACCACCCCGTACACGTAATGAAGTATCTTCCAGATTACAAACATAGAACATCAGTATTTAGCTGGTACTCTGTTCTCACTACATGAAGATCAATACACAAAAGACTAAAACTATGAAAATATGCAGAACACCGAGCCTGCTAAGCATACAGGTAGACAATATAGGAGTAAAACAAGTATCGGAGTTCAAATATATCTTAGTAGTATTTTCACAGAAAATAGAAATAGTTATAGATAGAGACGAGATGTAAAAAAGCAAATGCAGTAACATACCAACTGTCACCACTATTTCTTCATCCCAAGATGGAAGTTAGAAGACATGATTTACAGTATATTTCTACCAACGCTTCACTGTATTATAAGTGCCAAACCTGGTCTCTTTCATCTTCATATTGCAGAAAGATAGTGACATATGAGATGAAGTGCTTGAGGAAAACTGCAGGGATCACCAGGCTTGATAGATTACGAAATGAAGACACCAGGGAAATAATAAGTATAACACCTTTCACAAAATACATATAGAAGCAGAAGATCAAGTGGTTTGATCACATTATAAGAATGCATCACAAGTTGTCCATACAGGCATATAACAAAATGAGACCAGGATACTAAACCAGAGGATGACCGCGAAAAAAGATGGATAGAAAACGTCAGGGACATCTTGAACAAACACGGTCATAGCACAGCCGAGGCGACACATCTGGTCTTGGAACACAAGCTCGACCTCCAATCACCCCTAGGCTTAACGGCAAGTGTGGATAACAAGCCACCTGGGAAAGATAATATATACTGCTCTCTATAAAAAGTTGCACTCCAAATTGTGATCATCACCAGGTGCCATGCCGGCTGGCGTAGGCGGTCATGGCTTTCCACAGCTCTCTGTCCACAGTATTATGTATCTTCGTTGTTGTTATTCCTTGCCGTGCCAGGTTGTACAACTGTGTAATATTTTCTCACGTTCTCGCCCTCTGTCTCTTTTGCCTTCAATTTTGCCTGCTGTGACTATGTTCTCTAAACCTGCCTGACTCATGAAGTGGCCAAAAAAGAAGATTGCCTTTTTCGTATATTGTTTATTAATTAAGGTCCGTTTGGCATTTGCCTCTTTCAACACCTCTACATTATATTTTCTGTAGTAATTGGTATTATCAGCATTCTTCTGTAGAACCACATCTCTTGCCTCTAATTCCCACTTTCCAGTTTGTCCAAATTGTGTTAACGCGAGATTTTGCCAACGAGAAAATCTTCTTGGCAACCAGGATTGCCAGCTTGGCCTTTTTAATGCCAAATTCTGAAACTATTTTTTTTTTTTTTTTTTTTTTGGAAGTATATTTGGCATCATGGAAATTGGTTTGGTTATTTGACATTTTATTGACTTTTTTTGTTCAAAACTAGGTATTAGTTTGTTGAGTGTCCTCCTCACACATTTGACATGTCCATAGTTGCTCAGATCTCCTCTTCAATAAATCTCTTAGGTATAACGACTGATGGTTCCTGTTCTATATTGGTTCACTGCTCTTTTTGAAATCTTTGTTAGGTGTTCTCTACTGACCACGCCTATCTTCATTTGCAATTCGCGCGTTCTTGATATTGACTCATGTTGATTTATCTCAAAATCCTCTGATCGTCTGGATTCACGAAAAGCAATAAGTATGTCTGCTCGACCCATAGGCTGACTGTCTGTTATAGATATAAATAACCAAAAAATCAGAGGATCTCCGACAAAATGGAAAGTGCCGCAATAACCAGACAAATAAGAGGTAAATACGAAGTTAATTATAAAGATTACTGAATATAACTATCAATATAAATAAATCAAAAATAACAATAAAACAAAGAACAAAGACAATTTTCGACATGTCGGTCCTATTGGGACCTTTGTCAAGAAACAAAAACAAATTAAGACAACACAACTATAAACAAGCAACAATGCCAAGGCTTGGACAATGGTTTCCCTACAAAAACCATTGACGAAGTGGCCATTGTGTCGCGGCTTTTAGATTAGGTGCAGAATTAGGTGCGTTCAATATTGACAGACAGAAATGGATATGGGAAAAATAATGCGATTGAAATGCCAAGTATAAGACGAAGAAAGGGTACACCAATTCACGATACCGAGAATGGGGGGAGGGTAGGGGCGGGAAATCATAGGGAAAAGATAGAGAGAAAAAATTAGTACACGGGGGGGGGGGGGTATGGTGGCGAGACTAGCTAATTGGTCTGCCCGTTCGTTTCGCTCTACATCCGCATGTTCGGGGACAAAGATAAGCGTGAGTTTTCGTAGTGATGCTCGAATTTTAGCTCTCTGTAATGACTCCATGAATATGGATATAAGAGATGTGGTTCTACAGAAGAATGCCGAGAATACCATGGACTGCCAGAAAAAAACTAATGTGGAGGTGTTAAAAGAGTCAAATGTGAAACGGACCTTAATTAATAATATAAGAAAATTACAATCTTCACGTTTTGGCCACTTCATGAGACAGAGAGGTTTGGAGAGCATAGTCACAACAGGCAAGATTGAAGACAACAGCGACGGCAACAACATGCAAAAACATTAGACAATTTGACAAACTGGCATGGCAGGAAACAGCAACGATCTTGATACATAATGCTGGATATAGAGAGCTGTGGAGATACATGATATCTGGCATGGTAGCTGATGAATGACTCCACCAATCCCCTAGATACATCACATGTTTTGACTTTCTGAATCATATTCATTGAGTCACTTTGTATGCACGCATGGGAATAGGCCTGCTATTCCAACCAGTCAGGTGCCTGCATGACGGCAAATATTTCCATTGTGAGAGTGCTTGTTGTTGCGGTAAAGACACCACTGGCTTCGTGCACTGTTCTTCCTTGTGATTTGGCAATAAAGGCCCATGCGCATCGGTTGTGGTGGGTGACCGACCCATTCGCGCAAATCACAACATCTGTATCGTCGGCATGCTCGCAGATGAATGCCTTGACACCAGCATACACGCTCACAGGGCTGTGTTCTCTGCACTCTCTATTGAGTGTAATGACAGTCTTGACTGCCTCTTTAAAGACCATAGGAATAGGTATCCATTCCTCGCTAGGAGTTATGCCTTCTGGTGCGCAAATCTGTTTCGCGGTATCTTCGGTACGACTCATCCACAATTTGCCTCTCTTGAGCATGCTTTCATTCACACGAGGGAGCTAGTTCGGTGTATAGTGGGTGGTCTAGGTCAGAATTCACTCTGAAATATGCTCGGAAAATTAAGGAGAAATCTCATAGCTTCATAGGGTGTGTCCTTTTGTGCAACCATGGATGATCCGCATAGCTTCATTTTAAATTCTCTCCAGTCACTCAATTTGACTGGCGGTGATAGTTGCGCCTGCATATTTAATGGCAGGGAGGAAAGGAGCCTCATTTATGATTACGAGCTGTGATTATTTAGTATCAGTCACTGCCATCACGCGCAGAGCTGAACATGTTTTGCTGGCCTATGCTATAACATGATCAATGTGTTCCCAAAAGCACGGACTACGATCAAATCGCACGCCAAGGTATTGTAAGGATGAATTCCTGATTACATTGTACCCTTTCATTTCGAGATTTTACATTGTACCCTCTCATCTCCACCGTCGGTGTCGCAGACTTTGCGATGGGATTATGAAGAGAGAACCATGTCATCGCAGCCTTCATTTGGTTGGTCAGTGCCTCTAAATCATCACTCCAGGAAGCGATACGCGGCCCAACTCATCCGACAGTTTCTGTTCTAACCCTTCTCTGTCTGTATATCATATAAATTATATCATGCTGAAGTCAGATGTATCAGGCCGAAAGGTGCAGATATCGCAGTAATGCTGTAAACCATGACACAACGCATTCCGTTCTCCGGATTACATCCTGCTAATCTGCAGGAGTTTGAGAACGAACGCAGAAGAAGAAGAAGATATAAATTATAAGGACATTATAAACAAGGAGTCAGACAGGGATGCGTATTTTCACCAGATCTGTTCTCTGTATACAGTGAAAACATAATGCGTACAATAGTTGATATCCCAGGAATATCAGTGGGAGGACATAACATAAACAATTTGAGATATGCGGATGACACTGTTCTGATTGCAAAAAAGTGAGGAAGACCTTAAAGATTTAGTTAATGTAGTAGTCACAGAAAGTAAAGAGAAAGGCCTCATCCTAAATATCAAGAAAACAGAAGTAATGGTTATTTCAAAGAAACAAAATACCACACCTTGCAAGATCAAAGTCAGTAATATAGTATTAAAACATGTCCACCAATTCAAATATCTAGGTACAACGATTACAGCAGCTGGAAGAAGTTCAACAGAAATAAGAAGCAGAATAGGGCAGGCAAAAAGCAACATTCAGAAAATTGAAAAATATATTGTGTAATATGACCTTGTCATTATATGTGAGAAAGAGAGTTCTACAGTGCTATATCTTCTTCTTCTTCTGCGTTCGTTCTCAAACCCCTGAAGATTAGCAGGATGTAGTCCGGAGAACGGAATGCGCTGTGTCATGGTTTACATCATTGCTGCGATATCTGCGCATTTTCGGCCTGATACATCCGACTTCAGCATGGCTTTGGGTCATTGACCCTATATGGGATGGGACCGCCAACTCCATCCCATAACCTCCTTAGGCAACAAACGGGCGCTACAGTGCTATATAATTTCTATACTAACATATGGATGACAGTCTTGGACAATAAACAAACTGGAAAGTGGAAAATTAGAGGCAATAGAGATGTAGTTCGATAGAAGAATGCTGAGAATACCATGGACTGCTAGAAACACTAATGTAGAGGTGTTGAAAGAGTCAAATGCGAAACGGACCTTAATCAATAATATAAGAAAAAGACAATCTTCATTTTTTGGCCACTTCATGAGACAGGCAGGTTTGGAGAACATAGTCACAACAGGCAAGATTGAAGGCAACAGAGACAGAGGGCGAAAACGTGAGAAAATATTAACAGTTTTACAACATGGCACGGCAGAGAAACAACGATCTTGATACATAATACTGTGAACAGAGAGCTGTGGAGAGCCACGACCGCCTACGCCATCCGGCATGGCATCATCAAAAACGATGATGATTATGAGGACTTTCATCCAACTGAAAAAATTATAGAAAATAACATTACTGTTGACAAGACTTATCATGAAGGTTGCACTTTGTAGAGTGATGAGGACAGAAGTGAGATGTGTGTCGAATGTTTCGCCCATGTGTTGCCGGGCCGAGAGCAAAGAATAGCAGCACTGTTTACCTTCCACGCATGTCGTAAAAGGCGACTAAGGAGGTTATGGGATGGAGTTGACTGTCCCATCCCATTTAGGGTCAGTGACCCAAAGCCATGCTGAAGTCGGATATGTCAGGCCGAAAGATATAGCAGCAATGCCATAAACCATGACACAACGCATTCCGTTCTCTGGACTACATCATGATAAACTGCAGGAGTTTGAGAATGAACGCAGAAGAAGAATTTTTCATCTGGTGTATGAAAACTAGTGTAAATTAACTTGGATTTGTTTTGACATTTTTTTGAAAATAAATCTGGTAATCCTATTGGTAACCCCGGTTTTTTTTTGGTGTCAACCTCCAACAAACTTAAATACCATTATTGTGGGCTAATATTATAAAAATGACTTCTTACAGGGTGAGTGTTACAACATTATACTGAAAATATGTGTTTAATTAATTGAATAAATACTGGAACATGATGTATTTTATTCTGGATGCTTGTAAATTTTTTTATGAAAGGTTTGTTGTTAGCAACATTCCACAAACTTGGCATCCCATAAATAGCATGCCAATTACCGATAGGCCCTAATTAATAAATTAATTATTTGAATGTGGCAGTCCATTATCGCAAAGAAAACGTCGACACAACGCAACTCTGTTATCTGGAATTACATCTCGCTTGAAATTTAGTAGGGCAATTGTTGTGCTACAATAGTTCCAGCAGGAGTTTGAGAACGAACACTTAAAAAAAAATAATGGTCGTAAAGAATATTTCTTCTAAAATAGGTCTACTACTACTAAATTATTTTATTATAAATAATAAATAATTATATAATTATAATAGTAGCATTTCGCTCAGACACGTTTGTGTGGTCATTTCTACTCGTTGTCTTTTGATGTTACTTACTGTTATGTGCTTATCTTGAAACAGGCATTTTGTCATAGAAACGTTAAGTCCTGTGTATTGTTATTTGTATGATTATATTTATATCATCATGTGTTATGTTATTAGTATAATAAGTATACCCAGAGTAACTGACAGTGTGTTAATCATTGTTGAGTCACCTGATTCCTACATACATACTATAATAGTGGTAGGTGAGTCTAATACACTCTTTATGAGTATTTAACTATTTTTCGGTATTATTGGCCCGTGTGTTGCGGAGACCGAGAGGGGAGCACAGAATAGCAACACTGTTTACCAGCCATGCATGTCGTAAGTGGCGACTAAGGAGGTTATGGGATGGAGTTGCTCTTCCATCCCTAAAAGGTCAAAGTGACCCACAACATTCTGAAGTCGGATGTGTCAGGCAAAAAGGCACAAATATCACAGCAATGCTGTAAGCCATGACATAATGCATTCTGGTCTCCTGACTACATCCTGCTAATCTGCAGAAGTTTTAGGACGAACACAGAAGAAGCAAACTATTATTCTGCGTGAGTGGAATCCCTTATCTATAGCGCTACGTTTTGAACACTTTTTCCTAGGTCTATTTTGAAAACACCTTTCAAAAACCACAATTACATATAAGTATAAATACTACATAAGAATTTACATTTACATTGTTATGGTCGGAAAAAACATTTCGAAAATATCACTAATACTATCACTAATAATTTTATTATTATAATAATAATAGGTACGTCTATACACTCTGTGTTAGTATTTAACTATTTTACTGTATTATTCACCCATTTTAGTATATTAGTAGTATATAATCTGAAGCTGCCAGAAAAGCGAGAACAAGAACATTGTATCTCCCTTGACACCCGTAAAGGGTAAAAGGGGAAGGAAAGAAGAAGTAGCATTTAAAACATTTTAAAATCCATTTTTGACCATCATTTTTTATTTAGCGTTCGTTCTCAATACTACTTTTACTTTTAAGTACATAGCAAATTTTTGTCATGCGTGTTCGTTCCAACCTCGTGCAGAGTGGCAGGATGTAGTCCAGAATACACTGTGTCATGGTTGGCAGCTTAGCTGCAATATCATTGCCATTCGGCTTGACACATCTGACTTCAGTTTGAAATATCTGTTATTATATAAATAATTAGTCGGTCCTGATCTTTGTCTATGGTCAGTTTTCTATATTCAAAAGTCTATACTTGCAATAGGGCTGCAGCCGTAAATTTAGTCATCAGCAGGACGTCCTCACAGCTGCCCCACAATTCACTTCCAGATCTATCACCTGAGTCAGGTTTTAGCATTCAAGTCATCAATAACTGGACATGTTATCTATAAAAATGAAGAGTGTGTGGGATAAACTCCTACCTGTGGGACGCTTGTTAGTTGACCATTTTGTTTTGCTTTCCCTGAAATTTGACTTGTATGTCTTCCACGTAGAAAGCTTTTAATCTGCTGTAGCATTTTGCCTCCATTTCCTTTCTGGGTGAGTTTTAGAAATAGACTCTCTTTCCAGACTTTACTAAAGAAGGTACTTCTTCAGCATTCATTCTCAAACTCCTGCTGGATATCTCTTGTAACAGGACAATGGTCCTACTAGATTTCCAGCAGGATGTAGTCCAGAGAATGGAAATGCATTGTGTCGCTGTTTTATTTGTGCCAATGGCCTGACACATCCGTCTTAGGCGGACTAAAGAAGGTACTAGAAGTTTATATTTTTTTCTGGAAAGTATCTTCTATTTCCTGGACAAGTTATGGTGTTTGTTCTTTAGTGTTTCTGTGTTTTCTAAGCCTGATTTGGCAGTCATCTGAAAGATATTTTAAGAGCCAAGGTAGTTTAAGAGCCTGTTATTAACTATTTTTTTCCATATCCTACATTGGCACACAGGCTGCTTCAAATGTTCTAGCTGACTCCTATGATGAACTACAGAAGTAATAAGAGACAAAACACCTTGTATAAAAACAGCAACCATGTCTAGACACAATGACCACTCCAAAATAATAACTTAACATGGCAATTCAGAATCTCAAAAAGATAAAAATGAAATGATTCAACACCTAAGTCCAATTGGAAACAACATCTTCGACATCTTTAATAAATCATGGGCACAAGGAATATTCACAGAAGAATGGAAAGAAACAGAAATAATACCAAAAAAGAAAAACCAAAAACCAACAAAATAAACCACTGTCCTATTAAGCTGCCTTGGAA
Organism: Meghimatium bilineatum; assembly: GCA_034231615.1. NCBI lineage: Eukaryota > Metazoa > Mollusca > Gastropoda > Stylommatophora > Philomycidae > Meghimatium > Meghimatium bilineatum. Next base: position 14,241,388 of record CM067319.1, on the reverse strand, counting down.
AAGTGATTATACTATAGCCTCATTTCCTGTCAAGGAGTCATCCTGTTCGGGACTAACCTGACGATGAAGTATGTTATATACAAATTGACTCTATATATGCTGCTATATGCATATTATATATATAACATATCCCGTTGCTAAATTACAAATACGGGGCAATAAGAGAAAATATTTTTTACTGTAGAAGTTGCCAGTGAATTGATCCTTGAACAAACATGATTTATTTGCAGGCAGCAGATTCAAAGAGGGAAGAATTCAGAAAATATCTGGAAAAAGCAGGAGTTCTTGATACTCTGACTAAAAGTAAGTGTAGCATTATGTATGAAAAACACTTCACCAACATCATACAAAATTAAAACATGAATGAGTAGTTTAATCATGTGTCTTGATACACAATCATTTATCATGAATTGTTTTATCATGATTTGTTTCATCACGTGATCAACTTTTTATGATTTATGTTTCAGTTTTGGTTGTGCTATACGAGGAACCAGAGAAACCAAATAATGCTCTGGAGTATCCTTTTGTCAATAAAACAAGTACAGTCTTGCATTTTACACAAGTGTGAATGAGGAAAAAAAAACATGCAAGAGTCAACAATTGGCATTAGAGTTTATGAAATATTGAGAAACTTCATGAGAATGTAACTATGGTTGTTTCTCCATTCTTATTCTACTTCTACTACCCAGAACTATGATCACATCCATTTTTAACTCTGACACGTTTGTGTGGTATAGTCATTACTTACTTGTCATCTTTTTATGTTATGTGCTTATCTTGATAACAGCCTTTTGGTTCGAAACGTTGATTATGTCCTGTGTATTGTTATTTGTATGATTATATCCTGTGTTTTGTTGTGTGTATTATTTCACGTTAGCATCCGACAGTGATAGTTTGTTAGTTGTCGTTCAGTATCTTCATATGATTTATGTTTCCTATGTGAGTGCATCCGATTACAGATTGTTTTGAAGTTGTGCAAGGCAATATGGCTAGTTCTTTATGGATCATGTTCGGGCAGTGTAGAACAAAATGGAATGAGAATTTATTGCACAGAAAAAACAAGATCTCTCAATCCCCACAACCATAACACTGTCGAGCACAGTGTAAAATAGTCACTGGCCTGGACTGCCAGGCTGTTATGTCCCAACAACAGCACGAGTAGTGAGCAAATCTCCGATGAAGCAAGTTAGCCCATTGATTACACTGTGGAGGTAGCACAGCCCTTAAGGACAGCGACATGTGCAAGTACGATTAAGAAACAAAATATGGAAGTGATCACTAAAGCAGTGTTCATGCTAGAAAACAAGCTTCTAGTTATTTTCCGGGGGAATGTCTAGTGAAAAATCAAAGTCATATGGTCCCAGAACACTGAAAAATTACTGAGGAGGCTCAGATTTGAACGACATGTTCATGATGCCAGTGAATGGAACCTCAGCTAGGGTGAACCAAACCTAGTCCAACTCTACTGTTGAGTGTTTCCTATAATGGAACTAGGCTCACAGATGAGAAATGGTTCAGCACCAGGGGACATTACGCTAATTGAGAGGTGAGAAACTTGTTGAGCATTTTTCATGTGGCAATGTGCTAACAAGATTCTTTGGGTAGTCTTTGTGGCACAGATAGGGTGTCATTTCATGCTGTTTCAATCCCTGGGTATTTTGAGCTTACTTCCTGCCTGTGTGTTTCTGGGGCCTTAATGGGAAGCAAAGAATAGCAATATTGTTCACCTTCCATGCATATCATAATAGCAGACTAAGTAGGTTATTGGGTTGAGTTTACTGTCCTATTCTATATAGAGTTAATAAAAGCAACCCAAACCCATGCTGAAGTCAGACCAAATGGCGCAGATATTTCAACATTGCTGTAAACCATGACAACACATTCCATTCTCCGGACTACACCCTGCTAACTTGAATATATGAATGTCACTAATATTTAGTAATAAATGCCTTCACAACTTCGTAATGGCTTATCTCCACAACTTCTCTGGAATATCTACTTATGGTAATATTGATAGTCTTCTCGTCCAAAGAAAAGTTTCCCATCTAATTTTGTGTGTGCCATGTTTGTCTGCAGTTTCTCTTTTCAAAAGTCCTTTTCTCAGGAAGAGAGCTACGCTTTCTGAGTAGGAGCAAAACTGACAAGATCTAGAGAGAGAGTTCTCCAACTGAATATGATTCAGCATATCAGAACCTGTTCCTATCTAAAGTATGTGAGAGCATTTAATTCCTGATGTCATACTTTCCACAATCATTTTGCAATATTTGCCTTCCTCAGGACTTTCACACGCTGGTCATTGAACTCTCTCCAGCTCTCTGAGAAAGCGGCTAGATTCAATGAAAAATGTTGCTCTAAATGTCAAACTAAAAGACTTCATAAAAATGTCATGGTGAAATAAGAGTAAATGCCATTGGTCATTTTTAAGGTACTTCAATGTATCAAAACCTTTTAACAATCACTTTAAGCAACTAAGAGTTAATTACTTCCATCTCTCTTTTCTGCCCTGTAAAAACTGAAGTTCACGCCTAATAATAATATGTCATAAGTAAACTTGAACAATGCAATCTCCTTTTCTATAGTCTATTATTTCTCAGTCCCCATGGGTCAAATGTTAATGTCACCAGGTCAAGTCTACTTCACGCATAGGGTCATCTTAGATCAATATTTTCTATGATAGGATCATCACTTTCTGGACTCCAAAGAAAAGGTTAAAAGACAGGCTGCCTGTCATAGCATAGAGCATCATAACAAAGGCTATCTTTTATACTTCTCCCCTCGTATGATGTGTCCTTGATATTCTGCTCCAACCATACCTCATATTGGTTATGAATATTAATTATTAATTCACACTCCGCCTTTCACTGTTACATCCTACTCAGAGGATCGACTCGCAAAAATCTTATATACATGCTTGTGTCTGACTTAGATCGGTCCAGGCTAGGAAAGCTCAACCAAATTAAAAGAATGCAGAAAACAGATACCGGGTATACTAGGCATGTATGGTATAAATTAAACGGTAGCACAACATATTTTGCAGCGGAAATCACAGAAGTTGGTTTGAAATCAGAAGAGTGAACATGGAAGACTGAGACAATTTCCTTAACTTGCTGTCAGTTTCCTGAAACAGCACTTGAATGCAGCTGGACCAGATGCAGCAGATGTAGAGGCTCTCAAGCTTGAAGTCACAGAACTGAGACTCAAGTGTGAACAGTTACAAGAAGAAAACAATGAACTAAAAGCAAAAGTGGGTATCCTTTTGTAGTTGGGCCTGTATAAATATTTCCAGTGTTATTTAATGTTCCTTTGACTTTCTCATTTTCTGTTCTTTTCAATGTTTCTCAAACTATTTTTAACATTTTGCTGACCAACAATCCAGAGCATACTTATCTCCTATTACCATGGGTATTCACAAATGTTTTTAAAAGTCTATAATATCGAACATACATGCAAGAGCATTGAAACTTTCTATTTATCGTAATGAATGTTTGCATTTTCTGAATGAATTTCTTCTTCAGCTTTCATTCTCAAACTCCTGCTGGATACCTTGAAGCAGGACTATGATGTTACTAGATTTCCAGCAGGATGTCGTCCAGAGAATGGAAATGCGTTGTCGCAGTTTTATTTGCGCCAATGGCCCTACGTGTCTGTCTTCGGCTGTGAATGAATTTTAAAGCCCAATAATTATTTCAAGAGTGAAATCCTAGTTACAATGTTAGGCGTTGATTTACATTACTTTCTATATATCACAAAATCTCACCTTCGAAAAATCTAATTTCTTCAGGATTAATACCAGTACTCATAAACAATGTCTGTAGACTGTATTTCATATGTGCCGCCATTTTGGAATCGTACTATCTCTAGCCGAGCTATTTTTGGTTGCCATATTTCTGAAGTATCATTTCTGTTTCGACGGCCGTATAAGATAGTCACCAATTTGTAATGACCGTCAAATTTAGTCAGTTAATTTAGTTAACTATTTTTTAGTAATTTTTATTGTTTCTGCACTTTTCAATGAAAAAGCCACGGAGCTGTGAAGTTGGTTTGTTTCCAGAATGTAAAAAAAAACCTCAGAAGCTATGCTGAAATTGGATGTCTAAAGGTTGAAAAGTGCAGAAATCATACCCGAGCTGTAAACTATGATACAATGAATTCTGTTCTTCAGGCTGCATCCTGCAGGAGTTTGAGAATGAATGCAAAACTTTTTGTAATGTTCAATGTTTTCAAACTGTTCTCATTCATGTTTTTGTACTGTTTATTGTTTCTCTTGTTGGGATATTTTCTTCAGTGTTCATTCTAAAACTCCTGGTGATCTCTCTTGTAGTGGGACAATGGTCTTACCAGATTTCCAGCAGGATGTAGTCCAGAGAATGGAAATATGCTGTCACTATTTTATTTGTGCCAATGCCCAGACACATCCGTCTTCAACGGTGTTGGAATCCAATAGAGGAGAAAATAATAGCAATACCACTTGCACCTGTAATAGGTGACTAAAGAAGTGTTGAATTGGAGTTGGCCACCCCACAGATCTATTTATGTGAAGTATAAACCAAAATATAGATGGCAGAGTGCCAGGTGAGAGAAGAAGAGGAAAACCAAGAAAATGGACCTTTGACATCGAAGCATCTATGCACGTCTCAGGCCAACGCAGAGACATTCTTAATTTTCAATAAAGACTGGTTTCCCCAACTCTGGAGTGGATTTACCAAGCCAAGCCAGCACTGTGTGTTTAGTTCAGGTGAATGGAATGCAAGGTCACCTACCTATACCCCCCCATATTTTATTTTATGCGCGTATAGTTGTGAGTGACCAAATGACCATGTGACTGGCATTTCATTTGAATATGTGAGAAATTATGTAATTGTAAACTAAACAGGCGAGCAGTGTTAAAATTTCAGATGCACAAGATGCCTTGAAGTGAAAAATAAAGCCACCTGCCTACACACACCCACTCCAATTTTCAGCGTGTTGAATTGTTCCATGACCATTGGTTTATAAGACCTGCTACGATTCCATAATGATTAATTCTACCTATTCCTTTGATTTTCATTGACTGTTCACGCAAATTATATACAAAGTGACCAATGAAAATTCACTCCACAATGCTGGTTTCCAATTGTCAACAGGTCTTATATTTCACATGGCCTGGATTGTGCTAAATCGAGATAAACTGGAGATGTGTTAAATCATTACCCTGGCCCAATCTTTGTCCAAACTGCGTAAAGATATCATTGACAAAAAAAAAAAAAAACACAAACTGGCAGTAACAAATGCCACGCTGTGTATGGCTGAATGTCTCAAGGAGCAACTATTCATACACATGGGTCACAAGTCCAGTGCCTGCTTTTTTTTCTTTTTTTTTTTGGATACAAATTTCAAATAGAGCATTATAGAGATATTTGGTTATATGTTTGTTATAATGGGCATTTTAAAAAAAAATTGAGGCAAATAGTGAAAATAATCAGGGATTTTGAAAAGTGTCATTAAAGAGGAAAATTTGTTATGGGATTTCAATGTAACAACTTGATCCGGATCAATGAAATATGTAAGTAATAACAGAAATTCACTTTCTACAGTACAGATTCTGTATCAGAATCAATCATATTTTTTGGTCACTTAAAGAGGCTAACAGCATGGACAAATTAGTAATGGAAGGTATGGTTACTGATAATTGGAAAAGGCAGCTCAGACAGTGACGGACAAGAGACATTTTAAACATATCCTTGACTACAGCAGGTCATCTTTCATAGAACTGTGAGGAGTTTAGCACATCATAAAAAATGTATGTTCTGGTAAGAATATGCTACATGATGTAGTGATTGTAGCTGTAGTGATTTTCGAGGTCATACAGTGGAATCCATCTATAACACATACCAATTGTTAAAAATCTCCAATTATAGTTATTATTTAATGTTTATATGTACCGTATATAGCAAATTTGTAATATTACATGAATCTGTTTTGGTCCGACCAAGTTGTTATAATGGGATTTGACAAGAAATATGTCAAGTAGGTTGCCATTGCTGTTATATAGCAACCTATAAATGATTTGAAGTTGAATGTGTTATGCTGAAAGACATACATAGTGAAGATTTGTAGTATGCCCTAATGTAACACATTCTATTCTCCGGACTACATCCTGCCAACTAGCAAGAATTTGAGAAGTGTTTTAGTACTTTTAGCTGTAGAAACAACTGCCATTACTGTATTTAATGACCATTAGGGAGGTGTGCAGGTAGTAACAGTGTGCGAACAGAACAGTGTGCATCAAAGGACAGTCCCCCTCAGTTTCCAGGACGAGGAATATCCACATGACATATGGATCAGAGTATACACAGTTGGGTCAGCACAGAATGCAGTGAGGAAAGGAGGTGCAGGTGTATATATAAAATATCCACGCAAGCCTAGAGATATGGCCGAACACCAAAAGGGAACTTCTGAAATAATTATGATGCAGAAATCTAGGCAATTAGGGTGGCAACTGAAAAACTGCTGAATTCCAATCCTGGCCCGTGGTATTCCTGACAGATGCAAGGTCAGTGCTTCCTCTCCAGTCTGGAAAACTAACAGACTTACAAAAACTACTTAATGAACTGTCTTACCAGTATAGAGTAACCATGCAATGGATACCCTCACACTGGAATGCCAGGAAATGAAAATGCAGACCAACTGGCTAATGAAAGTGCTGCCGAAGACCAACCAGATATACCAATCACCTAATATCAGAAAAAATAGATGATCAAGTCAATAAGAAAGCCACCATAACAAGATGTTGACTATCACATTATGAACAGATCAGAACAAGTTGTAATTCTACACCTCAGAACGGGACACAACCGACTCTGCAGTTGTACACAAAGTTCAAGATTGGCAACACGGCCATGTGTGCTGGTAGCAGAGTACCAAACATACTTCAAGAGTGTTCTGAGTATGAAACACTGAGGCAGACATATTGGCCATACAACAGTGGAATCAAAGCACTTTATAAATTACAAAAGACAGTGAGTTTTATTAAGGAGACAGAATTACAGATATAGACATGTTTCAAGTGAACGAAAGAAGAATAAAACAACCCCCCCTTTACTGTATTTATTGACCATTAGGGAGGTTTGCAGGTAGTAACTTGTGGCTGTGGGTTAAAGGCTGCATGTCCAGGTGTGCAGGCTGTGGGATAAAGACTGCATGTCTAGGTGTGCAGGCTGTGGGATAAAAGCTGTATGCCCTTGTTCTCATGACATGTACATGGTGGGTTTTTTCATTTACCCCATGGCAGAAAAAATCCAGTCCCTTATCAGGACTCGGACTCTAGACCTCAAGGTTGCGAGATCATAGTCTTGGAAGTGTTAACTTGAAGGCCAATTTGTTCTGAAAGATGACAAAGACGATTAAACAAATCTTGTGCCTAAGCAGGAGTTGGACTTAATAATGCCAAGTCATCTGCCAAATCAAGATCATTAGGAGTTCCATAATCTATCCTATAAAATGCTACATCTATCTTATATTAATGTATGGCACAGAAACATAGACATTAAACAAACAATTAGAAGACAGAATTGATGCCTTTGAGATGTGGGTATATAGAATAGGGAGAATATCATGGAAAGAGAAGAAAAACAAAGAAGTTCTAAAAACCCTTAATATGAAGAAAGAATTACTAAGAGAAATAAAGATCAGGCAAATAAAATATTTTGGACACATTAAAAGACCTTACTTGAGGGTAAAGTCAAAGGGAAGCGAGCAAGAGATACAAGTGGGAGAGCAACATTACAAGATGGACAGATAATAGTCTAGCAGAGTGCACCACCAAAACAAGAGACGGGGTGTTGGAAGTCCGTTGCAGCCAACCTTCATTGCGGAGATGGCAGTCGATGTCAACAAATCTGTCAATTTACCAAAACGTTTATTATGGGTGTAGCAACTCCAGATTACATCCCTGCTAATCTTCAGGAGTTTGAAGAAGAATCATGTTTTATATTTTGATTTGTTTCTGTATTTGTCAATGTTGCTCCAATTGTCCTCAATCATTCTTGGTCTAATTCATTGTTTTGTCCCCAGATTCAGTCTCTGGAACCACCACCAGAAACAGAAATAGCAGAAAATTGATACCTAATTTTCCCCCAGGAAGCAAAACAATTCATCGGCGAATGAGACCATTGTTACAATAAACATAATGAGGGCTGCATAATATTCATTGTTGACAATTGGGAGTGATTTTAGTTTGAATGTGGAACCCACACAAATGTGACAATATAATGTGCATTTGATTAATAAACCATTTTAAATTATTGTGTCTGATTTCTACTTAGTCAAAGAACGTAGTTTATTTTTAGAAGGAGCAGAAACAGCTTGTTTTCAGGGGGGGGGGGGGAGAGATTGGTTTGGTAAAGACCATCTTTCTCTTGCTAGAAAAATATGATTTTATTTTGACCATTGAATGTTGTGATAACAGCCAGCTGGTTAGTCGCTGAATTTACCATCTAGGTTATATATCTGTCTAGACTTGTGTTCTCAATGAAAATACAGTCTAGATATTTGAGCTCAGTAACTTGTGAACATTATATATTTGTATGTTTAACCCACTCAATCCCAATCCGCCTGATTTCTGCATAGTAATTTCAATTGTTTTTCTTCACTGATTCGTAACCAAATGTTAAATTTAGCCCTCTCATTTATTTAATATTAAATTGAAGCAAGGACCTTCAAGTTTCTTCAAAATTTGACCAGAATGGACCTACTTATGATTCAGATGATGTTGATATGCAATTTTATAAATGGAATTTTAGAGAATTTGAACCCACAACCTCTTCAGCACAAAGCGAACAGCCCACAACACAAGGGAGATCACATCTGGACATGAAAAATAAACATACAGACAACTGCTTGATTTAAAACACCCACAAGCAAAACAAATGTGTTTTACAAATTTATTTAATGCGTGTAGCTATAATACATTCACACAATGCTATGATGACAAAATGAATGTTTCAAATGGTAGTTTTATGCAAATATACGATACAATGAAATGAATGAACACAACTTGCATGTATGTTAATAAGTATAAAAAAACATGACAAGCTTGTTGAGGAGCAAAAAGTTGCCAGATTTTATAAGTTTGAAATTGAGGAACAAGAATAATAAACTTGATGGGAAAAGATTGTGAAATATGAACTTGGTAATCAATCAGTTCTGACCCTGAAAGCTTCTCTGAAACAGATTTCATTAACATTTATTAGATTCTGACAGTCTTTCATTCATACTCTTGGTTTTACAAGGCACACACAGATAAAGTGTGCAGGATAGTGAAAAAATATATCGAGGCTGCAGATGTGGTTTTATAGAAGAATGTTAGGAACACCATGGACAGATAAAAAAGTGTAATGAAGATATCTTAATGGACGTTAATTCAAAGAGATCTACTCACCAGCATCCGAAAAAGATAGACCACATTTTGGTGGACAGATCATGAGAAGAGGAAAGACGGAACACATTGTACAATAAGCATTGAAGAGCAAAAGTGGTAGGGAAATACCAAGAGAGAATATGCTTGATAACCTGGCATTGTGGCATTGGATCAGAAATTATTGGCAGCACATGAAACAGAAGACAGTGGAAAGACATAACCAACATTACATGGACTATAAAAATTGTGTACGAATTGACAATCCCAACCAACATAAATTCAAACTCTATTGGGGTGAGTTACAAGATAGCACATTAGAAAAAATATATGATAAGTGAGTCAGTATATGGAGATAAGCAATCATTAAGTCAAACACATTGCTCGGTTTTGGTTTGGAACCTGTGTCTCCCTGCTTATTTTAGGATTAATTGATCTAAATATTATATCAATAATTAATTTAAATATTCATTTTTAAGGGTTAGAGGTAGTTATATTTTACATAACTAACCCTAAATAAATTTAAATTAATAAATGATAAACATAGCCACGGGAAATAATCAAACAGAGTGACACTGGTTCCAAACCAGAGAACCCATTGCTCTAGAATATGCAAATATGGAGCCTACATTTTGCTTGATGTAAGATTTTCAAAAAACGGTTGCTCTTATTTTGGTGACAGTAGCAGATATTATTTTGTTGCTCCTGCTGTTTCCTGTCACACTCTGTAAGGCTATCAGACATGACTTGGTTACCATGCAAATCAATTACTAAAAAAACCAAATACACAGCACTGCATTCGAACAGGGCAGAACTAAGACAAAGAGGTTATATGCATTGATTACCATCAACATAGACTCAAATTGTTCTAAAAAAATTCAGCTACAAGATGATTAGAGTTATGGACTAAGCTAGCAATAGACTAGGACTTTCCATCTTTCTCTGCCTGCCGACGTTTCACATCCCAGTTGTAAACTCGTGCCATATCTATTTACATGTTAAAGATCATTCTTTTATGTAAAAACAAAAATACATAATTTTTATTTATGAGTAATATCTATATGCACACATTTATTTTGTGCACAAGTTTGGTTATACAATTGCCAATGAGTGCTCCAGTTGGAAATGCAAAAATCTTTGATATCACTCCAAGCTGCTGGCACAAGTTGGTTGGTTGCTGATCCAGCGGTCCATGGGCTCAAGCCCTTTGACCCAATGCCATTCTTCTTCTTCTTCTTTCGTTCACTTGAAACATGTCTATATCTGTAATTCTGTCTCCTTATTACAACTCACTGTCTTTTGTAGTTGATACAGTGTGCCATAGAGTTTGATTCCAGTGTTGTTTCCTCTGGCCAATATGTCTGCCTCAGCGTTTCATGCTCAGAATACTCTTGAAGTATATGTTTGGCACTCTGTGCTGCATGTCCACATGGCTGTGTTGCCAATCTTGAACTTTGTATACATGTGACTGCGGAGTCGGTTGTGTCCTGTTCTGAGACGTAGAATTATAACTTGTTCTGGTCTGTTCATAATATGATAGTCATCTTGTGTTGGTGTTTGTGGCTTTCTTATTGACTTGATCATCTGTTTTTTCTGATGGTATGTGATTGGTATATCTGGTTGGTCTTCGGCAGCACCTTCCTTAGCCAGTTGGTCTGCTTTTTCATTTCCTGGTATTCCACAGTGAGAGGGTATCCACTGCATGGTTACCCTATACTGGTAAGACAATTTGCTAAGTAGTTTTTTTCAAGTCTGTTAGTTTTTCAGACTGGAGAGCTTGAAGCACTGACATTGCATCTGTCAGGAATACCACAGGCTGTAGGTCAGAGTTGGAGTTCAGCAGTTTTTTAGCTGCCACACTAATTGCCTGGATTTCTGCATCATAATTATTGCAGAATTTTCCTGTCGGTGTTCTGATTGTATCTCTAGGCTTGTGTGGAGATTCTATATATACACATGCACCTCCATTCCTCACGGCATTCTGTGCTGACCCATCTGTGTATACTCTGACCCATATATCTTGTGGATATTCCTCATCCAGGAAACTGAGGGTGACTGTCCTTCGCTGCACACTGTTCTGTTTGTCCTCGCTTAGTATTCCTTTCACATGGGTCTGAATGTATATTGGCATTCCATGTCTTTCACTCCACTGGGTTTGTTCTGGTACAGGCCTTAAGGGGCTGTCAACTTCAGGTAGGTCTGTAAGTTGTCTGCGGAGTCGTTTAGCTTGATGGATAAAGCTGCTTCTTTTCAATCGTCCCATTGCTAGATTTTGGAATCTTTCCTTCACTGGATGACTTGGCATACACTGAAACTTTTCTGCCTGAATTAGTACTTTTGTGTCTCTGCGTTCGCCAAGTGTTTGCATTCTTCCCATTTTCTGCATCTCTGCTATGGGTGTTGATTTCATTGCTCCCAGCATTATTCTAAGTGCCTGGTTTTGCACTTTATCTAGATCTTGTAATGTGGTGTTTGATGCAGGACACCACGCAGCTGAACCATATTCCAGGTGAGGTCTTATGCCTTGCTGGTAAACTTTACTGAGTATATTTCCACTGGCTCCCCATGGACCCAATGCCATTAAATTGCATTATATTGGTGGAAAGACTGGCCAGAGCATAACTATCACACCTCCAGGAAGGTAAGTTTCAACCTATGCACTGATCCAGGCCACTGCAGCCAAGATAGGGTTCACTGTGCTCATCCCCGCCTCCAATTGACTAATGGTTATGCCAAACTTCTCTATTGCTCCAGGCATGCAACCAAATGTTCAAGTCAAAAGGATTGTCACATCCTGAGTCACTGTGCCTCTATGATGGGTATCAGCCATAGGAAAAAACATTGCTGTCAGTTTCCTCCACCCCAGTGCTGCACAGTACATCTCTGGCTCCCTCCAAACCACAGAGTGTGCGGTGCATACATATATTCAAGTAAACATGAAACACATTTCAACAACAAAATAATAGCATAAGCATAATTGTATAGATGATGTGCCATGAACCTTCTATAAGAAGATAACCTCAATATAACGGCATTTCATCTACTAAGGTTTTCTTTTGCATGAGTGGTTTGTCTAGTGGGCCATTGGTGAGACCCACAGATGCAACCACATGCGTAGTAAATAGGTTGAAACCTACCACAGACTCCACAAAATCCAGACTACCCAGAAATATAATGCTATTTTAACATTGGGTCAAAGGGAATGAGCCCATGGACTGCTGGATCAGCAGCCAACCAACCATAAAGTAAAAAAGATCGATAATATGTACTCACTGCGCAAAAGTAAAATCCAACTGGTAAAATTTCGCTAATCACTGGAAACACACATAATAACACCCACAAATCATGTTTTAGCCAATAGTGTCGTTTTTGCTTGCTGTTTTTTGTTGTATAAAAAAAAATTAAAGTAACCCATAGCTTTTATTAATGCCGTAGGGGTGGGAGATGTTAGCGATCTCACATTTCAGAGGCTCTGCAAATGAGGGCTGTAGCCATCTCCTCTCCCTCGCAGTCTTTACTTCCCGGATTAATCCGGTACCCATTTAAGGCTGGGTCGACCCAGGAGCTGTTGCGATCTGAAAAACATTTCCGCCTCAACTGGGGAATGAACTCAGGACCACTCATATGTGAAGCCAGTGCGCTAATGTGGCTCCCTAATTTTGTTGTATATGTAATCTTGATAAAGACCTTTTTGTGTGTTTCTAGTGATAGCAAAATGTTTTGTTGCATAGCAAAACTTAAAATACTCTGTTCCAAGTTTTATCATAAGTAAACAGTCAGCAATATGACATGTATGTAATACTATCAGTTCTTAAAATGGACCAAGCAATCAGCAGTATCAAGTTCCATACACATATTATTCTATAAAAGGATACTGACTTCCAATGTAGTCATTTGATCCCGTATATACAAGAGATCTTCTTCTACTTGACCCAATGATTTCTTGGCAGCTTCCAGATTCTTCATAAGAACATCATCTGCTTCATTAATTTCATATTCCAGCATCACATTAGCCTGCAATGAGACCCAAAAAAAAGGCATAGGGGATTGACTTCATTACAGTTGGGTTATCACAACATGTACTCTGTCCCTCTCAACAAAGTGGCATGTCACCTGCTAAGAGTACCACACATAGCATGTAACTCAGTACGCCTTCTATTCAAGTAGTAATCCTTAGCGACTGGGTATTTTTTTTTTTTATAAACAAAATGTTGCGACCATAATTTGAACCCATATTAGGGCTAGTTATACATAACTAATCATGTATGTATATGTGTACTGGTGTCTGTGCTGCTCCGTATATGCAGAGTAGCTAACACTGATTCCCTGTAATTGTGCTTTTTTGATGGCTGTGTCCTGTTCTCAGTCGAAATATCATTTCTGTTCTTCTTCTTCTGTGTTCGTTCTCAAACTCCTGCAGATTAGCAGGATGTAGTCAGGAGAAGGGAATGCGTTGTGTCATAGTTTACAGCACTGCTGTGATATCTTATCTGCGCCTTTCGGCGCATATACCCTATATGGGTTGGGACAGCCAACTCCATCCCATAACCTCCTTAGTCGCCTTTTACGACATGCGTGGAAGGTAAACAGTGTTGCTATTCTTTGCTCCTCTTTCGGGCCCTGGCAACACACGGGTGATGTATGTTATGAATAAGTTTGTCTTGTTTGGTATTTTGGATGGCTAGTAAGACTGATTTTGAGTCATTGAAGATTGCAAATTTGTTGGGTATGGTCTCTTGGTTGCGTTGGCAGTTTATTTGCACCATAGCCCGACACATCCATCTTCGGCTGAAAAATAGCGATACAACAATCATCTTTACAGTTATAAATGTTTTATGTAGTTTTTCCTGGGGTTAAACTCATGTCTTGTGTTAGTTTCTTACTTTTGTCTTCTGTCAAATAATCAATATGGGTGAGAAGAGATGCTATCTATCTATCACTAAACATTTTGTTGCCTTTCAGCATCAGGGGTAGAAGAGTTTTCTGGAGATGGCCCTCATGTGTGCTGAGTATATTGTGGAGTTTGTCGCCTCTTTTATTTCGGTGGTCCGTCATAGTCTGCCTCTAGGTCTGCCTTCACTGTATCTGTGTAGCATAGCTTGCTGTGGTATGCAGTCTGGTGGTAGTCTGCTGATGTGTGCAAATCATATTATCTGTTGTTTCTTAATATATTCCTAGATTGGAATGGTACCGGTTCTTTGTCTAATGTCTTCATTTCTCACTGTCTCTTAGCGATATTCCTAGGATTCTGCACAAGCATGCCATTTCAGCTGTCACAAGTTTACGTTTATCCTGTGCTGTCGTTGTCCATGTTTACTTTGTTGTTTAATATTACTAGTAGTTGTCTCCAGAATACTCTTCAGCTAGCCAGCATATATTGCATTTTTGTCCTTCTGTGACAGTTTGTTAAGTGGTGGGGAATGTCAGATGTCATCTAGTTGTCCCAGAAGTGCATGCTATGCTTCTGGTAGTAGGTGATGATCCTGTGATACCGTTATGCGTGAAGGCCTCCCTTCATAGACATAAATCCATGCATTCAGAAATCTAACACAGCCATGCCTTTAAGATAACTAATTTTTTTTATGAACTCTGATATCACCTTGGTTACTGAACTGAGGATGGCATGTGCTTTTGTCAGAAAGATTGAGATGTTAAGACCTACATGCTCCACACACAAAAAATCCACACAAATTTGTGGCTGCCCTATTCAGCCACTAAACATTGCCCATTTAGGTAAATGATTTGTAGAGCAAAATGCAATGGGAAATTAAACAAGCTTATCCTTCACCAACTCTTGAAAAAGATGACACCTACAGTCTTGTCCCAGAGTCAGTAAAGTAACTTAATAGACTACGGTATCTAATACCGTTCGTTCTCAAACTCATGATGGTTGACAAAATCTGCTTAGTTGTCTCTTATACCATACGTTACAGGTCACAGTGTTTCTATTCTTTGCTCCTCCACCAGGCTCTGGCAACAACTGGTGCATTATCTAACTAAGAAATAAATACCATAGTTCTTGGTTGAAGAATCGGACTGACACAGATTTTAATACAGAAAATAAAACTTCTCAAATTCTTCTTCTTCTTCAGCGTTCATTCTCAAACTCCTGCTGCTTCTCTTTTGTAGCAGGACTATGAGATTTCCAGCAGGATGTAGTCCAGAGAATGGAATGTGTTGTGTTACCGTTTTATTTGCGCCAATGGCCCGACACATCCGTCTTCAGCGGGAAACTTCTTAAATTATATGCAATCACTTACTCCAAGCCAAAGGCACACCCTTTCTGTTGGGGGTACTGTGGCTTTTGCATAAACATTGTCAGAAAGTAAGAATCTGGTGCACATTGGTTCTGTGTTGTTCTGTAAAAAAAAATAAAAAAAAGTCTTAAACCAATAAATTCAAAGAAATATGACATGATATATTAATAAGAAATATAACAACACAATTCATTAATTGAAAACAAAGCTACAACTATTCAGAAGCTATATTTTTTCAATAGCAACATTAGGTTGTGAGACTTGGGCAATGACATTCACAATGGAAAAGATAATATATCAACATATCAAATGAAATGCCATAGAAAGGTGCTGAAGATACCAGGGACAAAGATGATCCAACACTGAATTCACAAAGACCAGAATATAGAGAGCTTCTCAAAAACCATTAAAAAACACAAGATAATTTGTTAAACTAAAATAGATAGGGTTAGAAAGATTAATAATGCAGGGAAATATTAATAATGCAGGGAAATATTCCAGGGAAGAGTAATAAGCCAAAGATGGTGAGAACAGGGAATTGGAGACTTTTGAATGTGACACTGATGGCATGAAGGACAGCTTGCACAGAACAGAGAAACTTCTTCAGCGGTCCGTCCCTGATTACCAACAAGATAGATAAGGCAGATATTACAGCCACGCTGTAAACCATGATACAATGCATTCAGTTCTCTCGATTCATCATCAACAGGTGCCATGTTGGCTGGCGTAGGTGATCATGATTCTGCCTCCAGTATTATGTATCAAGATCGTTGTTTCCATGCCCTGTCAAGTTGCCAAACTGTCTAATATTTTCTCACGTTGTCGTCCTCTGTCTCTGTTGCCTTCAATCTTGCCCGTTGTGACTATGTTCTCCAAACTTCCCTGTCTCATGAAGTGGTCAAAAAATGAAGATTGTCTGTTTCTTATATTGTTGATTAAAGTCAGTTTCGCATTTGACTCTTTCAACACCTCCACATTAGTTTTTCTGGCAGTCTGTTGTATTCTGAATATTCTTCTATAGCCTTTAATTTCCCACTTTCCAGTTTGTTTATTGTCCAAGACTTGCATCCATATGTTAGTATAGGAGTATATAGCACTGCAGAACTGTTTTTCTCACCTCTAATGACAAGGTCATATTACACAATATATTTTTTATTTTTCTGAATGTTGTTTTTGCCTGCCCTATTCTGCTTCTTATTTCTATTGAACTTATGAGGAATGGACGTGCAGGGTATATATAGAATATCCACACAAGTCTAGAGATACGATCAAAACACCATCAGGGAAATACTGCAATAATTATGATGCAGAAATCCAGGCATTTAGGGAGGCAACTGAAAAGCTGCTGAACTCCAACCCTGACCCACAGCCTGTGGTATCCCTGACAGATGAAAGGTCAGTGCTTCAAGCTCTCCAGTCTGGAAAATTAACAGACTTGCAAAAACTACTTCATGAACTGTCTTACCAGTAAAGGGTAACCATGCAGTGAATACTCTCTCACTGTGGAATACCAGGCAATGAAAAATCAGACCAACAGGCTAAGGAAGGTGCTGCCGAAAACCAACCAGATGTACCAATCATCTACCATCAGAAAAAACATGATCAAGTCAATAAGAAAGCCACAAACACCAACACAAGATGACTATCACATTATGAATGTGTAAACTTTCAAGGCAGTTTCAATTTAAAGCATGAATGTGCAGCAAACGAAAGCAATCATTTGATTGGTCTATGGTATTTATAGTTAGCTATACAGAAGCATTCTTTCTCTGGGCTGACAGATCAGCCCGTTCATCTTTTTCGCTAAGTAAGAATGGGTCGATTATCTGCTGGATCGCCTCAAGCAGGTTAAAAATGAACGCAGAAGAATCACTACTAGTATTGTGGTTAGATTCTTACCTTTTTTACCATCAAATGTTTCACAATGTCTAAAGAGCTCTTGATATCAGGGATTTGATTCTTCAACCTGTGCAGAAATAGCAACTATGAGTCAACTCTCCTTTAAGTATAATACTTGTATAGAACTACACAAACATGTTAACACAGATACATCTTTCAACTCAGATGAGATTAATGTGTGCTCTTTCATCTTGACCTATTATCACGGATTCGGAGATAAACAGATGCACTTTCACCTTAACCTATTAAAAGCATATCTGTATAATTGAAGAGCCAGGGTACAACTGGATAGTCACAAGAGTAAGAAAGTCCTACTGTGTCATGGAGTCTCCCAGGGAGGACTCCTGTCACCCACACTTTTCTTGGTTTACATCGCTTGGTTTACAGCTGAACTACCACATGAGATCAACATGGCAATGTATGCTGATGACCTGGTGCATGGAAAAACATTCGACACTGGCCACTAAACAAATACAAAGAGCTATTGATGCCTTAACCTTATGGGCAAATAGATAGTATGTCAGCATTAACACAGATAAGTGCAGCACTACACTCTTTACCCTCTCACCAAAACAAAAAGCAGGAATCAAGATAGATGTATAACTTTTGAAAAAAAAGACAAACAACCTGCATACCTTGGAGTTACTTGTGATAATAAGATGACATGGGTAACACATAAACAAAGCAACAACAAAAGCCAAGAGGAAGTTAGCTATCCTGAGAAAATTAAGTGGCACCACATGAGGATCCAGTGGGAATAAACTCTATAAAGTCTACCAGCAAGACATAAGAACACACCTGGTATATGGTTCAGCTGCGTGGTGTCCTGCATCAAACCCCATTACAAGAACTAGATAAAGCACAAAACCAGGCGCTTAGAATAATATTGGGAGGATTGAAATCAATACCAATAGTAGAGATGCAGAAAATGGGGATACCGCAAACACTTGGCTAATGAGAGACAAAAAGGTATGAACACAAGCAGAAAAGTTTCAGTGTATGCCAAGTCATCAAATGAAGGAAAATTCCAAAATCTAGCAATGAGGTGACTGAAAAGAAGTAGTTTTATCCACCAAGATGAATGACTCAGTAGACAACTTACAGGCCTACCTGAAGTTGGCAGCCCCTTAAGTTCTGTACCAGAACAAACCCCCAGGAGTGAAAGGCATGGAATACTATATACATTCAGACCCACGTGAAAGGAATACTAAGCTAAGACGAACAGAACAGTGTTCAGCATAGGACAGTCACCCTCAGTTTCCTGTATGTGGAATACCAACAAGACATATGGATCAGAGTATACACAGATGGATCAGCACAGAATGCAGTGAGAAATAAAGGTGCAGGTGTTATGTATAGAATATCCACACAAGCCTAGAGATATGATCAGAACACCAACAGAGAAATTCTGCAATAATTATGATGCAGAAATCCAGGCAATTAGGGTGGCAACTGAAAAACTGCTGAACTCTACAGCCCTGGCCCACATCCTGTGGTATTCCATACAGATACAAGGTTGTGCTTCAAGCTCTCCAGTCTGGAAAACTAACAAATTTACAAAAATTACTTAATTAACTGTCTTGTCAGTATAGGGTAACAATGTAGTGGAAACCTTTTTACTGTGAAATACCAGGAAATGAAAAAGGAGACCAACTGCCTAAGGAAGGTGCTGCTGAAGACCAACCAGGTGTACCAATCACCTACCATCAGAAAAAATAGTTAATCAAGTTAATAAGAAAGCCACAAACACCAACACAAGATGACTATCACATTATGAACAGGTCAGAACAAGTTGTAATTCTACACCTCACAACAGGACACATCCATAGTACACAAAATTCAAGATTGGCAACACGACCATGTATACTTGCAGCGCAGAGTGCCAAACATATACTTCAAGAGTGTTCTAAGCATGAAACATTGAGTCAGACATATTGACCAGAGAAAACAACACTGGAATTAAAGCTTTATGAGCCACTGTGTGAACTACAAAAGTGTTTTATTCAGGAGACAGAATTCCAGATATAGACGTTTCAAGTGAACATAAGTTGAAACCTCAACCTATCATCATGGACTTGAAGGAGATATAAAAAAAGGAGTTGGAAGTCATGGATTGGACGTGTTGAGGATGTCATACAAAGTGTGTGCAGATTGCAAGATGTGGCAGCAGTTGGGGAATGGATATTTCTGCCCACAGATTTCAAAACTTATTTCTTCCTCTTTAGCATTCATTCTCAAACTCCCATTGTATCTCTCTTGGAGCAGGACAATGGTCCAACTAGATGTAGTCCAGAAAATGGAAATGCGTTGTGTCTCCATTTTATTAGCACTAATGGCCTGACACATCCGTCTTCAGTGGTGGAAACTTGTTTGGGAGTAGTAATAACACTTAGCAGAGAATGGCGTCCCATGGCTGTGGAACACGGTGCTGATTGTGGTCAGTGAGACTGCCAAAGAGGGGGGGATGTGATTATACACACTAATGGATCCGTGATTAGACATGTTTACTGTGCTTGGGCCTTCATAGATCAGTGTGCAGGTAAAACGATCAGGGAGGAGAGTGGGGCCGAGTACCTTTACTGTGACGAGTAGCATGGCCATGGAGGTGACCAGGGCATTTGAGTGGGTCGCCATTGTATTTGCACCAATGGCTCGACACACCCACCTTTGGCGGATTTCTATGTCTATGCTCTGCAGCATTTGTGACACGAATCTGAATGAGTGACTCTTGACGACTCAACCATCTAGCTTTTGCTCTTTTGTTTTATTACGCTTTCTTCCCACTGGATCATCTTCATCCATCATTTACAGCAAATTATATGTATATTTTAAATATAATGTATTTTAGATAACTTTAAGCACAAGCTGATACAGAAGTTTACCGGTTAGCACATCAATAACATTAGTATACAAAAATGTCTGCTTTGAATAATGTCACGACACCAATTGTTTTGATTGGATGTTGTACGCAATTCTGTGATGTAAAGGCACTATTTATAGAGGGTTCCGGAGATCTGACAGAACACGGGTATTATATTATAGATAACTATCAAATAGTAAATTTTATGTAAAATAAAATAATAATAAAAAGGAACATGGACTTTTTCTAAGTTGCAGGAACTTTATCAAGAAATGAATATAAGTGGATAACGAAAGCACAAAATTATTTAATTATTAAAAATTCTGAGATGTCTCACCAACCCATCTCTGTGCTTCAGAAAAGACAAAAATGTCCTTGTTCCTTTGTTTATTGTTATTTCTTTTTTGCATTGGTTTTACTATTCTTCTTCTTCTGCATTCCTTCTCAAACTCCTGCAGATTAGCAGGATGTAGTCTGGAGAACGGAATGCGTTGTGTCATAGTTTACAGCACTGTTGAGATATCTGCGCCTTTCAGCCTGACACATCCAACTTCAGCATGGCTTTGGGTCACTGAGGCTATATATGAGATGGGACAGCCAACTCCATCTCATAACCTCCTTAGTCGCCTCTTACGACATGCATGGAAGGTAAACAGTGTTGCTATTCTTTGCTCCCCTTTCGGGCCACAGCAACACACGGGTGGGTTTTACTATTTGGTTGTTAGATTATCTAGTAACAATATTATATTAATATAGTATTTATCACTGCTTTATTTTGTTACAGCGGCACTCTCCACCGTGTCAGATATCCTCTGAGAATTTGGCTAATTATATGGGACAAATGACTTGAAAGCAGAGTAAAACATAGAAGTACCTTGACTTTTTCAAGTTGAGATTGTACTCCATGAACTTGAATTTGTTGTGAAGTTCTTCTTGTCTTTTCAGAACTGACTCAGCTGTGTCATTTTCTGATTTTTTCATGAATTCATCAACATCTTCCTGTAACAAAACAGTACATTGTACAGACACTGATCAAATTGGAGCAAACTGAAAATGCATGGTTGTTTGTATTAAGGAACTTTAACTATGCCGAAGACGGATGTGCCTGGTCATTGAAACAAATAAAATGATGAAACAACGCATTTCCATTCTCTGGATTACATCCTGCTGGAAATCTAGTAGGACAATGGTCCTGCAACAAGAGAGAACCAGCAGGAGTTTTGAGAATGAATACTGAGGAAGAGGCAACTTTAACCCATATTATTATTGAGCAAGTGTTTATGCATTAACCTTTTGAACCTGGCATCCCTAAATTTTGGTGGGTGTGTAAATAATGTCCCCTGTTGTACCAATCCACTGAGCTGAACTCACTGGGTGATATCTGATGGGCTATACATGTATAATGATTGGTAACACCAAGTACTTAATGAACAAGTATGAAAAATGTTTATTCACGAAGAATGTCTGCATCAGCAATATCAGATTGCTGTCTCATTTGATCACACTCTCAGGCTGACTCAAACCATGAGAGAACTTTGCACTATAGTGCTAATCAAGTGACTATCATGGCATTGTGAGGAAATCCTTCTTCAAGGTTATTTAGTACTTTATAAACCACTTAGATGCAGCGTCACAATGTCTTTTTTTATTACGTTTCACACATCCTTTGATCAGATTCTATCTCTCAAGTTAGAATATCTTACGTATGTTGCACTAACTTCAATGAATGAGTCAGACAATAACGACATCCATCATAACTAACAACTTTGTTATAAATTAGTAGCTTCCTCAGCATTACATATTGGAACATAGCACTGGATGATTGTTGTTTTCCCTCTCTTTGCTTGGAATCTTGCTGTTATAATTCACAGTGATATCGTTTTCACCTCAATGAGTGTCGTCTTGGCTTCTGATGACATCATCTTGTCTTGGAGAGCTGGTTGGTTGGTTGGTTGCTGATCCAGCGGTCCATGGGCTCATGCCCTTTGACCCAATGCCGTTGTGTGATATATGCATGTCCAGGGAGGAGCATTTTTCTGATGTCATCCAATGCTGAACATTCAAAAAGGTGGTGGTCAACAGTTTCATATGGATGAGTGCACAGCCGGCACCCTGGAGTGTGTTGTGGTTGTATTCTGTTCAGGTGATTGTTAAGCTGTACATGTTGTGTGCGCAGTCGGAATATGATACTCTGGTCTTTTCTTTCCAGGAGGTTTATATTGTCTTTAGGATTTGGGCTGGTCATATATTTATAGATTTCCCTCCAAGTGTTTCCCATGGCCCATCTGTTCATCCAATTTTCTTTGTTCACAGATTTCAGAATCATTTTAACTGTGTGCATTGTTGTTTCTGTATAAGGCTGTTCTTGTTGTGCTCCCCTCTTTGCTAGTCTGTCTGCCGTATCATTACCAGGTGTGTTTGAGTGGCCAGGAATCCACTGCATAACAATGTTGACATCATAAGATGTGAGCAGCTGGTTTGCATGGTGGTATATTTCAGCTAGCTTGGGTTTACAATGTCCATCACATTCCAATGCTTGGAGAGCAGACATAGAGTCTGTAAAAATAACAATGTTTTGGACTTTTGATGGGAAGGCATCAAATATGGTCTTCAGGTGGTACAAGGCAATTTCTAGTGCTGTTATTTCAGCTTCATAGTTAAAACATATCTCCCCACAGGCATCAAACAACTCATCAGATGTTTTGTCTGGATATTCTGCCTTGGAGAGCTCTATGTTGTATATTTTCCCTACCTTGGCACTTGCTCGGGTTTTCCACATACACATTAGCTGAGTTATGAGTGCAGGTTATCATCAATTATCACACAAGAAAAGTTCATAGGTACTCTTATCCCTGTTTCAATAAATCCATCAGTGATAAAAAATTCTAGTTCGATGCTGATTGATTTATCAATCTCTTTGTATATATATTATGTTTCTCTTTACGGACTATTCTGATCTTTACACCAATTTTGAGCAGTTTTGAGAGCGACCATTATTCACATTTTTGAAAATCTTCTGAGCGGACGAGATTTCGTAACACACTAACTGTCAGATAAATCCAGTGATATACGTATTGACACTGGCCATGATCACCAGTGTACCGACTCGTCCATTACCATCATACGCATATGTCCTGGCACAAATATAAAGGAAAAGTGTATCTTTCTAGTCATAGATTGTGTCAGTAACTCCACCTATTGGTGGCGGACAGCTCCAGCTTTAACTTTGCGGAGCATGTTCATTGAGTCACTAAGTATGCACACATGGAAAGTCATGTGGCATCAATCATGACAGTGCTTCAGTCACAGCCTTTATCTCCATCATAAGACTGCTTGTGGTTGTAGTGAAGGCACCACTGGATTCTTTGACAGTTTTTCCACTGGCCTGTGCAGAAAAAGCACAAACATAGCATTGATGACGAATGACAGACTCATCGGTGTAGATTATAACATCATTTTCTGCAGTGTTATTGTCTATGAGCTCCCTGGATTTTGCATCCACAGCCACCAGGTTTTTCCCCCCTGCAACTTCTGTTGAATATGATGAGTGGGTATCCACTGCTACCCAGAATCAATGCAAGTAGGGTCACATACATGTCTGATATCCTTCTGGTTGTCCCAACCATGATCTAAAGGCTTTGATCTTATTGAGTTCTGGATGTTATTGGTGAAGTCTATCGACACTGATTTTAACATATGATGGAGTTCATCACATTTTGATTCTGTCAGCTATGGTCAGGAAGTCACGGATAAATCTCATCACCACATAGGATGTATCTTTGGTACATCCAGACTTTGCTGCCCTTTATATTCTACATTACTCTACTCTACAATGGGTGTATTATATTATTTACACATACTATAGTCTTAAGTCTATGGGCATAGTCTTCTTACTAATGTTCCATGTGTGCATCCTATTTTTTTTCTTTCATCTTTAGAAGATGTGTTGGCTTCCTAAGCAAGGCTGTTGTCAGACCATGTCATGTACCTCATTTCTGAAGTTTATTCCAGAGTCCAGTTGGTTGATCCAATTGTTTTTGAGTATTCAATTGCAATTTCTGTGGCAATGTGTGGTCATGTCATAACTCTCCAGTGTCAGTACTCATTAGGCAGACTTATATAATTATAGTTTGCATTATTCTGTAATATATTTCAGGCCTACATTAAATCACAAGCACGCCCATGTGTATCCAGGGCCCAAGAGGGGAGCAAAGAATAGCAACACTGTTTACCTTCCATGCATGCCGTAAGAGGCGACTAAGGAGGTTATGAGGTGGAGTTGGTTGTCCCATTCCATATAGGGCCAGTGACTCAAAGCCATGCTGAAGTCGGATGTGTTAAGCTGAAAAGCACAGATATTTCAGCAATGCTGTAAGCCATGCCACAACATATTCTGTCTTCCGGAATACACCCTGCTAATTTGCAGGAGTTTGAGAATGAACGCAGAAGGATAAATCACAAGCAAACTACCTTATCATTCGCAGAATTATAAAACGAAGCAAATAGGCTACACCTTCTTTACACTAATGTATGGCTCAGAAATATGAATAATTAACAACCAGTTAAAGATATAATTGATGCATTTCAGATGTGGATATATAGGGAGAAGAAAGAAACAAAAAGGTTCCAACAACACTACATAGGACAAAATAATAAATTAAAATAAATAAAAATCAAACAAAATATTTTGGTGGACAGATAAAAGTAGAAAGATATGACACCTTGTTGAAGACATTACTTGAATTACAAGACATTATCGTTGCTTAAAGACACTGATTATTGTAGGTACACTAATTTTTTTAAAGCAACACTTCAGGCAACAGATAACTGTCAGTCATCATGTAATTGCAGATATACTCGGGGAAAAAACAGAGCACCTGTGTCCTATGATTATGATCTGTCAAATCACTGAGGGTCGAGAGAGAGGTAGGCGGAAATACAAGTGGGAAGAAAATATGATGTGGATATGGTCTGTAACTGCTTACTGGTTGAATCCAGACGAGTGCACTTTGGCAGCTTCCACCATTGGCAAGAGATTTTCAGACAGATGTTGGCAGTCCATTGCTGTCAACCTTTGGCTTTGTTGTGGATACGGCCTTATCATGCCTTATTTATGGCTATGCTATTCTAATTTAGTTTACTTAACAATATATTCTTTTAGGCCGTGTTCTTCTTCTTTAGCGTTCATTCTCAAACTCCTGCCGAATTCTCTTGTCAAGTTGTAGCAGGACCATTATAATTTATATTAATACAAAAATTATAATACATCTACTAGATTTCCAGCAGGATGTAGTCCAGAGAATGTAAATGCGTTGTGTCGCCATTTTATTTGCGCCAATGGTCCGACACATCCGTCTTCGGATAGAGGCCCTGTGTGATTACTCATTTGTTAGGGCAGGTCTAGAATACGTCTATTAATAATTATTATTATGTTGACTAGCACCTGCACTCCTGCATCATCATCCTCATGCATGACATAAATTGACATGATTGATTTCACTTCACACGACTAATGTTTACAAGATTGAAGTATATCGCAAATATTAACAATATGATATTTATTATTTATATTGAATAGTCTAATTAGAGTTATAAAGATACGTGTGCAATAAACTTACTAAGAAATCTACTCGCGGAACACCAGTTAGGTTTGGAGACACGGTGGATTCGGTTGCTCCGGTAGCCATGTTTGTACCGGAAGTTAGAAGAATAATTCTGCATATAGTATATGACTATTTGCAGAATCACTCTGCCTGTCTTTTCTCATCATGTGCCGTGCTGGTTATTACAAGTAGTACTTCGTTCATTCTCAAACTCCTGCTGAATCTCCCTTGTAGCAGGACCATTGTCCTACTATATTTCCAGCAGGATGTAGTCCAGAGAATGGAGATGCGTTGTGTTACAGTTTTATTTGCGCCAATGTCCCGACACATCCGTCTTCAACTGGAGGTAGTCATTGATCTACACACTCCTTAATAGGAATATGTGTGCAGTAATTTCAAAATGTCAACTACATTATTTTGTTTAAGCGTTTGTTCTTAAACTCCCGCTATCCGCCGAAGACGGATGCGTCGGACCAATGGCACAAATAAAACTGCAACACAACACATTTCCATTATCTGGATATCTAGTAGGACCATGGTCCTGCTACAAGAAAGTTCCAGCGGGAATTTGAGAATGAACGCTGAAGAAGAAGAAGAAACTCCCGCTGGGTCTCTCTTGAAGCAGGAATAAATTCAAGTAGGAAGCATGAGGATAAATGAAAATAATTCTTACAGCTGACTGGAATTAAACCAGGTCTGTTCTAGCAGCACCGAATCGCTTTGCAACACAAGTAAACATGTTTTCCGTACTTAACCAACCACATCCCCAAAAAAAGATGTGGCGCGGTCAAGACTTTCAGCCTGTGTCACTGAGAACAGACCAATCGAAACAAGGATTATTACAACATTAACGAACATCCCGTACAAGTATTAAAGTATCCCCAGGAACACAAACACAGAACATGTATATTCGTACACAAGGACATAAAGGCCTTCTTGTAAACATAAATAACATAGAGACAGAACAATGTTGCTTCAAATAATATCTTATACAAATATTATACAAATACAGATAATGTTTGCTGATATTTGTTGTGATGTTCTCAGCCTGCTGTCTAGATGTTTCCATCTTATTTTGCAGCTTTTCCAGTTCATCATTCCAGTAGGGTTTGTAGTTTTTGCGTGCCCCCCTGGGTATGGTTTTACTAACAGCATGTAGTATACATCTATTAAATTCACTCACTGCTCTATTGATGTCTTTGTCCAAGTTCATGTCCTTAGCTAGAACACTGGTTAAATGCTGGTATATTTTCCAGTCTGCCCTCTTATAGTTCCACCTAGTGAGCGTGCTGCTGTCCTTGGTAAATTCATTGTGGATTTCCAGAAATACTGGTCTGTGGTCACTACCCCCAAGTTGCTTTCCAACGACACGTGTGATGTTCCATTCCAGGCCTGGTGAGTGGAATGCCAGATCTGGTGTAGAGGTGGTGTGCCATGCTCTCGAGTAGAAGGTTGGTGAGTCTGCTGGCTGGTTAATAAGTATGAGATTATTTTCATCCTGCCAGCTCTCAAGTTCCTCACCTCTCTTGTCGATATGATCGTTGCCCCAGCTCTGATAGTGGCTGTTGAAGTCACCACACACCATAAGTCTCTCTTTATATGGAATTGTGTCTCGTGCCAATGGTTTATCATTTGGGCAGTAGTAGTTCAGGAGATGGAATTCTGCACTGTCTGTTTTTAGGTGGAGCATCTGGTATTCTGCCCCTTCCATATATATACTTCCAGCTGACATGCGCTGATATTGTTTTTAACAAGTGTCAGAATTCCACCCTTTCGCCTGTCCTTTCGGTCACATCCGTAGCACTGGTAGCCTCTGATTTTGAAGGCTATGTCGCTGCTGAGGTGTATTTCTTGGATACAGCATATATTCACTTGTTCTTCACTGAGGACATTTTCAAGTTCCAATTTTTTGCTGTATCCATCTCTTTTACTGTTGACACCCTCAGCATTCCAGTGCATTATTTTTATTGGTCGTTTGTTTGTTTGGCCAGTAGCTCTATTCCCTTGCCTCCTGACTCCTCGAGGCAATTGAGAAGGACTTTCAGTAACTGAGGTTGGGCCCTTTCGAGGTATAGGGTCCGGCACCGTCCCTGCCTGAACGTGCGCCACAGGGCAGGCACCATAACTTTTTATAGATATAGACATGTTTCCATTGTGTTTTGTGCGTGGTATCCTGATTATCTGTGCGCCTTTTGGCTGGATGCCTCCGTCTTCAGCACTCTGCTTACTTGGGCAGGACTATGGTGCTGCTCGAGTGGGACTGCCCGACCAGTCTTAGTTTCCAGCCCCTGATGGCTGAACTAAGCCCCATCACCACTGCACGGTGCTGGCCTCGATGGGGAGCATCTCATTGGTAGCCCTATCTTTGCCTAGTGTTTCTTGAGTTTGAGTTTCTGAAGTGCTTCTTCTAGTTCAGTTTCTGTAAACTTTGACATTTGCTCTTCTATCACCGTTGGCATATCCTTTGGATTTCATTCTTAACTTCTTTTTTTCTTTATTTTGGTATGTTTATCTGTCTCACGGTTGCATAGCTTTATTTTAGAATGTTTACTAATGCTTTTCCGTGGGCATTTTTTAACGTATTCAAGTGTTATTGATGGTCTGCTACTGTTTTAATCACTCAATGCATTGACAAGTTTCCAGAGTGTGTTTCCATCTTTGTCCATGTTAAGGTTCTAATTTATTTCTATCCAGCTCTTTCTTGCCATTGTTTTTACCTATATTTTGTATCTAGCAGAGACTGCCTTGAGGGATATATTGCTTTCTGTACTCTGCTTCTGCTAATTATCTGGCCATAATCAGGTCTTTTTCAAGCCTTTGTACTTATTTGGACAAGTACGGTTTGTAGTTTTTTCTTGCTCCGCGTGGTATTGATTCTTTCGCTGCGCTAAGGATTGTCTCAGCTAGCTTTTCTGTTGTGTTCTGTACCTTCTTTTGATGGGTATTGATAAGTTTGATGTTATATGCGTCTTTGAGTTTTGCAAATTTTTCCCAGTCTGCTCTCTAATAGTTCCAGCGTAGAAGGGGTTTCTACACTTTCAGTGTGTAATTAAGATTGACATTGAGTTTAATTGGTTTGTATCACTTTCCTCTAGCTGGTTCATAGCCATTCATACTTTTTCATGAGGTAAATCACCAGTGGCAAACACTAAATCGGGGGTTGATGTTGATTTCTACTTCATTGCGTAGAAAGTTTGGGGATCTTCCTGTGCCTTTACAAGGAATAGGTTTGTTATCAATGTCCCATTCTTTCACCTCTTCTCTTCTTGAGTCAGTTTGCTAGTAACCCCACCTTTCAGAGTGGCTGTTGTAGTCGCGCACTGCAATACAGTGTGTGGCTATAATATCCATCGCTTCTAATTTAAGGGTTCTTCCTATTGATCTGTATATGTTATAAATTCTGATGGGTTAGTTGTCTATGTGCACACCCTTTCCTATAATCTCCGATTCTCCTATTGTGTTTATTTCTATCTGCTTTGCTGGTATGGTGTTGCGTATCAGTGTAATTACTCCTCCCTTATACCCTTATCTGTCCTGTCTGAATGTTTGATAGAGCCTGATAGAGAATCTGTGATGTGGGTTAAGATGGGATGAGTTTCGTGTATGCAAGCCACATCCATCTTGTGGTTGTCTAATCTAACCGTTAGTGTCTGCTTTTTGTGGTGAATGTTTTCTGCATTCCAGTGCAGTATATTTTAGTCATTTTGTCGTGTGGTTTGATCAGTCGTATTTTCCCGCTGTTCCCTTTTCCTGGTTTTCCAAAATGGGTCAGGGTGACCACCAGTAGTTTCGGGTGGACTCCTCCGAGGCATGCGGCCTGGCACTCTACATGCCTGGCGGGACTCCTCAGGCAGATCACCATATCCAAAATCCATTGTCTCAATCTGCATGAGTATATATATATTCAATATCGCAATTGACTGGGTTATGAGAAAAAGCACACCCAACACAAATTTATGAATCAAATGGATAAATAAAACAACATTAGAAGACCTGGATTTTGCCGATCTTGCACCATTGAGGAAAACCATCAAGATGCACAAACAAAAACTGATAGATTAAAACTCATTGCAGGACAAATAGGTCTCCAAATCAATTTATCCAAAAACAAAAATTATGGACTTTACCAATTCACTTAACGAAATTACTTTAAATAGACAACTTGAAAAAGTACACAAATTCTCCTATCTAGGAAGGGAAGCAAATTAACACTCGACGGTGATGTCATGACAGAAATTACAACTCGCATTGTCCTAGCATCAAGTGCATTACACAGACTGTCTAATATATGGACGTCAAAAGTCAGTCAGCACACGCACGAAAATGCGCTTATTTAATTCCTGCGTTATTCCGATGCTATCATATGGATGTGAGAGCTGGAAAAGCTCATTATCTTCAGAAAAGAAATTACTGAGTTTCGAATACAAATGTCTTTGTAAGATAACTAACACCCATTGGAGTGAATTCAAATCGAATGATAAAATCAGAGAAGAGACACATCAAAATTTCATCACAGATGTTTATCAGAAAACTCCATTGGTCATATATCGGGCATGTCATATGCGTAGACACCAACAGAATACACCACCAATCTCTTGAATGGATACCTACAGGCAAAAGAGCCACGGGTAGACAAAAAGAAACACGCAGAAGAACAATACTTAGAGAAAGTAAAACAATCCATATCCACACTATTCAAGAACTGCACAAAATAGCTTTGAACAGACAGAATTGGAGAGATCTGACCTCTGCCCTATGCGCTAACTTCAGCGCAAAAGGAAAATGAATGAATTAATGAATAGCCATGCTTGTCGATCAACAGCCAGTTGTTCCAGATCGTTCATTTTCCTACCAGCTGGTATAATTTATTTTTAGTGTTGTTTTTGATCTTCCCATTTTTCTCTTGCCACTTGGTGACCATGTAAAGACTTGGTATTCTGTCTTCATTCATTCTGTGTGAGTGACCGATGTATGCCCAACGCCTTTTTTTTAAAACGTCTGTGATGTATTCTTGTTTTGTCTCTTCTCTTAGTGTCTCGTTTTATTGGGAATATTTCCAGTTTGTGTTTGTGATTTTCCTGAGACATTTGATTTCGAGAGCATTTAGTTTGTTTTCTAGAGATGTAGTTGATTTCCAGCTCTCACACCCGTATGTCAAAACCGAAATAACACATGAGTTGAACAGCCGATGCTTTATAATTACATACACAAATATAATGCTGAAGCATGATATATCAATCTAAAAGGCAAATATATCGCTATATCTTGATAAATAACACAGAAGACGAAAACACAATTTGACATCTATCGTCGACACCTTTAATTATTTGTGTGGCAAAATCGTTCCCCACATCAACATTAGTTTATATTAGCACCTTATACGAGTATGTATTATCAATATTCTTATGTAACGTCACATAGAATTTCAACTTACGGGAGTATTGTTCCTAGTAATTAGGAATGGATACATTGAATAAGATAGCGACAAAGTCAATGTCGACACCTTATTAGAATGAACCATAACCAGCAAACCAACAAGAACATAAAAGAAGATATGGATACAAGGTCAGAGGAAAACATAGAATAAGATGGACAGATAACATTGAACTAATACGGATTCAACGCAGCCAAGGCGACACATCTAGTATTGGATATGCAATTAAAGCTCCCAGCCACCACCCCTACGCTTAATGGCAAGTGTGGATATTATGACCATCATTCAACTGGGGATAGACAACATACTAAAGCTTTAATTTTCTAATCACATGTTTTAAACATTTTTATTGTCTATTTCTAATTTTCTCTATAATTTTTTTTCCAGCATCTCTGAGAACTTCTACATTAGTTTTCTGTGCTGTCCATGGAGTTTTCATACGATAACGTGTACTCATAACTAGTTTCCAGAGATTTTGGTTGTTGAAATAACATGTTGGAAATTTGTGGTCTCGTTCGCGAACAGTGGATTGAGGCCTTGAGAAATGCGAGCTTGAAGGCGGTTACATTTATTTTCGTGCCGGGACATGTGGGCGTTCGAGGCAATGAAAGAGCGGATCAACTGGCATCGTGTGCGATTGTGGCAATGGGCGATGGGGCAATGGATCGCGCTGACGTTTTGAACTCCTTAAGAGATATAACACGCGAGAGTGAGACGAATGTGGATGATGATTCCTTTTCAATGGCTAGGATTAAAGATCAGGGATTGAGATGCGGTGTTGCTAGAGGTGAACATTTTGGAGGGCGCAGAAGAATGATGGTCAACCAGCATAGGACCGGTACTGTCAGCAGAAGTGTGATGGCGGATACACTCAAGGAGAGATCGGAGCAACTATGGATGTGTCCAGTTTGCAGTGATGATGATCCGACGACTAACTAACTAACTAACTAACATGTTGTCACAAAGTGTGTTAACACCGCGTAGAATTGTGAAAATAATCATTAGTCCAGCATGCCAGCTAGTCACATCTTCAAGAATATATATCAAATAAATATGTTTATTAGTGTAATTGTGATACACTGATGGTTACAATAAAAGTATTTTCAATATTACATACAATGAAGCTTAGCTAGACCATGTAGGTCTTTAATTACATTGTCTATTGCATTAAATTTTCGGATTGGCATATATTATTGCCCCATATTTTATTAGACTTCATTAGTATTCTTGTTCCTTGCGAAACGCTGGCTAGGAAAGCAGACAAGGAAAATGACTATGTTGGGGGTAAGTGACTCATGTATTTTTCGTCGTTTTGTTTACTTTTGGCATCACAAAATCATATAAATAATATTGTGTAGTTTTGGATGAAAGAAGGGTTGCTAAAGCCAGCTCACGTAGCATGAATAATATGAATTAATTATAGTTACTGAATTTCTATCCGTCTGTGACTACAGGTAACATTCACATTGGGTCGGACTTCGTGACTTTCCTTCCAGCTAAAATTTAGTAAAATCAGTGTCAGATTCCCTGTAGTTGTGTTAGTAATAAAAAGTCAAAAGTGCTAGGGCCCATGTATCAGCATATTTATATTATTGGGTAGATGGTAAGCTAATAAGTAGATTTAAGATTATAATAAAATTACAGAATATCACAATTCAATTACGAATTAGTTGGCCTATTTATAAAATAAATTATTCACTATAATTTACTATAAATTTGCAGTAAAACTTAATTAGATTAAGATAGGCATAATGAAATGTTATAATGACAATCATTAAAAGGTAATACTGCTAGTAAAATTGTATGAAAATAATAGTACTTACATAGGAAACCGGTAATAAAGTCTCACTGAAGAACGACTAACACAGTACATAGGCAATGACCTATGTACTGAGTACACACTATCAATGTCGGATGCTGATGTGAACTAATGCACACAACAAAACACAGGATATAATCATACAAATAACACACAAGACAAAATCAATGTTTCAACCAAAAGGCCTTTATCAAGATACGCACTTAACATCAAAAGACGATGAGTAGAAATGACTACACCACAACAGTGTCATAGCGAAATATGGATGATCAGGAAAATGCTTCTTCCAAGGCCAGTTAAATGGAACACCTTATATGGAACAAAACAACAGCTCATAAACACATGCATATATCACACAATGGCATTGGGTCAAAGTGCATGAGCCCATGGATTGCTGAATCAGAAACTATTTAACCAAGTCAAATGTTAACAGTTCTGCTGTGGCTCAAAAACATGGAGAATAACAAAGGGGACGATAAGAAAAATTCAGCAATAATACTTTTGCATATTGGAAGGTTTGAAATGATTTATAGATTACTAATGATGAACTCATAGAAAGAGCTAAACAGACACCAGTAGAGATAGAAATTGAGAAATGGTACTGAGATGGATAGGAAATACACTATGAAAACCAACAGAAAACATTGTAAGACAAGCATTGTTAACCTTCACCGTGCCTATATTAACACCGGTCAACACAAAAATGGCGGCTCGCGCAGTTGGCGACACACCCCATCCGACGAGATATTGTGAAATTTACACATACCACAGCCCGTGCACATAGCTGGGGACATGCGCAATCGAAGCCGGTATATCCCCCACTTCCGACATGATCGTTGTTGAGAATGGCTAGCTATTCGTAAACGTTTAAGAGCAATTAATCTGACCACATCTGCACACCGGTACGATGCCATGATGGTGGATTGGTTTTATAGACCTTTCTTTCATCGTATTTTGAATAAAATAACATTGAATCGTGGCTTGAATCATGAATTATTAGGTTATTTAGTTTCACAGCAGTGAGTATACAGAATGCGGTGTTGGTTTGGGGACTTGTAGGTTTGATATCGAATATGTTGAAGTGGCACCAAAAATGACTCTAGGCCTAAGCTCAAAGAACGATTTTACTGCAAATCTACTTGTTTTATACAGTTCCCCCGGCTATATTTTGATATTTTCGCAGTGAAAGAACATAAATACAACAGATTTGCGTGATTTAGTTTACAGTGTTGCCAAGGAATTCGATAAGTAAGGTAAGTTATTTTTTTACTAATTTTTTTCCTCTTTATTTGTTATAAAATATATGTTTTTTTGTGAAAAACGTCTTTACCACTTTCTCATACGTCTGGTATCACACACACACGTACATAAATTGCACCAATATATGCATAATTCAATTCTTTATTTATATTTGCAAATATTATTTAAATATCTCTAACAACCAAAAAATTATCACATTTTCAAAACAATCACCATCAATAATGCAAATTTTCAAAAAAGAATCCGGTGGCAGGGAAACGTTTCGTATTTTTTAATCTGGCTTGCTAACGGTTAATGGAATCCACAAGGAAGAAAAGAGGAAGACCAAGACATGCGGAGGAAAGAGTTTGAAATGGATACATGAAGCATGGGTAAGATGTGAAAAGAATTGAAAGTAATAGCTAAAGATAGGATAAGATGGACTCTTTTTTTTAGGACCTTTGTTTCGCAGGGAATGAAAGGTGAATACATTAATGTTATACTGCTACTTTACAGTGAGGTTGTTGTATTTTACTAGCACATAATTTGTTGGCTTTGCTCTTCTGTGAGGATGGGCAGCGAACCCCACACTCAACCCTCATGATAATTTCTTTATAGTTGTAACAAAGAAACAATAAAGAGTCACCCATGTCACCAAAAATGGAACAAAGTATATCAACATGCCATGCATGTCATAAGAGGCAACGATGGAGATGACTGTTCCATCCCATAGAGAATCAAAGTGACCCAGAGGCCATGCAGAAGTCAGATGTGTCAGGCTGAAAAGCAAATATATTGCAGTGAAGCTGTAAACCATGCCACAACACACTCTGTCTCTGGACTGCATCATGCTAAACTGCAGGAGTTAAAGAGTGAACACAGTAGAACTGACACAAATATATCACATTAATGAAAATGGCAGTCACATACTTCTGATGGTGGGGAAAAAAAAGGCTGGAGATGAATAATGAAATAAAATACAATTTCATGCACTGTCTTATTTCTTTCTTTTAGCAACAAGGACAGTGTAAATTTGATGAAAAATGGCCATCAATGAGACCCACTGTTCTGAAGCTTCTTCGTCAGGAGTCTGTGCCCAGACAAGAATGGCAGGATCTGTTTTGGTAAGAACATCTTTATTATTTCTTCATTCTACTGTCTTCGATCTGTCTAGGCCATTGTAAAGAAATTATGTGGATCCAGGTCCATGATAATTATTTCTCCTATTTTATTTTTCTTATTTATGATTTAATCATGCATGTCAAAGCCAAGAATTATTGGTCAAGGTCTGGCCTAATTTTGTTGCAGGATTCTAGCAACAGACATATCTAGCTAATAAAACAAGCCTGGACATGATCTTTGCTGTGAGGAAGTTTACAGTAGACTTACAAATTAAACATATACAGTAAACTCCCTCTTATCTGGTATTCAAATAATCAGAAATCTCAAGCAACTGGCACCCAGGAAGATAAATACATAAATAATAACAAAATCGCTCGGGTGTTGCGAGGACCCTAGAGGGGAACAAAGAATAGCAGCGCTGTTTACCTTCCATGCATTTGTAAGAGGCGACTAAGGAGGTTATGGGATGGAGTTGGCTGTTCCATCCCATAAAGGGCCAGTGACCCAAAGCTATGCTGAAGTTGGATATGTTAGGCAGAAAGGCGCAGATATCGCAGCAATGCTGTAAACCATGACACAACGCATTCCGTTCTCCAGACTACATCCTGCTAATTTTCAGGTGTTTGAGAACAAATGCAGAAGTTCACAAAATAAAAATTTTCCAGAACATGTTGGTTAAAATTTGATACCAAGAAAGAAAGTGTGTGCTTATCCACAATATATATATATAAATTCTACTACATGTATATTGACAACACAAGCGACAGAGTCGTGGAGATACATGATCGCCTACGCCATTCAGCTTGGCACTTGACTCTTCTTCTTCATCGTTCTTCAGTCAGATATCAGGTTACAGCACCAATAGCTTCAATGAATTGTGATTCGCTTTAGGTCATCCATGAAACCCCTCAAGTCTGGAAGTAGTGCCGTCTCAGTAGGCCATATTTTCTCCCTCTCTTCCTGTTAGAGTTGACAGGCATGAAGAATGTGTTCTGCAGTCTCTGGGCTCAGTCCACAGTAGTACAGATCTGTCTTGCCATGCTTCAGCTTTCGGAACATGTGACTTCTCAGTCTGTTGTGGCCAGTTCATAGTCTGAATATGATGGTTTGTTCCTTGCGTGACATTTGATGGTAGGGGTCATTTGGTTCTACAGTTGGGTGCATCTGCTTCCACTTTTTCTTATATTCTGCTTTTAACATGGTCTTATATTCATAGCACTTGATTGATTGATTCTCCATGATAAAGGCACAACGAAAGCCAAACTTACCTCCACGGGACGACTACCACCTACTTAACAGACAAGAACAGGTCATCATATTTCGACTAAGAACTGGACACAATAGACTAAACAGCCATATGTATACAAAATTTAAAATTGGCACAACAGCAAAGTGTAATTGTGGACAAGTCAACCAGACTTCAGAACATATCCTTCAAGAATGTGCAAACTATGATACATTAAGATGCACATACTGGCCTTCTGATACACCAATGAATGTTAAACTTTATGGTACAAAACAAGAAATGGAAAACACTGTCCAATTTATACAAGAAATAACACTGCAGATATAGACATTATTAGCAAACGAAAGAAGAAGATTGATTGATTGATATTGAGAATACTAATAATACATGTACTGCTGAATATACTGTATAGAGTTTGAATGAGTTTTGAAATCTTTTGGTAATTTAGAGTCAGAAAATTCAGTATTTTGAAACCTGATACATCATACAAAGTTACCAGGAGAGGCAGTAACCAGGAGTCAACCAATGAATCAAGCTCCTGGCCTTAACATAGTTCACTTATATATTATTTCCAGTCTACTTTCTCCTTATATTTTCACTCCGGGTGTTACTCCGGGTGTTGCCATTATTATTGAGAACTTTCATCAAATCCTGAGCTTTCTCTTAAATCACAGAGGATTGTTAGATTTGTTATGGTTGATGGGTGCAGTACTATAATCTTAGCATGTACCTACTTCAGCAGAGGTAATGAGATGACATTATGACTCTTGCAAACTTAAGACATGCTGCTGATAAATGGATGCCTTAAATTTTCTCCCAGTAGTAAAATTACAGAATATTTCCTCTGCCACCGGTTTCTTTTTTGAAAATTTGTGTAATTTTGGTGGATGTTGAAAAAATTAAATAACTTTTTGTTCTTAGAGATTTTAAAATAATTTTTTCACATGTAAATAAAGAAATGAATACTGCAAATATGTGTGTAATTTATTTTTTTGTATGTGTGTACGGGAAGTGGGGAAGATGTTTTTCACAAAAGACCAAAAAACCAAATATTGGCGTTACTGTTTGGAAAGAGCAATACCTTTTTTGATTTTAGAGATTTTAAAATAATTTTTTTACATGTAAGTAAAGAATTAAATACTGTATATATAGGTGCACAATTTTGTTTGAGCTTGTGCAATAGGTGTGAGAAGGTTGTAAAGATGGAAAATGGGTTTTTAAAATATAGGTTTAATATTAGAAATATAATTATTAAAAAATTACCTTTATTTCCAATATGGCAACACTGATAACAGTTTTACACACTTAATTCTATTGTAAATATGTTTGTTTCACAACCAAACTAACATGATATTGCTGAAGAAATACATAAAACATGTAAAAGTAGCTTACTTTGTCAAAAAAATACTATAGTTAGACCTAGTGTTGTCTGTGGTCGACTCAATTCATTAGGTCTATACTTAGGTCGGGTGTTATTCCATAACGAAACCAACGTGTTACCATATCAAATTTAAAAACCAACAGGATTCTCAAGAATTCCTTAATATCAGAATCACAATCAATAATGATTGTATATCAATTTTACATATTGATGGCCATTGTAACCCGCCTATGGATTCCGATGTGAATGTCTCACGATTTACAACTTCTTGTTCTACAAATATCTAATACTTCTGTACACCATATGGAAGATATCGAAAGTTGAAAAAACTGCTTACTATGATTCGCTGATTCCAGTTAAATGACATTAACGATTGTCTGATTTTCACTTTGGTGAATAGGGGATATAGCAACCAGCGAGTCCACTCGCAGGGAGCGTCGTCAACCAAGTAAACCGTCGGCGCGTTCACTCGCTGGGGGAAGGAAACAAATTAAGCAGATCTAGAAGCACAGTTGTCTTCTTCTTCTGCGTTCGTTCTTAAACTCCTGCAAATTAGCTGGATGTAATCCGGAGAACGGAATGCGTTGTGTCATGGTTTACAGCATTGCTGCGATATCTACGCCTTTCGGCCTGATACATCCGACTTCAGCATGGCTTTGGGTCACTGACCCTATATGGGATGGGACAGCCAACTCCATCCCATAACCTCCTTAGTCGCCTTTTACGACATGCGTGGAAGGTAAACTGTTGCTATTCTTTGCTCCCCTTTCGGGCCCTGGCAACACACGGGCGGAAGCACAGTTGTTTAGTGCACCGGTTTTCTTAGTCTGATGGTCCAAGGTTTGACTTCCAGTTTAATTGGAAATATTTATATATCCCTGACAGAAAAGAAAAAGATTACGAGAATAAATGTTGGAATGAGCGTGTTATGAATCCACTTCCTATAGGTGCACAGTTGCCATCATTGGCTGACTAGAAACTGCCTTTCTAGAAGTAAGGGTAGTGAGCATATGCTGATCATAGCTCAGTCCACTGTGGTCATGTCTTATCTTTCAGTGTTCCTTGAAGCCTGGGCATTTTGAAAGTATGTGTTCAGGAAACTATTCCTCTTTTATCTCTCCAGTTGTGTTCTGTAATACTTTGATGAACATAAATATTGTTGATTATTTATCTCTTCATCTGTGCAGGTATGTGCATTCAGTGTGCATGTGGGATGAAAAGGAAGGCCCTAATCACATCTATGAAGCCCTACAAAAAGATATTCTTGATTTTATCAAGCAAGCACAAAGTGTAAGTTATCACTGAAGTATATCTCACTCAAGTACGTCTTACTTAACTGTGTATCACTCAAGTATGTACCACTCTAGTGCCTATCTCTCTAGTTTGTATCACTCAAATGAGTTATTCTGTAGAAAAATCATCCTCACTGCACATTGAACCATCAGCCCATAAGTCCTCGGATCTACTCAAGATGTTCTGCAGTGTGTTGCGATAGACCACATCTACTTGGTTTACCAGTCTTCCATGGTTACCTGCGTAATGCTCTTGTTTAGATGCACACTTCTTGATATGATATTCTTGGAGTCTGCTCAAAGTTGCAGATTCGCAAGCATTTGCTCTGTTGGTCATTCATCTCATCTCCTTAAAGGCATTCAAAACATCAGCTTGATTCATTGCTTGTCCATTCTCATTGATCTATGTACCAGCAAGCATATCTGAGTAGT
Organism: Meghimatium bilineatum; assembly: GCA_034231615.1. NCBI lineage: Eukaryota > Metazoa > Mollusca > Gastropoda > Stylommatophora > Philomycidae > Meghimatium > Meghimatium bilineatum. The sequence continues at coordinate 14,201,410 of CM067319.1, read as the reverse complement.
TATTTACTTTGACACCAGCATGTCCAGGCACAAATATGAAGCTGATTCTTGTTGTTTAGATCACTGCACTGCAATGGGGTTTACGGATGCACGTTTAGTCCCCAAAGGGAGGCATTCCAGTACAGCAGTATCCCAGGATAATTACGTCTTACCAGGAGCGCAGCACATACTTCTGGATCAACTAGTTCATCATCCTTCTGCTAGATCAGTTAACCCATCCACAGTAATGGCACATCTAACATTCCCCACCACCTTAGGGTGGCCACAAAAGGACAAAAGTGTTTTCAGTGTCCTCTGATTTGTATCTCTTCGTCACCTATGGGGATTATTTGATAGCAGACAAAAATAAGAAATTGAAACAAGACATGCAGTGATAAGAATTTTTGACAGATGACAGGTTATCAGCCTATCCCCAACTTTCTTTATGCCCTCCTATGACTCGTGTGGAAAGAAGACAGTCACCCTATTCTTTGCACCCTGAGCTTAGAAAGGCCTCGGTTGCCACATGGGCGGGTTGTTTAGAAAGCATACATGTGCGTATATCTGAGATTCTAACCAAACTATTGCCCTAGTTATCACCATGATCTCCACGGCCATGCTACTTGTGGTCATGGCAAAAGCACATCTTCCCTGACATTTCTCTTTACTGCCTGTTCTGTAAACACTCATGAGATGAGCACATCCAAAACAACAGATCTATATGTAAATTACTATATTTCTCTCATAATAGAGATTTTTAAAGGAACTTCATTGTACCTGAGTTTCTGCAGATGCATCCCATCCCTCTTAACAGAGCAGATCACTGCATGCCAATCGTATCAAAGAATATCCGTAGCTGAGAAAATAATCCCCAGCACATGATGTAACAACCTGATTTCAAACACACAACTATACATACACACAGCAAATAGCTTATCAACTTTGCAACCTCAATCGTCAAAATATAAAATAGTAAAAAAATATGAAATGGTAGTTTAAACAAGTAAAATTATGTTTATGATTCTCTGCTGTTTAGTTATCTCTACACAAGTCATGTTCTCATGATATTCATTTGTTTTGTTATCTCTACACAAGTCATGTTCTCATGATATTCATTTGTTTTGTTATCTGTACACAAGTCACGTTTTCTTGATATTCATTTGTTTTGTTATCTGTACACACGTCATGTTTTCATGATATTCATTTGTGTTGATTTGCAAGAATTACAAGCAATGAAGCTCCTTAACTTTCTTTCATACCCAGAAGACTTAATAATTTTGAGCGATATGCAATGCTTTGAGAAGTCTTCAACTCAGAGAGAGTCTGTGTATGTATATAGACATAATATTTTACTAATATATATATATATATATATATATATATATATATATATATATGTATATATATATATATATATATTCAGCTGTAATAGTTAAGCGTCAGACAGATAACCAAAACAATACCAGTATTGGAACACATCAAAAGACAACAGATCAAGTGGTTTTCACACGCTTCCAGACTACCGACAGATAGCATGCCACAAATGGCCACGACTCATAGACATAACGGCTATAAATCCAGAGGCAGACCGTGTAAAAGATGGATCACAGAAATCAAAGAGGCCACAGTTACAAACAGCACATAAGAAGGCCATCTCCAGAGAACTCTTCCACCCCTGATGCCGCAAGGCGAAAAGGGCCACAGCATATAGATAGAATGGTTAAGCTGTTCACTTTGTGCTCAAGAGGTCCTGGATTTGAATCCCACTCAAACTTGTTTACAAAGTGGAGATCCCTGGGTATTATCAATTAAAGCTGCAGTGTTAAGCAAGAGAGACTGCGAAGAAAGAGTCAGAGTACATTTATTTGTTTTTCATTCGTCCTCAAACTCCTATTATATCTCTCTTGTAGCAGGATATATCTATTAGATTCCCAGCAGGACGTAGTCCAAAGAACAGAAATGCACTGTGCTGCTGTTTTATTTGCACCAATGGCCCAACACATCCAACTTCAGCATTGGTAACTAATACATTCAGTGTTTTTAACCACTTCTACTGAATGGTGTTTGTCACTAACCATATGGTTAGAAGTAGACCAGCTATACAAGAAAATCAGTTCTCATATTTACAAGCTGGTCACTATACTCAAAGCTAACTGCATTCAAGATTGACATTTTTGTTGCTGTCTGTATTGCTGTTGATGTGACCACAGATGCCCACTTTGAAGTATATGCGGGGTAACCAAAGTACAATGTAGTCAATCCTCTTATGCTTTTTCAACAAACTACTTAAAAGCCTGCAGCTACTTTAAAACCTTCAATAAGGTCTGAGTTCTCGTGATGGTTGGTTGGTTGGTGGTCCATGGGCTCATGCCCTTTGACCTAATGCCATTAAATGACATATTGCTGGGAAGTCTGTGGATTTTCGGCATACCCCAGGACAGAGCCAGAGAATAACTATCACACCTCCAGGAAGGTAGGTTTCAACCTATGCACTGCTCTTAGCCACTATAGCCAAGATAGGGTTCACTGTGCTCATTCCCTGCCATCAATTGACTACTGGTTATGCCAAACCTCTCTATTGCTCCAGGCATGCAACCAAATGTTCAAGTCAAAAGGATTGTCACATCCTGAGTGACTGTGCTTCTATGATGGGTTTCAGCCATAGGAAAAAACAATGCTGTCCGTTTTCTCCTCCCCAGTGCTACAGAGCACATCTCTGGCTCCCTCCCAACCACAGAGGGTGCATACATATATATATTCAGGTAAACATGAAACACATTTCAACAACAAAATAAAAGCATAATTGTATAGATGACGTGCCATGAAGCTTCTCTAATAAGATAACCTCAATATAATGGCATGTCATCCACTAAGGTTTTCTGTTGCATGGGTGGTATGTCTAGTAGGCCATTGGTGAGACACACAGATGCAACCACATGCGTGAGTTCTCTTGATAAATGTTGACATATTTTAAAATATCATGTTTAATAGATGATTTAATTGCCACCATAGAGTTTCTCATATCCAGTCTTGAATGTCTTCTTAGAGGGTTCTGCAGCACAAGGAGGAATCTGCATTGCTCCGTGCATATATTGCGGAGTGGGGAAAGTTTTTCACTCAGTGCAATTACCTACCAAAGCCTTTCACCCAGCTTGAAGCAAATCTAATGGGCAAGTTGCATAGCAGCATGCCCAAGAAGGCACAATCCCCTGATGAAAGTCTGGTGAGAAAGGTCAGTGGTAAGAAGTGACTGTGCAAGCATATTTGAAACATGATTTTCTTTGTTAGATACAAATATTTTTAATATAAAGTCTGAGTTCCTGTGGATATATATTGAATGTAAATATTGGGGTAAAAACATAAAAGGTTAACCCTTGCTACATTGAATACAAATTATATAACTTGCTCCCTTCCTGCCAGAATGTTTTTGGATAATTGCGTAATTTTATATAAAATGGCTAACAAGTTCATGTCCGATCTGGACTTATATTTATAAATTCCATAAACAAATTAACGTGTTCCTAATATCTTCTTTGAAAATAATTAATTTAGCCTTAATTAATAATTAAATAAAACACCTAGATGTCACTTACCTTCTCAGTCCAATCCTTAATTATGTTATTCATTTACCCACGTAGACTTGATGAAGAATACAATAAGATTGATGAAGTCTGTCTGAGCTCCTGTAAATGCAATTTAATGATACAATAAAATTATTGAAGTCTGTCTGACCTGTAGATTTGATTTTAGAATCCAATAAGACTATATTGATTTTTGTCTGAACTAACATAGATCTGATGTAATAATATACTTAAATTATACTGAAGTTTGCTACAGTGGAGTCCCATACATTTTAAATCTAGTTAAAAGTTTCGTTGGTCCAGAGCAAGTTGTTGTTATGGGATTTGATTGTACTATTACTACTCTACAGTTGATGCTAGACAGCTGGAACTCCAGTATCTTCTCCAACATCAAAGATAAACTACAGTACAGTGCTATGAAGCTAGTACATGCTGAGAGACACGGAGAGGCTTTTGACACTCAACTTGTTATAGGGGTTCGGGAGTCATACGGTTAGTATAATGTTCCTCAGTCAAGCTAGCTTCTCAATCAATGTTTACCTTGATAATAGCTAGATGCGGAAGTCAGCTGTTTATGATGCAACATCTGTTTGCTTATATCTATGTGATGCCATAGATATAATGAGAGGGCCTGAGAGGGAGTAAATTATAGCGACGCTGTTACCTTTCATGCACATCGTAAGAGACAACTAAGGTTGTTTGGAGTTGACTGTCCCATTCCATGGAGGATCACAGTGATCCAGAAGCCATGCTGATGTCAAATGTGTCAGGCTGAAAAGCATATATATTACAGCCACAACTAAACCATGACACAACGCTTCCCGGTCTACCCTGTTAGTTTGTAGGAGTTTGAGAATGATAAAGAAGATAATTATCCTATAAATAGGCAAACTGCCAGAGGATATCCAACAAGGTGGAGAGTGCTAAAGTCACATAATTAAGAAGCCATGACAACTATGATATTGTATTAGTGTCACTGGTAGCTAATATAACTAACACTAATGTCAATGAGAAACAAATAACAAAGGAACACAGACTTTTTCCAAGCTGTTCAAAATAGGGATTTTTATCAAGAAACAGAAATAAACACACAAAACTATTAATGCAAAGAGATTGTCTCACAACTTCATCTCATTGTGAGACCATCTCTTTCCATATGGGGCATGAAAGGGGAGCAAATAGCAACACTGTTTACCTTCCATGCATGTCATAAGAGGTGGCTATGGGGTTGAGTTAGCTGTCCCATCCCATATAGGGTCTCAAAGTCATGCTGAAGTCATATGTGCAAAGCTGGAAGGCATTCTGTTCTCCGGCTAGTCTGCAGAATTTTGAGAATGAATGCAGAAGTATTGTGTGTTATTGTTTGTTTTTATTTCTTGATAAAGGTCCCTATTTAAAAAGTCCTTGCTCCTTTTTTTTGGTTATTTCTCATATATATTCTTGCTACTTGATTGTATATGTTATAATTCATATGTGCAATACCCTATGTGAATGTTATTTCATTGTATATGTTATAATTCATATGTGCAATACCCTATGTGAATGTTATTTAATTGTATATGTTATAATTCATATGTGCAATACCCTATGTGAATGTTATTTAATTGTATATGTTATAATTCATATGTGCAATACCCTATGTGAATGTTATTTCATTGTATATGTTATAATTCATATGTGCAATACCCTATGTGAATGTTATTTCATTGTATATGCCACCAGTGTGTTTTCGGGCCCACGAGGAGAGAAAAAAAAATAACAGCAATCTTATCCGCCACATGTCGTATGAGACGACTAATGAGGCTTTGGGGTGCAGAGTTGGCTATCCCATAGAAAGCAAAGTGACACAGAAGCTATGCTGAAGTCAGATGTGTCAGGCTGAAATGTCAAAACTGAACTGTAAACCGTGGCACAAAACACATTTCATTCTCCGGACTATATCCTGCTAATCTGCAGGAGTTTGAGAATTATTGAAAAAAAAAGATGACTGTCTATTATTACACATATACAGTGGAATCCTTCTATGGTGCATCATATTATAACAACTTTACCCATTTAACAAAACTTTTCAAAATGCCCATTTATATATATTGTCTGTTGTTTTGCTCTGTATATAGTGAATTTCTGTTATTACATACATATTTCGCCAGTCTTGATCAGGTTGTTATACTGCGATTATACTTTGATTGTGTGCGTGTGTATATATATATATATATATTTCCTAGCTGTTTGACTGAATTGAGAATGGACACAGAAAAATATTGTATATGTTATAATTCATATGTGTAACATCCTGTGTGGAGACTGTGTCAAATAAAGTTGAACTTATTTCTGTTGATGTATCTAGTAAACCTCAGTTCTGACACTGAAGAGAAGCTCAAGATTTATTGTGAGAACTTTGAGAAAGCATATTTGGAGGCAGCAGAGAATTTCTACAAACAGAATGCACCTGCTTATCTAGAGGAGAATGGAGTTCAGAATTACATGCGCTATGCAGATAACAAGTTGAAAGAGGAGGAGGCCAGGGCAAAGAGATACTTAGAAACAGGCTACGGATGCAACTCTGTACACAGTGTAAGTAGCTAGTGTGAGAAAATGGAAGCAGTAAGTAGCCAGAGCTAGAAATCTAATACAATTATGTACACAGTGTAAGTAGCCAGAGCAAGAAATCTAATACAATTATGTACACAGTGTAAGTAGTCAGAGAGAGTAATGTAATACAATTATGTGCACAGTGTAAGTAGTCAGAGAGAGAAATGTAATACAATTATGTGCACAGTGTAAGTAGCCAGTAAGAATTAGATAACAATTATGTACACAGTATAAGTAGTCAGTGAGATATAACAATTCTAATTATGTACTTATGTACACATGATTGAATATTGATAACGTTGAGTGATGATAATAATAAAAGATTGGGTAATGTTCATAGTTGATGATTGTGACCTTATTTCAGTTGGTAGATTGCTGCGTGAGAGCGCTTGTCACCAGCTTCAAAGATACAATTCTGGCTGAGTGTGCTAACATGATCAAAAATAATGAAACAGAAAGTAAGTCTTTCTCTACGGTTTTTGTATATTGCAAGTATTAAATTTAATTCTGGAGCTGCAGTGTTGTAGTGGATGAGTACATTGTTTGCTGACCAGATGATTGAGATGTTATTTCTGCCTGTGATTATGATGTTACTTATGATTTGAAAATCAACTCCTGTGGCAGACCCGGCCATCAAGAAAAGAGTATCATATCCTGTACTGTAACTTTTCTGCAGAACATAGATTTGCCCATTTAGAGGGATGTGACTCTTTAACTTTCAGTCGAATAATTCCGTATAATAACAATGTGATGTAACGCTATGCTCCAGTTGTCAGAAATTAAAAAAATGACACAAATGATGCAGGTTGTTAATGATATATGAATGTATTCGTAAAGTTTTGGGTTGAAGTTCATTCTTATGGGTTACATGTTATCTTATTGGGTTGCATGGTACTATGGTTACAGGTGTGCCTCTTGGCTTGGTTTCTCTGACCAGCACCTGTGCTTGCTTGAGCAAGTCTGAAAAATGTAAAAAGCACAAGTCAATGTCAGTAAGCAGTATTTCTTACTTATGCATTGTCCGTCCTACAATACTTTGACAGCAATAACCTGCCAGACCTGAAGGAAGCAGAGAAGTGATCATCTAAAGAAGGGTAGTTCTACAGTGGATACCATCCCACTGTGGCATACCAGGAAATGAGAAGGTAGATATGCTAGAAAAAGATGCAACAACACAGGAGCAAAAAAACCAAGAAATTACCTACCAGGAAAAGATGACCTAATCAATTTATCTTTGTGACATGGCCTTTATAGAACGTTATTCTCACTGCCATACTGCCTCTTCTCGTTCCTCTTTTCAGATGATCTTCTATCAAAGGCTATCAATGGAATGCTATCTGGTTCCATTTTGATTAGGTGTCTGAATCATTTGATTTTTTTGAGCGTCTATGTATTCTTTTCGTGATATTGTTTTAATCATATTTCTTATAGTGTCATTGTTTTTTCTCTCTCTTTTTGTTATCACCAGAGCTGTTCTCGGGCATTTCATTTCACATACTTCGAGTTTTTGTTCTAGTTTCTCTGCCAGAGTCCGGGTCTGGCATTGTTAGCACAGTGTCGGCATGAACACTGTATTTATTAATGTTCTTTGTTGAGATTATGTCAGTATTCTGGTGTTTCAATAGTGATGATAATTGATATAAAACTGTGTTTGCCTTCTAACATCTTGTCTGTATTTCTCTATCTATTATCCAATTTTCCAAGAACACGCTGCCTAGAAACTAAAATTCATGAATTTTTTTTAGTTTTGTGCAGTCTATGTATATTTCTAGACTATGATAAATTGTAGACAGATCTCTCATGACAAATTAGATTTATCCTTGACTGCAAATGTCTAGTACTACGCTAAATTTCAGACACAGATCTCATGACAATTCCAGATCTACTTTGATTGCTACTGACAGTTTGAGGTCTTGAAATTAATTATTTCCTTTCCATAGAGTTACGTCTGATGTTCAGCCTTATGGACAGAGTACCTGATGGTATACAGCCCATGCTACAAGATCTAGAAGCCCATATAATTAGTCAGGGCTTGGCTGATATGATGTCAGCAGCTGAAACCATCACTACTGTAAGTGGTGTCTGTGTCTTGTTTTGTTTTCTTTTGGAAGACTTAAAAATGTGAGGGATCTATTTGAAATAAATACATTTCTCTTAGTAGTGAGAAAACTCATAAAAATGTTAAAGGCAATCTCTAATATTGAATAAACACTGATTAGCACTTTGACACCCGGGTGTTGCCTGAGCTGTAAGGGTTGGAAAGAATAGCAACACTGTTAGCCATGTTGTATGTGGGGACTAAGAAGGTTTGGGGGCTGGAGGTAACTGTCCAATCACAAAGTGACACATATGCCATGCTGAAATTGGATGTGTTAGGCTGAAAGGCGCAGATATCACAGCCAAGCTGGAGTCCATGACACAACACATTCCGTTCTGTGGTCTACATTATGCTCCTTCTACGTTCAAGAATCTTTTAGTCTTGCTAGATCTTCATATCAGTCACCAGGGTGAAGCTCTCAGTCTTCTCCATGTAAGAGTGGCTGCCTCAAAGTTTTTACGTCAGTCCATTCAGTTCATGTCTTGCCTCGTAGTTCTTTGTATTCTGGACAATCTTGGAGTATATGTTCAAGGACCTGTATGACTGTTCTACATGGACATTCATTTGTGTGCGACACCCTCATCTGGCATAGGTGTCCCTGTAGCCTGCAGTGGCCAGTTCTAAGTCGAAAGATGATGGTCTGTTGTCTATGAAGTTGGTCTATGGGGTCTTGTTTTGAGTCAATATCTATATCTTTCTTCCACTGTGATGCATAATGGTTGTGGATTAGCATTTTGGCCTCATCGTATGACTGAGGATAGCTGAATTGTGTACATGAGTCCATATTTTAGAATCAAATTTGTGTGCATTTATTTCCTGTGCCAGATACTTTAGCTGAGGTGATGTCAGGTGTTCTCTGTTGTTGGACTTCATTGTCCAGGGACTTCTTTAATGATGATGTTTTTTGGTCTGTAAATTGGTTCATCAAAAGCCACAAAACATTTCTTTTTTTTTTTGACGTCATTGGGGAGGATGTCTTCCTGTTGGTGATGCAGTTGTTTTGATATGTGTAAGAAACGTGTACTTTTCTGTTTTTTGTGAAACTGTTGCATTCATTGGATGATTTGGCATGCGAAGCTTCATCTATCTGTGTAAGAGTACTCTTTCTGTGCATCTGTTTTTGAGTGGCTGAATGTTTTTCCACTGATTGAATTGAGGTGGTCTTCATAGCCTAACATTATGTTAATCTGCAAGGATTTTAGAATGAATGCAGAAGAGGAAGTAGAACTTTGAATTATGAGTAGAGGTTATCATCAGTGCACACCGCACCAGTTTCACTCTGAACTCAGTCTCAATACATCCATTCAAGTTCAGTGGATCACACTTATAGTTCAGCATTGATTTATAAATTATCATTGTGCGGACCAGCAATCAGGGGCATGCTTATCTCTTATTACCACAGTTGTTTTAAACAAAAAATGACAAGTGACTTCGTTAAATATTAGGAACAAGACAGATTCTTTGATATTTTCAATGACATTGAGTGGTATCTGAATTCACTTTTACACCCCAGATTTGTTCCAAGATTCAAAATGATATTTGATAACATTTGTCTTTGTTATCCATTGTTTTTAACATTGAGCCAGCTGATCTGCTAAAAACTATGAAATTATTATAGTGATGTTTGTTTGTTTATCCGTGCGATTATCCGCCGGGAGCGTGATTACGTTGTGCCACCGTTATGCACCTTGTAGGCCTAGCACATCCGATTTCGGCATGATTATAGTGAAAATATGTGATATTACTATTATTTTCAATATTTGTTTTCGGTTTGTCCCATATTTGTTCCCGATAAAGATATTACGGTTGAAATACTGATTTAGTTTGTTTTGTATTCTGTTATCTATATTTTTCATACGTGTAAGCAATTTAGTACGTTTGTGCTCTGTATAACTTAACCGCCCAAATGTGTTGTGCTCAAATAACTGACATAATTGCATAACCCTCGAATGTCACTAAATCACTATATATTATTGGTACAGCCATGCTGGGATGATTTAGTGTCCTGGATGAAAATTAATTCATTAGTTTATTTTGATCCCCAGGAATTATGAGTATAACAACCTCCAGTATGGAAATGGAGATCTAGAAAGTTACTGCAGCTCTATAGAACAAGGGTCTCTGAAACAGATGGGCTAAAATCATATTCAAATCTGAGAAATCAGTGTGCTGTCAGTTTGGTCAACTGCTTCCAAATGAATATTTAGCATGTCTATTTCCTCAGTTCGATGTCTGATTTCCGGTAAAATGGTGCGAGGCGACGGTTGTGTTGTTTCCCTGTCATCACAAATGGAAGTGTAGTTCAGTGTTTCAGGATTCTTCATCTGGAATAAGTGGATTGACTCATTAATGTACGTGTTAATTAGAGATAGCAGAGTAGCCAGGTGAGGCTTTCTTGATACAACACTATGACGGGATTAGCAATCCGACAGTGAGAACTCAAAAGTGCTCGTAATAAAATTAAGGATTTTCCGGAGACAAGGAAAAACGACAGCACAAGACACCGGTAAACTGGTGACAGCTGAAATGGCATGCTTACGCAGAATCCTAGGAATATTGCTAAGAGACAGAGTGGGGAAATGAGGACATTAGACAAAGAACTGGCACCGACCCAATCTTGGAGTATATTAACAACCAACAGATCAAATGATTTGCACACATCAGCAGAATACCACCAGACAGCATACCACAGCAAGCTATGCTACACAGATACAGTGAAGGCAGACATAGAGGCCGACCTCGAAAATGATGGACCACTGAAATAAAAGAGGCAACAAATTCCACAATATATTCAGCACACGAGGGCCATTCCAGAGAATTCTTCTACCCCTGACGCTGAAAGGCAACAAAGGGTTTAGCGAATAGATAGATAGCTGTCTGATTTCTTTGTTGAATGTCTAATTTCTTTGTTCATTGTCTGATTGTTGTCGAATGTCTGATTCTAATATCTATGAATGTTTCAGGATTCAGAGAAATATGTAGAACAACTGTTAGAACTATTTACAAGATTTAGCCGCTTGGTCTCTGAGGCTTTCAATGATGACCCACGTTTTTTAACATCCAGAGATAAGGTCAGTGGCTTCTTTTGTCTGTGTATGATAACAGGTACAGTATCCCTACAATTTTCATGTTGGTAATGTACGTTTGGCTTGTTCTGATACATCCTTACAGTGATCTTAATGTTGAAGTTCTTGGCATGTAATAAGATCTTGAGATATAAAACTGAGAAAGAAAACTTTAGGACAGTGCACATTTATGGTTTGTTTGCCAACCCCAGAAATTGCGAACAACTTGCTATTACTTCCTATGCGCAATGGGGTAGTTTCTGTGATCATTCATTTATGCCCAGGAGACTTCAGCTTTTGGCTTAATGCAATGCCTATTGAAGAAGCCTATACTCAGAGGGTGTATATGTGACGTGTCGAGCTGATAATTTGTTTGGATCACTCACTGTGCGTCTTTTCTCCAGCGAGGTGTTTCTTAGCCAATTAATTATTCCTTGTGTAGTTAGATCATTCCATTACCACCATCCATGCCCCTAGGTCCCAAACCTAATTTCTTCTGTGTGAGCTATATTGACCAATAAGGTTAAATACAAAATTAAATGCAATTATTCTGATTATATTATGGTTTTTAAGTACAGTCACTGAGGGCTTCTTTTGGGAAGCAGAACAGGATCAACTACACTACCATATTGTAGATTTGAATTCATTCATTGAGTGTTCTTCCGCTTTTGAGGGAAAACATGAGCACCCGTTTACTCTTCGTCACAAAGGCCAGTGTCGCTATGATTTTGATGGACTTGAACTGTTTTCTGTTTAGGTGTTCTACTCAATAGATTGCCTTACTGGGTTAGAATGTTCTTCTATACTTGACCACCACCACCTGCTATCCAATTATGTCCAGTCTGCAGCTTATATCCCTGAAAGAGGAGAGTTATGTAATATAGATATCTATACAACAGCATCATTGTAAGATCACATCAGTCTGTCTACTTAGGTGTCCTACAAGAACGATATCTGTTGACCCATTGAAACCTAATTTGCGGATATATTTTCACTCCCAACCTGCCGATATACATACAGTGTCTTAGATTGACTGTCTTTACTCTTTCCACTTGAATAGACATACTAAATTTAGCCCTCACGCAATTACCAGTAGTGGAGTCTTCCAGTGAAAACAGAACATTGAAAACACCAGTAGTGGAGTCTCCCGAATGTTTAAAAAAGGTGTCATATAGGAACTGGGATTTTTTAAATATTACCTTCAATTTTCTTTAAAACTTGATACGGATATACCTACTTATGATTCAAATGATGTTGATATTCAAATTTTAAAAATGGAATTTTAAAGAGCGTGAATGAATCAGACGTTGATGGAGAATTGTTTAGTATTTTTAATTTGAAGTAGTAATGATCATCGATCTGTAGTGTAGGCCTATTGGATGATGTGCATGGCCTTTCCCCCACACCATAGACCTAGTAATGATTGAGAATAGTCAATACAGCTGATCTATGTCAATATTGATCAATTTCACGAGAAATCAGGTCCTACAAATGACATTAATTCAGATTACTCTGCATTTTAGTAGGACTAGGCCTAATTTTCATTATTTCTATGTGCCATTCTTTGGGTAGCCGCAGAACAAACGTTGCATATTGTTAGTATCAAAATGTTCAGAAAAATGAGATCCTTTTTTGGAAACCCATTTCACCAGATATCTAGAGCTTTCTTTATGTGATCAATCACTTCTGATTTTTGCAGAGTTATTCCCCTTCCCTGGGAATGAAACCTGAATTTTTTTGCAGATAAGTCAGTGTTCGTGCATTACAAGATGAAAGCTTTTAATGAAGACTTGATGGTAGAAATCCAAAATATTTTCCAATATTTTAAGACTAGAATGTGAAGAAGTTTATCTGGTTAGTCACAAGGCACAGAGGATTGACTCCATTATACATGTGTTTCTCTATATGTGCCCCATCCCTCTCAGCGGAACACCACATTATCTTTCATGAGTATTGTTCAGAGTGCATAACTCAGTAGCTCAAATGATAACGCCCAAGGACTCTGAAAATACACTTATAAACAAGATGTTGTGGTCTGATTTCGAACCTGCAATCGACCATTCACAATGTAGATCATCAATATTGTTAATACCACACACATGTAGGCAATGACGACATTGACATGTAGGCAATGATGACATTGACATGTAGGCAATGATGACATTGACATGTAGGCGATGATGACATTTACATGTAGGCAATGATTACATTGACATGTAGGCAATGATGACATTGACATGTAGGCAGTGATGACATTGACATGTAGGCAATGATGACATTGACATGTAGGCAATGATGACATTGACATGTAGGCAATGATGACATTGACATGTAGCCAATGAAACTTTAACATGTAGGCAATGGCAACTTTGACATCAGTTATAAATATGTTTGCAAGCAATGGCAAACGTGACATAAGTATAATTTTGTTTGCAAGCAGTGACATAAAGTATAATTTTGTTTGCAAGCAATGATAATTGTGACTTAAGTATAATTTTGTTTGCAAGCAATGACATAAGGTATAATTTTGTTTGCAAGCAATGACAATCGTGACATAAGGTATAATCTTATTTGCAGGCTTACAAAACAGTTGTGAATGACACTTCAGTATTTAAACTTGAGATACCTATCAAGAACAAAGGGTAAGTGAACATGAATATTTCAGATAAAAGTCCAGTCTGTGTTCATGAAACTAAAATTTCTGTATGCATACTTCATTCTGCTAATCATACAAATCTTTTCTCCTCACAACTATGGTTCACAACTTTTCTTGTTGTCGGTCAGACATAGATTTTCCTTGGTTCACAACTTCTTGTAGCCAGTCACACACAGATTTTTCCTTAGTTCACAACTGTTCTTGTGCTCAGTCACAGATAAATTTTCATTGGTTCACAACTTCTTGTAGCCAGTCACACATAGATTTTCCTTAGTTCACAACTGTTCTTGTGGTCAGCATCAATACCACAAAATTGTTGTGTGTGACAAAATGCTGGAGCTTGTCTTATACATAGGCCTCCCCCCCCCCCTTGTAGGAGGATTCTTGTCAATTCATTACATCATTACATATAAGTTGGAATCTTCTGAGTATGAAAGGAGAGCTCTAGTTCCTCCAACATATATTGCACATGGGAAACAAGAGCTCATAATTTGTGGGATAGTAACTTGGAAACAAAGTATCTAGAATAGGATAGTAACAAACATAATTTTTCATGTAAACATCTTGTTTGTTGTATATACATCCTATATTATTTGCATTAAATGGTTATTCTGATATTATATATCTCAGGGTGAGTGCCAAATCTCAGCCAGAATCCAAATGCCCAGAGTTGCTTGCAAATTTCTGTGATATGTTATTGCGAAAGACCACAGTCAGCAAACGACTTACTCCTGAGGAGGTTGATAAGAAACTCAAGAATGTTGTAAGTCTTCATTTCTCATTAAACAACACATTAAACAACATTCGTTTTCCTTCCAGCACATTAAACATTTGTCATCCTTCCAGCACATTAAACAACATTTATCATCCTTCCAGCACATTAAACAACATTTATCATCCTTCCAGCACATTAAACAACATTTATCATCCTTCCAGCACATTAAACATTTGTCATCCTTCCAGCACATTAAACAACATTTATCATCCTTCCAGCACATTAAACAACATTTGTCATCCTTTCATATCACATATTTCATATCACATATTTCATATCACATATTTCATATCACATATTTCATATCACAACTCTTAAAGGCAGAAATGGAAATGACAAAAGATAGATAGTAGACAGATATACTTGCACAGTCATATCCCTTAGATATATACTTGTAAGTGTACTTGATTGCTAAAAGGGAAGTGCATACTTCAATGTTTATGCGTGCATTGTTTTTGAGTGAGAGATATGGATTGAATGGCACTACATGACGATTGTCCATCCATGGGCCTCTAACTAGCAGATTCTTGTTGAAGACAACAATAAATAGGATAGCCATTGACATTTGTTTGTGTGATGTTATGAACAATTTTTGGATTATTTTTTGAACATTTACCGTGTTTCATGCAATGTGCGTTTGAATGAAAATGACCACATGGGCCATGCATCTTAAAATTAACTCTCATAGAATATGATTTTCTGATGATGGAATTTCAGTGCACACAAACTAAGAGATGCATTGTGCAAATAATAGCAACACTGTTTACCTTCCATGCATGTCATAAGAGGCTACAATGGAGGTTATGTGGTGGAGTTGGCTGTCCCATCCCAATTAGGTACATAGTGATCTAGAAGCCACGCTGAAGTTGGATGTGTCAGGTAGAAAGGCACAGATATCTCAGCAAAGCTGTAAACCATGACACAACACCTTCTGTTATCTAGACTACATCCTGCTAATTTTTTGGAGTTTGAGAATGAGCGCAGAAGAAGAAGATAGATACTAGAATGAACACAGATGAAGACAAGACATTGAATGAAAGACTCTTGTACTTGACAGTAATGAGACGAGTCATTGTACCAAGTGTTATCTTTGTTGTCAATGTTCCCCAGCTATTGGTCCTCAAGTATGTTCAGAACAAGGATGTTTTCATGCGATACCACAAGGCTCACTTAACTCGGAGGCTTATACTGGACTCTTCTGCAGACAATGAGAAAGAGGAGAATATGGTTGAGTGGCTTCGGGTAAGTGGCTTGCTTGTACAACACACATTTCTATAATCACACCAGAAATATCATCTTCTACTTACACCAAAGTAAATATGTTCAATTCAGTTGTTGATTTTTTTTTCCATGTGTACTGTCGTTTTCTTTGCAAACTTGTATAAACTTCATCCATGTAGAAGAATGTATCCTGAAGTATCTAATACAAAAAATTAGTCAACAGACGCCAATATGACTGAGAAAATTAGAAAGATGTAGATGACTGGGCACACACTGAGAATGTATCTAAATTTAAAAAACCAACTTTGAAATGTGTGCACGAGGGTTGGTAAAGCGCAGGTGATGTAATATTTTTCTGTGATGTTTTTGTGTAGGTAAAGGACGGTAAGTAAACAAAAGTGCCCAAGATAAGCTGGAGGCAACTGAGATGTGGTTTTTAAGAAGAATGATGAAAGTCCCGGGACAGCTAAGAAAGCTAATGTAGAAGTTCTCAGAGATGCTGGAGTAAAACTACAAATTATAATGAAAATTAGAAACAATCACAATTTTTAGGGCATGTGATGAGAAAGGTAAAACTTGAACATTTAAGTAACCACTGGAAAGATCAAGGGAAGTAGATGACAAAGAGAGAAATTTCTAGATGGGTTGTCACTGTGGCACAAAAAGAAGTCACCAACTGAACTTATTAACTACACAAGAGACAGAGTTGTGGAGTAGCATGATCGCCTATACCACTTTCTTGATTGATTGAACGGTAAAGGTAACCTATAGCATTTAACTGCCGCATGAGTCTGAGATGTTAGCAGTCTCACATTTCAGATGCTCTGCTATATGAGGGCGGTGGTCACCGCTGTCATGACATCTTCATTGTTGTGAAATCGTTGTCCCATTAAAGCTTTCTTTAAGGGTCCAAACAAATGAAAGTCACATGGTGATAAATCGGGGCTGGATGGGACAGAACTTTCCATCAATTCTGTGCAAACACTTCCTGCACAACTTTCGCAATATGTGGGTGAGCATTGTCTTGCAACAGAATGACACCGTTCAAATAGCAATCTGGATTGCTTATTGGCTTTATGCAGATTTGATGGCTTTATGCAGATTGTCTAGTGTGCTGTTGAAGATGATAGCATTGATGTTCATACTAAGTCCACCAACTTTTTAAATTTAACCTTTAAATTTAAAAAGTTTCTGACAAGCCTTCCTTGTCAGAAATGGCCGTAAGCATAACCTTTCCTGCAGAAATTTGTGGCTATAATTTTTTTGCTCCTTGGTGATCCTGGGTGTTTCCATTGCATGCTGACTGCTTTGCTCCATGACTCAAAGTAGCAACACTAGGATTCATCGTCGACCACTATTCATGGCAGAAATGAATTCACCTTCTGGATAGTAATGCTGCAAAATGGTTCAAACTCTGTCCCTAATGACACAGAATTCATCAGTTAGTGAACACAAACTCTAGCGATGGCCTACCCATATTGCTGCATCCATCTTTGCAATGGCTTCTTCTGTCACAACATGTGCCTGACTCTGCAGCTGAAGATATTCGTTACCTGTTGCCCTTTCTAAAACATTCTTGTCCAATCTTTACTGTTGTCTTAGGAACACATTTCTCACCATACACTTCCAACATTCTTTCATGAATGTTTGTTGGTTGACATCTTTCTGCTGTAAGAAACTTAATCACTGCTTGTTGGTGTAATTTTGATGGATTTGCTACTATCATATCAGCCAGGTTGTTGACTGCCTGCACCAGACACTGCAACATGTGAAGAGAATGACCACGTTATCATTTGTTAATTGTTGTGCATTTATTACGTCGGTGATGTCTTCATACTTCCTCAATGGTGCAAACATGGCAAGTTTCATTTGAACGTAACTCATAGCGTTGCATCTTCGGGTCCTGGGATTTAAAAAGTTGAAATAACTAATATATACCTTGTACACTTTCCTATCTAAGGATGTTGGTATGCCTGCGGATTTTGTGAACAAGCTTCAGAGGATGTTCCAGGACATTAAAGTCTCAGAAGATTTGAACTATGAGTTCAAGGAAGCACACAGAAACAACAATGAAGGAATAGCAGGTATACTTGAGTGCTGTAGCGAGTTATGTGTCAGAAAATTGTGAAGCTGAAAGTTGAATGCTCTAAAACCATGTTTGTCACTGCATGTTTCACTATGATTCTACTATGATTCACATACAAATGTCATAATGAATTGGTGATACGCTGAAAAGGTGTAAAGGACTTTGCACTTGGGTTACCCCATATGTACCCCATCAACGAAGTGACAAGGCGCATGCTGAGAGTACCCCCATAGCACGTAATTCTGTAGCTTCAAGTGATAATCCCTGATGTTTAAGGCCATTGGCGCAAATAAAACGGAGACACTACACATTTCCATTCTCTGGACTACATTCTGCTTGAAATCTAGGAGGACCATGGTCCTGCTAAAAGGGAGATCCAACAGGAGTTTGAGAATGAACAATGAAGAAGAAGAAGAAGTGTGATAATCCTTAGGGATCATAGATAAAATCATAGATACACTTTGTAAAGAAAATGTCATGAGCAGTATCTGAACCCATGATCTCTTGAGCTTAATCACTACATTGAGTAACATGAGAACATGCTGTAATGAAGGGTTAGGATTAACAGTAGCAAGTAAGAAACTAGAACATTCACAATCCACAAACCTTTCTCTACTGGTGAATTACTATGATTCACATATTTTTCATATTGACTTACTGTACCACATTACAAGAAGAAAACTATGGCCATCTGAAACAGATCTAATGTACAAGCTCTTCTTCCCTGTCTTAGAGCTGGTGATCACAGTTCATTGATGAAATCCATATCAGCATCTGATTTCAAATGGAGAATGTGGAAGAAGAAGAGTGTGATTCACTGTCAAGCGTGACAAATTTCATATTAAGAGCTCCACTGAAGTCAGATGTGTCTGGTCATTGACACAAATACAGCGCCAATACAACATTGAAGAGATGAGCACAAAAAAGCCATTAAATCACCAATGTTCTCCATCATTCAGATGAGTGTAGAAAAATAATGTAGTGATCGTTCCTAGTTATTAATCCTAGAATTTTGCTTGTTGCCGTTTCTCCTTAAAATTATTCGGTGCAAAAGTTTTAGAAAGTGAGCCGTGCTTCATTACACATCCAAACAAAGAAAGCTTACTGCTAAAATTTTGTCTGAAAGCCCAGGTCACAAGCAAATACAAACTTTTTTAAGACGCAACACTAGCTAGTCCTTATGTGTACAGATCTCATCTAACTTTTTTTTTCCAGATGCAATTAATATCAAGATTCTCAATGCTGGTGCTTGGGCCAGAACTAGTGAGAGAATGCCAGTTTCGCTGCCTCTAGAATTAGAAGATTATATACCTCAGGTAAGTTTCAAATTTGTTTATAGAATTCAGTATTTAGCCAGTGTAGACTACAAGAACATCTCCATAGAATAAAGACGGATAAATGTAGATGGTATTTTGGATGTGCATATCTCTCTTAAGATATATTTTATGTAAGCAACCCTAGCTTTTGTATGCCGAATGTGAAGCACTAATGGGGAAACATTGCTACAGGTTATCCTCTCTGCTAAAATTTTGTCTCAGGAAAAAATCTCGAAATAAATGCTGAAAAACACCTGTGAGGTTCTCCTGCTGACAACTGGATTGATTGTGCAAACTCACGGGAAAGTTAGAATGCAGAGTAAATTAAACTATTTGCTGAATAAGAAATCAAACGCCAATATGTTCACACTTTGTAAGATATCTTCTTCTTCTTCAGCGTTCATTCTCAAACTCCCGTTGGATCTCTCTTGTAGCAGGACAATGGTCCTACTGGATTTCCAGCAAAATTTAGTCCAGAGAATGGAAATGCGTTGTGTTGCCGTTTTATTTGCGCCAATGGCCCGAGACATCCGTCTTTGGCAGGTTGTAAGTATATAATAATATATAATACACCAATAACCTGTTAGGGTCATAATGGTGTCACATTGGAAACATCAGTATAAAATGACACGATCAATATTATGTAGATAATCCAATGGTAGTATCTCAGTGGCCAGAATTTTACTTGTTGGCACACATCTCCTCTCTGAAACTTCCCATATCGGCAAGCAGAAATAAAACAACTGTCATCCAGTAATGTTTTACGGGAAGTCAGCAACACAATACATTCTTCTTCTGCATTTGTTCTCAAACTTCTGCTTGTTTCCAAGAGAATAGAATGCATTATCTCATAGTTTACAGCTTGGATGAAAATTTTGCTTCTTTTGGCCTAACATATCAAACTTCAGCATGGCTTTATGACCAATTTGATTTATGGAATTGGATTTTTGTTACCAGGGTCCAAAGGGAACCAAAGAATAGTGACAGTGTTATCTGCCATGCAAGTTGTAAGAGGTGACTAAGTGGGTTTAGAGGTGGAATTCACTATCACATTACATCTAGGTTGAAAGTGACCTAAATGCCACACTGAAGTCAGATGTGGAATGGGATAGACAATGCCTTACCCCAACCTACCTAATCACCTTCTACAACATGTATGGCAGATCAGGGTTACTATTCTATGCTCTTCTTTCCAGCACAACACATGCTCTTCTCCAGATTACATGCTACTAATCAGCCGGAGTTTGAAAAATAAACATCATCAATGAATCAACTATAAGTTGCTGACTGCACAGCCACGTCTACTCTTCAACATCATTATTTCTCTTATCCCTCCTCCCCCATGAGTTAACAATCTATGATATAAGGCAATCTAAAAATAAAATACTATTTATCTTTAAAATTTATTTGTGCTTGTTGATTGCATTTTGAGCACCATTTTGTGCTTACTTACAGCATGCCCTTTTATTTTGTGTGTGTCAAATATGATGGCAGCTTGGTAAGAGGGATTTAGTCTATTTGTTTATTTATTTGCTGCTTGATCAAGGTCTGTTGGTTGTAGAAAAGTCTCTATTCTTTTGTTTTTATTCATTATTTTACATGATAATTTTTTGTTTACCTATTTATGAGGTTTATTAGTATAAGTAACAATGCTACATTATCCTTAGTGTTATCACATCTTATTTGTGTTTCTGCAATCCTCTCCACTTTGTTCGATATCCTCTGGCACTTGGTTATTATCATAATATATAAGCTGCTAGTATTGCTAAATTTTTTGTTGTTTCTTTACTTGTCAGGTGGAAGAGTTCTACAAGCATAAACACAGTGGCAGAAAACTACAGTGGCATCATGCCATGTCTAATGGAGTGGTGAGTTGGAAGAGATTCATCTAGTAGTTTGATGCAAATATCTGAATAGATTAACCTTTTGAACCCTGACCCTTGCCCTTAAAAGCCCCTGCTCTCCTGAACAAGAAATAAAAAAATAACACCCCCAACAGATCTTAGTTATTTCTACTACAACTACCATAATTTATAGACCTACTTGTGAGCAATACTTACTCAAGTGATCCACCTGAGTCTTTTTCCATATCATTTTCACCATCTATATCTAATTAATCATCCTCTGAATCATCAGCCACAATCTCAACAACTTGTTCAGATGTTTTTAAGCACACAAACAATCCTGATTTTCAACATGTCTCATTGGTTTAAATACTAACTCTACTGTAAGCATGTGTTAGCCATTTTGTGAAGCAGCAATCCCACAATGCAATGCGTACATCGAGACATCGGTAAAATGCGTAAATCAATTTATTCATAATAATTAATGAGGAGGTACTGTTTTGTGAAGTTGAAATACCAAAATATCGGTATATCAGATGAGCAATTTTTTGTATAACACCCAGAATTTTGGGTTATAAGGGACCATGCAGTCCAAATCTCCATTTTTGTGCAACTGTTTTTCATAGGAAATTTTAAACATGGCAGTGATTACCAGTTTTGTCATTATATCTATTGCTTTTCATTGTACAATTAAGTGAGAAGTATCCAATACTTTAGAAACCCATACCCCTTTTAGTAAAACTATCACAACATATTTATAAAATATAGATCAAATGAAAAATAGTATGTAATTACGATAGAATAGTAAAAACAAACCAAAGAAATTAGAAAAATATTTCTTGCTCACCAAATAAATTAAATGTATACAAATCATCAGTGATGTACAGAAATTCTTTCAAATCAGAGCATATCTACGTTGTAAAATATTTACTGAAAGTTTATCCCAAGTTTTATCAACCAAAAGAAAGTTATGATGATTATTCATAAATCACCCTTGCTGGTTCCTATAAAATTATATATTTATATACAGAGATAACCCGTCTGCAACACCAATGGACATTACAATAGATAGCACCAAAGTGAAACAAGCTAAAGAATTTAAATATCTAGGCAGCATTTTTTCAGACAAAGCAAACACAGAGACCTACCAACTTTTACCATTACTTCTTCACCCAAAGATCAAGATAGAAATTTAAAAAAAACAGGTAATATCTACAATTGTTATACCAACACTCTGCTACCAATGTTAAGCATGGTCTTTAACTTCCTTGCAGCAGAGCAAAATCACTATATGTGATATGAAGTGTTTGAGAAAAGCTGAAATGGTTACTAAACTAGATAAAATAAATTAAGAAATTATGAAAAGATTTGGTATAATATCATGTATTATAATATTATATGCACAGGCCAAAAACAGGAATCAAATGGGTAAACAACATGACACTGGAAGATTTAACTTACGCAGATGATATTGCTCTCCTGAGTTCAACACCAAGATTTCCAAGAAAAAACAGAAAGACTCAAATTTTGTGCACAACAGATAGGCCTTCAAATAAACACATATAAAACGAAAATCATGAACTTTACCGGTGTGACAGAATCAATTAAACTAGATGGTAACATAGTAGACAATGTTTCAAATTTTGTATATTTGGGGAGCAAGATAACAGCAGACAGGGATACCAACTCAGAAATCAAAACTCAAATTGCTTTCGCCTCCAACGCTTTTAACAAACTCTCAAACATCTGGAGATCAAAGGGTCGCATGTAAACACATCAAACCCGTAGTCGTAACCTTCGATAACAGTTACCATGTTGTTCAGACAGGCCGACGTTGTGCTTGAACTAGTTACGGGCACGGCGTGGGTGGGCAGAACAACAAAGAAACCTGTCGCAAGGGCCAGAGTTGTGCCCTGATGTCGACGTCTGTTTTGGCGGCATTGGACTCGAAACACCATCAAGTCGAATGGCTGCTGGAACAGAGGGCGGAGCACTTATGGGAATGCCCCATGTGCTGTGATGCCAGTTTTCTCATCAAGAATCAAGAATCACATCAAACTGTGACTATTCAATGCAAGTGTGGTTCCATCATTGACATATGGATGTGAAAGTTGGAAATCTACCGCAATAATGGGTACGAAATTAGTTGCCTTCAAGAATAGATACCTCCAAAAAATCACAAATACTAATTGGAAAGACTTCAAATCAAATGACATACTAAGAGAGGAGACAAAACAAGAATATGTGACGAACATCATCAGAAAACGCAGCTGGACATACATCGGTCACATACTTAGAATGAAGGAAGACAGAATTCCATGACAAGCCTTCATGTGAACACCAAACAGGAAAATAAAACAGGGAGGACCAAAAACATTGACCAGAACAACATTTATGAATGAATTAAAATCAACAGGCATAAATGCACAAGACCTGCAATACCTGGTAACTGACCGACAGGCATTGAGAACTATGACATCTGCCCTATGTGCCAAACTTGGCAAAAGAGGAACTGACTGATCATGTATCGAACATATTGAAAGACAGCAAGTAAAATGGTTCAGTCACCTTATGAGGATGAACCCAAACCAAATACCAATAAGAGCATATAACAAAAGAATATCCGGGTGTAAAGTCAAAGGTAGACCAAAAAAATGGTGGATAGAAAATATCAAGATAGCCTTGAATAAACATGGACTTAATGCAACCACGATGACACATCTGGCCTTGGAATGATAGCTTAAGCTTCCACCCCAATATTTAACGTCAAGTGTGAATACAATCAACCATCATTCACCTGAGGACAGATATAGACAATATGAGGATTATGAAAGTAGTATGCTGATGATAAAACCCAGAGGGCTCTACTAGTTGCAGATAAATTTAAGTTTTATGCTGACGATAAAACCAAGAGGGTTCCACTGGTCGGAGACAAATTTGGGTTTAATACCATATTTCCCTAACACAAGTTAATGGTATTTTTAAAGAATGGCAGATAGTTGTATGGATATCAGCCATGTGTTGCCCTACCTGAAAAGAGAGCAAAGAATAGCAATATATTACCTGCCTTGCTTGTCATAAAAGGGACTGAGGTTTGGCGAAGTTGGTTGTCTTATCCCATAGAGGGTCATAGTGACCCATAGGTCACACCAAAGTTTGATGTGTATTGCTGAAGGGTGCAAATATAAATATAAATTGTAAACAAAGACAATGCATTCAGTTCTCTAGACCAGGGGTCAGCAACCTATGGGACGCGTGCCGCACTTGGCACGCCAAGCAATTTCAAATGGCACGCAGACTCTTCATTTTTTCCTGTATAAAGTTGAAAATCAATTTGAAGTACCGGGTAAATGTAAATGAGCTTCAAGAGTACATTGAAGTACTCAAATCAGAATTTGATAAATGAAGTAAAGACTTCCACATTCATGGATCCTTATTTTCGTATCTCATTAAGCCTGATATAAATGATTTGGAAACTACACAGTTGGAACTATTTAGCTTGATGGATATTGATGACTTTGAAATGCAACAGATTGACTTCAGATCTTTAGAATTATGGACATCAAAATTGGTTGAACTACGAAAGTCTCTGGAAAATGAAAATCTAGAAAAGTCTGCAGCTATTCTCAGCAGTTGGACATCCCTTCCAAATTATTACATCTGTTTGAAGAAAATTTCTTGTGCTCTTTCAGCTTTTGGCTCAGCCTATTCTTGTGAGCAAATTTTCTCTCAGATGAAAGCAGTGCTAAATCCACAGCGTAGTCTGTGACGTCTGAACATTCTGAAAATTGTGTCAAACTCAAAGTGATAAAGTATGTTGTCGATATTGAGCAACTGGCCAAGACCATGCAAGGGCAAGGCTCCCATAAATAATAAAAAAGTTAAAAAAAAAAAAATTTCAAGAAACTCTTATTTCTTTTAATGTTGTTTACAACTTTACATATTATGTAATATCACTATTTATTAACTAATTAAAATATAAAAATAAAATATATGGTAAAATAAGAATATTGGCATAGACTTGTATAATAAAATGATATGTGATGTTGGCACTCTGAATTATCTGAAACTGGCACACAGTTAGCAAAAGGTTGCCGACCCCTGATCTAGACTACATCCTGCTAATCTGCCAGAGTTTGAGAATAAATGCAGAATAAGTATTATAGATACGACATACATTAAGAAGACAAATCGAAAACATTGTAAGACATGCATTGTTAAGGAACCCACATGGAAAATAGAAAAAAGAAGACCAAGAAATATCTGAAGGACATAGTTAGAATACACAAAGAATGCGTAGAACCAATAGCATAAAATAGGATGAGATGGAGGTGGTTTTTTGAGTACATATGCTCAGTAGGGAGCTGAAAGGTGTATAATTATTTCTATGAGTAGCAACATGTCCATGTTTCTGGAGATGTTATGATGTTCAGTTGTCTTCATCAGATCACGTTCTCAAATGATGTTGGTCGATACGAGCTGGAAGTGACCACTTTCCAAATGGCTGTGTTATTTGCTTGGAATCAGCGACCTATAGAACGATTGTCCTATGAGAGCCTGAAGTTGGCCACCGAGTTACCAGACAATGAACTGAGAAAAACTATAATGGTGAGCATTTAAATGTTTGTGGGGAGAATGTGTTGTTCTGTTAACCTCCAGGGCATATGCAAGTTTTTTTCTTTTGTGATTAACTTTCAGGTCACAACAAACCAGTTGAAGTGGCTTAATATTTCTTCTTCTTCATCGTTCATTCTCAAACTCCTGCTGGATCTCTCCTGTAGCAGTACTACTAGATCTCCAGCAGGATGCAGTCCAGAGAATAGAAATGCGTTGTGTCGCCGTTTTATTTGCGCCAATGGTCCGACACATCCGTCTTCGGCGGAACTTAATACAGTATGTCCCCTTTCAGCCATATTTCTGTGACAGAATACACGTGTCTGTATATTGTATGAGGGAGTTGTTGAACTCTTTGTATATTTTATGAAGTTGACATGTGTTGGCATATTGTATGGTAGTGACATTGTTGACATCTGTCAGCATTTTGTATGAAGGTGACATTGTTGACATTTGCCAGCTTATTGAATGAAGGTGATATTGTTGACATTTGCCAGCTTATTGAATGAAGGTGATATTGTTGACATTTGTCAGCACATTGTATGAAGGTGACACTGTTGACATCTGTCAGCATATTGTATGAAAGTGACATTATTGACATCTGTCAACATATATGAAAGTGACATTGTTAAAATCTGTTTCCATATTATGTGAAGATGACATTGTTAACAATTGTGGGCATAGTGTATAACGGTGATATTGTTGACATTTGTGGGTGTACTATATAATGGTGATACTTTTACTATTGACATTTGTAAGTATATCATAAGATTGTGTGACACATCCTAGATGCTGACAGTGTAATTGTGTTTACATCTCCAGTCTTTGATGGTGCCAAAGAATAGAATTCTTCTAAGTTCTCCAGAAATCAAAAGTCTCAGAGATTTTACTGATAACACAGAAGTCTGGGTCAATCAACATTATGCCTTCACGTAAGTGTTTCATTTTCTCTCTACTCAGTTTATGTGTCTCTTTTCTCTCTACTCAGTTTATGTCTCTTTTCTCACTACTCAGTCAGTTTATGTGTCTCTTTTCTCTCTACTCAGTCATTTTATCTTTTTTCTCTCTATTCAGTCATTTAATGTTAGTGTCTCTTTTCTCTCTACCCAGTCATTTTATCTTTTTTCTCTCTATTCAGTCATTTAATGTTAGTGTCTCTTTTCTCACTACTCAGTCAGTTTATGTGTCTCTTTTCTCTCTATTCAGTCATTTAATGTTAGTGTGTCTTTTCTCTCTACACAGTCATTTTATTTAAGTGTCTTTATTCTCTCTACTCTATCATTTTATGCCTATTTTCACTCTAGTCATTTTATGCATAACAACTTCTGTATGGGAGAGAATACACAGATCACCACATCCAAATAAAAAATCTTGGAACTCATCAAATAACTCATCAAATAACTCATCAAATAACTCATCAAATAACATCTCATCAAACAACCAAATCCTAGAAAAAATATCCACCTTGACTTACTTGGGTAGTAGAATGTCTGCAGACAGTGACTCCCATAAAATAAATAAATACACACATAGCTGTTGCAGCAGGCGCATTAACTAAACTAACGAGCATCTGGAAATCCAAAGACGTGAAGAAACACCGAGTTATAACTATTCAACTCTTGTGTTATTCCTTCATTGACTTATGGTAGTGAAAGCTGGAAATCAACACAGACAACGGACCAAAACACATTGAAAACAGATGTCTCAGAAAATTGTTGAATATAAAAATGGAGCGATTTCATCATAAATAGTGATCTAAGACAAGAATATGTTTCAAATATTATAAGAAGATGCAGATGGAAATACCTGGTACATTATTCTTAGATTAGATGAAAACAGACTGGACCAGCAAGGCCTTATCAGGACACCTGATAATAGCCAACATACTGCTACTTCCATCATCGTCAATCAGGAAAAATTGCAGGTAGTCGACAATTTTACTTACCTTGGAAGCACTCTCTCTCGCGATGTCAACATTGATGTGGAAATTAACAATAGACTGGCAAAAGCTAGTGCTGTATTTGGCAGATTACGCAACAATGTATGGGACAGAAGAGGTATAAGAACAACCACCAAACTACAAGTATATCATGCTGCTGTTATACCAATCTTACTATACGCCTGCGAAACGTGGACAGTGTATGCTACACATGCAAGAAAGTTAAATCATTTCCATCTTACCTGCCTACGTAAATTACTAAACATCCATTGGTGGGACAAAGTACCAGACTACGAGGTCTTGGAAAAATCAACCTCAATAAGCATCCACACAATACTTATGAAGGCGCAGGCACGCTGGGCAGGCCATCTTGTGCGTATGGAGAACTTGCGTTTGCCAAAACAAATATATTATGGAGAACTCAAGGCAGGATTTCAGAAAGCTGGTGGACAGAAAAAGCGTTTCAAAGACACGCTCAAGTCATCCTTGAAACATCTTAACATTGATGTAGGCGCTTGGGAGAGCCTCGCTCAGGATAAAACAGCATGGCGTTACAGCATAGAACGGGAGCACTAGCGGCGGAAGAATTCAGACAAGAAACTGCAAGACAGAAGTGGACACGTAGAAAAGAAAAAACATCTCAACCTCACACAGATACCTTCTATTGTTGTCAATTCTGTAAATGAACATTTTGTGCGCGCATTGGACTTGCTAGTCATTTAAAAATGCACTATTAACTTTTATTATTTTTATTATTTATTGTTATTATTATTATGGTTGAGTTTTTAGTCATCGTCGATCACGACGGACGAACATTATCTGGACACCTGAGGGGAAAAGAAAAAGAGGAAGACCCAAAATTACCTTAAAAAGTACCAAACTTAAAGAAGGAGAAATAATAGGCTGCAAGTCCATACAAGAACTAATAGTACAGGCAGCGGACCGCAACACATGGAGAATCAAAACCTCTGCCCTATGTGCTGCTTGTGGTACAAACGAACAAACCAACTAACTAATGAGAGGGAAGAATAGGAGCCCTTATGTCATTTAAATAAGAAGGAAGAATGAGAGCACTTGTATCCTTTATATGGGAGGTAAACATATGAGCACTTTATGTAGAAGGGAAGAATAGGAGCACTATGTTCTTTATGTAAGAGAGAAGATAAGTGTTCTTTATGTCCTTTATATGGGAGGCAAAAATAGGAGCACTTTATATTCTTATGTTTTCATACTTTTTAAAATGTATTTTAACAATGAGCAGTTAAGAATAAAGGGAGAAAAAGAAAATTTATGATAATCAACAAGAAAATGTGTATAGCAGATTCAAGCATGATTTTTCTACACTCATTCTATGACTGAAAATAAGATTAGTCAGATGGATTTTTTGCGCTAATTTCTCTAATTTGGAACTTGCTAGGTTAAGGATCTTATTATTGTTGTTATTATTATTATTATTATAATCATTACTATTATTATTTGACATATATTAAAAAATATTTTACACCGTATTGCCCTTGCAGCTGGTGCTTTCAATAAACTACGCAACATCTGGACATCAAACACACTAAGAAACACCACAAAACACAAGCTGTTTAACTCCAACATCATCCCTATTCTATCATACGGGTGCGAAAGTTGTAAAGCCACAAAAGCCACAGATAAGAGACTAGACTCCTTTGAAAACAAATGCCTTCGTACCATTCTGAATGTTAAATGGAGTGACTTTAAATCTAACACTACTATAAGAGAGGAAAGCAAACAAACCTATATATCTTCCTTCATTAGACAAAGGTGTTGGACTTACATCGGCCATGTTCTCAGAATGAACATCCTAAGAATTCCCCAGCAGTCACTATATTGGGTTCCGCTGAAGACGGATGTGTCGGGCCACTGGCGCAAATAAAACGGCGACACAACGCATTTCCATTCTCTGGACTACATCCTGCTGGAAATCTAGTAGGACCATGGTCCTGCTGTAAGGGAGATCCAGCGGGAGTTTGAGAGAATGAACGAAGAAGAAGAACTATATTGGGTGCCACCTGGAGTAAGAAGAAGAGGGAGACCTAGAGAAACTCTACGAAGAACCATTAATAGAGAAGGCATGTCAATGAACCTAAACAACACGCAACAATTGAAAGACCTGGCAACACAAAGACAGAAATGGAAAGCTATGGTTTCTGCCCTATGCGCCGCCTATGGCCCTGGAGGAACATAACATAACATATTAAAAAATATGAAACCTGAATTAATTAATACACTTTTTTCATCAGAAAATCTGGAAAGGCTCAAAAGCGAGGAAAGACAAATCTCATTGGTCGGCTTCAGCTAACAACAGAGAAGAGTAGAGAGGAGGACAATGAGGGTATCATGCATCTGAGGATATTACGAGTACAGGTTTGTCTATGGATTGCAGCATGAAAGTCCAGTTGTTGTTTGTGTGGATGTGTGTGTATAGTATGATTACTTCTCAGTCCAGTTGTTGTTTGTGTGGATGTGTGTGTATAGTATGATTACTTCTCAGTCCAGTTGTTGTTTGTGTGGTGTGTGTGTATAGTATGATTACTTCTCAGTTCATATTACCCCAGGAGTCATGTTGTGGCATATTTTGTCCTAGTGATGACATGTGTTGTCCCTGACACATTCTGTCTTAGTGAGGACATGTTCTGTCTTAATAATGACATATTCTGTCTTAATAATGAGATATGCTGTCTTAATAATGACATATTGTCTTTGTGTTGACATATTCTATCTTAGTGAAGTCATGTTCTGTCTTCATATTGACATGTTCTGTCTTCGTGTTGACATATTCTATCTTAGTGTTGACATATTCTGTCTTAATAATATGTTCTGTCTTAATGTTGACATATTCTATCTTAGTGTTGACATATTCTGTCTTAATAATGACATGTTCTGTCTTAATGTTGACATATTCTATCTTAGTGTTGACATATTCTGCCTTAGTGTTGACATATTCTGTCTTTTGATGACATATTGTCTTAGTAATGACATTGTGTCTTAGTGTTGACATGTTCTGTCTTAGTAATGACATTGTGTCTTAGTGTTGACATGTTTTGTCTTAGTGATGACATGTTCAATCTTAGTGATGACAAGTTGTCCTAGTGATGATATGTTCTGCCTTAGGGATGACATGTTCTGTCTTAGTGTTGACATGTTCTGTCTTAGTGTTGACATGTTCTGTCTTAGTGTTGACATGTTCTGTCTTAGTGGTGACATGTTCTGTCTTAATGATGACATGTTCTGGCTTAGTATTGACCTATTGTCTTAGTAATGACATTTTGTCTTAGTGTTGACATGTTCCATCTTAGTGATGACATGTTCTATCCTAGTGTTGACATATTCTGTCTTAGTGATGACAAGTTGTCCTAGTGACGACATGTTCTGCCTTAATGATGACATGTTCTGGCTTAGTGTTGACATATTCTGTCTTAGTTTTGACATATTCTGTCTTAGTGATGACATGTCTTGTCCTAGTGATGGCATGTCTTGTCCTAGTGATGGCATGTCTTGTCCTAGTGATGACATGTCTTGTCTTAGTGATGACATGTCTTGTCCTAGTGATGACTCATGCTTGTTGTTTCTCATTATTAAATAACTATTTTCTATTTACCAGGAAGCTATTGTGAAGATCATGAAGATGAGGAAACGGTTGACAAATGCTGCTCTACAAACAGAACTTGTAGAGATCTTGAAGAACATGTTCTTGCCTTCCAAGAAACTGATCAAAGAACAGATTGAGTGGTTGATAGAACACAAGTACATGCGTAGAGATGATGATGATATCAATACATTTATCTACATGGCTTAACTTTTGGTGCTGGCATATTGTCAGCTCATGGCACATTTTGTCGGGGCATATCTTGGTATTGTTCTCACAGCAACAAGTGGCACATTGACAGGGTATATCTCGACAAGGTTCTCACAGCAATTAGTGGCACATTGTCAGGGTATATCTTGACAAGGTTCTCACAGCAATTAGTGGTACAATTTCAGGGTATATCTTGACAAGGTTCTCACAGCAATTAGTGGCACACTGTCAGGGTATATCTTGAAAAGGTTCTCACAGCAATTAGTGGCACATTGTCAGGGCATATCTAGACAAAGATCTCACAGAAATTAGTGTCACATTGTCAGGGCATATCTTGACAAGGTTCTCACAGCAATTAGTGGCACATTGTCAGGGCATATCTAGACAAAGATCTCACAGCAATTAGTGGCACATTGTCAGGGCATATCTAGACAAAGATCTCACAGCAATTAGTGGCACATTGTCAGGGCATATCTTGACAAGGTTCTCACAGAAATTAGTGGCACATTGTCAGGGCATATCTAGACAAAGATCTCACAGCAGTTAGTGGCACATTGTCAGGGCATATCTAGACAAAGATCTCACAGCAATTAGTGGCACATTGTCAGGGCATATCTTGACAAGGTTCTCACAGAAATTAGTGGCACATTGTCAGGGCATATCTAGACAAAGATCTCACAGCAATTAATGGCACATTGTCAGGGCATATCTAGACAAAGATCTCACAGCAATTAGTGGCACATTGTCAGGGCATATCTAGACAAAGATCTCACAGAAAGATTGAATGAGCTGAAGATACTGCTACATCTCAGGTTGTTTCTCTGTCATGAATCAGTCATATCTGAGATCCAAAGAATGAAAGATGAATGGTGTTGAATGTTTTATGAGAATACTCATAAAATGAACAAAGTATAAGGATGTGTGATTTGAACATATTTATTAGATATTCATCATTGAACTGGTAACAGTTGTTTTGAAAACTTTGGTGTCAAAGTTGTTCATGACTGAAATCTGCACCTGTTGTGTGACTGTTGTCTGGTTCTGTCTTGTGGTCATCTTACATCTGGTAGTTGTATATCAGTTTCTGATGCAGTTAGATCAGGAAAGTTGTATATCAGTTTCTTGAAGGTGAAGACAGGATTTCCTTTACAAATATTTATGTTTTTCATCTTAATATTTTTGTTTAGCTTTTAACATAATAGTTGTCTAGAGGATAGTAGATGGTTACAATAGCAGCTGTATTAAAGAAAATTTGATGGTTACGAGCAGTTGTATAGAGAAACTTGATAGTTATGAGCAGTTGTATAGAGAAACTTGATAGTTATGAGCAGTTGTATAGAGAAACTTGATAGTTACGAGCAGTTGTATAGAGAAACTTGATAGTTATGAGCAGTTGTATAGAGAAACTTGATAGTTACGAGCAGTTGTATAGAGAAACTTGATAGTTATGAGCAGTTGTATAGAAAAACTTGATAGTTACCAGCATTTGTATAGAGAAACTTGATAGTTACGAGCAGTTGTACAGAGAAACTTGATAGTTATGAGCAGTTGTATAGAGAAACTTGATAGTTACGAGCAGTTGTATAGAAAAACTTGATAGTTACCAGCATTTGTATAGAGAAACTTGATAGTTACGAGCAGTTGTACAGAGAAACTTGATAGTTATGAGCAGTTGTATAGAGAAATTTGATAGTTACGAGCAGTTGTATAGAGAAACTTGATATTTATGAGCAGTTGTACAGAGAAACTTGATAGTTACGAGCAGTTGTATAAAAAAACAACTAGATGATTATGAACAATTGTGTAGAGAAAACTAGACATTACAAAACTAGACAAGCAATGTTGGGTTCTGGTTTGGAACCCGTGTCTCCCTGCTTATTTTAGGATTAATCTACAGGTGTATAAATAGAATATCCACACAAGCCTAGAGATACAATCAGAACACCGACGGGAAAATAATGCAATAATTATGATGCAGAAATCCAGGCAATTAGTGTGGCAGCTAAAAAACTGCTGAACTCCAACTCTGGCCTACAGCCTGTGGTATTCCTGACAGATGCAAGGTCAGTGCTTCAAGCTCTCCAGTCTGGAAAACTAACAGACTTGATAAAATTACTTAGCGAATTGTCTTACCAGTATAGGGTAACCATGCAGTGGATACCCTCTCACTGTGGAATACCAGGAAATGAAAAAGCAGACCAACTGGCTAAGGAAGGTGCTGCCGAAGACCAACCAGATATACCAATCACCTACCATCAGAAAAAACAGATGAACAAGTCAATAAGAAAGCCACAAACGCCAACACAAGATGACTATCACATTATGAACAGATCAGAACAAGTTATAATTCTACGCCTCAGAACAGGACACAACCGACTCCGCAGTCACATGTATACAACGTTCAAGATTGGCAACACGGCCATGTGTACAGGCAGTACAGAGTGCCAAACATATACTTCAAGAGTGTTCTGAGCATGAAACGCGGAGGCAGGCATATTGGCCAGAGGAAACAACACTGGAATCAAAGCTCTATGGGACACTGTATGAACTACAAAAGACAGTGAGTTTTATTAAGGAGACAGAATTACAGATATAGACATGTTTCAAGTGAACGAAAGAAGAAGAAAAAAAAAAGGATTAATCTAAATATTATACCAATAATTAATCTAAATATTCATTTTTTAGGCTTAGGGGTTAGGTATGTTTCACATAACTAACCCTAACCTTAAATAAATTTATGTTTAAATCAATAAATGATAAACGTAAACTGATAAACATTGCCAAGAGAAATAATCAAATAGGGGACACATGTTTCAAACAAGAACTCTTCATAATATAGAAAAAAATTAAGAACAACATTTCATGCAACTCTAGTTTTTGCAGTCCATGTAAATTTATATATAGATAACATTAAGACAAAGTTGAAGGAAGGCGAGCAAGAGGTAGGCAGAGATACAAGTAGGAGAGTAACATCACAAGATGGACAGGTTATAGTTTAGCAGAGTGAACTACCAAGAGACGGATGTTGGAGGTATATTGCAGCCAGTCTTCGTTGCTAGGACGACACTTGATGATGATAAAGTCAAAGTTGTATAGAAATACTAGACAGTATAAACTAGACAAGCGATGTTGTATAATGTAGATAACATTAAGATCAACTGTTGTATAGCGTAGAGAACATTAAGACAATGTTAGGGGCAGACAGTCAAGGTTTCTAGGGCATGTGCTGAAGAGAACACAGCTTGAACACTTAATAGCCACTGGAAAGATCAAGGGGAGAAGAGATGGGGGACGACAAAGAGAAAAGTTGTAGATGGACTAGTATTGTGATACAGTAGAAGTTCACCAACCGATCTTATTGACAGCACAAGAGACAGAGAGTCGTGGAGAAACATGATCGCCTACGCCCTTTGGCATGGCACTTGATTGAATGTATAATGTAGAGAACATTAAGACAGTGTTGTATAGTTTAGAGAAAATTAAGACCAACTGTCCATGCAACTCTAGTTTTGCAATCCATGCAAACTTGTATATACTTTGATTTCTTTTAAATTTGCATTATTTTTGATTTCTGATTCAGGTTGTGATTCAAACTTGCAAGACAATGCACATGCAGCAAATTAAGACATGCTGGTTGAGCTTTTTTATGTGAGATATGCTAGCAACTGAATGAATGAGAACATTATTTGTACTGTAAATTGGTGACTTTCAGCCTGTTTGTGTTCATGGTTCCCTTTCTGTACACAGTTTCTTTTGTAGACCTTTCAGGGACTTAAACAAGATATCAACTTTCTTCAAGGCTTACTTCTTCTTCTGCATACGTTCTCAAACTCAAGTACGGAATACGTTGTCATTTTTTACTGCTTAACTGTAATTGCCCATATCAACCTGACTCATCCGATTTCAGCATAGCTTTTGAGTCACTTTGACCCTTTATGACAGTGGTTCTGAATATTTTTCATCCCATATCCCGTTTGACCATTAGGAAATAACCTTCCCTCTCTAATAAAATACATATCACATATGGAACTTGTAGTTAAAATGTTAATCTCTTAGTCTTCTATTGTAGGCGTGTCTGAACCAGACATATTTAGTCTCCATCATGGTAATTGTATCTCCTTAGAAAGTGATATTGTGGTTTGTCTTGGTCAGGTTCTTGTCTCCTTTGGAATTTCTCATCTTCCTTTATTTGAGCTCCTAGCCCATGAATGGTAATACAATTACCTGGTGTGTGAAAGTGACCAACCATATCTTGTCACTCTCATTTCTGGTTTATCGCCCGTGTGTTCCCGGGGCCCGAATGGGAGCGAAGAATAGCAACACTGTTTACCTTCCACGCATGTCGTAAAAGGCGACTAAGGAAGTTATGGGATGGAGTTGGCTGTCCCATCCCATATAGGGTCAGTGACCCAAAGCCATGCTGAAGTCGGATGTGTCAGGCCGAAAGGCGCGGATATCGCAGCAATGCTGTAAACCATGACACAACGCATTCCTTTCTCCGGACTACATCCTGCTAATCTGCAGGAGTTTGAGAATGAACACAGAAGAAGAAGATTTCTGGTTTATGAACACCCAGTGTAAAACTAAAAGATCAGAAGAGTTCAGGTGTGATATACAATTGAAAGTCTTTTTTTTTCTTTGTCTACATCATAATAATATGTGAATGTATATCGTAATATTACACAATACATTCACTTGAATTATTTTGATAGTGGAGCTTTAAAAATTTAATAGTAGGTAATAAAAATGTAATAGATGTTTAACCTTTAGCATGTGACGGGAGCAGAACTGCACCAATTGTCTTTTATTGGTTTACAACAGTTTGCATAACTCTGCAGCCATTTCTATGCCTCCTTATTCAGTAAAGTATAAATCACATGATCGTTCATCCCATGTAACCAGAGTCAGCGAATCATAGTTAGCAGCAGTATTTAACTTCCGATCCCGGTATAGTCTATGACAAATAGAAGGACGGACAAATAATTGTCAAAATCGAGAAACATCCAGATCAGAATCTAGAATGTGAGGTGCAATGGCCGTCAATATATATATATATATATATATATATATATATATATATATTAAATTGACATACAATCATTATGGATTTTGATTATGATAGTAAGGAATTTTTGGGAATTATTTTTGTTTTAAAAGTAGATATAGTAACCAGTTGGTTTCATTATGAAATGATATGGAACAAGCATGGAACTAAGGTATTGACAGATTTACCTATAACAGGTCTAAGTTTTAAGAATAATTTTTTCGACAGGATTAAGTTACTTTTATGTATTTTATTTATTTCCCTGGCAATATTATGTTAGTTTGGTTATGAAACTACACAAATACAATAGACTTAGGTGTGTTACAGTTTGCAAAATGTTTTTTTGCTGGTTGCTTATCAAAAAATAAAGATGAGCAATTAAAAAAAGACATTTGTGAATTGATTTTGATGTTTTCTGGTTTTCCCATCATTACAACCTTCCCACACCTCTTATATCATACGTACACAAACAAAACGTAAGACCAGTATATGTTGTATTCAATTCTTTATTTACATGTACACAAATTATTTAAGAATCTCTTTAGTGCAAAAAAAAAGTTATTGTGATTTCCAAACATCCATGTATGTTTATTTTTGCCTTGTTTTGCGCAAAAACATCTTTACCACTTCCTCACACCTCTTGTATCGCAATTACAAATAAACTAATTATACACATTTTGCAGTATGCAATTCTCTATTTCATGTGCAAAATTATTTTAACCTTCACCACGCGATATTGACATTGAGTAATTTCTGCTGACCACTGCATTCTCTTTTTGTCCTTATGCGCTATTTATGGAGGGTATTTGGAAAATGCAATAACTTGTTTGTTTTTAAAGCTGTGTGTATACCCTTTTTGTATGTGGAAATAAAGGAATGGTTACTGAATGTAATGATGTATGTTTTGTTGGTGTATGTGTGATATGAGGTAAATTGTGAACTAACATTACTGACTAGGTCTAGAATTTTGGGGAAAACTTCTGATACATTCAATCCGGGGTAAATGCTGCTTACTAGGCCTAGATTACCCAGCCGTTATTCTATAATCAAACTACATGTTCATATAACATTCATCTTTGTAAACAAATGAACCATGTCAATCGAACTAAAATTATTGGCTATGCAAAAAGAAATCTTAATTTCTCAAAAATGGTTGTTGTTCTTTTGTTCACTATTGTGTTTTGTGCATGGCATCCTGATTAATTGTGCACCTTTAGGCTGGTTGCCTTTATCTTCAGCACATTGCTTACTTGGGCAGGACTGTGGTCCTACTCGAGTGGGACTGCCCGACCAGTCTTATTTTCCAGCCCCTGATGACTGAACTAAGCCCATCACCATTTCACGGTGCTGGCCTTGATGGGGCAAAAATGGTTGTGATTTCGAACAGTTTTAAACAGATTATATTGGCGGCTGAACACAGTCACAACTGATCTATAACGCATTCTGTTTAGTTGAACACTAGTGGAAACTGAAGCTAATTAGGTCTACTTTAATTTTCTCGGTTAACCTAGTAAATGTTTGTTCACAATCATGATATTTTTGTTAAAATAGGTATGGAGGTGTGGACGGCTATGGAAAATACATGTTATCTTTCGGGTCGCCAGAGCATTTTGAACGTTAAAATCAACAAAAAAGTTATTGCGTTTTCCAAACACCAATAAAAAATAACACAAATTTTCAAAAAAAAGGAATCCAGTGGTACGGGGAAAGATTGTGTAATTTTAATGCAGTGTTCTAAAGGTTAAGCTTGAATGAAAGTAGTTCAAAAATATCCATTCTCCATACTACATCCTGCTAGTATGCAGGAGTTTGAGAATGAACGCATAAGAAGAAACTAATCTGGATATTGAAATTGTTGACAGCCTGGTTTGTACACTGAAAATGTTTACATTCTGATCTGCACATTGAAAACGTTGACAGCTGTCTGCACATGGAAAATGTTGAGAGGCTTGTGCATTGAACCATTGACAGATTGGTCTGTATGTAAAAAATTTCGAGTCTGGTCTGTACATTGTATTTTCAATGTGGTCATATGAACACATGAAGAATAATCATGTTATATTTGAACTATATTGTATTATTTTGTTTATGTGCTTGTTAGAATGATGAGACTTGGATATGTGCCTGTCAACCAGTTCTCAGAATATCTCAGTGTAAGTGAATTCTTTCAATCGTGGTATTAGTTGAAGACAATAAATATTTATAAAAAATATCGCAATTAGTCATACTTTAACATATGGGAGACAATTGGTAATGAGTTTGAACATAAAGAATGAAGTATGAGATATTGAATCCTTCAGTTTTGAATGAAGAAATTTGTGATGACTATTTGAAAATGACATTAAAATATACAGCTTGTAAAATCTCTTTGTTTTGTCTATACTAAAAAAAAAAAAAAGGTTTTTGTACTTAAGTGTTTCAGTAAGACATTTTAATAGTCCTAGACAGTGTGTGGACCCCAGAAATGGAAATTAGCAATATACAATGTGATAAATATGGCAGAATCTGATGTGCTGGTTGAGAATATTAGTGTCAAGTTTATCTTATAGCATTAGCTTGATCAAATGTTTTCTTAAATATCAAGAATTATTAACTATTTGTTCCAACTGGAATATTAGTGCAATTGTATTGTCTACACAGCACAGTCAGGTTTGCTGAATAAATGCTGGTGTATTTGAGATCTCTAGGCTTCCATACAACTCCTGTGGATGTTTGTCTCTGTAGGCCAGTCCTAATCCTTTAACTAGTTTAGTGTAATGCAGTTTTGTGGGATGTTTCAAGCTCTGTGCTGCCTGCCCACGTGGACAGTGTATCTCATGGAGATACGATTATAATGTAGCATGTGTCTTTGCTTCAGCAAGAGTTTGAGTTAAAACAGGAGCATGAGGCTTTGTTCCAACAAGAAAATGGAGCCTTGTTTAAAAAAATAACATGAGTTTTTGCTTCAACAAGAGTTGGAGTCTTTATTCCAGAAGGAGCATGAATCTTTGTTCCAACAGAAACGTGGAACTTTGTTCCAACAGAAGCATGGGACTTTGTTTCAGCAGCAACGGATGCAAAAAATGGATGTGCTGGGCCGGAAGGAGCAAAATAATGCTGCTTCATTGTGAAACCAGCAGCACAGAGTACTTCATACTCGTACTGCAGAAATCACACAAACTTCCTTGTTGGTTATCAGAGAACAAACACAAAAGAAGATGAAAGAAACATTAAATTTAGAACTACTCATGGAACCTTGTATTCAACAAGTACATGAAACTACAGGGTATATGCAATCTTGTGTATTCCAACAGTAGCATGGGTCCACACAGACGGTTACATGAAGTCTGTCTGCTCCAAATCTCTATATGGACGGACAGTCTCTTTATTTATACAATTATTTCATGTGCATATATAATAATATAGTTTGCTTGCTCCATTTACAACACTTACTGCCATTTACAACACGTACTGCCATTTACAACACTAACTTCCATTTACAACACTTACTGCCATTTACAACACTTACTGCCATTTACAACACTTCCATTTGAAACACTTACACCCATTTACAACACTAATTGCCATTTACACTAACTACCATTTACAAGTTGTATCAGAGCTAGTAGTATATATTGTTGTAAGTAGGTAAAGATATAATCATATGAGTGATCATATGATTTGGGCTGGAGAGAGCAGCATGATGTACACTGTGCTGCTAGTTTTACAGCAAAACTGTCGTATTTGAGCTATTCCGCCCAGCACATCTGATTTCAGCATAAATTTGTTCTTATTTAAGATTGGGGCATATTACGGGAATACAGCATTAGGCCCATATTTTTCATTGCCAAATAGATGATAAGGTCAACACCATACCAGTCATTTTTACTTTTTCCAGAAATGATACCATTTCCTTAGATTGCATTGACCTAGAAGCCATCAGTGATTAAAAAATATTTCCAGCTGAACTGGGAATTGAACCTTGGATCACCCAACTAGGAAGTCAGTGCACTGACCCTCATATAAGATGCCCTAATACTCAGCCAGAATTACAATCAGATTGTATATGCACTCAATGACTACAAGAGTAAGACTAAACTGGTGCTGGATGTATTCAGATAATATGTAAAAATATTACAATA
This sequence comes from Meghimatium bilineatum, assembly GCA_034231615.1. Taxonomy (NCBI): domain Eukaryota; kingdom Metazoa; phylum Mollusca; class Gastropoda; order Stylommatophora; family Philomycidae; genus Meghimatium; species Meghimatium bilineatum. Next base: position 14,160,653 of record CM067319.1, on the reverse strand, counting down.
AGTTCATACAAGAATATGGCATAAAGTGTACACAGCATCTACTTCCTCATTCAGCAGAAAGACACAGTCAAAGGCTGATATGAATTTCATTAATTAACTGTGCTGTGGTCACCAGCTCCAAGGCAGGGGTGTAGAGCGTGTAAGAGCTGTTTTAGATGGCCATAGTGTTCTACCTGTAGTGTGGTTAGTGGTCAGTTCTGCAAACTGTTTTAGATGGCTATAGTTTTCTACCTGTGGTGTGGTTAGTGGTCAGTTCTGCAAACTATGTTCTGTGTTTTCTGGAGATTGTTCACATTATTGAGCACAGTTTTATTTTAGGCAAAAACTTCATTTCATGATATATAATAAGACCTATAACCTCTCAGGGTCGTAGGTGTGCTACACTGGAGACGTCAACACAAAAAGCTCTACAAACATTTCTATCTTCAGCCATTCGGGGGAGTGTAGAAAAATCACTCCTAGGCCATTCCTTGATGTTATCAAACCAAGATTTTCTGTTCACTTCTTTTGTCACTCTCAACTGTTCCCTGCAAAATAATTTGAAAATGAGTCGTGTCTCGTCTCATTATCTGTTCAAACCAAACACGTTTACGCCGTTACACCACTGACAAAAGTGGTTTTTGATAACCTTCAAGTTTGTTTATTTGCTGCAGGATTATTTGTCTCTGATACTCCAGAGTAGCATTTTCATGGGCAGAATTGTACTCAGTGGGTGTCAAATTCTCTCCGCAACTTGGTTTATTCTCAAGCCGAAAAAACACAACTGTTATTCTACATCATTTTGACCGAAAGACCCCCCCCCTCCTTTGAAATATATATATATATATACATATATATACATATATATATACATATACATACATATATACATACATATATACATACATATATACATACATATATACATACATATATACATACATATATATATATATATATATATATATATATATATATATATATATATATATATATATATATATATAAAGTGATATATTCTTTCCAGAACGCTGTCTTCGTCATGGATACTCTGAATGCCTCTCTGTTCTGGGCAAGCATTGGCTAGAGATGTGCGTACATACTTCGACGATGTCGCTGATGCATCGTCTACTTGGTCTTCCTCTTCTTGTCGTGCCTGGCACTCTGCCCTCTAGAATCAGCCTTTCGATACCATCATTTCATTTTAAGTGTCCAAAATACTGTAGCTTCTTTTTTATGATGGTATTTAGAAGTCACCCTTCATTTAGTTTAAGTAATATATATATATATATATATATATATATATATATATATATATATATATATATATATATATATATATATATAAATAATAAATATATACAATGAAATCCCATTATAACAACTTGGTCCAGACTGATAAAATATGTGTATGTCATATCAGAAATGAGCTAAATACATTAGAAACAATAAAGAAGAATATGAGATTTTAAAACATTAAGTAGAGAAATTTGTTGTTATATGCACTATAGAATTATTTCACTGTATAAGACATACGTTCTGGAAAGAGTTTCCACTGAATATGTTAATATCGACTTGTAGTATTTAGCCAAGTACAAATTCAATTGTAACAACTTGTACTGATAAAATATGTATGTAAAATCAGAATTCTGATACATACAGTACAAACAATAAAGAATAAATATAATTGAGAAATTTGAAAAGTGTTGTTAATTAAGAGGGAAATATGTTATGAAAGGATGCACTATAGAGGGATTAAACTTACTTCTTACATAGAATATAGACAGAATTTTGGGTAAAAATACATAATTTTTGAGATATTTTGGGTGGAACTACAGATATTTATAGATATTTTTAGTTGAAATACATAATTTATGAGTATTTTTTATTTATTTTAAGTATTTAAAATACATAATTTTAGAGAACATGCTTTAGATAGATTAACTACCGGGTAATGTACCTGAGTGACTATACCACTCCCTTACGTGATCTATTGAATCCGAGTTATATTGCAAGTTATATCACTGAAGTTATATTGCAACTTATTTTTTCATAAATCCATATTTTTAACAATTTATTTCTGTATTTCAATAAAAACGTCAGTATTTAGCACACAAACAAATTACGGTATATTGGGGGTTTTTTTTTGGGGGGGGGGGGGTTATTTGGGGCCAGAAATCTGTATCAATATGGAAAATCTGTACTAGTTGACACTTATGGGTGCAGGCATTGATCAGTGAGAATTCCAAGGATCATGATGATGTTTATCTGTCAAAATCTACGATAACCATTCTGCTCAACTGGGATGATGATGGTTATGTCTGCGGTGTGCCCAACTTTGACTAATGAGTCCTATGCATGTGTGGAATTGCCTACCACACTCTGAGCATGTGTGGGAGGAGTCTGTGAGACATTGAACAGCTCTTGCATTTCTTCTAGTGATATGGTTATATACACTGATGGTTTTGTTGTTAAGCATGTGCGTAGTTCATGGGTCTTCATAGATTGTGTGTAATGAAGACTATTAGAGAGGAGAGTGGCAGGACAATGGAAATTAGGGTAGTGACCAGGGCATTGAATGACAGCTGCATTACACAAGGTCTGTGCCACACAGAGTGTAACTCATGTCCGTTTTCTCAGTGACTCAACTACTATGATGAAAATATGAGTGGGCTGTATTCGTGAACAGTGACTTGATGTTTGAGGAGATGAAATTTGGAAGGTGTCACAGTTATTTTTATGCCTGGTCATTCGGGTGTTCAAGACAATGAAAGAGCAGATAGATTGGCAGGTTCTGCCACTGTATAGATGGCAGGGCAATGGATTGCACTGACATACTAAACTATGAGAGAAACTGCACAATTAAACATAATAATGAAGAAATGATTCCTTTTCCATGGCCAGAATAAAGGAGCTCGGCTTGAAATGTGTGTAGCAAGAAATGAACAGTATTATGGTCGACAAAGAATATTTGTTAACCAACAGAGAACTGGAACACTTTCGTTACTGCATGTTTTCCTGTGAAGGAGTGCAGGGAGGCTTTCTATGAACTGGAACAGTTGTCGTATAATTGTGAATATACTCAGGGGGAGATTGGAGCACCTATGGATGTCTCCTGTGTGTAGTAATGATAAATCTCTCGACTAACTCTTATAATTTTATGAATATTTTGGGTTGAAATAAAGAATTTTAGGGATATTTTGTGTTGAAATTGGGCCTACATAATCTTTAGGATATCGGGTTGAAATATATAATTTAAAAGATATTTGGGTTGAATTGCAGAATGATCCGTGTTGCAGTTTTCAGATAAGATAATACAATACATAAAATTAGAAGAGTTATGGGGGTAGAGTTTGGCTGTCCCACCTATAGGTCAAAGTGACCTAATAACCTTGCTGAAGCCATGTGAATATGGTCTATAGTCGCAGATATTGTAGCCAAGCTGCAAACCTCTAATACAACATATTTAGTTCTGGACAACATCCAGCTAACCAGCAGGGGTTTGAGAATAAATACAGAAGAATAACAGGAAGAAACATTGGCAAGAACACAACACGTGTCAAACTGGATTAAAAAATAAATATGTGAGTTTTGGAAGCAATTACATATGATGAGAAAATATAATAAGTGAACAAAACCAATAACATAAAACAACAACAGAGGCGATATGATGAGAAAATGCAAGTGGACAAAACCAATAGCATGAAACGACAACAAAGAAGATATGATGAGAAAATAGGTAGGGCTGCGGAAATTTACGATTAATCGTTAAAAATGGTAATAGATTAAAATTAATTTGATCGATTAAATTTAAGACACTATTTTAAATATTTTTTATCAGTTTCTTAATAAATTTTATTTTTCCAGCATATTATTATTATTTATTTAGACATGCAGACGTAAACAAAAATAACGGCTACTGAAAGCACTGTTGAAGTTAAGCATTTAAGCGAAAATTTGAGCATACATTTTATTTTTAAATCACTTACATCAGTGCTACAGTTTGAATTTACAACATTTTTGTGTGAACTGTGAAGTTAAGTCATGGATTGTTGCAGATCAGATACAGATAGTTGGATCTATATATGCGTTATAATTAATCGATTAAACTTTTTTCCAATTAATCGAACAAGAAAATTTTAATCAGTACCAGCCCTAAAAATAGGATAAGTGGACAAAACCAATAACATGAAACAAGAAAAAACTTCTAAGTACATAACCAAACTATGATAAATATGTATGCAAGTTTCTCACCTGATATTTTTCAATTGAAGTTTTTTTGTGTATCATTTATTACAGCGGCACTTGCCGCCTACAACAGTAACAATAATTACTAAACAAACTTCTGCAGGAAATAAAATACAAATATGTGAATGAAAGCTAATACAGGCGGAAGATGAAAACTGATTAAATAACAAATAATGTGTCATCCAATAGGAATGTGTATGATGATAAATTCTGAGTAGTTTACATAATATATGTCATCCTAAGTTACAAATATAAAAATAACCAACAAATTGTACAGGTACCTGGCATAAGACAGCTTCTTGCAGACAACAATGTACAGCTACCATGTCTGAGACAGCTACCATGTCTGAGACAGCTTCTTGCAGACAACAATGTACAGCTACCATGTCTGAGACAGCTACCATGTCTGAGACAGCTACCATGTCTGAGACAGCTACCATGTCTGAGACAGCTTCTTGCAGACACCAATGTACAGCTACCATGTCTGAGACAGCTTCTTACAGACAGCAATGTACAGCTACCATGTCTGAGACAGCTACCATGTCTGAGACAACTTCTTGCAGACAACAATGTACAGCTACCATGTCTGAGACAGCTTCATGCAGACAACAATGTACAGCTACCATGTCTGAGACAGCTTCTTGCAGACAACAATGTACAGCTACCATGTCTGAGACAGCTACCATGTCTGAGACAGCTTCTTGCAGACAACAATGTACAGCTACCATGTCTGAGACAGCTACCATGTCTGAGACAGTTTACAAAAAATGTACAATCATCAAGAACATTTTTATGGATATGTCACAGCATATCATGAGGTCAAGGATGGCAGCATATCCTTATCCATATTCAGGACATAGCTATCAACCCAGTCTTTTTTGGGTCAAGGATAAATCAGGATATTCAGAGAAAATACAAACATAACAAATAAAATTCAATTAAAACAAAAACAACTATTCAAGACAGACAATATAAGTAAGTGACATAACTTGCAATATAACATCAGTGATATAACTTGCAATGTGACATCCATGATATAACTTGCAATATTATATCCATGATATATATATATATATATAACTTGCAATATTATTCACACAGAGAAAAAATAAATTGTCCCAACAGTTTTAGTAAAAAAACCTCATTCAAAATATATATATTTAATAGAATTCCAATGATCAGTTATATAATTAATATTGTTTCGATCCCCAGGAAATATGACAAGCTATTGCTTCACAAATAAAGATGAACATCATCGTAACTTTTAAAATATTCATCCTGAACACATGTTTTTACAAGCTATTTTATCAAACACTACTATTTGAAACCACTTCAGGTGGCTTCTAGTATAAACAGGGACACTCGATAGCTACTTTTAGTGGTGTTTCATATTTTAAGAGTTAAGATGATGCAGTGAATTGCACAATGAAATTGAATTAAAATGAGGGAGAATCACTCAATGTCATTATTCCTACTCTCTCACCTCTACGCACAGCCTCAGTGGCAAGACAAAGTCAAGACAACTGATGTGCGTTGGGTTGAGGTATGAAGTAGATGACCAGGGTGCCTTTCTGTCTCACCCTGCTTGCGGCGCTCTATGACACTTGCTACCATACTCATTGACCAAATAGGGGATTGAGTTTTTTTGCACTGTCCACGACTCATAATTAATATAAAAGTCACTGTCTGCCACTCATAGTTAATATAACAGTCACTGTCCACCATTCATAGTTAACATAAAAGTCACTGTCTGTCACTCATAGTTAACATAGCAGTCACTGTCTGCCACTCATAGTTAACATAACAGTCACCGTCTGCCACTCATAGTTAATATAACAGTCACTGTGTGCCACTCATAGTTAATATAACAGTCAGTGTCTGCCACTTATAGTTAACATAAATCACTGTCTGTCACTCATAGTTAATATAACAGTCACCGTCTGCCACTCATAGTTAATATAACAGTCACTGTCTGTCACTCATAGTTAACATAACAATCACTGTCTGTCACTCATAGTTAACATAACAGTCACTGTGTGCCACTCATAGTTAATATAACAGTCAGTGTCTGCCACTCATAGTTAATATAACAGTCACTGTCTGCCACTCATAGTTAATATAACAGTCACTGTCTGTCAGAGAGAAAATTATTGACAACAGTGGTGATACAGATGGGAAGAGAGTGTTACGACAGGGCTGCCAACAGAACAAAGGAAATGATCCAAGAACTCATACTGCAGCACTCGAAGCCACACGATACAATAATTTACATGATGGTTCAGTAACGCAAGAAACAAACAGGTGTGGTTGGGATTTCGTGACCTACAAAAATGGCACGAAATTAGCTGGATTGTCAACTGCCTACCCCACTACAACATCGAGTATGAGAATGGAAATAGAAGCTGTGACAGCAGCTCTCACTTGGCTGGCATCGCAACCACCCACAGAATCAGTGATTCTATCAGACTCTTAAAGTATGCTGCGGAAGATAGAAAAGTGTATGATCAGAACTGAATGGATCGCTCTTCTTGACAATGTGCAGAGCATTACATGGATTTACTGTCCTGGTCATGCTGGGGTCAGGGGAAACGAAAGAACAGATGTGTTGGCCAATAAAGCTTTGGTGAACAGCACTGAGATAAGAGGAGACAGGATTGAATTGATTAGAGCATTCATGGATGCCATACGAGAAGACGAGGAGGAAGTCGAATGTGACAATGTACATATTCAGAGAATGGTAGAAATGGGAGTGACTAGAGGTGATTGGAGAAAGTTCTCTCTCTCCAGAAAGATCCGTAGAACGCGCAATCAGCAACTGACTGGGACACTGAGCTTATACACTTTTAGATGGCTGACAGAACGGCAAGTAGAGCATATATGGGAATGCCCCCAGTGCTGTGATGCTTGTTCCTAATCATTCTTCTTCTTCTTCAGCGTTCATTCTCAAACTCCTGCTGAATCTCTCTTGTAGAAGGACCATGATCCATTCTAGATTTCCAGCAGGATGTAGTCCAGAGAATGGAAATGCATTGTGTTGCCGTTTTATTTGCGTCAGTGGCCCAACACATCCATCTTCAGTGGGGTTCCTAATCAAGAATCACTGTCTGCCACTCATAGTTAACATAACAGTCAGTGTCTGCCACTCATAGTTAACATAACAGTCAGTGTCTGCCACTCATAGTTAACATAAGTCACTGTCTGCCACTCATAGTTAATATAAGTCACTGTCTGCCACTAATAGTTAATTAATATAAGTCACTGTCTGCCACTCATAGTTAATAAAGTCACTGTCTGCCACTCATAGTTAATAAAGTCACTGTCTGCCACTCATATATGCATACTGTATCTCTATCGGTCACAGGTAGTCTTAAGAAACTTACGGTAGCCATTTTGTATCTAGAACTGAGCTGGCAGTCAGTGACATCACAAAATTAAGGATCCGCAGAAATTTTATAAAAAGGTGGAATTAACATAATTTCATAGAAATTATCAAATAGAAATTAAATAAAAAAGACCCACTAGCAGGACATGAACCCATGACATGTTGCTCAAGTCTAAAGATGGTAAACAGAATTTGATCCCAAATGAGCTCTAGTCATGGTATTTTGTCTTCCAAGATGAATTGTACAAGAAACGTATAACAAAATCAAAATAATGGGGAAAACAATAAAAAATGTAAACAATCAAGAACATAATCAGAATGACACATGCACCTGTAGCTTTGCTTCCTTTAGACAAATCTGAAAGAGAATACAACTTGGTCAGGAAAAGGTATATGGCATGTTTATATTAACAATAATCTGTTTCTTACTGGCACATGATGATGACTGGAAGCTGAAACATGACATTGGTGTGTTGTGTGTCACAGAACAGTGATGTGTTGTATCACAGATTGGTGAAGTGTGTCATAAATGGGTGATATGTGTCAATGGTGTGTTGTGCAGCAGAATGGTGGTGTTTTGTGTATGTAATGGTGTATCACACATCAGTAGTGTGTTGTCATAGATCAACGATGTGTGGTATATTATTTTCCGTGTTGCATCAATGATGTTAAGATGTCATAAAACTGATGTTCAGTCAAGTTGTACTTATGATGTGGGAGGCAGATTATATCAATGTTGCAGAGGCAGGTTCTAGATGATGTGGGAGGCAGATTATATCAATGTTGCAGAGGCAGGTTCTAGATGATGTGGGAGGCAGATTATATCAATGTTGAGGTGACAGGCTATTCCAATGAAAAGGAGAGAGGCAGATTGTATTGATTAAATGACACACTGAATTTCAGAATTTTTTTATTATTGAAAATGATACTTAAGTGATGACAAGTCTCTAAACAGAAAACTGTTTGCGGAGCAAATGTCTTGGAAAACGGAGAGAGCAATACAATGTTATAATTATGACAACAGAGTAGAACAATCATATGACGATGAGAACAGAGTAGAACAATGATATGATGATGAGAACAGAGTAGAACAATGATATGATGATGAGAACAGAGTAGAACAATGATATGATGACATGCATGCAGCAACAATAATACTCATCTTGGATATTAAATATAAATAATAAAACAAGATGTACACAAAATATATGGATTTGTCATCCTTGTGTTGCTGGGGCCCAAAAGGGAAATAAAAAAATAGTGACTGCCACCTTCCATGCATGTTGTAGGAGGCAACTCAAGATTTTGGGCATGTGGTTGACTATCCCACAAAAAGACTCCTGGTAATCCAAAAACTCAACAAACCATGGGCACAATGTGAAAGAAGGAAAACACTCATCAACTATCTGAAACAGAAAAAGGTCCTTCAAGTAGCAACCATATGACACATTACGGGGAAAAACAAAAGGTGCCTGTGTTGCAGACCCACCTTTTTTCTTCTCGGAAAACAAGAATTAGTTGCTGGAATGTGAGGACAGTGCTAGAGTCTGGGAGACAGCATAAGTAATAACATGAGACTATGAACAGGACAATTGTTGTTGTCGCCAGGGCTGAAGGAACAGCAAACACACCACAGTAAAGGAGCTGCCCTCAGATACCAACAGACTGGACATACTAACAGACTAGAAAGATGTGTACATTGACAAACTATTTAAGAAGAGAGTTTTAAAGTATTGCACAATTTACAGAGGATAATGCTACTACAAATTTCAGGAAAAATACTAAAACATGATTTTTCTAAATAGATTAAATGATGCCATAGATAAAAAGCTAAGAGAAAAAAAGAGTCTAGTTTTCGATAGAACAGATCATGCAGACCTAGAACCTTAGGTATAATAGTAGAACAAAGCTTAAAGTGGAACTCATCAGTATATAGGTTTTGTGGACTATGAGAAGGCATTTGGCAGTTTAGATAAGGAGTCATTGAGGTAGCTTATAGAAGCAGTATGGAGTTACAACCAAGTTCACAAACCTAAAAGAAAGAATATATGAAGGAATGAAATGTAGAGTTCTCTATAAAGGAACTCTTTTGAGATAAGAACAGATTAAGACAGGATTGTCTCTTGTCACTACAACTCTTTTTGCTAGCTATAAATTGGATTATGAAATCAATAATAGCAGATAACAGATATGGAATTCAATGGATTCTAATGAAACAACAAGAAGACTTATAGACTATCTTTTATTGCTGTGCCACAACTACTCTTGATGAAAAAAAATGATTATTTTAAATGACAAGTCATAGTAAATAGGCTTAAATATATGCAAGAAAAATATATAATATGAGAATAAATGCAAATAATTTAAACCAGATTACACTAGGTGAAGCAGCCTTACAAAAGGTAGATTCATACACACATTTTGACAAGATTGACAGAAAAGGAGAACAAAGAAAGATGTCAGGATAAGAATACAGAAAACATGAGGAAATTTTATTGCATTGAACAATTTGGTCACTGATGACATGACATCTTCATCAGAGTGGAATCATTGTCACTTTAGAGCTTTCTTTAAGGGTCCAACAAATGAAACTCACATGGCGATAGATCAGGGCTATAGGCAGGGTATGGCAGAACTTCTCATAATTTCTGTGTTAGTGATTCCTGGACAACTTTCATGACTAGTTAGTTGAGTATTGTTATGCACCCGAAGAATGACACCATGTATTGTTATGCACCCGAAGAATGACACCATGTATTGTTATGCACCCGAAGAATGACACCATGTAATAGCATGCAGGATCACGTATTCATAAAGGCTGAATGCAGCTTGCCCAGTTTTCTAGTAGCCAATAGCATTGATGTTCACACTAGACTTTTTATTCAGGGTCTTCTTCATCTTCTTCAGCGTTCATTCTCAAACTCCAGCCAGATCTCTCTTGTAGCAGAACAATGGCCGTACTAGATTTCCAGCAGGATGTAGTCCAGAGAATGGAAATGCGTTGTGTCGCCGTTTTATTTGCGCCAATGGCCCGACACATCCGTCTTCGGCGGATTATTCAGGGTCTAATTTGGGCTTCATTTGAACATGAATTGTATAATGATGTGTCGAACACTCATGTGTCAGAAACTGCACCAATAATAACTTTTCCCCATTCGTTTTAAAAATTCCAAGAGATCTCTTTTGCAGCAGAACAATGGTACTACTAGATCTCTCTTGCAGCAGAACAATAGTACTACTAGATCTCTCTTGCAGCAGAACAATGGTACTACTAGATCACTCTTGCAACACAATAGAACAATGGTACTACTAGATCACTCTTGCAACAGAAAAATGGTACTACTAGATCTCTCTTGCAGCAGAACAATGTTACTGCTAGATCTCTTTTGCAGCAGAACAATGGTACTACTAGATCACTCTTGCAACAGAACAATGGTACTACTAGATCTCTCTTGCAGCAGAACAATGGTACTGCTAGATCTCTTTTGCAGTATAACAATGGTACTACTAGATCTCTCTTGCAGCAGAACAATGGTACTACTAGAATTCATGCACGATGTATTCCAGATAATGCAACGCATCTTGATTTGTGCCAATAACACAACACATCTGACTTTGTTGGCTCAACAAGAATTAATACAAAGATCTAATACTGACTGTACCAACAAGAATTAATACAAAGATCTAATACTGACTGTACCAACAAGAATTAATACAAAGATCTAATACTGACTGTACCAACAAAAATTAATATAATGATCTTTCAGAGACTGTTAAGACTTTGATCACTAAAAACAATAAGAGTTGAACTTCTGGTATATACCTTTTATGATCATTTTTGATCAAAGTCAAATGACACTTCAACAATATGGCAACCGTATTGGTAGTATTACTAAAAATAGCTAATCTGGGATTGCAGTTATTCCAAAATGAAATATGAAATAGTCTTTTGATGTGGGATGTACATGCGTTTTTTAATAAACCATAACTTTCTGAAGGTGAGTTTGCACAATATGTTGAACTTAATATAAAACTACGCCCGATGTTATAATAAAATAATTTTTCTCTTGAAATAATTCAGGGTTTTTCAAATTCATTTTTAAAACACAGACATTAATTTTGATACAGAAAAATTAAAAGCTGTATGTTGTGAGAAACATAAAAATTCAAAGTTGTGAGATTGATTTTATCAAAATTTTTTTCATTGTGGCACTATTAACATTTAAAATATTTCAACACTCTTGGTAGTAGGAGATAAGTAAATTGAGATCTCTGGTTAGCAGATTGTTAGCAAAAAAAGAATATGCCAGGTTGTCAATTACAGTACTATACACAAAATATATAATACAACACAGTGAAAGTTGGATGTATCTGGCAAATGGCACACATAAATGATGACAAAGAGAAATTCTGCTTTCTGAACTACAACCTGCTGGAAATCTAGTAGGATCATTGTTCTGCTGCAAGAGAGATCTGGTGGGGATTTGAGAATGGACAGGTACAAATTATATATAATACAACATGCAACAAAACACTAGAATATTTTTCAAATGCTAGTTAAGCTGTGTGGAATGGATGAAGCATAAAATAATATATGGGGATCTCATAAAAAAATCCCAGAACCTAAAAAAAAAAACATTGAGACCATTAAACACAACCAGACCCTCAAAAACAAAAACCAGACCAAAACAGCTAGACCTTCAAACACAACAACCACATCATTAAACACAACCAGACCTTCAAACACAACAACCACATCATTAAATGCAACCAGACCATCAAACACAACAACCAGACCATCAAACACAACAACCAGACCATCAAACACAACAACCAGACCGTCAAACAACAAAAGCCAGATCCTAAAACACAACAACCAGACTGAGGCAACAAAAATCAGACCATCAAACACAACAAAAAGATCATCTAACACGACAACCAGACATCCACTACCACATATCACAGCAGGTATAACATCACACAACACCAGGTATTACATGACTCACTACATCACACAACACCAGGTATTACATCACACACCATGTATTACATCACACAACACCAGGTATTACATCACACAACACCAGGTATTACATCACACAACACCAGGTATTACATCACACATCAGGTATTACATCACTCACCACATCACACAACACCAGGTATTACATCACTCACTACATCACACAACACCAGGTATTACATCACACAACACCAGGTATTGCATCATACAACACCAGGTATTACATGACTCACTACATCACACAACACCAGGTATTACATGACTCACTACATCACACAACACCATGTATTACATGACTCACTACATCACACAACACCAGGTATTACATCACACAACACCAGGTATTACATCACCCAACACCAGGTATTACATCACTCACTACATCACACAACACCAGGTATTACATGACTCACTACATCACACAACACCAGGTATTACATGACTCACTACATCACACAACACCAGGTATTACATGACTCACTACATCACACAACACCAGGTATTACATCACACAACACCAGGTATTACATCACACAACACCAGGTATTACATCACACATCAGGTATTACATCACTCACCACATCACACAACACCAGGTATTACATCACTCACTACATCACACAACACCAGGTATTACATCACACAACACCAGGTATTGCATCATACAACACCAGGTATTACATGACTCACTACATCACACAACACCAGGTATTACATGACTCACTACATCACACACCACCAGGTATTACATGACTCACTACATCACACAACACCAGGTATTACATCACACAACACCAGGTATTACATCACCCAACACCAGGTATTACATCACTCACTACATCACACAACACCAGGTATTACATGACTCACTACATCACACAACACCAGGTATTACATGACTCACTACATCACACAACACCAGGTATTACATGACTCACTACATCACACAACACCAGGTATTACATCACACAACACCAGGTATTACATCACACAACACCAGGTATTACATCACACAACACCAGGTATTACATCACCCAACACCAGGTATTACATCACTCACTACATCACACAACACCAGGTATTGCATCACACAACACCAGGTATTACATAACCCAACACCAGGTATTACATCACTCACTACATCATATGACACATGTAGTACATCACTCACTACATCATATGACACCAGGTATTACATCACTCACTACATCATACAACACTAGGTATTACATCACCCACTACATCATATGACACCAGGTATTACATCACTCACTACATCATATGACACCATGTATTACATCACTCACTACATCATACAACACTAGGTATTACATCACCCACTACATCATATGACACCAGGTATTACATCACCCACTACATCATATGACACCAGGTATTACATCACTCACTACATCATATGAAACCAGGTATTACATCACTCACTACATCATATGACACCAGGTATTACATAATTCACTACATCAACTGACACCAGGTATTACATAACTCACTACATCATATGACACCAGATATTACATAATTCACTACATCAACTGACACCAGGTATTACATAACTCACTACATCATATGACACCAGGTATTACATCACTCACTACATCATATGACACCAGGTATTACATCACTCACTACATCATATGACACATGTAGTACATCACTCACTACATCATATGACACCAGGTATTACATCACTCACTACATCATATGACACATGTAGTACATCACTCACTACATCATATGACACCAGGTATTACATCACTCACTACATCATACAACACTAGGTATTACATCACTCACTACATCATATGACACCAGATATTACATAATTCACTACATCAACTGACACCAGGTATTACATCACTCACTACATCATATGACACCAGGTATTACATCACTCACTACATCATATGACACCAGGTATTACATCACTCACTACATCATATGACACCAGGTATTACATCACCCAACACCAGGTATTACATCACTCTACATCATATGACACCAGGTATTACATCACTCTACATCATATGACACCAGGTATTACATCACTCACTACATCATATGACACCAGGTATTACATCACTCACTACATCATATGACACCAGGTATTACATCACTCACTACATCATATGACACCAGGTATTACATCACTCTACATCATATGACACCAGGTATTACATCACCCACTACATCATATGACACCAGGTATTACATCACCCAACACCAGGTATTACATCACTCTACATCATATGACACCATATATTCCTTTATCTTTTGCTAACTATTTGTAAAACATTGTCCCCATCATCAGCATCATCAAAATCATCATCATCCTCATCATCATTTGCTGAGAGAAGTGAAGCCTTAACACCACCTTTGCCTGGTAGAGAATATTTGATAGTTGCCTGCGCTGGTGACAATTTTAGTTGCACTATTTTTCGCTTCAAGTAACGATGTTGACGACAAGCAGCCACTGAGAAAACACTTGCAACGCTGGCTGTTGTTATCAGTACAAGAATATCTGAAACCAATATGAGATCAGTATTAGAGTAATGAGAGATCAGTGTTAGAGTTATGAGACCTGCGGGGGATACCGACCCCTACCAGGAGCGTCCACTGGTGGCTGATAGTGCAAAAGCCTCTTGAGGCCAGCTGTGAATAACCCTCTGGGCAAATAAACAGCCGTTGACCAAACGGTGTCGCTGACCACGAGGACGGGGTGGGATATCAGGCGGCGCTGATATCCACACTGAAATACCCCATATGTCCATTGACTGGCAGCATCAAAGCGAGTATGAGCCGCTATAAGCTCAGGTTGCTGGAGTGGGGTCACTACCCCACTCCAGGAATGTGCCAGGGTGGAGGGGAGGGGGGTAGGAATAGGGTTTAGGTAGGGTTAGAGGGTTGGGTAGGGTAAATGGGGAATTATAGATATTTGAACAAGAGAGAGCAATGTTCTTAAATCACCTTCCCTGAGTGAGAGGTGTCTTAGATCACAAGAAATAAACCACAGAGGAGGATAATGAATACCTGGCAACACAAAAATTATCCTAGGAGAGGGGAACTCTACCTCAAAACCCCGGGCAGATGGTGTTCGTTAACCCTGTTAGGCAAGCTGTCTAGGAGAAGGAAAACTCCACAATGAAACCTCCACTGCCCTGTGGACAATCCTTGGATGGATAAGGGCTAGGGAAACACATCCTGACTCAAAAGTAAGATGAAAGACGGAGACACTGGACCGAAAGGTACAAAATAGTCCAGCCAAGGCTGAAAACCACAGTGTCACGAAATGACTTCACATGTCAAATAAAAGGTTACAGATGATTTGTTTTGGTGCTTCATCTGTGGAATCCCGTCAGGCGGATGAAGTGCCGGGCTCTATGCCTCGAAGGAGCCCAGTGTGAGGTGAAACTTCAACTGCTTAATGAACCTGAAGACCACCCAACTTTCTACTCTAGAAGATGTCACACCACCTCAACCCCTGACCTAGCCTTTTCAACAGACGCCTTAGCGAAAATAACATACAGGGAAGTGCTGGAGCAGCTTGGTGGAAGTGGCAAGCAGCTTGGTGGAAGTGACCATCGCCCCATCAAACTCACCATTGACATTAACCATACCCCTGCTGGCCCTACAACCACACCCAGATGGAACTTCAAGAAAGCAAACTGGAGTAAGTATGTTGACCTGACAGACAAATTTGCAAAAACCTTAAATCCAAGGATTAAAAACGTAAACAAAACTGCACAACTCCTGGCTTCTACACTTCTTCAAGCAGCCAAGCAAACCATACCAAGAGGTGCTTGGAAAAATTACAAACCGTACTGGTCTGATGAACTTGATGAGTTGGAGAAAGAAGTGTCAAAGGCCAGAGACACAGTAGAAAAAAAGCCCATCCACAGAAAACAACATATCACTAAAAGCTGCTGTAGCCAAACTAAGAAAAACGACAATTACAAACACATGGAAAAGCTGGCATGAAAAAACAGAAAATTTAAACTTTGACAAAGAGGGAAGAAAACTATGGAAAATAACACAAATGCTAAACAACGAAGATAACAAAACAGCACCAGTAGCTATAGAGAATGGTGGAGATGTACTCACAGGAAAGAAGGCTGCAAATCACTTTATACAGCATTACCAAAGTACTGCCTGCCACAAAGTTGATGAAAATAGGAGAAGAGAAGTAAGAAAAGAACTACGAAATATCGAAAAAGAGATCAGCAAAGATAAGCAAGATGTCATGAATATTCCATTCACAATCAATGAACTAAATGAAGAACTAGCAGTATTAAAACTTAGGAAATCACCTGGCCCTGCTGACATACCAAATGAACTGCTAATTCACATCGGACCATCAGCAAAAAAGATATTAATACAATTTTTTAACAACTGTTGGGATAGAGGTCTAGTGCCACAGGTGTGGAAAACCGCCATAATGATACCCATCCACGAGAAAGGCAAGCCAAAAAATAAGGTGGACAGCTATCGCCCAATAAGTCTGACCAGCTGTGTTTGCAAATTAATGGAGCGCCTGGTAAACAAAAGAATGATGTGGTTCCTAGAAAAAATAAAATCCTGCTAAATCAGCAAGCTGGCTTCAGAAAGTGTAGATCAACTGAAGACCAGATTACACTAATTGCTCAGGAAGTAGAAGATGCTTTCCAGGAAATAAAGCAGACATCAGTGGTGTGGGTAGATATGGAAAAAGCCTTTGATTGTGTATGGAAAGGTGGACTCCTCCTTAAACTACAACAAAACAAAGTGACAGGGCACATGTATTACTGGATAAAACACTACCTGCACAACCGAAAAGCAGCAGTGAAGCTTGAAATGAAGCACAGCAGAAAGAAACTCTTTAAGCATGGAGTACCACAGGGAGGTGTTCTATCCCCCACTCTGTTCCTTATATTCATGAATGACATTGACCAAATTCTCTTGCGTAAAGTAAATGCTCCAATGTATGCAGACGATCTGGCGTTATGGTGCAGTGAAGAGAACGTAGGCACAACAAAAATAAGGTTGCAAGAAACTTTGGACAATTTGGCCAAGTGGACAGACCAATGGGCCATGTCTATCAATGCCCAAAAAACTACCTATACGATCTTCAGCATGTCCACCAAACCACAGAAAACCCTACTAACCATAAATGGTCAAACATTGCCAAAAGATGAGACACCTACATACCTTGGAGTCACTTTTGATCCAAGACTTACATGGAAACAGCACATAGACAAGTGCCAAACAAAAGGTACAATGAGGACAGCACTCCTTAAAAAATTGGCTGGAACAGATTGGGGTGCAAATGGAAAAATTCTAAGTAGAGCATATACAGGTTATGTAAGACCAGATTTGGAATATGGAATGTCAGCATGGGGGACTGCAGCCAAGAGTAACACTCAAAAGATCTCAAAGATACAAAACCGCAATCTCAGAATTATAACAGGAGGTATGAATACTACCCCAATCACAGAAATGGAAACATGCACAGGTTTGCCATCAATGGAAGAAAGAAGAAATGAAAAAATCCTCACACAGTATGCAAAGTTCAGATGTTTGGAGAGTCATCAAATGAACCAAAGACTAAGCAGACCTACAAAAGAGCGACTCAAAAGAGGTAGCTTTCTACACTCCGCTAAACAGCTCCAGAAATCACTCACAGATACAGACCTACAAAACCTAAAACCACTAAACATCTTTAACACATACCCAACATGGGATAGGACAAACTTCCCAAGAATTATGGACAATATACCAAGCATTATTTCGAAAACAGAAACTACTATACAAGTACTAAAGGAGACAACTAAGAATCACATACAGAAAGCATACTCAAAGGATATATGGACACATGTATATACAGATGGATCAGCGAAAGAGGCAGTATTAAATGGAGGATCAGGAATATATATAGTAACACCAGATGGAAAAGAAATAGAGAAATCCATACCCACAGGCAAACATTCCACAAATTTCAAAGCAGAAATGGAAGCCATAATAGAGGCATCCGAGTCACAACAGACATGTAGTATTTCTAACGGATGCAAAATCAGTATTGCAGGCATTGAAAGATCCAAAGAACACGAGCATGAATGAACTTACGGCCTGCTTACTACACCTCAGCAGTACCACGAAAGAAACAGTACTGCAGTGGATCACAGGTCACTGTGGCATACCTGCAAATGAAAAAGCTGATCTCCTGGCAAGGAAAGGGGGATCACTGGAACAAATAGAAAATGATAATACGTACTATGAAAGTAAGACCATGTTAAAAGCAGAATATAAGAAAAAGTGGAAGCAAATGCACCCAACTGCAGAACCAAATGACCCCTACCACCAAATGTCACGCAAGGAACAAACCATCATCTTCAGACTACGAACTGGTCACAACAGACTGAGAAGTCACATGTTCCGAAAGCTGAAGATTGGTGAGACAGACCTGTGCAACTGTGGACTGAGCCCAGAGACTGCAGAACACATTCTTCATGCCTGTCAACTCTACCAAGAAGAGAGGGAGAAAATATGGCCTACTGAGACAGCACTGCTTCCAGACTTGAGGGGTTCCATGGATGACCTGAAGCGAATCACACAATTCATTGAAGCTATTGGTGCTGTAACCAGATATCTGACTGAAGAACGACGAAGAACAAGAAGAAAGAGTTATGAGAGATCAATGTTAAAGTAATGAGAGATCAGTATTAAAGTAATGAGAAATCATTGTTAAAGTAATGAGAAATCATTGTTAACATAATGAGAAATCATTGTTAAAGTAATGAGAAATCATTGTTAAAGTAATGAGAAATCATTGTTAACATAATGAGAAATCATTGTTAAAGTAATGAGAAATCATTGTTAAAGTAATGAGAGATCATTGTTAAAGTAATGAGACATCAGTGTTAACATAATGAGAGATCATTGTTAGAATAATGAGAGATCAGTGTTATCCCAGACAAAAACTGCAAAGAGTACAAAAAAAGTTTACCACCCCACATATGTTTTCAATTACTAAAAATCCAAGCACAATAAAGAGATAATACAATGAAAAGTTTTGATCCAGTAAGTCTCATAAAAGCAACACCATAGAAAATAATAGACACCTATGAAGAACAATGATTCATGCTTATATTGATGGGTCTGATTTTATAGCCACCATCAAAGCAAGTTATGGTGTCTATATAGAATACCCAAACAAAACATCTTATGAGTTGTTTAATGATTGTGGAGAGATATGCTCTAGCTATGAAGCTGAGATAACAGCCACAGACATTGCTATGTACCATCTGAAAATGATTTTTGATGTCTGGGGTACAAAGGGAATGCATTGCTCTAGGCGGACCCAGGGTTAGCAGATAACCAAGATCCCAAATGTACCTCCACGCAGTGCACCCTGGAAACAGAAATACAGCAGCTCGAGCTGATTCTGGCCAAATCATTTGGGGATCGTGTCCGAGAATGTGGAGGTAGCAGATGGAAAGAGATTTGACTGCACAAGAGACAGACAATATCTCAGACACCACCAGCATCACTACATATAGCGACACTGTCGACATACAGTGAAGCTAGTCAGTCCAGTCCGAACATTGGAGGGGCGGCCAATGTAAAATGCACGGAAAGGTAGATACATGGCGAGAGACATAGATTTCATACCGAGTACAATGAAACAATGAAAGGGCAGAACAGCGCTAGAGGGCAGCGCGAACTGCAAATAGAAAGTGAAAAGTCCCTAAGAAAGGGGAACTACAAGCTCCGTCAGCTCGAGACGAGCTTCTAGTTACCTGTGTTCCTTACAGGCAGACCCAGACCCATTCATTGGCGTTTGGTAAAGCAAGAAGACCTAATCCAACTCTAATGTCGAGCCTTCCTAAACTGGAAATATGCTCGCGAAGAGAAATGGTTCTGTACCCGATGGGCTTAGGCAAGAAAGGGACAACGATGGTAGTCCTGGCCCAACTCTACTGTCAAGGTTTCCTATACCGGAAGTACACTTGCAAAGAGAAAGGTTTCCGTACCCGATGGGCTTAGGCATAAAAGGGACAACGATTTAGCCCTGGCCTAACTCTACTGTCAGGTTTTCCTACACCGGAAATACACTTGAAGAGAGAAAGGGTTCAGTACCTGATGGGCTCAGGCGCTTTTGGGACAAGGACGCTCAGCTCGAGAACGCCTTGCTCTCAAACGCGTAGTGTGAGACTCGAACTCGGACAAGGGGTACACGATGTCGGTGAATGACACCTCGGCTAAGAGGGCGAAAGAGCCATGGTCCAACTCCTCTGTTGAGTTCTTCCCCTTAAGGAACCAGGCTCACGGATGAGAAACGGTTCAGTACCCAATGGGCACAGGCACAGCACGTCCAATTACATGAGGCAAGTTCATAACAGTGGAACACCTCGTGCGAGTCAGACGAGAACAAAAATCGTCTGGGTGAAGAGTCGCCACTATGCGTGCCTGGAGACAGATATAGAGGCTGTCACAGGCTAAGGGTAGCCCACCCGAATTGTCAAGGCATGCCGAAATTGGATGTGCTAGGCCTACAAGGCGCATAACGGTGGCACAACGTAATCACGCTCCTGGCGGAAATCGCACGGATATCCGTGATGGTTACAATGGAGCGAACGAAAAACAAACATTTTTGATGTCTTTCTATCAAAGGTAAAAAACATTGATATTTGTACAGACTGTACAGATATTTGTATGTCTGCTCTTAATTCCCTAGTTGGACATTGTAAGTCTAAACTAGTTCAAATATATCCCTGTGCCAACCAGCTGTTTACATCTTATCAAATCAATATTGGTATGCAGTGGATTCCTGGCCATTCAAACACACCAGGCAATGGCAAGGCAGACTAGCAAAGAAAGGAGCAAGACAAGAACAGTTATATACACTAAAAATCATGCACACAGTTAAAATAATGTTGAGATCTGTGAACAAAGAGACTTGGTGGAACAGATGGGTCATGGGAAGCACGTGGAGAGAACTCTACAAATACGTAACCAGCCCAAATCCCAAAGACAACATTAATCTCCTGGGCAGGACGGATCACAGTATCATCTTCTGTCTTCGCACACATGTACAGCTTAATACATGTACAGCTTAATACATGTACAGTTTAATACATGTACAGCTTAATACATGTACAGCTTAATACATGTACAGCTTAATAATCACAACACACTCCAGGGTTTTGGCTGTGCACTCATCCTTAAAACACTGTTGACCACCACTTTTTAAAATGTCCAGCGCTGGTTGATATAATAATTCTCCCTCCAGAGTTAGATAAATGGAACAAAACAACAGTTCACTAACACATGCATTTTTGAGTTAAAGGGAAATAACTTATGGACAGCTGCATCAGCAACCAACCAACCAATCAACCAACCAATCCAGGAGACAAGATCATTTCAAATCTCTTAAGACTGATTATATCTCTACGAGAACATTGGCAGGTTTATGACAGAACCGATCCTGCACAGAATTAGACAACAACTCTATTATAAAACAATAGTAAAATAGTTTAGAACAAAATTTATCGCCCGTGTGTTGCCGGGGCCCGAAAGGGGAGCAAAGAATAGCAACACTGTTTACCTTCCACGCATGTCGTAAAAGGCGACTAAGGGGGTTATGGGATGGAGTTGGCTGTCCCATCCCATATAGGGTCAGTGACCCAAAGCCATGCTGAAGTCGGATGTGTCAGGCCGAAAGGCGCAGATATCACAGCAATGTTGTAAACCATGACACAACGCATTCCGCTCTCCGGACTACATCCTGCTGATCTGCAGGAATTTGAGAACGAACGAAAAAGAAGAAGTAAATTTATCATTGACTGGGAAACATTAAAACAGTAAAATTGATCACTTAGTCCTGTGGTCATGATCAAAGCTGGCACATAAAATTCAGATTTATTACATTTGTTTGGAACAGGCACATATAATTTTTCCACTCAAAAAATATGTATCTAAAGTGCTATATATATTTCACTACCAAATTTAACATTCAAACTTTACATTTAAACTTCACATAGAAATTTTAAAATGAAACTTCACATTGAAATTTTACATTTAAACTTTACATAGAAATTTTACATGGAAACTTCAACACAGAAATTTTACATTTAAACTTCACATAGAAATTTTACATGGAAACTTCAACACAGAAATTTTACATTTAAACTTCACATAGAAATTTTACATGGAAACTTCAACACAGAAATTTTACATTGAAACATCACATTGAATCTTGTATTTCTTACATGTTCCAAAGGTCCACACTGTATTCTCTTCACTCTCTCGCAACAGCTGTGACACAATATCCATACTGCCATTATTTGGGGCAGGCTTCAGGTGAAGCAGGTGGCACATCAAAGGGTAGACATCCACAGAGTTAAATGTCTCCACAACAAATTTTTCCTTGAAAGATGGACCCATAGCGAGAAAGAAAGGATGCATATCTTGGATGTCGTTGTCATAACCGTGGTTACCAGCTGCGAGAAATTAAACATCAAAGTTAGATCAAACTGAGATCATACCAAATGGCAAATTGTACATGACTAAACAACATGAAGTGAAGTGGCTTAATAACATGAAGTAAAGTAGCTTGACAACATGAAGTGAAGTGGCTTAATAACATGAAGTAAAGAGGCGTAAAAGACATGACATGACAATATGAAGTGAAGTAAAATGACAACATGAAGTGAAGTAGCATGACCACATGAAGTGAAGTAGCATGATAATATGAAGTGAAGCAGCATAACAATGTGAAGTGAAATAATGTCAATGTGAAGTGAAATAATGTCAATGTGAAGTGAAATAATGTCAATGTGAAGTGAAATAATGTCAATGTGAAATGACATAGAATAACAATATAATGTGAAGTAACATGACAACGTGAAGTAGCATGACAATGTGAAGTGAAGTAACATGACAACATGAAATGAAGTAGCATAACAATGTGAAGTGTTAGCTTAGTCTCATTAGATAGTTTTCAACTCATCTGTCCATCTTCTGCCTTTTATCAGTGATGATATCTGCAGATAAATGTGTCAGCGTTACACTCTTCTTCACTCAGATAACTTTCTTTATCTCTTCATAAACATCTGTAATGTTACCTTTGTCACTAGCAGTCTGAATATCTTCACGCCCAAAATCTAGCAATGGGACGACTGAAAAGGAGCAGCTTTATCCATCAAGCTAAACGACTCCGTAGACAACTTACAGACCTACCTGAAGTTGACAGCCCCTTAAGGTCTGTACCAGAGCAAACCCCGTGGAGTGAAAGCCATGGAATGCCAATTTACATTCAGACCCATGTGAAAGGAATACTAAGCGAGGACGAACAGAACAGTGTGCAGCGAATGACAGTCACCCTCAGTTTCCTGGATGAGGAATATCCACAAGATATATGGATCAGAGTGTACACAGATGGGTCAGCACAGAATGCTGTGAGGAATGGAGGTGCAGGTGTATATATAGAATATCCACACAAGCCTAGAGATACAATCAGAACACTGACAGGAAAATTCTGCAATAATTATGATGCAGAAATCCAAGCAATTAGTGTGGCAGCTAAAAAACTGCTGAACTCAAACTCTGACCTACAGCCTGTGTTATTCCTGACAGATGCAAGGTCAGTGCTTCAAGCTCTCCAGTCTGGAAAACTAACAGACAAAAAAATTACTTAGCGAATTGTCTTACCAGTATAGGGTAACCATGCAGTGGATACCCTCTCACTGTGGAATACCAGGTAATGAAAAAGCAGACCAACTGGCTAAGGAAGGTGCTGCCGAAGACCAACCAGATATACCAATCACCTACCATCAGAAAAAACCGATGATAAAGTCAATAAGAAAGCCACAAACACCAACACAAGATGACTATCACAATATGAACAGATCAGAACAAGTTATAATTCTACGTCTCAGAACAGGACACAACCGACTCCGCAGTCACATGTATACAAAGTTCAAGATTGGCAACACGGCCATGTGTACATGTGGACAGGCAGCACAGAGTGCCAAACATATACTTCAAGAGTGTTCTGAGCATGAAACGCTGAGGCAGACATATTGGCCAGAGGAAACAACACTGGAATCAAAGCTCTATGGGACACTGTATGAACTACAAAAGACAGTGAGTTTTATTAAGGAGACAGAATTACAGATATAGACATGTTTCAAGTGAACGAAAGAAGAAGAAGAAATCTTCATGCAACCTTAACAGAGAGGCATGGCAACATTTTTGTGTTGATGTTTCCAGAGTGACAAGCCTATAACTCTGAAGGGTTATGAGTTTGATGATGATACAGTAGTTGTTCATACATCACCTTGCTGTCGTTTGCAGTTATTTTCTAGTTTGTCTTAGATCAGCAAGAGTATTTTCTGTTGGTCTTTCTTTGTTCTTTAGAAGTATTTTTTCCCCTATTTATTAGAGGCTGAAGCAGCAGCTGGTTAGCCTCAAACCAGTCTTGAGTTTTGTGTTCACGTGTGCCATAAATTTTTTCCGTCATTATTTGAACAGCTTCTTTAGTTATATTCCACTTCCCACCTGCTATACAATTTCCTGATTATAATTTTTCTGAGTCAGTGAGAGCATTTTCAAGCTGATGTTGAAACTCAAAGTACTCGTTTAGATCCTTGGTGTTGGTTATATTAATCCTGGAGGTGGGTTTATGTTTGGTTGTGAAAACTCTCCTTCGTCTCAGTTTGACATTTTCAGCAACTAATAAATGGATTGTATCACAATCAGCACTGTGATCGCCAGTGTGTTGCCGGGCCTGAAAGGGGAGCAAAGAATAGCAACACTGATTACCTTCCATGCATGTTTTAAGAGGCGACTAAGGAGGTTATGGGTTGGAGTTGGCTGTCCCATCCCATATAGGGTCAGTGACTCAAAGCCATGCTGAAGTCGGATGTGCCAGGCTGAAAGGCGCAGATATCGCAGCAATGCTGTAAACCATGACACAACGCATTCCATTC
The DNA here is from genome assembly GCA_034231615.1 of Meghimatium bilineatum. Lineage (NCBI taxonomy): Eukaryota > Metazoa > Mollusca > Gastropoda > Stylommatophora > Philomycidae > Meghimatium > Meghimatium bilineatum. The sequence continues at coordinate 14,135,038 of CM067319.1, read as the reverse complement.
TCCAGACTACATCCTGCTAATCTGCAGGAGTTTGAGAACGAACGCAGAGGAAGAAGAAGCACTGCGATATCTGCATGTTAATTGAGTGTGGTTCAGATTTTATTCATGCAACATTATCCTACTCTGATTGCCTTGATAGCTCCAAAAGTAAAAAATACATTTGGAACAAGGCAAGCAGCAGGAGTTGTGCTCTATCTCCCAACCTAGACCAGCTGCCAATCAAGGCCCTGTCTGCCCTGCCACACCATTTGATTTTAGGCTGCACTTCCTCGCCCAAGGATAATGCATGTATCCTTTCACATGAGCTATACTATTTGAGGCCGTTGACATAATGTGGGTTGTCAGGATAGGTAGACACTGTCTGCATTAACAGAAACAGGTTTCACAGACTATTGTCATACAGTAGTTCAGTCATATCTGACAAGATCTGATATCACTTGTCAACAAACACCAAGTGCAAACATATCAGATGACAAATCAGGAAATAATTACCCAGATTAAACTAATCACAAGCTAGTAAATACTTACCCAGTTTAAACATATCACAAGTCAGTAAATACTTACCCAGTTTAAACATATCACAAGTCAGTAAATACTTAACCCAGTGTAAACATATCACAAGTCAGTAAATACTTAACCCAGTGTAAACATATCACAAGTCAGTAAATACTTACCCAGTATAAACATATCTACAGACATGTTCGTTATAAAGGAGTAACCCAGATCAGCAATTGCAATAATTGGTGGCACTCTTCTCGGATGATGCTTGTAATGGAACCTATCAGGTATATCAGCTGCTTTGTACACTTTGAAATGACCTTCTACAGATGATGCATTCTGCAGTTTTGAGTATATTTCCTCAAGTTTTCCTGAAAATAACATTATAAGTAATTAGTTTTCACATACATTGTCTCCTCTTGAGAAAAATCTGTCAACATCAAGGAACTAGAAATATGAAGCAGAGAACAGAGAAGAACATCTGTAAGTAATAACTGAACATAAGGACTTGAGTTCACAAGTAAGAACTGAACATAAGGACTTGAGTTCACAAGTAAGAACTGAACATAAGGACTTGGGTTCACAAGTAAGAACTGAACATAAGGACTTGAGTTCACAAGTAAGAACTGAACATAAGGACTTGGGTTCACAAGTAAGAACTGAACATAAGGACTTGAGTTCACAAGTAAGAACTGAACATAAGGACTTGGGTTCACAAGTAAGAACTGAACATAAGGACTTGGGTTCACAAGTAAGAACTGAACATAAGGACTTGAGTTCACAAGTAAGAACTGAACATAAGGACTTGAGTTCACAAGTAAGAACTGAACATAAGGACTTGGGTTCACAAGTAAGAACTGAACATAAGGACTTGAGTTCACAAGTAAGAACTGAACATAAGGACTTGAGTTCACAAGTAAGAACTGAACATAAGGACTTGAGTTCACAAGTAAGAACTGAACATAAGGACTTGAGTTCACAAGTAAGAACTGAACATAAGGACTTGAGTTCACAAGTAAAAACTGAACATAAGGACTTGAGTTCACAAGTAAGAACTGAACATAAGGACTTGAGTTCACAAGTAAGAACTGAACATAAGGACTTGAGTTCACTGCAACTATTCAAGAGACAGCACCTGATGTCAGCAAGTGCTGTTTGTTTTCTTAACATAATCTATTTTCACAAGTACAGTCTATTTTCACAAGTACAATATATTTTTCACAACTACAATATATTTTTTACAAGTATGATCTATTTAGCACTTGGCAATGCCTTGTCTCTTTTTCTGAAAAACTTTACGGAAATTGGTACAACCTGGAGCTTACTGCTACCTTTACCACAGTCATCAAATTGGAATGCTCAAAACTAATGCACAAAAAGGATAAGAAGATTAGGCCTATCTGTTTTTAAAAGTACAGTCAAATTTCCACACATGTGGTATGTTTTCATAAGTATGAGCATTTTTCACAATTATGGTTTGTTTCCCATATTCAGACCATGTTGTCTCATCACTGAAACATGGGAAATATGATATCATCTTCATATTTTTCTGTAACTAAAGCCATTTTAGGAGTGATGTGGTAAGTATTATGTCGGCTGCCTTTACTTTCCTAGATTTGTTACAGTACTCATTTCCACAACTGGATTTATACAGTAGTCATTTATAGCAAGAATAATTGCAACGCAAGCAAGAAACTCTGCACAGCAGGAAAGTCATAAACTTAAACAACTTTTCTATCACAGCTTCCAGCACAAGATATAGTGCTTAAATATCCACATTTCACAACAGGTTCCAGCACAAGATATAGTGCTCAAATATCCACATTCCAGCACAAGATATAGTGCTCAAATATCCACATTCCAGAACAAGATATAGTGCTCAAAGATCCACATTCCACCACAGTTCCAAGCAGAAGTTATAGTGTTCAAATATCCACATTCCAGCACAAGATATAGTGCTCAAATATCCCCATTCCATCACAAGATATAGTGTTCAAATATCCACATTCCAGCACAAGATATAGTGCTCAAATATCCCCATTGCATCACAAGATATAGTGTTCAAATATCCACATTCCAGCACAAGATATAGTGCTCAAATATCCACATTTCATCACAAGATATAGTGCTCAAATATCCACATTCCAGCACAATATATAGTGCTCAAATATCCACATTCCATCACAAGATAAAGTGCTCAAATATCCACATTCCAGCACAAGATATAGTGCTCAAATATCCCCATTCCATCACAAGATATAGTGCTCACATATCCACATTCCATCACAAGATAAAGTGCTCAAATATCCACATTCCAGCACAAGATATAGTGCTCAAATATCCCCATTTCATCACAAGATATAGTGTTCAAATATCCACATTCCAGCACAAGATATAGTGTTCAAATATCCATATTGCACCACAGTTCCAAAAACAAGATATAGTGTTCAAATATCCACATTCAAATGCAGTTCCAAGCACAAAATGTACTGAAATATCCATGTCCAACCACAGCTCCCCTCTCACAATCTTCAGAGGTTGTGGTAACTAGATTACCAAAACCACAACCTCAACTATTTTTTTCATGCTTAAAAGCTCTGATGCAACCTAACTGCATTAATGTCTGCTGTTGAACCTCCCCTCCCGCAATCAATTTTCACATCATTGCTTACTGTGTTTAAGGGAGTAGGCATTCATATGAGTCAGAGTGTTTACTTTAATTTTTTTCTTCTGCATTCATTCTCAAACACCCACTGGGTTCTCTCTTGTACAAATGTCCAACTAGATTTCCAGCAAGATGTAGACCAGAGAATGGAAATGTGTTGCGTCACCGTTGTATTTGTGCCAATAGTCCGACACATCTGGCTTTGATTTTCATTTGTGAATCTTACTTCTAATACCCGTACTTATTTCCACTTTACCTAGTCTTACTTCTAATACCCGTACTTATTTCCACTTTACCTAGTCTTACTTCTAATACCCGTACTTATTTCCACTTTACCTAGTCTTACTTCTAATACCCGTACTTATTTCCACTTTACCTAGTCTTACTTCTAATACCCGTACTTATTTCCACTTTACCTAGTCTTACTTCTAATACCCGTACTTATTTCCACTTTACCTAGTCTTACTTCTAATACCCGTACTTATTTCCACTTTACCTAGTCTTACTTCTAATACCCGTACTTATTTCCACTTTACCTAGTCTGCTAGTCTATCTCAACATGTGATAGCTGTAGCTTATGATATTTATGTTGTGTTCTACTTTACTTCCATCTGATCCTCCTCTGTGGTAACAAAGATGCCTTCATACTTTCTTTAAATTTATGTCTGTTCAATTCTGACTTTCTTAGAAACACACAAATTCATGGGAAAGTCTTGCACAAGACAATCTGACTGTCATTGTAGAATCAAGAGTGGTGCCACAGCTGCAGAGAATCTCAGCCATGATGCTGTACTACAAAAATGTGCAAGAGGAAATGTAAGAGCGGCTCACTGTCCCACAGATTCCTCTCACATATGCTCAGAATGTGGTAGAAAATTCCAGGCATGTATAGGACTCATTAGTCAGAGCTGGACATACCGAAGACATCAACTTCTTCATCATCACAGTTAAGCTGAATGGTCATTGTCGACTACGACGGGCAAACAATATAAGCTTGGCAGTACCAACTAAAAAACAAAGTTTATTTAGTGTCTATTTTATGATCCTATCTATGAAATATAATAATAAAAATCACAGTAAATGGAATCCACATTCCACCGCAGTTCCAAGCACAAAATATAGTGTTCAAATATCCACATTCCACCACAGTTTCCAGCACAAGATATAGTGCTCAAATATCCACATTTCACAACAGGTTCCAGCACAAGATATAGTGCTCAAATATTCCACATTCCAGCACAAGATATAGTGCTCAAATATCCACATTCCAGCACAAGATATAGTGCTCAAATATCCACATTCCACCACAGCTTCCAGCGCAAGATATAGTGCTCAAATAGCCACATTCCAGCACAAGATATAGTGCTCAAATATTCCACATTCCAGCACAAGATATAGTGCTCAAATATCCACATTCCACCACAGCTTCCAGCGCAAGATATAGTGCTCAAATATCCACATTCCAACATAAGATATAGTGTTCAAATATATATGGTCATTGTCGACTACGACGGACAAACAATATAAGCTTGGCAGTACCAACTAAAAAACAAAATTTATTTAGTGTCTATTTTATGATCCTATCTATGAAATATAATAATAAAAATCACAGTAAATGGAATCATCATCATCAGGTTCCATGCCAACTGGCGTAGACCATCATCGTTCTTCACAACTCACTACTTTCAATATCTCTTTATCAAGATTGTTGTTGACTCTGTGCTATGGCATGTTGTCATGTGACATATTCTTTCCAGAACGTAGTCTTCTTTATGAATCTCCTGAAATCCCAGCAATATTTGGCAAGTTGTCCCGCCTCCTCTAGTGACAAGTGCATGCATTCCTGAATATCTCGTCCAACAACATCTTGGTTGGCCTCTGCCTCTAGTACCTTTGATCGCCCCCTCCAACAACACTCATTCCATCCCATTGTGTCTCTTCACATGGCCGAAAAACCTAACTTCTTTCTTAATATGGTCTTTAAAAGCCAGCCTTCTCAATCTGAAAACTCAATGAATCAGAGATTTATGCGCTTTTCGAAGACAATTTTTCTGATAGTTCTAGCATTAGTTTATCTGATGTAGAAAGTGATTTAGAAAGTTTTAATTTGAATTGTGGTAATATTAGTGATTTGGAGGATATATAATTAGATTCAGATGATATCTGTAGATCATGTGTTTCAAATTCATGATATGGGGTAAGGTAAACATTTGTGTTTTCTGTCAATAATAGTTTAAGATTTAAAACATTGATCATGCAAACATTTTCAGAATCTTTGAATGTGTATGACATGATACTATTATACAACATATTTGTGATGAGGCTAACAAATATGATGACAAGCATTTTACTTATAGGAAAAACTTTGTGTCCAGAATAAAACGGGTTATTATGATTAGGTATATTTGTTTGAAATAATGTTTCATTTTGTGAGACAAATGTATATTAAGGTTTTCACGTTTCCTCCATAATATAAAGAAACATTATGCTTGTAAATTCATAAATTAGAGTATATGCCTAAAATAATAATAAGCCTACATTCCAATTCTTTAATGTGAGAATGTAGTGGGCAAATTGGTTAGAGGAAAAATATTTAACAGCCCTTGAAATTTCCCCGCACTACAGTTATGGTTTAAGATTTTTACTCAGCGCAGCTAACGGGTTAAGTAACCTCATCTCGCATTTGACTCATTTAGCACCTCCTTGTTAGTTTGTCTACCTGTCAATGGTACTCTCAGCATTCATCTATAGAACCACATCTCTGTTGCTGTAAATGGAATATTACTCTAAAACAAAGTCAATTTACTAAAATATCTAATCCCTCAATAGTGATCTCTATTTTTAAAATTATGATCTGATATAACCAAATTGAGCTCACAGTTGCGGTTGAAAAGGTTTGCCTCACTATAAGAAACTTGTTTTTAAATATCTAGGTGTATTGGTAACATTAAATTGGAAGTGTAGCTCAGAGATAAAGAGTGACATTGACCAGGAAAAGACAAACAGAAAATCGTAGGTATCTGATGCAATAGATCCTTCTAATTGAGATAACAGCTGGGGGGGGGGGGCTACCGACCCCTACCAGGTGCATCCACAGGTGGCGGATGGTAGATGGCCTCCGTATATGTCCATATATGGAGTCCAGCTGCAATTAAGCAGCCGCGGACCAAACCGGTACTGCTGCCTGCCAGGACGGGATATCAGGCAGCACTGATATCTCCACTGAAATACCCCAGGTGTCCAATGATGGGCAGTTTCAAGCGAGAATGAACCGCTATAAGCTCATGCTGCTGGCATGAAGTTATTAACTCCAAGTCAGGAGCGTGCTGGGGGGGGGGGGATGATTAAATTTTTTTGGGTAAATTGCTGCCTTGCAATCACCATCGGGAAATGGAAAGGCTAGGGGAGACAACCCAGACAGAAAAATCACAACCCAGCCTGCCGAAGATGGAGTGTGTTAGCCAGCGATGGCGCAGATACTGGGATAAATCTGGTGTTTAATCTATCTGTGACTTTCTAGCTACTCTCTGCTGTTGAGCTGCTGCATTTCTCCTATTTTATTTTCACAAGATGTTGCACTTTTTTTACTGTTGAGAGCTATGTAGTTCTATTTTGTGCATCATCTTCCCATGTACCTTTATTTATTTAAAAGGCTTTCAGCGAGGTCTTCAACGAGTCCTTGTAGCTCTCCTTTTGACCACTTTGAAAACAAATGCACTTCTGCAAACTGACCATAAAGAAATATTTTTACTAGACAATGATCTATATAAGTACCACATCTGTGACTGAATCAGAATAGTGTCAATGATAGGGATTCCAGCTGTCAAAACCAGTGGTATACAAAATTCTTGGATGTGAAAATTACTTGCACTACGAATTTTGATTTAAGTGAGGAAGACTTGTATATAACACAACATGAGACAAGTGAACAACAATATGTTCTTAACTATTTTAAAAAAATGAGTTACCATCAACAGGAAATATTGATGCTACAGGTGAGTATGTAATGATCTCATAGTCATACATGGAGACAATGTTGTCCAGGTATATCAACCTATCCTTAGAAACACTTGTGAATCCATGATCACTGGTAATAATAATATTTAAATCATCAAGCAGGTCCTTATTTTCCAACTTGTCCAACAGATAACCTATGATTCTGTCTGCATTTGCAATCTGTTCAGTCACGCTGATAGAGTCTGGTCCTGTTCTGTGAGCTGTGTGGTCTGGTTCAGGAAAGTACACCAAACCTAGATTTATGGGATATTCTGCAGAAAACCATTCAACGATTTTGTCAATTCTCTCTTCGAATGAAACGTTATTACTGTAAGGCATTTGATAGGTTGGTCTTACCCACTTCACTGGGTTTTCACTTCCCCACCACATTACACTTCCACTTCGGCCTTGTTTTTGTAATTGATTTGTCACCCATATAGGCTCCCCGCCGTCATCATAATATCTAGGATCATTTTCATAGTTGGCATCAATATATTTTGGAATAAAACGCTTCTCAATTCTAGAATCCCTCACATAATTGTCCAGAATACCATGGCTTTCTGTGTATAAACCAGTTACTAATGACCAGTGATTCGGTAATGTGTTTGTCACAAACACATTTTTTATTCCCCGTTTCGCAGTAACACCTTTTTCCAGGAATTTGTTAAAATTTGGAGTTTCTGTTCTAGTTAGATAGTCCCATCGAAATCCGTCAAATGAAATTAAAAGTAGAGACGGTTCGGTCTCAATATGACAGACAATTGAATCCCAGTTTAGAAATAGTAAGACCATAGCGAACCATCTTGTCGACATCATGCAGTTTAGTTGATTGACACAGATGCTGTTTGGCAAAGTTAACTTGTTGAAACGTTATCTTTCCTGTGGATGTGTATGATATGAAATAGCGTATATTATATGGACTGTGTAACTACAAGTTATTGAACTGGTTACGCTGCAATGTAAACAGGAAACCACTTGACAATAATATTTTCTAACTTCTACAGAAAAAAGTTCCATTTGGAAATTTCAGAATGTAGCGGACGGAATTTGAATCAGGTCCATTTGGGATATAGTTGGCTGCCCCATCCTTTAGAAGATCAAATTGACACAGAAGCCACGATGAAGTCGGATGTGTCAGGCCGAAAGGCGAAGATATTATAGCTAAGCTGCAAATCACGAGACAACGCATTCCGATCACCGGACTACATTTCGTTAATGTGCAGGAGTTTGAGAGTGAACCCTGACCGCTCCTATCTCCACGGTCAAGACCTCTGTACAGAAACTCTTCATTCGTTACATTAAAACAAATTATTGTCGTGTTTTCGTTGGTCACAATTTATATAGGCCTACTTGGAGTCTCATCCCCAAGAAGCCAATGCCGACCAACAATAATAACAGAAATAATTTTTTTTTTAAAATCAGCCTTTCAGGTAATGTTTACTTTTTGTACACAGGTCTTTACTGGAGTTAGGTATTTGTTCAACTGAAACAGATTCACTTCGCAACTTGAGTATTCCGAATTCAACCATCCCATATTCCCTAAAGAAAGATGCGATTTTAGTCAAATCAGATGTTTCCTAATTTATACTATTATGCATTTACTCGTATGGAAACTAGCGTATGTGTTCGTTTTATTATTATTATTTTAAATGAATGAATTGAGACTGCATTTATTGTTTCTATATTGTGTTTGTACCTTTTTTTTATTTAGTCGAAAACACATTTCATGTAGTCCTGATATGCATCACGTAAACGTTGCGTATAGAAACGGGCACACTTGATTCGATAGCTCAGCACTCCCTCCCCCCCCCCCCCCCCCAGCAAAATAGAACATCGCCTGTGTTTGCAGTGTCCGAAAGAGGAGTAAAGAATAGAGACACTGTTACCAGCTATACATATCTTAAGAGGCGATTAAAGAAGTTTTGATTATATACTATCTTATAGAGGGTCAAAGCAACACAGAAGTCGGATGTGTTAGGAAAAAAAGCGCAAACATTGCAGCCAAGCATTCCGTTTTCTGAACTCATCATCATCAGGTGCCATGCCGGGTGGTGTAGGCGGTCATGGCTCTCCACCCACAGTATTATGTATCAAAGTCGTTGTTGTTTCCTTGCTGTGCCAGGTTGTCAAACTGTCTAATATTTTCTCACGTTGTCGCCCTGTCTCTGGTGCCTTCAATTTTGCCTGTTGTGACTATGTTCTCTAAACCTGCCTGTCTCATGAAGTGGCCAAAAAAAAGAAGATTGTCTTTTTCTTATATTGTTGATTAAGGTCCGTTTCGCATTTGACTCTTTCAACACCTCTACATTAGTTTTTCTGGCAGTCCATGGTATTCTCAGCATTCTTCTGTAGAACTACATCTCTGTTGCCTCCAATCTCCCACTTTCCAGTTTGTTGATTGTCCAAGACTCGCACCCATATGTTAGTATAGGGATTATATAGCACTGCAGAACTCTCTTTCTCCCCTCTAATGACAAGGTCATATTACACAGTATATTTTCTGAACTATATCCCGCTAATCTGCAGGTGTTGAAAATGAACACAGAAGAACAAAATTCACCATGACATTTTGTTTCAAGAAACAAACAAAACAAATTGGATAAAGTCCCCCTTTTATTTTTGCCCCAATACGAGCCTTGGTGGACTTTCCAATATAGAAACATTTATCAAGAAAACCAGACTTGCTGTGCAGATAAATAAAACTTGGTCATTTCACATTTTCACCATTTCCGATGCATAGAAATAGTTGTTCAGACATATCTGTGCATGTTTTAAGAATTAAATAAGTTTGTGTTTCTCTTTCCAGTTTGTATTCGTTTCTTGAGAAAGGTCCATGTTGGACCGCAACATAGAAAATGTCTTTGGTCCTTTAGTTATTACTTTTTTTTACATTAGTTTCACTATTTGATAGAATATCCAGTAAAATTATTACAGTAATATAGTGTTTGTCGCTTCTTTATTTTGTTACTATGGTGCTCTCCACTTTGTCGGACATTCTCTGCCAGTTTGGCTATTCATACTTGTGTATACATGTTAAACTGCGAACGAGATGAAGAAGAAGATTTTCCCCCCTCACAACTGTATCTCCCCCCACCCCCCCAATATATATATATATATATATATATATATATATATATATATATATATATATATAAATGACATAAATTAGATGACTAGTTTTAAAGTTCCCCCCCCCCCGGTGATATATACGGTACTGATCACATAATTAAACCCATTGTATATTTTGTCTTATAGTTATTTTAAAACAAGAGATTAATGATTAGTGATTTTCTGAACCGACGGTATTCCGCCGAAGAGTTTGAGAATGAACACTGAAGAAGAACCGACGGTATACACAGATGCTCCATCTCCTCCAGTGGAGAATAAAGAGATAACATACCAGTGCTGATAAACAACCCGGTTCATCCCGGAAAATCAAGGGATAATGTTCCAGTGTAGGGTAACAACCCTAAACAGGAAATGAGTGGCTGGCGTAGCACATGGTAAATGTCAAGATAAACAAAAATAGGTAGATGTGTTACCAAAATAAAACATAAAACAACCTAACAACGAGATACAGTGACAGACGACGTTTCGGCTAAAAAGCCTTCACCAGGACAAACGAAAGATAACAGTACAACGAATCTTACATGAAGACAGACGTGGTTATGATAGAGAGGAAATAAAATGAGAATACATAGAGGAGGAAGCAAAAATGAAGCAGCATAGCAGGGAGGAAGAGGGTGTGAGGAGGGGAAAGTGCACAGAAGTAGGAGAGACAGATCACTGGATCAGTAGTATAGAGAAAATAACGAGATAGCTGGAATAACACAGAGCAAATAACGAGATAGCTGGAATAACAAAGAACAAATAACGAGATAGCTGGAATAACATAGAGCAAAAAACGAGATCGCTGGAATAACAAAGAACAAATAACGAGATAGCTGGAATAACACAGAGCAAATAGCGAGACGAACAGAAATATGTAAAAATTTCTTCCTCCTCTTATCCTTTTCTTTTCTTTAAAATATTACTCCCACTACGTCACACAATATGTGTGTTTACATTTAAAGTATATTGTCATTTTGAAGGCTTTTAAATCGAAACAGCGCCTGTCAGTGTTTCGTTGCTATCATGTTTAATTTATAAATCGTGGTAACACTTCTACATATTTCTATTCATTTCGTCTTAGTATATTACAATGTTGATTTTTTTGTAGCCCGTTTGTTGTATAATGTCCTCATCCTTCTATCTCTCCGAGCTCCTTCAATATCTTAATACTCTAATCCATTACGGTAACCTCGACCAAAAGACGGACGCAGAGTCGCATAGGGATTTCATGTCCCCTACCCGTACTGTGCTCTTAAGTGTCAGCTTTCTCATTACTGTTTACGCACTTGTGGTTAATTGTTCGAAATATTATAGGTCTATCAATAAATGATAAATAATTAATTGAAATACTCATTTTTAGGGTTAGTTATGTTTTACATAACTAATCCTAACTCTAACTCTATATTTTAATTAATAAATGATTGTAAACTGATAAACATAGGCAAGGGAAATAATCGCACAAGTAGTTACTAGTTGGCGCAACGGGAGTTGGACTGTGATCATAGTACCGAAATATAATCTACGATCCATGAAAATGATGGATGTGACACACAAAAACCAACATGGGCAACAAAGAGTCTGCTTTGATTATGTGCCTGATTATGTGCATGAGATCACATGCATGCTTGTATATCATCGTGTGCTGTTGTGTGTCTTAGACGTGCAAACCTTGAACTAATTGCTATCACTTTCTCCTTTGTTTTTATACCATTCCTGACCCCTCCCTCAACAAGATCAATTGAATCATGTTTCCACGATTTCGTATGAATGCCTGTATCATGCATATCGTGTTTGCACACGTCCTTGTGCCGAAGTAGAAGTCAACCATGAGATCTTTTTCCGGACTACATCACCATCATCATTAAGTGCCGTCTCCGCAACGAAGGTTGGCTGCAACGTATCTCCAACATCTCCTGTCTCTTGTCTTGGTGGTGCACTCTGCTAGACTGTAACCTGTCCATCGTGTAATGTTACTCTCCCACTTGTATCTCTGCCTACCTCTTGCTCGCTTCCCTTTGACTTTACCCTCAAGCAAGGTCTTCAATAGGGTGTCATGTCTTTTAATGTGTCCAAAGTATTTTATTTGCCTGATCTTTATTTCTCTTAGTACCGGTAGTTCTTTCTTCATATTAAGTGTTTTTAGCACCTCTTTATTTGTTTTCTTCTCTTTCCATGATGTTCTCCCTATTCTTCTATATACCCACATCTCAAAGGCATCAGTTTTTTCTTCTAATTGTTTATTTAGTGTCCATGTTTCTGAGCCATACATTAATATGGAGTAGATGTAACATTTTATAATTCTCATTTTTAACTTGTTTGTAATTTGTTTAGATATTAATAATTTCCTCATGTCATTGAAGGTACTTTTAGCCATTCCTATTCTCCTTTTAACTTCTGTTTCACATCTGCCATCATTTGTGACTATGTGTCCAAGATATTGATACTGTTTTACTTGTTGTAGTTTCTCTCCCTGTATGATTATGTTTACCTCATGTTCTTCTGTGTTTTTGCTGATTATCATGGTTTTTGTTTTTTGTTTATTTATATCCAGTCCATATTCATTACTTGATTTATTGACTTGATCTATTAGTCTTTGTAGTTCATGTTCACTTTCTGCTAAAAGAACAGTGTCATCTGCATATCTAATGTTGTTTATTATTTTCCCATTGATCTTGAGTCCTGGTATTTCTTCTATATTTTTAAAGATATTCTCTGTGTAGATATTAAATAGGCTTGGTGATAAAATGCATCCTTGTCTTACCCCTCTTCTTATTTCTATGTACGGTGAGTAGCTGTTTTCACACCTTATTGATGCAGTTTGTTCCCAATATATATTTCTAATCAGCCTGATGTCTTTTCCATCTATGCCTATTTCTTGAAGACATTTGATTAATTTTTCATGTTGGACTCTGTCAAAGGCCTTGCTGTAGTCTATGAAGCAAATATAGATACTTTTTTGGACTTCTATATATTTATCTATCACTAGCCGGATACTCAGTATAGCTTCTCTGGTTCCTTTGTTTTTCCTAAAACCGAATTGTTCTTCACCGACCTCCATGTCTATCTTGTTCTTAATTCTTTCATGTATTATCTTCCGGACTACAAATCACAATAAAGTAGATATTTCGGTATTCTGACATCTTGCTAGTATGTCTCAGCCATCTGAGTCTGTGCAGACTGAGCCTAGTATATACTGTGATTGTGATAGTATCTGGTTACGGAACCATTCACAGGCAGGGGGTTTCACAGTAAGAAGTGAGAACCCTTCACAGATAGCGAGAGATGGATGGCGTGAAATGCAACACATTGAATGTTGTGCTCTTGTGTAAATGTTGTCACTATGAACGCTGGTTGCACAAAATGCAAAGGTGTGTTTATCTAAGAACGTGTCAAGCGACGATAAACCCAAACGTGTGTTTTTCTAAGAACGCGTCAAGCGACGATCAAGTGCAATGATTGTTTACCTAGAAAAACATGTCAGATAATAGACAGACGGGAATCATACCATGTAGAAGCTTTCTGGTTGGTCTGAGGCAAAGTGGGTTTATTGTAACCAGAAGGATCAATTTCTGATTGGCCAGAGGTTTTCCTCTGGGGAAATGAAAGCTTTTGATTGGTTGGAAGTTTCTGGAAGTTTGGAGGAACTTAGGAGTGGAGGAGGAAGAAGGGATTCGATTTTCGACTGCCGAGCCGTCGCATTTCACTCCTGAGGAAACAGTTCCTGAAATGTGCTTAAAAGTTTCTAAAAACCGCACAGGCGGTTTGTCGTGAAACCCATGCGCACAATCATAGGGCTGTCTAAAATTAGTATTGGAAAAGTGAGATTAGAGTTGAAAAAAAGATGTTATATTATTCTCATTAAGTTTCTATCCTCAGCGATGCGGATGAGTGTGGAAATATCTAGCCCTGTCCATTCCTTGATGTTGTCTGTCCATGTCTTTATTTGGCCTCCTCTGCTTCTTCCACCCTCGACAGTTCCCTGCAGTATTGTTTTTGACAGGGAATCGTGCCTGCATACATGTCCGAACCATGCTAGTTTTCGTCGTTTCACTATTGAAAGCAATGGCTCCTGGACACCTGCACACATCTCTACTTTATTTCTTACGTACACATTGGTCTTATGTTCCCTATAGGAAATTCGTAGAATTCTTCTGTAGCATTTATACTCGAAAGCCTGTAATCTTCTCTCCACGTCTGCAATGAGTGTCCAAATCTCACAACCATACAACACAACAGAAAGCACCAGCGACCTATACAGTTTGATTTTCACTCCAACACTGATGTTGCTTTTCCAAATCACAGTTAGCCTTGACAAGGACGCTAAAGCCATTTGAAGAGTATGTGCATTTGAAGAAATAGGAAAGGGCAGTGAATGGGTGAAGGTAGACATTACATGGATATACTGCCCTGGTCATGCTGGAGTCAGAGGAAACGAGAGAGCTGACTTATTGGCAGGCAATGCGGCGATAGACGGCACATTGCTGAGAAGAGATAAATCAAGACTTGATCAAAGCAGTAATAAATTAATTTCAAGATGAAGATGATGCCAATGAGGCTGAGAACGTACACTTAGAGAGAATATTAGAAATAGGAGTATCTAAAGGTGAGGGCAGGATGAGTACATGTTTTGGAAAATCCCGAAGATCACACAATCAACACCTGACCGGGACTCTTGAGTCTACATACACTTGGATGGCTGCTGGAACGGAGGGCAGAGCACTTATGGCAATGCCCCACTTCTCGTGAAGCCAGTTTCTAATCAAGAATCACTACCTTTTATGAGGGCACTGAGCACACACGCCTGATAAACCAGGGGTTAGTTTTATTAATTTTCTGTTTTCCCAGACCCTTTTGTTAGCCTGTTCATTGTTGTATAGGGCTTACCAATCCTGATGCTTATTTCTTCATAATTTATTATTGACTGAGGATTATGCATATGAAAAGTGATCAACAACATCTAGCTGCATGCATAGTGATTGATCGCAGACTTCCTGGGATGAATTTGAATTTTAACCTCACAAACACCCCCCCCCCCTTTGAGACTGCAGGATATTATCATCAAAGACCGGACAAGTCCATATGTGCTCCGATCCCTATATCGATAGAACCGTCAGAAAGTAGGAGTTGACAATTCCAGTTAGATGATGATTTAACAGTCTCTTGTATCGCTATTATGTTCCTCTTTATGCTTTAAGGGCTGTCCGATCTTTACACCAATCTCACGCAGTATTGAGAGCGACCATGATTCACACTTTATAAAATATTCTAAGCAGACTAGGTCCATTAAAGTATGTCAGCCATATTGATATGCTATTTGACACATGTTTAAAATATTAGAGGTAACAAAGACCCCATCGATATATCATTTTCAATCTTTGATTAATCTACCATGATTAATCTATTATATATAGATAAAAACGATTATCTTTTTATATGTCCAAAATATGCCAGGAAGGGTGTAATTTTTTTTAGCAGTTCTGGATAAATTATGCGTTCACTAGCTTGACCCGGTTGTGCCAGATTGACCTACAAACAATTCAAAAGGAACACACCACACACTAGTTATACAACATGAACACATAGAAACGGTTTAGACTACAACCTTTTGCAGACACTGACTTTTACTAAAAAACCAATGAAAAAATATAATACAATAGATATTGTACAAAATTCAAAGAAATGTAACAGTTAAAAAAGTGTAGGCTAATGTTTAAATGGATTAGATATCATATCGAAGTACAGTGTAGCTTCAACAATTATTATTAATTATCCTTATTCAATTAATTTTCTTTTATCTTACACGGTTTTCTGTTTTTATTTTTCTTGTTTTTCTTCTTATCTTCTCTCCCTTATGAACTTTTGTTTCTATTATGTCTTCCTATCATATCCTGAGGCTCTTTGTTTAGTATTGGTTTTTTGGTCATAATGAAGTATTTTTAGTCAAAACATCATTAGTTTCTGTGGTTGCTAGTATGTCATGTACTTAAATATTGGCATCACATATTACCTATTTCTGTTTGTTCATTATATTTCCCCAGCCCCCACATCTCTAGTGAGGTCTTTCTTGACACTGAATATTCATATCCTTACCAAAAATAAGTTGTAGTATAGGCCCTACAAGTCTACAATTTTTCCATTACAAAAAGTAGTAACTTTCTAATACACGATGACCATTCAACTCAACTGGGATGATGATGATGAAGATGGTTATGTCTGTGGTGTGCCTGACTGTGACTAATGAGTCATATGCATTCCTGGAATTATTTACCACACTCTGATCATGTGTGAGAGGAGTCTGTGGGACATTGCGCAGCTTGAAGTCTGAGGTTCTCTTCAGCTGCTGCTCCACTCTTGATTCTGCGACGTCAGTCAGATCTGTCTTGTGCAAGATTCTCCTATGAATTGGTGTCTATTTTGAAATGAGTCAGTGATGTCTTAAGAGTGTCTTTAAAACGCTTCTTCTGTCCTCCGGCCTTGCTGGAGCCAGTTTGGAGTTCTCCAAATAACAAACTTTTTTGATAGACGATGACCTTCAATGCGGACCATATGTTCTGCCAAGCGTGTCTACACCTTTATCAACATTGTATGTATGCACACAGACTTAAATTTCATCAGTACTTCAATGTCTGGTATTTTATTCCACCAATGGATGTTTAGTATCTTACGAAAGCAGCTTAGGTGGAAGTTGTTGAGTCTTCTAGCATGTCTGGCATATAGGCCTACTGTCCATATTTCATAGACATAAAGGAGTGATGATATTACTGCTACGTGGTAAACTATGAGTTTAGTGGTAGTTGTTATTCCCCTTCTTTCCATGTTTTTTCGCAGTCTTTCAAATGTGGCACTAGCTTTCGCTATTCTGTTGTTTACCTCATCATCAATTTTTACACCTTGCGAGAAAGTGCTGCTCAGGTAGGTGAAATTATGTACTGTTTGAAGCTTTTCTTCTTTGAAGCTTTTCTACTTGTATGAGAATTGAAGTGTGGTCTGAAATATGATGACCTCTATATTCTTTGTGTTGATTGTGAAACCAAATTTGTCACAGGCTTTATAAAATTGGGTTAGGGTGACTTGCATACTCTCTACAGAAGCAGCATACAGTCCGCAGTCATCTACATAGAGGAGTTCCCTAACCATTGTGTCTCGCACCTTAGTTTTCGCTTACAAATGCCAAAGATTGAAAAGTTTACCTCTGTTCTGTATTTTATTTCCTGTTACATCACTTGATATAGATGCGTCTATCAGCATGGCAGAAAACCTCAGGTTGAACAGTGTTATAGCTAGAACCCATCCTTTTTTGACCCCATTTGTTACAGGGAAGGCTGGTGATGACACTCCATCACTGATAACAACAGCCATCATGGACATCATTGCAGCCTGGGCAAACCCATGTATGCTCAATCTCCCCCTTGAAGACGAAGGGCATGAATGCTTATTGTTCCTGTAGCTTGCTGGTTACAATTACTGCTTTGCTTCATCATCTAGAGCATTTTCCACATCTTACCATGCCCTTTCAGCATCTCCACATCTCCTTTATCTATTGTCAACTCACAGACTATAGGTACTTTCCTGCAATCCTGTCTGCTTCTCATTACTATAAATGTCCACATGACCAGGACAGTAGATCCATCGGAGTATAACAGTTTACTGGGAAAAAAAATCAGTCCAGGAACTTATTGAAAAGCTCTCACATTGAGAAAGCTGAATACAAGGAAGCCAATCCTCTATATTCCTTTTGGATGCATGAAAGATCAGATAAAGAAGATATGATCCAGCGGTACATTGGTTCATGCCTTTTTATCCATATACAAGATATAAAAATGTGCATTGCCATTAAAACTCTGGAAAAACAGAGCTGACACAGATAACAAATGTCATCAAAGTAAATAATAATAGTACTTATGTAGAACACAAGTTTAAGAAGTTCCACTTGAACATGATGGACTATCACTAAAACTAAGGGGTTATGAGGTGTAAACAATAAAACATACAAATTACAATACACAAGACATTTTCAACATTTCGAACCATCAGGTCTTTCTAAAGAATATATAAAACATACAGTGAAAAACAATGAAAACAGTAAAACCAATGTTAATACCACAGAGGCACTAGATACACTATTGACAAGTAATCAATACATATTGACATATAAACAATATGTTGAAAATATCTTGTGCATTGTAATTTGTATTATTTCTTGTTTACACCTCACAACCCCTTAGTTTAAGTGATAGTCCGACGTGTTCAAGCAAGTGGAACTTCCTAAACCTATGTTCTACGTAAGTATTATTGTTGTTATGTCTCCAGCAGTATTACTTTATATTCAAAGTAAATAAAGACATTTTAACAGAATTAATATAGCCTATGCATTACCGTGTAAAATATGGGAGATAGAAGAAATACCAACAAACCAGAAAAAAGGAATATTTGGTTAATCTACCTATGAAGGGGTATTTACAGATATACATTACATATCTAATAAAATGTTCTTGAAATTTGGGGGAAACAGCACAATCACAAAAACTCTACAAAAACAACATAGAAAAATCCAGAAATATATGTCTACAGTTTATGTACATAAAGTATGGTATATATGCTAAGAAGAAGAAATATGTTGTGGTCTAAAGTTTCAAACGGACATCTATATGCACTCTATAAAACATTACAATTGATATCTCAAGATTAGACATTGTGGAAAACATAGTTAGATAATATATGTTTTATAAATGGTGAGACTCTACTTGGTCAAGTGTCAACATTACCATAGAAATACATGATTTCTATCTTTATCAAATTTCATAAACTATTTATCTTTGTGTCTTCAAGTGAGACACATACGGTCCAATATAAAAATATTGTTCACTGTGTCTTCAAGTGAGACGTGCCCATAATAAAACTATTCTTCTCTGTGTCTTCAAGTGAGACGTGCCCATAATAAAACTATTGTTCTGTGTCTTCAAGTGAGACGTGCCCATAATAAAACTATTGTTCTGTGTCTTCAAGTGAGACGTGCCCATAATAAAACTATTCTTCTCTGTGTCTTCAAGTGAGACGTGCCCATAATAAAACTATTGTTCTGTGTCTTCAAGTGAGATGTGCCCATAATAAAACTATTGTTCTGTGTCTTCAAGTGAGATGTGCCCATAATAAAACTATTGTTCTGTGTCTTCAAGTGAGATGTGCCCATAATAAAACTATTCTTCTCTGTGTCTTCAAGTGAGACGTGCCCATAATAAAACTATTGTTCTGTGTCTTCAAGTGAGATGTGCCCATAATAAAACTATTCTTCTCTGTGTCTTCAAGTGAGACTTGCCCATAATAAAACTATTCTTCTCTGTGTCTTCAAGTGAGACATGCCCATAATAAAACTATTGTTCTGTGTCTTCAAGTGAGACGTGCCCAATATAAAACTATTGTTCTGTGTCTTCAAATTAGACATGTCCATAATTAAACTATTGCTGTGTCTTAGGTGAGACACATACCCAAAATATAATTCTTCTTCCCTGTGTCTTCAAGTGAGACACATGCCCACTTTAAAACTATTGTTCTCTGTGTCTTCAAATTAGACACATATCCACTATAAATCTATTGTTCTGTATATTCAAATTAGACACACGTCCACTATAAATCTATTGTTCTGTGTCAAATTAGACATGTGCCCACTATAAATCTATTGTTCCATGTATTAAAATTAGACACGTGCCCACTATAAAACTATTGTTTTCTGTGTCTTCAAGTGTCCAATATAAAACTAGACTAGACAAAAGAATGTAATATCTAAAATGTTGCATTTGGGGTGGGGAGATAATGATGTATGCAACATAATGGGAATGGACCACACCAGTAAATCATACTGTATAATATTGCACTTGAAAAGCAAAAAAATATAAATAAAACATGGAGGTATATACTATATATATCTAAATATATTTGACAAAATATAAGAAAAAAATTATGAGACAAAATATATTAATATCTTTTTGAGACAGCCAATCCCATAAAAGATAATAATAAGTGTATGCCAACAAAAATTGATCAGACAGACATAGTTTCAATAATGATTATATTTGAACAATTATTCTCTGTGAGCAATGAGTCTATTTAAACAATGATTCTATCTGAGCAATGAGCCTTCTTAAAAATTTTCATTAAGACTTAAATGCCTCCAAGTTCTCATTTCAACTGATGCTTCAAGCTCAATATATCCATGGTAGATGACAGACAACATAGCTGTGCAGAAAACTCAACTCTGGAATAGAATAAATGTATCTATAGGTATAAAAGAACATTTTTGCAGGTCATCTGTGCCAAGTTCTTTTATGTAGACATGGAAGGACATCCACCACATCATAAATTTCTAGACTACAATTATCCCAGGAGACGGCAAACTCAGAAACTATGGACTGATGGAGCTCATTAATCCTGAAATAAATACAATCTCGAAGAAGGTAAATTTTCGAAGAGGAAAATTGACTGGTACACAATTTCAAAACTCAAACCTTCATTGCAGACAATTTTTAAGATGGGTAAGGATAAAGGAAACAAATCTTTACTCAGAATATGCAGGACAGCGGTACTTGAAATGTGCAATACCATTCAGTAAGGTGTAATTCAATGCAAAAAATTCTGATAATGCCAAAGATGAAGATGTCATTATATTAATGGAAGGGTTTATTCATCATGATGATAAATCTAACTGGGGTTTATGGCTAGTAATTTTTGGTAGCCATTGCCAAATATAATGGGACACATAGAACTATTACTTCCAATATTAAGATGGAGGTCGAGGCTGTTACTGCAGACCTGCAAATGGCACAAGGAAACCTCATTTATGAGGGAAGCTATCTTGTCTGACTCTCAGTCCATGCTTCGCAAGAGTCAAAGTTGATATCAGCGAATATCAGTGAAGTAGGTATCATATAGACATTCTACTCTGGTGTTCACGATAATGAAGAAACAGACAGATTTACATCCAATGCATCCGATTTGTGAACTGAGGAGGGACAAGGAGAACATACTGAAGTTGCTATGTGATTGTTGGTTGGATGTGAACATTACAATCGATCTTATCACCACAATAATATCAAACAATTGATAACCAACAAGACAGAAGAGAAAGATGTGGTCATATGCAGATGATTCTTTGGATAGTGTCAAGATTGGGCTGGGGGTTTTCTGCAATTCTAAGAGGTAATGAAAAATGTGGAGCATATAGTACAACAACCTACAGTACGAGAAGCAATCAAGATAATTTCAGGATCTCAGAAACAGTGACAATCAGAGCCATTATTATGTTGGACTTTCAATCCATGATTCACAAAATTCAGAATGTATGGCTGCATCATGGATAGATGGAGTATATTGTGATGTCAACACCTCCAAGGACTTGCATGGATAGATGGAGTATATTGTGATGTCAACACCTCCAAGGACTTGCATGGATAGATGGAGTATATTGTGATGTCATACCTCCAAGGACTGGCATGGATATTTTGTCCTAGTCACGCTGGAGTTGAGGGTAATGAAAAAACCAACAGATCAGTATCAAAATCACATGTGTCAGGACAGATGACAGTGGACAAGGGGACATTGTAAATCTAAACATTCGGCTGTTGAATGATGACATCACAGTGAATGAGACTATTATTAAAAGATTGAAGAATGGTGTAAATGCTTGAGGAGATTAGGAAAGGGGGAGGGGGTGATTGGTGGGTATGACTAAGAAAATATACAATCAATGTGCCACAAGTACTATCAGCATGCATTCCGTCTGCCATCTGTTGAAAGAGACAGAGCTGCTATGGGGATGCTCAGAGTGTACAGCCATCAGTTCAGATAATCACCCTAGCAACAGAGATTGTTCTTGACAGAATAATGCCACTATCAAACTGAATGTTTATGGAAGACTAAGATGAATCTGTCAAGGTTGATCAGCACTGATACATGATAATATGCACGATGAATGGTGATGATGGCAATACAAAGAGTTTATAATATAGCTAATCTTCTATATCCATGTTTATCATTTACTGTTTGATGTAGATGTGTGTTAATTATTGCAAGCGAACAGGTGTATACCGTGTACAATAGACAGGTGCAAACTATTGCAAGTAGACAGGTGCAAACTATTGCAAGTAGACAGGCATTAACTGCTGCAAGCAGACAGGTGCAAGCTGCAACAAGCATACAGGTGTAAACTGTTGCAAGTAGATAAGCATTAACTGTTGCAAACAGACAGGTAATAACTACTGCAAGCAGACAGGTGTACACTGCTACAAATTGGCAGATGAACACTGTTACAAACAGGTAGTAGTGGACAGGTATAAACTGCTGCTAGTAGGAGACAAGCATAAATTGCCAGTAGTAGGCAGGTGTAAATTGCCAGTGGTAGGCAGGTGTACATTTTTGTAGTAGTAGACAGGTATAAATTGCAACAAAGTCATGGATACTGAGAAGATGATCAGAAATATACCTGAATAATCTATATGGTTCTCTAGTGATTGCCAGCGAGTGAGCATGAGATGAAGCATATTGTTCATAAATCTGCACATTTATTATCTAATAATGAACTGAATCAAGGTTGACTCTAAACTAGATTGTCAGGGCTGTGAGATGGGTTATGCCACGTGACAGTACGTCCAGACCTTGCTGGAACATAGCTTGGTGGTCGATAGTCCATAGGTAGTGGAGGAGGCAAGCAGTCGCTCTTAGTTGTTGCTTCTAGAAGGGATGGTCTGCGGTAGTAGGGAGTGACTGGTTTTGTATTGTTGCTATCCAGGTTAACATTCAGAGAGTTGCCAGTGGTGGTGCTGTCATGCAGTGCGGCAGTAGCTGCTCGTTTGGAGACTGAATTGACCTTAGCTTGCTCCTCTCGCTGTTTTTGTAATGTTTGTCTTAAGGTTCTTCTTTTCTAGAAAGACAAAAACAAGCAATGAGATTAGTATATTCTGAAAGCAATAGTATATACCAGTACACAATTTATATACATACATGTGGCACAATTGAGTTTTGCATTGATCTCACGTAATTTCAGGATTAGTAGATTACCAAGATCCTAAAATACTTCCTCATGGTGCAACCTGGAAACAGATTGCTTTGAAGCTCATGTAAAGCAATCTGGCTAATGCTTTACAGATCATGTCTGGGCAGTGTAGACCAAGGTGGAATAAGAGTTGATTGTGCAAGACAAACAAGATCTCTGCGTTGCTCTGTTGTCATGTCCAAAAGTGAGATAGTGTGCAAATCTCCAGATAAGTAAGACTAGCCTGTTGAGGAATGTAAGTTAGCAAAGAACCCGAAGGCAGCACCATGTGTAAATACAAACTAAAGCAGTGTTTGTGTTCGAGAACATGCTTCTGGTTACCTTCCAGTGTGGGAAAAACAGGCAAGGAAACTGTATCATCCTGGTTCTGAAGAAAATTTTGCACAGAAGCTTAACTTGGATGTGTTCACTATGTTGGTGATAAAACCTTGACAAAGAGGGCAAGTCAATCCTAGTCCAACTTCAACTCTACTGTCGTAATTTTTCCTGTTTGCTATACCTGAACCAGGTTTACTGATGCGAAAAGGTTCAACACCTGGTGTTGTTCCATCCCATAGAGGTAAAAGTGACTCAGAAGTCATGCCAAAGTCTGATGTGTCAGGTCAAAAGGTGTAGATATTGCAGCCAAGCTGTAAACCATGCCAGAATGCAATCTGGATTACATCATCTTATTCTGCAGGAGTTTGAAAACAAACACAGAAGAAGTACCTGGGGACACAGGTAGTGACTAATTACATGAGACAAGTTCACATGATGCAGAACTCCTTGTATGAGATAAGACAGTTGACCCAAGTCAAAATCTCTGCTTAGTCTCCACCCTAGAGACTGCCACCCAGGGACATATTTTATCATGCAAAGTTCAAGGGCATATCTTCAAGGTGAAGATCTAATACACACTAACTCTTGGTGTCAGATTAGAAGGCTAGGGAAGCTCCCTCAAACATGCAGAGAACAGATGTACTAAGTTGGTCTGCCTCCATCCATCCATCCCAACCGATCCATCCACCTTACCTAACTACCTACCTATCTATCTATCTAAACCTATCCCATCCATTTATTTCCTTCAGTGTTGAGTACAATACATAGGGAAGACATCAGTGCTCTCCAGTTCGAGAGATGTGATGCTACTGTGTAATTCCTGCATGCTGTTGAGACCCACAGTCACTTTGATGGTTGTTCTACAAAGACTAAAAAAATGCTTAGTTGATAGATATGCCCTGAAGATAGACAACCAAATTCATGCTTCCCGGTTGAGGCCACATACAAATTTGTGTTGATTATGTGAGAACGAACGCAGAAGATATAATGCACATACATGCATGTATAGATGAGTATCATGGACAATAGATAAGGAGATTCTTGTGTGTGGTTGTCCAAAAGGGGACAGAAACTTTATATACACTCTATATAATCATAATGCTATTCTATAATAAAGGAAATTATTTTGACGCATTAGTGCAGAGATCTTCAACATACTCACTGTCCATGGACTAGATCATGTCTGGCCCACTGTTACCTTCAATAAATTCACAATAAATATTCCCTTGCACAGAAACCTTGTTTTAATAATGGATAGTTTTATGAATAGAGTTGGCAAACAGTATAATTTTTTAGTGATATGCCTACCATTAGTGATTCATCCATATGTGTGTGTGTATGTGCATTAAAACAAATATTTAATTTAGACAAGTATCTTTTCCGAAAATATTAAAACGATCCTTCATCACATAAAGAATCAGTAAACCTCTGTTTCAAGAATAATGGGGGTTTTACGATTGTGCTTATTAGGACACAGATCAACCGACCATAGCAAGTACGAAGAACACAACTACTTCCATAAACCAGCAAGCCCTTATGTGGTCACCTGAGGGTAAAAGAAAAAGAGGAAGACCTAAAACAACCCTTAAAAACACCATTCTTAGAGAAGGGGAATTAATAGGCTGTAAGACCATCCAGGAACTAAAGCTGCAGGCAGAGGACCGCATCATATGGAGAACCAAAACCTCTGCCCTATGTGTCGCTTGCGGCACGAAAGGAACAAACTAACTAAGTATCTTTCGTACAATTCCTACACTCTTTGATAATACTGGAAGTGATAACAATAAAGAGAGACATAGGGGTGAAAGAAGAATGTATTCCCTTTCTGAAAAGATCCCATGGTCTATGATTTTGATGTTGTCTATGATATCTTCATGCACCTCACATACTGGCATATGTCATACAGTGCTAGCTGATCTTTGGTAATTTAATTTGT
Source organism: Meghimatium bilineatum (assembly GCA_034231615.1). Taxonomy (NCBI): domain Eukaryota; kingdom Metazoa; phylum Mollusca; class Gastropoda; order Stylommatophora; family Philomycidae; genus Meghimatium; species Meghimatium bilineatum. The sequence goes on along the minus strand of CM067319.1, from coordinate 14,109,469 downwards.
ACTCCTTTCTTTCAACCTCAGATGCGAGTCCAATTTGGTTATATTAGAGTGGTTTTCATTTGATACCCATACTAAACAAAATGGTACTTTTTATTTAATTGTCTCACAGAACAAAAAAATATAATTTCTTATTGTTCTTCACAGGTTGTCTGTAGATGACATGACTATACACAAATCTTGTATGTCACTGTGATAAATGTGTGTAGTATGATGATAACATCCCTTTAGCTGTGAGAAGCTAGCTTTTGACAGCCCATAGCCTTTCTGACAAAAGTATAGGTTCTTCTCAGTTGTATAACTGAGGTAACACCCAGACTCATGTAAGGCTGTCTCAAAGGCATGGTTGCTCATGTGGGTTTATAGATGCATGTTTAGTCCAGAAGGGATTATTGTGCTCTAGTATCTCAGGATTACCAAATCCTGCCAGATGCACAGCACACACATCTGGGCCAACTACCTCCTCATTCTTCTGGTAATTTTGTTAACCCATCTGCAGTAATGGCATATCTAGCATTCCCCATCGCCTAGGAGTCTGCCACAAAAAACCAAAGGTGTCTGCTGGCCTGCATATCTTTCTCATCCATGGAAATTATGTGATAGAAGACAAAAGCAAGAAATTGAGACAAGATCTGACAATGATGATTTTTTTTTCCACAGGTGACAGGTTGTCAGTCTATCCCCCAACTGTCCTTAGCTTCCTCCTATGACATGTCTAGAAAAAAACAATAGCTCTATTCTTTGCACACTGAATCAGAAATCCATGCCCCTGTTGCCACACAGATGGTGTACGCCCAAAGAAATATGGACTAATGTCTAAAATTATTTCAATAAGTGGATGAGACAAATGATCATCTTCACTTGAGATGGGAGAACAGTTTTTATATTATTAAATGGCTTACAAGGCATTGAGGATTGACTTCATGGTACTTGAGTTACCTCATATTAAGTCCAGGCCCCAGTTGCCACACGGGTGATGTGTGTAGTATAAATTAACAGTTGTAACATGTCCTGTACAATACATTGCTATTGAGATGCCACTACTATACCCATCGCATTGGCAGTACAATGTGGATAAGGGGGCAGTATAGTTCAGTGGTCAGCTCACTGGCTTCGCATATGAGTGGTCCTGGGTTCATTCCCTATTTGAGGTGGAAATGTTTTTCAGACTGCAATGGCTCCCGTGTCTGCCTAGCCTTAATTGAGTACCAGATTAATCTGGAAAGTAAAGACTGTGAGGGAGATGGCTACTGTTCTCATATAGAAGAGCCACTGAAATGTGAGATCACTTAACATCTCACATCCTTAAGGTATTAATAAATGCTATGGGTTAACTTTACTTTTTCTTTCAATGTGGATGGTTGGCATCCAAACAATGTGTTTAGTAGGCCTATTTTAATTATTAGTGTGAATATAAACTATCTAAATGTGATCGATGTGTAGTAGGCCAATGTTAATTATCACTGTAAACATACATACACTATCTGAATCTGCTACAGCAAGTTGAAAGTAAAGAAGTGTACAATTTCTTTACAGCCAGGATATTCTACATAGGCCTACATGTTTGGTTGTGTTTAAAGGGGCATGGAATGGTATTTTCACTCATAAATAAGCACTACAGATGAAGATGTTCCCTCAGGACATTTCAATTGGTTGACAATCCTCATGATTCAACATCACAAAGTTTTACCTCCTGTTTTTGTCACTTTACCCATGTTTTTACACAGTTCACTGTCTGTGATAAAAGAAACTAGACATGTTAACAACAACCCTAACCCAACTGTTATTTTAGAAAACATCACCCCACACACTCAACAATAGTGACTACTGTCCTCACTCTATCTTGATTTTATATTGTTTACCATGCATGATAATAGAAACTAGATATTTAACAACTGTCATATTCCTACTTTTTATATTGTTTACTGTATGGGATAATAGAAAATAAGACATTTTAACAACTGTCATATTCCTACTTTTTATATTGTTTACTGTATGGGATAATAGAAAATAAGACATTTTAACAACTGTCATATTCCTACTTTTTATATTGTTTACTGTATGGGATAATAGAAAATAAGACATTTTAACAACTGTCATATTCCTACTTTTTATATTGTTTACTGTATGGGATAATAGAAACTAGACATTTTAACAACTGTCATATTCCTACTTTTTATATTGTTTACTGTATGGGATAATAGAAACTAGACATTTTAACAACTGTCATATTCCTACTTTTTATATTGTTTACTGTATGGGATAATAGAAACTAGACATTTTAACAACTGTCATATTCCTACTTTTTATATTGTTTACTGTATGGGATAATAGAAAATAAGACATTTTAACAACTGTCATATTCCTACTTTTTATATTGTTTACTGTATGGGATAATAGAAAATAAGACATTTTAACAACTACCCTCATGCCCAACTGTTATTTCAGAAGAAAACATCAACCCATACACTCAGCAATAGTGACAAATCCTGTTTTTCTCACCATACAGCTTCAGTCACCTATAATATGTACAAAAACCTGGGCAGTAAAATAACAATACAATTTCTTGCTACGTGGAAGGATTTCACAAAAGTACCAACAAAACAGATGAAACAAAAAAATAATTGCATCATCTACCACCTCCATCATGCATAAAGCAATACATGAGCAGATCTAGCTGTATATGTCAACTACCATTACTGCTCATGAATAAAGCAAGACATAAGCAGATTATGAAAGCCACCACAACCACTAAGAGCAGGAAACCATAGCATATAAACAAGAAGAACTCATGCATAAATGTGACTGATTTGCTGTTGTATGAGATATCTCAAGTATTATTTTCATGTGTACCCTTTATTGTCTATTGTCTGTCCCCAGGTGAACAATGGTTGACCTTATTCACACTTGACCTTATTCACGTAGGGTTGGCAGCTTCAGCTGCCATTCCAAAGTCAGATGTTTCATCTTGGTAGCATTAAGTCCATGTTTATTCAAATAATCCCAAGTATTATTTTCAAGCATACCCTTTATTATAGAGAAGAAACTATCCCAAGTATTATTTTCATGTGTACCCTTTATTATAGAGGAAAAACTATCCCAAGTATTATTTTCATGTGTACCCTTTATTATAGAGGAAAAACTATCCCAAGTATTATTTTCAGATGATGATTATTATTATATATTATTATAAAAGAGAAATTAAAATCACTGTGCCCCAACAAGTATGATAATGTACAAGATGATTATCCTTTATTTAATGAAATTGATCATGCCAACAAAAATGTTACACAAACCAAAACTGTCAGTGAACAGCAATATGTTTTATAACAATGGCTTCCACTACAGTTGTGGCTGCATGCTCCGGGGGTGGTAAATTAATATTTTAGTGTCCTTTTCTGATTTATTTAAGAAAAACAGTTGTTAAAATGTGTCCAAGTTATATTATAGTATGGATGCCATTTCGTTTAGTACATTCAAAGAAAAATGAAGACTTACTTTAGGAAAAACTGGACAAAATATATTGTATTCATCTTATTTACTCACAATGTCTAAATCTCTACCCCCTTCTAAGGAGCTTGCTATTTATATTCCCTTGTCAACAACTGCCAAGAATTCAGGGAACATCCCCCTCAATTTGTTTGTCTAAACTTTCGAACCCCTCCCCACATTTATTTTGCAGAAAAAGTAAAAAAAAAGTACATGTCATGTTTCACATTTTTGAAAAATGTTTCAAATTCACATGATTTAATTGGTGTATAAAAACCAGTATTGTTAATGTCTACTTTTGTCAAACCAACCTTCACCTTCTCAAGAACTGTCACACTTTTTCAGACCTCCCCTCCAATATGGTGACATAATTAATGGACAGCCCCCTTACACTAAAAAAATAATTTACTTAATCTGTCATCTCTTCCTTTAATTCAAAATTATTATTCACAATGCTCTGATTACATATTTTGATATAATATTTTAAACAAACAGTTACATAAATGTACTCTAATGGGGGGCATAAAATGCATGTTTTATTTGTTATGTGTATAGAGACAAGCATATGTTTGATTGTATTGTGTTGTGGTTACTTATAAAAACATGATTTACTTTTAAGACTAGTTATTAAACAAATATGTTTCATTGTATGTTATGGCTATAAAAATGGTTTTCTTGTTACTATTTAGAAAATATGTTTGAATGTTATGTGTGTTTGGTCTATGGTTTTATTGTTATTATTTAGAAATATGTTTTAATGTTGTGTGTGTTTGGTCTATGGTTTTATTGTTATTATTTAGAAATATGTTTTAATGTTGTGTGTGTTTGGCTGCCAACTAGCAAGCTATACCTTTATTTAGAATATACTTCTCTCTACTTTTGAAACAAATTTCTCACAGCCAGGAGGGCAATATATTCATCCATTCTCACACAGCTTCTGCATCTACAATGCTCAAAGGTTGAAAACCAAAACTAGGATAAAGAAGGTCCTGCAAAGAGAGTTGCTCTTTGTGGATAATGCTGAAATTATGACACACTCAGAGGAGGAACTACAAAACCTACTAGCTACTTTTTCTGATGCCTGCCATGTGTTTGGACTAACAATTAACAAAAATAAGACACACATTATGATGCAGGCTGCCATCACTCAGTCACAAATTGTCATTGATGGTGATGAGCTAAAGCCAGTTGATCACTTTAAATATCTAGCATCCTCAGTCAACAATAAATTATCCCTGGATCACAAAATAAGCATCAGGATTGGCAAGACATATATAACAATGAACAGACTAAGAACAAGGGTCTAGGGGAAACAGAAAATTAACAATAAAACTAAGCTCCTAGTTTACAAGGCTTGTGTTTTCAGCACCCTCCCATTTGGTAGTCAAATGTGGGCAACCTAAATGCACCAGGAGTGATGACTAAAATACTTTCATGCAGTGCCTACATAGAATTCTTGGAGTTAGGTGGCAAGACAAAGTCACTAACACTGATGTATTGGAAAGAATAGGTAATAAAACAGTTTTTTTCTATGCACATTCTGCAAAGACTGAAATGGCTGAGACACTAGAAGGATGCAAGATAGCATAATACAGAAGTATCCACTTTATGGAGAATTACAGTCTGGGAAAAGTCTCAAGACTCAACCACTACTTCGATACAAAGACATGTGCAAACATGATATGCCTATGCATGATACAGGCATTGATATGGAATCATGGGAACACAATACCATGTATTATTATGCATGGAGGGGGAAGATCAGAAGTGGTATATAGACAAAAGTGAAAGTGATAGCAGTTAGTTCAAGGGCTGCACATCTAAGATGATACACAATCGCACAACGATGGTATAAGTGGGCCTTTGATTCCATGTACATACTGTTGAAGATTCTTTGTGGCTTAGATTGGTCTTGTGACTTGCATCTACCATCACAATAGAGATTATAAATTATATTTTCTATAGCACAACAATAATACTATCACCCGGAAAGGCAGAAAAGTGTCTACTATTATTGTTTGTTATGGCTAATTGTAAAAATGGTACATTTTTGTGTGTATATTTTTTTACTCCTTATAAAATATGTTTTAATATTGTGTATTGACATTACTTATAAAACATGTTTTATTATTGAGACTACACACGCCTGTCAAACTTTTAAAATACACTGGGAGTTGCTTTTGCTCATTTTCACATGAAGATGTTTTTCATAGTATTTTCCTCACAGTGAGATGTAAAGTGTTTGCCTACATTGTTCAAGATTTACAAGCAACAGAAAGTATATCCCCATGAAGCTTTATAAGGTAGTAAGATAATGAAAAGGTTCTATCAAAAATTAAACACTTACATCCACATCCTTACGTGGACTTGAGATGGTCAAGGAAGTTATTAAAAAAAAAAAAGAAATTCAGAGTTCAACTAAGAATAATGTTCCACAAATGTTATAAAAAATAACTTTCTCGTGTACTAGATCATGTCTTAAAACTCACTCATGTTTGAAGGTTAAAATGTTACTTAATAAAATATGAATCTGACATTTATTAGTTAGAAGTCTACTTGTTTTTAGGTCTATATACTGTTATGTGTGTGTGTGTCCATACTGGTAGAAACGTGCAGTTTCTAAATGAATCTACAGTTATCAGTCAAGATTGACAAAGGATGTAATGAGAAAAACAATACTAAACATTTAGTAACCACTGTTTAGTGTTGTGATAACAGAACTTGATCATCTTGTACCACTGTATATGATAAGATGCATTATGAGTCAAGATGGTCTATCTAATGATGATGATGATGATGATGAAATAATCCCTTTATCTATGAGCAGGTAGCTCTTAACAGTCTATAGCCTTTCTGACAAAAGTATAGGACTTTCTCAGTTGAGTAGCCGAGGTGACAAATGTATAAGGTTTGCCATCTCAAGGGCATGATTGTGTTAAAGGTGGTTTATGAATGCATGTTTAGTCCCCAGTGGAAGACATTCCAGTGTGGCAGTATCCTAGGATCATCACATCCTGCCAGAAGTGCAGCATATACATCTGTGCCAACTAGTTCATCTTTCATTTGTCAGATATGTTAACCTTTTTTGCAGTTATGGCACAACTAGCATACCCCACCACGTAGATGTCTGCCAAAAAAGAAAATGGAGGGTGCAATATTCACTGATTTGCATCTCTTCATTATCCATGGGGGACCATTTGACAGAAGACACAAAATGCAGGTAGAACAATTTTGTCTTCTGTCAAATGGTCCCCACGGATAACAAAGAAATTGAGGTAAGGCATGCAGTGACAATTTTTTCACAGGTGACAGGCTGTCAGTCCATCCCCAACTTTCCTTAGCGATCTCCTACAACATGCCTTGAAAGGAGACAGTCATCATATTCTTTGCAACCTGAACTAGAAGTTCAGGCTCCAGTTACCACATGGGCAGATCCATCTAATGAAGGAAAAACAATTTTCTCAACCAGTCTTTGACTCATCAATTATATGAATATTGACTTAGACTCAAAATGTGCAGTGTTCTCTTTCTAATATATAATAACAAGAGTGCCAGAGGATATCTGATGAAGAGGAGAGTGACTCAACAACACAAATTAGTGAGGGCTAATATACAGATTAAAAAATATTAAAGATGTAGTTTTTATATCATCATCTTTTTCTTCTTCGTTCGTTCTCAAACTCCTGCATAGCAGGATGTAGTCCGGAGAACGGAATGCGCTGTGTCATGGTTTACAGCATTGCTGCGATATCTGCGCCTTTTGGCCTGACACATCCGACTTCAGCAAGGCTTTGGGTCACTGACCCTATATTGGATCGGACAGCCAACTCCATCCCATAACCTCCTTAGTCGCCTTTTACGACATGCGTGGAAGGTAAACAGTGTTGCTATTCTTTGCTCTCCTTTTGGGCCCCGGCAACACACGGGCGATATCATCTTAAAAATTATAGACAGGTCAAAATAAGTTGTTATTCTATGCTTTAGAACAGGACATAACTAACTCTGCAGCCTCTTGCACATACAATTCAAGATTGATAGTACATTCAAGAGCACTTGTTGACAGGAATCTTAGCAGAGCTTATACTTCAGGAATGTTCCAAATATGAAATAGGTAAATATTGGTCCAGAGAGAAGAACACTTGAAGAATAGCTCTAAGTGTCAATGTATAATTTATAAAACACAGTCACATTTTATAGAACAAATACATTTGCAGATGTAAGAACATTTCAGGCAAATAAAAGAACAGGAGCATGATCTTAATTTTAAGACAAAAATCCTATTAGGATAAGGATGGCTCAAGGCAGATGATCACTTTACTGTGACTTCAAGACATCCCATTGCACAGTAGAAAAAGCTGCGACAGAGATAAATGCCAGATCAATGACACCATCTACAACCCCAGTTTGGGATGCTATACAACTGGGGTGACCGCCATTTAGAACAGTTAGATCTGTACTTATCAAAGCTTGACTCAGTGTGTTCCATATCTATTCTTTGTGTTATTTCCCCACTCTTTTGATCTTGCATTAAAATCACCAGCTATGAGACATCTCTCATTTGGTACATCTAAGATCTTTTAAAAACTCTCACATACTTTCCTGGAGAAGCTTATCAGGAACATATAAATTGTATATCTTACACTTTTGATTATATATCTTGGTCATTTTATGTTCACAATGTTAAGAGTTGTTTCCCTGTAAAGTTTGATGTTTTTATACGGATACATATATATTCAGCTCCACTCTCTGCAGCTCTAGTGCTTCAGTATTGTATGTTGAAGTATCCATTCACAGATGCGGTAAATCGTATCTTACATATATGACCTGTCCTTGTCTTTTACATGGATTAGAGAGAACACCTATATTCTGGACATGCTATGTTCCTGAATTCTGCTTTCAAAGTTGGTTTCCTGTAACATTAAAATATCAAATTCCGATACCATGAGCTGTACAATTTCTGCTCTTTTGTTAGTGCTGCAACTATTAAAGTACTCAATCCTGAAATGTATTTTTTGCTATCTACTTTTCACTGACATATTTTTATAGCCCTCTGTTTTCTGATCTTCCTCTTCTAACCTTTACAACGTTTCTACTTTTCTGGCATGCATTTCCATCGCTCCTGCGGTGATCCAGGTTATGTTTTGTGTAATCTATATTGTATCACTAATAGGCAGAGGAAATAAATGGTCATCTTAGCAGAGCCACTGTGGCAAGCAAGGTGAAGGAGATATTCCTATAGGAAGTTCACCAGCTTGGCACTACTCCATCTTCCAACTAGTGCTCACATTAACTATTCCACACCCTGCAGCCTTTCAGTTTCTCATTGCAAAAGGGTTGCTGGTAAAACAAATAAAACAAAAAGTCTGTTCCATTATTTCTTCAACATACAAAAACAGGTTGACCCCCCCCCCCCACAACTGCTTTGACAGAGTGTTAAAAGTATGATCACTCCGATACCCTTCACTCAACCACCATGGTGGAATAATGACGTAGAGATGGCATGTAACAGAAAAAATCTTAGTGCCGAAGGCATGACAGAAGGAATGAAAGATGAAGACCAATAAGTGATAAGGAGATCAAAAATAAAAATAAATAATGACACAGAGCAACCAACAGATTCAAAGATCTTGCAAGGGTAGCCAAAATCTGAGGTCTAGGAATGATACTTTACAGATGTAAGTAATAAAAAATACATTACAAAAATTATGGAAATTACATTGACTAATTAATAGAAAAAAATATGTATAAATCTGCTCCAAATAGGCTGGAAGATATGATAATGCGACTTAAAGAATTTTGAATTGCTCCTTAGGATATCTAAGGTATATATATGAAGTGACCTGTAAGCTATGGGAACTACCAGCATACATACTCGTCATCATGTGCTGAGAGAGATCATTGGTTCGCTCAGAGTGTATCACAATATATTCAGAAAACTAAACTAAACTAAGATAAAAATGACAGTTCCAAACATCAAAGAGTTTAGACATTAAAACAGAAATTACAAAGGAGAATCTAACTGTAATTTTAATCATTGATTTGTGATTCATGTCTTGAATGATTATTATATAAATATTTGTATCTATTCTGTAAGTTTTCTTCTTAATATTTGTAAGAATGTTAAAATGACTAAGTGAATTTTTAGTACAGACTTTCATCTCAAGAGATTGGTACCTAAGATAACAGTGTCAAAATACTAATATACAATATGATTATGGATTATGTGTTTTGTTATTTGCATATAGCATAAGCAAGAAATATAGAAAATATGTTGTTCGTTTTAACATTTATAGTATTTAAATTTATTATTTTGCTACAAATGTACAAAACTGTAATCCGATAGGTGAAACTAGGAAACATAATGAAGTTTTACTAATCACTGGAAACACACAGGATAAAACACACAAATCTTTGAATAACATGTCTTTATGAAGGTCATTTTGTCAGTTTGTATGTTTTACCCAGTGTGTTTCCAGTGATTAGCAAAATTTATAATGGTGGTCTTCCTACTATCCACTGTACAATTTCTTCACTAGACAAAAAGAATGGAGGTAAAGAAGACAAATACCTTCTTATTAGACATGTAGAATTGTGGTAAAGATGCACATACTCACACTAGACATGTAGAATTGTGGCAAAGATACACAAACGCACACTAGACATGTAGAATTGTGGTAAAGATACACAAACGCACACTAGACATGTAGAATTGTGGTAAAGATACACAAACTCACACTAGACATGTAGAATTGTGGTAAAGATACACAAACTCACACTAGACATGTAGAATTGTGGTAAAGATACACAGACACACTAGACATGTAGAATTGTGGCAAAGATACACAAACTCACACTAGACATGTAGAATTGTGGTAAAGATGCACAAACTCACACTAGACATGTAGAATTGTGGCAAAGATACACAAACGCACACTAGACATGTAGAATTGTGGTAAAGATACACAGACACACTAGACAAGTAGAATTGTGGTAAAGATACACAAACTCACACTAGACATGTAGAATTGTGGTAAAGATACACAGACACACTAGACATGTAGAATTGTGGCAAAGATACACAAACTCACACTAGACATGTAGAATTGTGGTAAAGATGCACACACTCACACTAGACATGTAGAATTGTGGTAAAGATACACAAACGCACACTAGACATGTAGAATTGTGGTAAAGATACACAGACACACTAGACAAGTAGAATTGTGGTAAAGATACACAAACTCACACTAGACATGTAGAATTGTGGTAAAGATACACAGACACACTAGACATGTAGAATTGTGGCAAAGATACACAAACTCACACTAGACATGTAGAATTGTGGTAAAGATGCACAAACTCACACTAGACATGTAGAATTGTGGTAAAGATACACAAACGCACACTAGACATGTAGAATTGTGGTAAAGATATACAGATGCACTAGACAAGTAGAATTGTGGCAAAGATACACAAATGCACACTAGACATGTAGAATTGTGGTAAAGATACACAGACACACTAGACAAGTAGAATTGTGGTAAAGATACACAAACTCACACTAGACATGTAGAATTGTGGTAAAGATACACAGACACACTAGACATGTAGAATTGTGGCAAAGATACACAAACTCACACTAGACATGTAGAATTGTGGTAAAGATGCACAAACTCACACTAGACATGTAGAATTGTGGTAAAGATACAGAAACGCACACTAGACATGTAGAATTGTGGTAAAGATACACAGACACACTAGACAAGTAGATTTGTGGTAAAGATACACAAACTCACACTAGACATGTAGAATTGTGGTAAAGATACACAGACACACTAGACATGTAGAATTGTGGCAAAGATACACAAACTCACACTAGACATGTAGAATTGTGGTAAAGATGCACAAACTCACACTAGACATGTAGAATTGTGGTAAAGATACACAGACACACTAGACAAGTAGAATAGTGGTAAAGATACACAAACTTACACTAGACATGTAGAATTGTGGCAAAGATACACAAACTCACACTAGACAAGTAGAATTGTGGCAAAGATACACAAACTCACACTAGACATGTAGAATTGTGGTAAAGATACACAGACACACTAGACAAGTAGATTTGTGGTAAAGATACACAAACTCACACTAGACATGTAGAATTGTGGTAAAGATACACAGACACACTAGACATGTAGAATTGTGGCAAAGATACACAAACTCACACTAGACATGTAGAATTGTGGTAAAGATGCACAAACTCACACTAGACATGTAGAATTGTGGTAAAGATACACAGACACACTAGACAAGTAGAATAGTGGTAAAGATACACAAACTTACACTAGACATGTAGAATTGTGGCAAAGATACACAAACTCACACTAGACAAGTAGAATTGTGGCAAAGATACACAAACTCACACTAGACATGTAGAATTGTGGTAAAGATACACAGACACACTAGACAAGTAGAATTGTGGTAAAGATACACAAACTCACACTAGACATGTAGAATTGTGGTAAAGATATACACCCTCACACTAGACATGCGGACTTGTGGTAAAGATATACACCCTCACACTAGACATGCGGACTTGTGGTAAAGATATACACACTCACACTAGACATGTAGAATTGTGGTAAAGAAGACACACAGCTTAATAATAGACATGTAGAAGTGTGGTAAAATAAGACACACACCTCCACAGTTTAGAGACATAAGATTATGAGAAACAGTGAATTATTCATCACAAGTGATAGGAATGTCTTGCTAGCCCTATGCTACAAGCATTACTTCAATTGTTAAAACCAAACTCATGCCCAGTCCCCATGCCTAAAATTAAACTGCATACTTGATCTCTACATCTCCGGAGCCTCGAAGGGCATGGAGATACTGCCAAGTCTCCCTCAGTTTCTTTCTCTTCTGTTGATTCAACAACAATAAATACGAAAACATATAAGAACATTTGGATGAGGTCAATGTTCCAATTAATAACAAATTATTAGCAAATACTAAAGATGATTATTTCAACAAAATGTACAGACTTCTTTACAACATGATACAACAGTCGTAGATAAGTGATGCCGCAGTAGATATAGATTATCAGCATAGATGGCAACAACTTTTGTTTAGAGAGGCATGTTTATTAAACACAAGATAACTAGCTGACACAAGTAGAAAACTGGATGTACATATTGAATAATATTTGAATCTATGAGCCCCATGTTTGCCTTTAGATGATAATTGATAAAGTTATCTTTCTTCTAATTACTCTAGTGATGAATGCAGGCAAATATGTGAATGTTAGAACATATCTGAAGTAGTATGTGTGATGAATATAATGTGAGCGTTAGAACATTTATGGAGTGGCTACTGTGATGAATGCAGGCAAATATGTGAATGTTAGAGCATATTTGGAGTAACAAATGTGATGAATATAGATACATATGTGAATGTTATAACACTTATGAAGTGGTTCTGTGATGAATGTAGACAAATATGTGAATGATAGAACATTTCTGGATTGGCATATATGATAAATGCAGGTAAGTGTATAAATTGTATGGTTACTCTCTTCTTAAGACAAACATGAAAGCTACCTTTCTAATAACAATCATATTCCTGTACCTACTGCAGCCCCTATCAAACAATGACAGATAATACAACAAGAATGTAGAAAACATTGAAGAGAAAAAAAATATACAGTCAAATCCCATTATAACAACTTGGTCTGGCATAACAAAATATTTATGTTATACATAGATTAGGGGTATGTTATAAATACCCCTAATAAGCAGTATTTTTTATGTTTTTGTAAGGTTTGAATTGTATGCCTATACAATACATTTTATGTTTTTTACGTGAATTTCCACGGTTCTGTATGTATGGGGTTTTTAAAATTCAATTTAGTGTCGACACTGATTTTCTGCATTTTTATTTATTTTTAGTGGCAACATTGAGTTTACGGTATTTATATATTTCAGTGGGGTGCAAAGGGAACGCATTGCTCTAGGCGGACCCAGGGTGAGCAGATAACCAAGATCCCAAATGTACCTCCACGCGGTGCACCCTGGAAACAAATACAGCAGCTCGAGCTGATTCTGGCCAAATCATTTGGGGATCGTGTCCGAGAATGTGGAGGTAGCAGATGGAAAGAGATTTGACTGCACAAGAGACACATAATATCTCCGACACCACCAGCATCACCACATATAGCGACACTGTCGACATACAGTGAAGCTAGTCAGTCCAGTCCGAACATTGGAGGGGCGGCCAATGTAAAATGCACGTAAAGGTAGATGCATGGCGAGAGACAAATAGATTTCATACAGAGTACAATGAAACAATGAAAGGGCAGAACAGCGCTAGATTATTTCACTGAATATACTATTAACGAATAGTAAAATAAACTCGATTCACTGTCATGTCGCTTCGCCATGATGCAGATGACTACAAATAGTCGGATTTTCATTTCAAAATCACTTGACATCATATCCCCGCCATTTAAACAAAATGGTGATAAATGTTCTTCTCAATGTTGCCACAACATTCTGTCAAAAAGTTACAGATCTCGATTTTTTCGTTTGGTTTCGGGTTTAGCGAACCGGGTGGTGGATTTCACCTTCTGAAATCAAGAAATGACACAATTCCGGCGGAATGCACAGCTCGAATTGTAAACACAGCGTGCTGAAGGTTAACATTTATTTTAGTGGCAACACTACTTTTACAAGCATTACCAGTACTTTTATTATTCCCAGTATTGTCTTTATACTGAACTTAGGAATTACTTTTGTCCAAGTGCATTGGCAGCATAAGCACATGTATCTTTGTGTATTAAAATTGGTAGCGTATCCAATTCAGGACGTAGACATCAACCCAGCAATTTTTGGCTAGATATGTAGTGATTTTCTAGGCAATATAAATACAGTAGTTTACCATTGCTTTCTGAATGGTCCGGATGCACAGTTGCCTGTGGCGGGGATCGAACTCGGTACGTTGGCCATCACATATGCTCTCTGTAGCACATTGCCACAGATACATCATTTATATTTAAGTTTTTATTTGCTTAGTAGGAAGTGTAGGTCTAAAGTTAAATAATAAAATATTCATGCCTATAGCCTAAATCCAATCTTTAGGTTTATGCTGCTTTGTATATTAATACTTTAATATAAATTTGTATGGTATAGAGTTGACAGAGGCACAGAAAACCTGCTGCCAGAAAAGACAACAACAAATACATCAATGTGTGTTTGTTCTCTTATATGATGTTGGTAATAAAGCATCACGCTTTATTTACGGCATACAGAAGATCTATTATTAGATCTGTGATGAAATATATATTATCCTATCTTACGTCCGGCTCTTTGGCGAAGTGGTACAGAGCGTGTCTTTGACGGCCAAGGTACAGAGTTTGATCCCTGCCACAGACAATTGTGCATTCGGGCCATTCAGAAAGCAATGGCAAACTACTGTAAGTATGTATAATTGCCTAGAAAATGACTACAGCCAAAAAATTATGGGTTTATGGCTATATCCTAAGATATGCAACCTATTTTTTTTCTATTAGGACCTAAATTAGATTTGTGTATTTATTGGTAGTGTGTAACAAAAACATGTGCTAAAGGAGTTGGTGATGCTTGGTGTAATTCAAACCCTTTTTGAAAAGGCAGGGAGTCAATGTAAATTATGACATTTACACTGATAAACAAGTAAGGGGTAAACTTGCTCAAACAGCCATAAATCTTCCAAAGACATGATGGAAGTACCACACAAAAATGTAATAATAAAGTTTTTCACAAAAATAAACTGTCTACGCCAAACGACATGCCCCGACAAGGCAGCAGGGGTTGACATCCCTTTCCTTTAGTAAAGTAGAAATTAATTTGAGTAGGCTACTATTGACTGATTTAGTCAAAAAGGTAGGCAACCACAAACCACCACCCAGCTATTTTTTGCTATGAAGACCCCTTTTTTTTGTGTGTGTAAACCCTACCTCTTTGAGGGGGAGGTTGTGGCCCTCGACATTGTGTCACTCTGTAAGCTTTTTTTTTGACTCTGTAAGGTTCTTTGAAGTTCTTGACAGTTTTTAGTCTCAACTGGTTGACATGTATGGTTATACCAAAAATTTGCAATATACAATATAAACAATAAAGAATAAATATAATTGGGGAGTTTGAAAAGTGTTGTTAAATAGAGAAATTTGTTATAAAAGTATGCAGTATAAAGGGATTTCGCTGTACAATAAAATGAATACAAGAAAACATTTAAGGAGAACAATTAAACAAAATATACAACACTAAATGTATACAAGAAAACATTGATATAGAACAAGCAAACAAAACAGATATTTCTTCTTCTGTATTTGTTATCAAACTGCTGTAGATTAGCACAGGATGTAGTCAGGAGAACAGATTTCATTGTGTTCCCAGAGTTGTAGATATGTCTTCAATAAAGGAAGGTGGGGGTGGTCCTTACCTACATGGTCATTTTTCCATCTTCATGTGCAATGCAATTCTCTCTTTTTCATGAGACATTTTATGATCTTTTAGTGCAAAGTTGTTAAGGGGGTTTACCCACCTTTTGGTTAAATTCCTAGTACTAAGTCATGTTCTGACTTCCTACATACTGGAATATCTGCACCTTTCGGCCTTACTGAATGATCATGGTGTCTGGGTCACTGTGACCCTCTATGGAATGAGAGAGCCAACCCAACTCCCTAAACCTCCTTATCATACCTATTTAGATATGCCTCTTATTACATACATAACAGATAACAGTGTTGCTATGTTTTGTTCCCCTTTCTGGCCTGGCAGCACACAGGCAAGACAACATTAAACAGATATAAGAAAGCAAGTAAAAATATCTGTGCCCATAATAAAATAAAGAGAAACAAAAATAAATTTGATAACCACGTACTTCAAACAAATTTAAAACACACGGTAAGGAAATACCTCAATGTTGCCCCTCCACCTGTCAGCAGCATTCCTGGCTAGTTCCAGTTCCTTTTCCTTTAAACCCCGGTGACGTTTGTAAGCAATCTCAATGAAAATGAGAAGTACTCCTGCCACGATGCCACCAGCAACCATCATAAAGACACCTTAGATAAGATAAAAATCTAGTATCAACTGAGGCAGTCTATTTATCTATTGTCTTTTCCACAAATGCTGTTAGGCATAGCAGGGAGTTGAAGTTTTCTGCCTTTGGTCACTTTGTTGCATTTACCATGGTTCAACCTCTCTGATTGAATCTTCCCATCTTGTTCTTTGTCTTCCTCTGGCTTTGTAAATGTTCTTTCTGCTGTTGTACACAAGGATGGCTGGTTGTGATGGTTCCATTCACATAAGGTGTCTGAACCAGTTGATCTGCTATCTCTATATATTGTTTGCATGGTCTTTACTATCTTTCTGATGTCTTCATTCCTCATTCAGTTTCTTCTGGTGACATTTATAGCCTTTCTCAGGCATTTCATCTCAAATTTTGTAATATTTCTCATGAGTGTTTTTGTCAGGGACTGGTAGATTAATGTTGGAATAAAGATGGTGTTTATTATCTGTCATTTGGTCGTAATGTTGATCGCTGGGTTTTTAAGCAGCTGTGTCAGTTGGTATGTTACAATGTTTGCTTTTTGGTACCTCATCTCAATTTCTCTAGCTATTTTGCAGAGGCAGTAACCATTTTAAAGACACCTTACATAAGATAAAAATCTAGTACCAACTGAGGCACCAACCATCATAAAGATACCTTAGATAAGATTAAAATCCAGTATCAACTGAGAAATATCCTAAAGTAATTAGGTAGTTTATCTGAAATTCCTATTGAAACAATTTTAAAACTAGGAATTTAAAAATAAGTCTATTAAAATGTCTGGACAGCTAGTATTTATTCCACTTTAATTCATTTTTCAAACTGTCCAGGGTTCAAAGTTCTTTGATGCCCCCCCCTCCCCCCAAGTTAGTAAACCACTTTGGACACTATTAATAGATGAATCAAACTCAGGACTTTCAGAGTGAGAGATTTGTGACAAATCCTCAATACAAGATTATCTCTCCATGAAATACATTTATTTGTTAAATATAAGCTTGAGAGAATGTAATGATACATACCGGCCATGTTGGTCAATCCTAAAGTAGCAGGGGCTGAGTTGCTCTCAGGACAGGTAGACTTGCTGTCAACTCGAATCCAACGGTTATCTAATTGTTCCATGAAACCACCTAAACATTTAGAAAAATCACAAATGTGTGTTTCAACATAAACAAGTTAGAGTCTACCATTTGATAAAACTTAAGCATTATGGTAGCCCCCTATAAAGAGTATTCCTGCTTCCTCTTTTAATTGTATTTGTTTCTTTTCTTTTTTTTTTTACTTAGATTAGCCTCGAAGTTTAAAATGTTGGTCTGTTTTTACACAAACACACTGTGTCAGCTATCACAAGGTCTGTATTTACACAAACACACTGTGTCAGCTATCACAAGGTCTGTATTTAGACAAACACGCTGTGTTAGCTACCACAAGGTCTGTATTTACACAAACACACTGTGTTAGCTATAACAAGGTCTGTCTTTACACTAACACAATGTATCAGCTATCACAAGTGCTGGTTTTAAATCTGTCAGGAATACTACAGCTGTTGATCAGAACCTGTCTAACTAGTGCTGCATTCAGTGCTTTCTCAATAGCCATGGTGAAATTTCTCAGGTTTACTATTGCAAGAGTCCATTTGTTACATAGTTTCCATTTCATTGTTAGCTAGTCATCAAATAATCATTGCACTCCAGGCACATCCATAGGTACTCTGATCTCCACTTGAGTGTATCCACCATTACTAAAATTCCAGTTTACTGTTGGTTGACACACATTCTTCTAAGCCCATAGCAGTTCTTATTTCTGGTGACACTGTATTTCAAGCCCAGCTCCTTTATTCTGGACACGGAAAAGGAATCATCACCCTCATTACTTTAATTTGCCGGTCTTGTTTCTTATAACAAGTTCAAAATGTCAGCACAATCCATTGCTCTACCACTAGACACAGTAGCAAAGAAAACAGTAGTTCTGCTTTCTAATTGCCACCTTAACACACACACAAGACCCACTTTGATGAATATGAATATGACAGATTCCAACTTGACCTCTTCACTGCCTCAAACCACTGTTCATGAACACAGCCCACTTGTATTTTTCTGATCAAGCTTAGCGATTCACTGTGGATGCAGAAATGAGCTGCTCTCCGTGTACTAATCCAGTTCAAGGCCTTCATCATCGCCATAATCTCCATAGTCATTTTGCTTATAGTCACAGCAAAGGTGCACTCTTCTCTTTGATGGTCTTCTATAAAAACCATGTAGTGGTTAGGTGAATAATGAGATATTATTTGTATGTGCAAACCATGACACAAGTGCAGGAATTTTAATATCTAGGGAAAATATTTATAGATGATGGAAGAATGGACAGAGAGATCAAGACAAGAATTTTAATAACAACAACAATGATATATATATATTATGAACCTACATAAATCTTGAAGCACAAATCTATCCTGATGGAAACCAAAAGGCAAATCATAAATTCAATCTTCATATCAACACTATGTTATCAATGTCAGACATGAGCACTAACTAAAGAACAAGAGAGAAAGTTTACTATGTGTGAAATAATATGTCTAAGAATAGCAGCAAACAGAAAAAGAAGAGATCATGTGAGGGGTGAAGAGATTACAAGAACTGTTGGAACAATGTGATCAAATATATTGAAAAACAGAGACTAAAATGGTTTTACCACTTGATGAGAATGAAACCATGAGGCCACCAGTAAGAGAATTGTCTATTGTCTTTCCCCAGATGAATGATTGTTGATCACATTCACACTTGCCGTTAATCGTAGGGGTGGGAGCTTAAGCTGTCGTTCCAAGGCCAGATGTGTCACCGTGGTTGCCTTTGGTCCATGTTTGTTCAAGGTTATCTTGATGTTTTCTATCCACCGTAAGAGAATACAACACGAAAATGGAAACAGTAAAAGGTATTAGAAGACCACGAAGAAGGTGCATTGAAGGAGTTACCAACTTTCTGAGACATTACAATTTACTGCATATCATGTGACCAAATGTACCAGAGATAAAAAACAGATTGTCATTCGATCTTGCGATGCCTTACAGCAAAAGCAGAGACCAATAGATAGAAACATGATTGATGAGTGAACTTAAACAAGGGTGATTTAGCCAATGGATGAGTGGCATAGGCACTACACTGCCACAGCTCCCAATATTGCAATATTCACTTCAACAATATGCATTCAAACATTTTGCAAAGCAAAAATTAACATTTTTGACAGGATTACTACTGATGTTCAAACACTTACTCTCATGCATTTCAAGGACAGCCATTGACACATCATGCGTCCAGGGGCTATTCTTTTGCAGACCTATACCAAGACCTGAACGGCCAAAGAGATCGCCAGCAGTGGTCAGGTCACAGTCATAAGCTGCTTCATACTCCAAGCGTGGTGAGTCCCAGATGAAGGCTTGCAATTCACTAAGAAATAGATGGAAGAAAGAAGTACGATAATAATTCAAGGAGAATGCAATAAGTTGGAAGGAGATATTCACAAGTAGATAGTATTAAGTTAGAATACACTCCTCTGTCCAAAAACATTCAATATCTATTACAAAATATCACTGGATTTCCCAACTACAGAGCAAAGAATACAAACCTGCAGGGTGCGGGACTACCTACAAATCTCTGAAAATAAATGTAATTAAATAATAAATTCTCTGTAATTTCCAACAATTCCTATTTATTAGAAAAAAAAATCAACAAGAATTTCACTAAAAATGACTTTTCAATATATTTGATCACATTGTTCCAACAGTTCTTGTAATCTCTTCACCCCTCACATTGATTGTTAAATTTTCAAATTTTCAGGTCTATTTTTTTTGCACATGACCTCATCCAATATATTTGATTCAGTGTTGCCCCTTTTTTTTCAAGAATCAACAAGTCAAATTTAAATATTTTATTGTAGTTACAAAATTGCTTAGCGACAGTCACATTTCTACTACAATATCATTCAGCGGAGTACAACTGGAAAAGGGTTTATATTCGTACTAATAGGTTGGAGAAAGTTAAACTACCAAATATGATCAAACATGAAACAAAAGAGATATGTAGAAAAAACTTTGATAGCATGCTCATAGATAAGGTGGTGCAGACTTCACACTCTAGCAAGTTGGAACATGACATTTAGCATTTGAAGCAGGTCGGTTGGTTGGTTGCTGATCCAGAGGTCCATGGGCTCATGCCCTTTGACCCAATGCTATTAAATGGCATTATATTACTGGGAAGTCTGTGGATTTTCGGCCCACCCTGGGCCAGAGCATAACTATCACACCTCCAGGAAGATAGGTTTCATCCTATGCACTGCTCCGAGCCACTGTAGCCAAGATAGAGTTCACTGTGCTCATTCCCCGCCACCAATTGACCACTGGTTATGCCAAACTTCTCTATTGCTCCAGGCATGCAACCAAATGTTCAAGTCAAAAGAATTGTCACGTCCTGAGTCACTGTGTCTCTATGATGGGTCTCAGCCATAGGAAAAAGAGTGCTGTCAGTTTCCTCCTCCCCAGTGCTGCACAGTACATCTCTGGCTCCTCCCAACCACAGAGAGTGCATACATATATTCAAGCAAACATGAAACACATTTCATTTCAAATACAAAATAAATAATTGTATAAATGACTTTCTATGAAGCTTCTATAAGATAACTTCAATATAACGGCATGTCGTCTACTAAAGTTTTCTGTTTGTCTAGTGGGCCATTGTTGAGACCCACAGATGCAACCACATGCGTAAAGAAGCAGTTCAAAAAGGGGATAAACCCTTTCCCCCCAATAATTTTCAAAATAGGTAATCAAAGATATTACATTTTTTTTTCTTGCAGGTGAACCAGCCCTCCCTACCAAAGACATATCTACAACCCTGTCAGATAAAATATCAGGCAAATGTGAGAAAAGACAGGTCTACCATTGATCAGATCTTTCTTCTATGAGAAGCAGCATAGAAAGGACAATAAAAAAGTAAAGAAATATATAACATGTGAACAGATTATTAAAAAAGGATATGACAGCACATTTAGAAATGACATGCAAGAATGTTATACATTACCCTTTACGGATATCCTCAATAGCAGCTTCTGCAGTTGGATAATGTTTCTGTTTCTCCATGTTGCGGTACATTGTGGACAATTCTACCTGGCTCTTGAAGTACATTTCAACAGCACTGCCTCTCACTGTGGCATACTTGAACTTCTCAGTGGGATTACGCAGCTAGTGGTCAACAAATAAATGAATAAGTTATGAGGAATATCAATACACAACACAGAAGATGAGACAGGTATAAATTGTAGTTTCACAAGAAGCCAGGTATGAACTGTAGTTGCACAACAAGAAAGGTGTGGCAGGTATAAACTGTTGTTACATATCAAGTTAGGTGTGACAGGTATGAACTATAATTACAAACAAAACATGCCAAGTATCACAGGTGTAAACTGTCTTATACAACAAGTATGGTGTCACAGTTATAAATTGTTGTTATACAATAAGTTAGATGTGACAGGTATAAGCTGTTGTTACATAATAAGTTAGATGTGACAGGTGTAAAATGTCATTACACAGTATCCAAAGTGTCACATGTATAAACTGTCATTACATAGAAAATCTGGTGTGACAGATATGAACTATAGCTGCACAACATGGAAGGTGTGATAGGTATGACTGTAATAAAAAAAAATTAAATCAGGTGTGATAGGTATGACTGGCGTTACACATTTCAGGCATTACAAGTCATGTATCAGAAGTATGATATGCATTAAAAAAAATTTAACTTTTTATTTTACTTGTAAAGGATCATCACAGTTGTAGTAGACGTATTGAATCACAGCTGTAGCGTGAGTATAGTCATAGTTGTAGCAGGAGTATAGAATAACAGCTGTAGCAGGAGTATAGAATAACAGCTGTAGTAGGAGTATAGAATCACAGCTGTAGTGGGGATATAACCAGAGTTGTAGCAGGAGCATATGATCACAGCTGCAACAAGAGTATATAGTTACAATTGTAACAGGAGTATATAGTTCTAGCTCTAGCAGGAGTATATAATCACAGCTGTAACTTAGTAAGGACCCTTCATCTCACACCATTTAGATATGTAGTCTGTACCTATGATGTAACCATAACATGGTAAATACAATAAGGTCAGCATATAGAATATGGTCGGAGCCACTTTCTGAGGCATTTCTTTATATAGAAAAAGGGAAGTAATAATAGAACTACAGTCTGAAAGATTAGAATAATTTGTATTAATTATACATATGTTTCGTAATACCAGAACTGTTCTAACCCTGGTTTTCTCATGTCTACAAGAAATCCAGGAATGCTCTCAGAGTGAATAAAATCAATGTAAAATGTTAAGATGCACATACCCTTGGATCATCAATGCCAGAGATATGGGCCTCAGGTCTGTCTAGAACAAGGAAAGCTGCAAGGTTTGCTGTATAGGATGCAACAATGATCATTGCAAAACCAGCCCAGACCATACCAAGGACACGGGCACTAAAACTTCGAGGAGTACCTGTGAGATTTGTTGAGCTTTCAGTAGTCACATTATGTGCACATGATAATGATGAATACAATGATGATAAAAATAATCAAGAGAGAGTGAGTTACTTTTGTTCCAATGCCATGCCGTGAACAACTCTTGGTTGGTGTTTCTTTGATATTCTTATTCAGAACTTATGCAAGTCACAAAATGACTTTGTACTCAATGTGGTTGTACTGCATAAATGCCCCAAGCAGGTCAGGCTTCTATTTTAGAGATGCTTTTGCTATAACTTTCTTAAAAAACTGAGAAAGATGCAGATAAAAGGATTGATTCCCTCCCAGCAGTTCAGGTATGGATCTTCAGCATATTTCATCGCAGTGAAGATTGTGGGGTGAGGTAGCTAGTCCCATGATCAATCTCCTACAACATGCATGGCAGGTGCCAGTGTTACTATTCTTTGCTCAATCTTTGGATTCAGGTAAACATACATGAAATGTAGATATGGTTGAAAACCGTTGTTGTGCAGACAGCACTTGATGATGATATGTGTTCTATCATCCTTAATAATATTAATGGTTGGTTGATTGGTTGGTTGCTGATCCAGCAGTCCATGGGCTCATGCCCTTTGACCCAAAGAATTATTACTGGGGAGTCTGTGAATTTTCGTCCCACCCCGGGCCAGAGCCAGAGAAAAACTATCACACCACTAGGAAGGTAGGTTTCAACCTATGAACTGCTCTGAGCCACTGCAGCCAAGATAGGGTTTACTGTGCTCATTCCCCGCCACCAATTGACTACTGGTTATGCCGAACTTCTCTATTGCTCCAGGCATGCAACCAAATGTTCAAGTCAAAAGGATTGTCACGTCCTGAGTCAGTGTGCCTCTATAATGGGCCTCAGCCATAGGAAAAACAGTGCTGTCAGTTTCCTCCTCCCCACCGCTGCACAGCAAATCTCTGGCTCTCTCCCAACCACAGAGAAAATACATAAACAAAAAAGAAAACAATATGGCATAAAATACATTGTAACAAAAAATTAAAAGTATGAGAGGCATAATTGTATAGATGACATGCCATGAAGCTTCTATAATAGATAACCTCAACATAACGGCATGTCATCTACTTAGGTTTTTCTGTTGCATGGGTGGTTTGTCTAATGGGCCATTCGTGAGACCCACAGACGCAAACCATGCGTAAATAATATTAATCAGCTGTCACATATTTGTGTTCAATATTTTTATATTTCCATAAATCATGCCTTGACCCTTTAAATAGCATAGGCCTCGAATTAATTGTCATTAGATTTCCACCCAAGGTTTTTCCATGTGATGCCAATATCTCTTTTCAAAGTTGTCTTCTCTTTTCCACCCAATTCTATGTAAATGCCTGCCTTGCTATACAGTTTTTTTTTTACCTTTTTCAGTCTATTATCTCAATGATCATATCCCTGCACAAATAGAGCAGAGGTTTCTTGCAATCCTATACAATCAGTTAGTACTCTCAGTGATTAATTTATGGTCTAGGCATACTGACATTGTTGAAGTCACCATGTGAGTGATTGGAATTTATCCAGAATGAAGGAATGTGAATTTTCTAGGCTGCACTAGGGATACCCATATCTCAACTATGAGGTACATGCTTGGACTTTTGTTAATAAATTTCAGGTATACCATGGTCCATATAAAAGCTTATATGCATGTTACATCTGATAACAGGCACTCATTACACAGGAACATTGCTGACATCAAGGGGAGGAGAATAAAATGAGAGATGTCTTGGATGGCACAAGCGGAGAGGACAATTGGGCAGGTGAGCGCAGTCGAGACAATAGTCAGAGGGAGAAGAATGGATTTATATGGGTATGTACATGGCAGTGTACCAGAAGATCATCATCACTATTGGTAGGGAATGTACAGAGTAGGCAGACCTTGAGATAAAGCAATTGATAGAGGACAATGCAGTCATATACTCTGATGGGTCGGTCCGGCATAGAGAAAAGTCTTGATTGGGCTTTTCTACTAGAGTAAGGGGAAGGATCATGGCCAAACAGAGCGGAGCTTACATGACAACCTCTGGTATGAAAATGAAGGAGGCAGTATCAGCAGCTTTATGATGGTTCTCGGAAAACATGCTGACCTGGGCTCTTATTGTGTCTGAGTCCATTCTTTGGAAGGTCCAAAGTGGATGACTCTGCCATAAGTGGGCAGCATACATATTACACAGATACCTCTGCCCTTCAGGAACTCGCTTGGATCTACTGTCCATGTCATGCTGGAGTGAAATTAGCGAGCTGGCATGCAGGCTACAAGAGCTCCTGTGGTGGGCATTGAATATGGACAAAGATGAGACCTTGAAAGGAATACTTGATCGCCTATTGGAGAATGAAAATTCACTTGATGAATTGGCATTACAGAGGCTGAAGGAATTTGAGATCAAGCATGGGACAAGCAGAGAAGGACAAGAGAGGAGCATGAAAAATCAATGCACAACTGGAACAATAAGCATACTTACTCTTCACCATTTGTTAAAAGGGAATGAACACCTATGGGTCTGCTCGGAGAGCAATGACCTCAGTTTTTAAATACTTGAAATATCATATCCCTGATATATAGACAAACACGAACATGCCCTGTTCTTCTTCTTTTGCATTCATTTTCAAAATCCTACAGATTAGAAGGATGTAGTCCAGAGAACAGAATGTGTATAATGGTTTACAGCTTAGCTGCACTATCTGCACCATTTGTCTCGACACAACCAACTTTGTTTCTGAATCATTTTGACCTTCAATTGGATGGGATAGCCAATTCTAGTTCAAAATTTCCTTAGTTCCTACATATGACTTGCGTGGTGGGTACATGTAACAGTGTGTTATTCTTTGGACTCCTTTCAGGGCCCAGGCAACACAGAGACAATGCTCTGTTCATGTTCTTCTGCGTTCATTCTCCTACAAATTAGCAGAATGTAGTCTGAAGAACAGAATACATTGTGCCACAATTTACAGCTTGGCTGTAATATTTGTGTCTTTTGATCTGATAGATCCAACTTCAGCATGGCTTACCGGGTCATTTTTACCCTCTTTTGAATATGATTGCCAACTCCAGCTCAAAACCTCCTCAGTTGCCTCATACGCCATGTGTAACAGGTAACCAGGACAGTAAATATGAAGGAGGGAGGGTTTATCTTTAAAAAAAGAAAAAGAAAATAAAAGTAATTTTTCCATTCTGTGTGTAAATTTTACTATTTGGTGGGGAATTTGAATATCTTTTTATGAAAAATCGCTACGGGAGGGGTTATTACTAACCTTTTGGTTAGGTTCTTAGTACTAAAAGTCATGTTCAGATTGCTGATTTGGGGGGGGGGGGGGGGGAGAGAAAGGAGGTGTAATGTGTTGTGTCTGTAATAACACCTTCCCCCCCTTTTTGATCTATAGGGCTGCAGGTAACAGTGTCACTATTTTATTGACTCTCCTTTCAGACTCCCACACACAATACAGAAGAAGAAGACATGCACCTACCACCACCGAGTACAGGAAAGAAATAGTTAAAGCTTACAACCCTGGGTATTGGATAATAAAGTAAGTAAAGTTCAGGAAAGTACCCCCCCCCCCCTTCCACACACACACACACACACACACACACACACACACACACACACACACACACACACACACAAATGCCACATCTATTTCAGAGTTATTTGTTAAATGACAAGCTAGGATCATAAACATAGAGGTATAAATAAGAACAAGACATTGTTTGTGTGTTTCTGGGATCTGAAAGGGCAACAAAGAATAGTGAAACTGTTACCTATGATGAATGACGTATGAGACAACTAAGGAGGTTTTAGGGTGGAGTTGGCAATCACATCCCATAGAGGGTCAAAGTGATCTAGACGCCATGCTGAAGTCAGATGTATCTGATCGAAACGCAAAGATATTGCAGCCATAATGTAAACTGTAAACCATAATGTTAAAATACAATATTAACAATTTTTATATTGAAGACATCAAAACAGTTGACATATCACAATACAACATTTGAACAACATGAGTACTGAGTTGGTTGGTCAATTGTACAAATAACTAAAGACTTATACTAAAAATCTGCCACCAACCTTCACCAATGCCACTGTTCAAGAGAACTCCCCATGAGAACCACATGGCACTAGACAAATTGAGAGCATCTTCCTCTGTGTCATCACTTTTGGCTAGTTTGAAGCGACCAAAAGGTGAGAAACGGTCAAGCAGGTACAGGACTAGGGCGACAACATGGACAGACAGACCAACTAGGATCCATAGGGTGTCTTGGAAGGGTTGCAAGAATGATGCCAAGCTTGAGTCTTTTTGGTTCTGACAGAGTGAAATTTGTAGAAACATAATTCTCATTGTTACATACCTTTCAACTTTCAGAAGGATAATTCTTTGTTTCAGTAATGATTAATAACTACAATAACTACAAACATTATGTGTTTAAGAGTTAATAACAACTAACATTCTGTGTTTCATTAGTAATAAGTACTAATATTATGTGTTTCAGTATTAATACTATTCTTTTTCTTCTGCATTCATTCTCAAACTCCTGCATATTAGTAGGATGCGGTCCAGAGAAGGTTGTACCTTATGTCACGTTTACAGCTTTGCTGTGATATCTTAACTTTTTGACCTGGAACATCCGACTTCAGCATGACCTTTGGATCACTTTGACCTTTTATCAGATGGGACAGTCAACTCCACCCATAACTTTCTTAGTCGCCTCTTATGACATGCATGGAAGGTAAACAGTTTTGCTATTCTTTGTTTCCCTTTAGGGCTCCAACAGTACACTGGTGTAATAGCTATTAACTTTCTGTGTTTCATTATTAATGACTACTCATATTCTGTATTGTCAACTCATATTCTGTACCTCACTGGTTGTGATACTTCTGGTAGCAGACTTCTCAGCCACCTATTGGGCTTATCTTTCACTGTTGTGACTTTGTAGCTGCCTCTTTTGTTCACTATACATTTTCGAACCTCTCACTCCACCAAGGTGCGCCCGTGTGTTGCCGGGGCCCGAAAGGGGAGCAAAGAATAGTAACACTGTTTACCTTCCACGCATGTCGTAAAAGGCGACTAAGGAGGTTAAGGGAAGGAGTTGGCTGTCCCATCTCATATAGGGCCAGAGACCCAAAGCCATGCTGAAGTCGGATGTGTCAGGCCGAAAGGCGCAGATATCGCAGTAATGCTGTAAACCATGACACAACGCATTCCGTTCTCCGGACTACATCCTGATAATCTGCAAGAGTTTGAGAGCAAACGAAGAAGAAGAAGACTTCACCAAGGTGGTTGCAGGTAAGACATTCTCACAGTCCTCTCTCTGGAATTTAGTTGCAGTGTGTCTAGCAGTTTGTACTGGATATTAGAACATGTCACATAATGGAATACAGAAGTTTGGGTTTTCAACATTGCAATGCATTACCCTTGGCCAATAGGACCATAATTACTTTTCTGTTCTGTGAGAGCATATCAGAGTGAGGCGGGAGCATCAGATCAATTAATGAATTTCAGATTGATGAGAACATCTGTGTCAGATCTGAAAGCTAATCTTATTGGAAGGCCCTCATTTAAAAATAAATAAATCAGAGATTAATAAATTTGTTAGCTCAAAACTATACCTTGTTTATTCTCAGTGGCATTTAACTACTATTTTGAATGAGTGTTGAAGTCAGCTGCTATAAGATAATGCCTGGAAAATTGGGCAGTTTTTTAATAAAATCCTAGCTGTCTAAATTAGGAAACTGGCCCACATGGGTACACAGATATACATATACTATGCCTGGTAAACAATTTAAACTTGTATCCCCTGCAATTCCAGACCATCATGTTCCAAGGCTATCATGGATGGTAGCTTTGATACACTTTATCTGCACATTCTGCCATAGGTTGATTTCTTGGAACATGAATATATCAGTCATTCAATGACCACTGCCAAATTTTCACTTGTTGTTTGACACTTTGACAGTTCCAATATCCAAAGAATAGATATTTATGGCTGTCTTTCTGGCTTATGAAACTTTTCTGTCCTGCCCACCTCTTGTATTCCATTCTCTTCTATCCTCTGCTTCTTTTCCTCTATGCATAGTTCCCTTCTACATCTGCTGGAGGCACAGATGACAGCGTATGGCGATTTTTAGCTTGATCTATAGTACTAAATATCATGTTCTAATTTTCGGGGGGATGTTGGTGCTATTATATCCGTTATAATCTATATGCTAATTCCTGAGTAGCTTGTCACTCATGATCTCAGTAAGGGTTTTCCTGCCCTGTTATATTGTGTTTAGAAGTAACCATACAAATTGATCTTTTAACAGCTTACCTGAAAATGGGGTTTGCTTACTGGCTAAGTTTAGTGACTTGCCAGAGGTAAGGAGCTGATAAGATAAGTTGTTGTCTATTTTTCACTGTGGGCATAATATGTTGTCCTCAGTGTATCATCAAAGTAGATGCAGATATTCACTAGACATTTTGGTATAAGAACTTTCAAACCTGATTTGTGATAAATCAATTTCAGGCCCCCTTCCCCCTCCTTCCATATAGCAGTAAAGAATTGCTGTTACACT
Source organism: Meghimatium bilineatum (assembly GCA_034231615.1). Lineage (NCBI taxonomy): Eukaryota > Metazoa > Mollusca > Gastropoda > Stylommatophora > Philomycidae > Meghimatium > Meghimatium bilineatum. Next base: position 14,079,798 of record CM067319.1, on the reverse strand, counting down.
ACAAGCATTATTTCACAAGGCTGGTCTATTCTAGCATTACCTTTCTCACAAGAATGTTGAGACCTTGATATTTGAATGGTTTGGTGAAGTCAATGTCATTAGCTCTTTCAGGGTTGATAGTCAAGGGCGCAACAATTAGATCTGCTTCCTGACGCATCAGTTCTCCCATCATGCCATTCCAATACTTTTTGTCTGATCCATTATGCTGTCATTAAATTAAGTATACAAATTGTGAAAAACATTGTAGCACACTATTAGACTATGAGTTTACTTCATCATTCTTTTATACTCATTCTGACAGTCTACGCACTTTTGCATCTGTTTGGTGTTACTGCTTGAAATTCCTGGTCAATATGACGACAGTAACTATCGTGAATTTATTATCTCTTAAGTGTTAGTATTGTTTTATAGTTATTTTTAATGAAATCATCAAGCAGAACATTTTTATCTGTGTATTTGTTCATGGAGTAAATTCTGCTGTAAATACTATTTTGAACTGTTTTTTGTGTGGAAAAACTGAAAAACAGAGTGTGCTTATTTTTGGCCACCAGGTGTTGATAGGACAACAGAAACGCGGTAAGCAACATCAGGCCCAATGGAGCGTGGGAATAATGTATGAATAACCAGCTAAGATGTTCCTAGTAGCAATGGAAGGGTGTTTTTTTCAATATTTATTTTTGTTTACATAAAATGATGACAGAATTTCCAAGTAGTAGAACTGAAGACTAGATGATAAAAATGGCACAATTTACATAAAATTTATAACTACGACTTGTCAGACAAAACAATATTTTGTTTCTCTCCTTTGACAAACAAGCCAGCCAAGTGTAGCAATAATCTAATAGTGGGGCTTATGTTCAACTTCTTTTGTGAGTATTCAAGATGTGAGTAGAATAATTTGTGCTGTAAACTGTCCTCATTAGATCTCTGCACAATGCATGATTCCTCTTTTGATAAACCACTGGACAATTAAACTAGGTTAAGAAGTGCAAAAAGGACACTAAAATGACATCTGACAGCTGTATAAAAACTGTTGCAGATATTTTGAAAAACTAATGTTATTTTGTTCTCTTCTTATAGCCATCACAATTGCAGTATCATTCTAATAATGTATGCCATGTTTATATGTAGCCCTATAGAATTAACACATGGAGGAGCACTTTCACCAAGGTTTGCTTTAGGTGGAACATTTTCTGAGTTTATGTCCAGAGCTGTATGTAGTTGTATAATCTTACACGATGTGACATAATCTATGTATTGATGGGGACTTGCATTTTGCTTGATGACTTGAGATTTATTATGTTGTACTCATGTATATGTGCCAATCAATCAAATGACATGCTGAGTGGTGTAGTCAATCTCCACAAATCTCTGTCGCTTGTGTTGTTAATAAATTCAGTTGGAGAGACATTTTTTTGTGACACAGTGACAACCCATCCAGAAATTTCTCTTTTTGTCATCCTCTGTCTCTTCTCCCCTTGATATTTCTGGTGGTTACTAAATGTTCAAGTTTTGCTTTTCTCATCACATGCCCTAAAAATCTTGACTGTTTGCTTCTAATTTTTGCTATAATTTGTTGTTTTACTCCAGCATCTCTGAGGATGTCTACTTTAGTTTTCTTGGCTGTTCATGGAATTGTATATGTGTATCTTCATCTATTGAGAAAGTACTTTACTATATGCCAAAAATATTTTAGTTTATCATCAGGGTAGAGATTTGAAGCAGGTGGTTGGAGAACAAACAGAACTTGATAGCTTAGGCAAGTGGTGCATAGGAGCAGGGGCACTAATCAACCCAACTATAGTATCAGTAATGTTGTTCTGGATGTAATGCATGGCACTGCTGGAGGTGAAGACTTGTTTGAAATATTTTTTTATCAATGTGAACCTTGAGCTAAGATGTGACAAACTGAAGTGGCTTTACACATGGAGCTCCACCATGGTTGGTTTGCAAAAAAGATTCAGTGCATTTGTCAGGAAAGAACCTACTATAAATCACAGACATGATGCAAATTAATTAATTTCAATACAACATATTATTTTAAGTCTTTTTATAGGGTTGTTGAGGTGCAACAATGTGATATCAACTGTTGTGATATGCATATATTTTATCAAAAGTAGTTAAACAAGCACAAGTTTAGGAAACTAATTAATGATCTTGACTCTGAGTACATTGTCTTATTTACCACTGTGAACTGCAGTAGTTGAGTTATATGAACTTCAGGATGAAGTCACATAATTCATGGACATGAAGGAAAATTTGTCATGGAAGTCAATGGAAGACATGACAGCAAGTGGCAGTGTCATTTAGCATCCACTGAGAACATTATCAAGTACCTCAAAGCTGAATGTCAAGTTGCAGGCCCACAACCAGCTTCTCAGCTTCCTGATTTTGAAACGTTAAATCACTTTAAGCTAAATTAAAATTGTGAAAATTTAACTGAAAAGAAATAGCATGATGGATGTTCTCACTCTGTGAAGACAAACGTCTTATAAGACATTTGAATATGTTGATGAATGTGTGAGACCAGAAAGATTCAAATGAAGTGAAAAGTAAACCAATGAAACTAAGTATATTTGCTGCATAATTAATTCTGCAACCAGTTGATGTACCACACAAAGTGACTTTTAAAGATAAAGTTTGTCCTACTTATAATCTTTGTAACAACTTGGTTGACGATTTGCGTGAAGGACGTTGTCTACAGAACCATGTGCAAGAGTCAATTGGGTGCCAGACTGATGAAATCCTGGAAAAGCAGCTACAGTAGAAATATTATCAATACCTGCTAACATCACAAGCCTCCAAAAAGAGAAGCAATTCTAACCATTACAATAGGGGCTTTGTAAGTAAATAAAATAATGCATACTAATTTTAAGTTGATATTGTATGGCTCACATTCAATATGGCAGAGATGGCACTTGATGATGATGATTGTATTCCCCAACAATGATGTTATAAGAAAACAAATTGTCCTTTGTAGAAAAATGTTTCATATCCCCTATACTATCCATGTCTATCTGAATACAGTGCATAAGACAGAAACCAGAGCTCTCCAGTTTGAGTGATGTGATGCTACCATGTAATTCTTGCACTTGCAAGCTGTTGAGACTCATTATCATACCCTCTTTGATAGCTGTTCTGTGAAGAGTCTCTCTTGGTCTTCTTCTATTTCTTTTTCCATCTGGTACCCATTTTAATGCTTGTAGTGGCAGTCTGTTTTCATTAATTCTAAGTACACATTCGATGTTAAGTCCATCATTTTCTTCTTAATGTTGTAGAAACATTGCTTTTTGAGTTTGCTTGTTTGACTCAACCAATTCTTCCAAACCAATATATACAAGTTTTTTAAAGACTAAGATTGAAATGAATTTCATTTCTTCTTCAGTGATTTTATACTACTCCCCTGTACTACATTCAGTGATGTCAGAAATACTACTCTCCTGTACTACAACATACAAAATGTAAGTTAATTGAGAAAACCTGTAGATATTAGTGACTCATTCAGTGATGTCAGAAATATAGTAATACCTTTTCAAATGAGCCAAACAGTCCATCTTTACTGAGATGTATAGTGAAATTAAAGCGCACCCTCTCGGAAATGTTGGCCAACATATCCATACAGTACCCCATGCAACAGAGATCTGAAAGTGGGGTAAACATGAATCTACTCAGAACAATTATGAGATGCTATGGAAGTTATTATCTTCTGCGCTTGCTCTTTGGTAACCAACACAAAAGTTCTGTGTGATATCTGCCGGGGAGCGTGAAGTAAGTTGTGCAGCAAATTTACAGCATATCTGCATTTTTACACCCTGAGAGGTCTTGCACATCCGTTTTCAGAATGGTAGTTATTATTAACTCTTTCACTACATACTGTCTTGTAATCTATCCTACGATACCATTACAAATTATGGACAGCTGATAAAGCAACACATAATTTTTTGTTTTATTTAATCATTTTCGGTATTTATATTAAAATAAGGATGGTTCTGATCGAAAGTGTCCACATTACTTCTGGCATGATTTTGATGTGTTATGATATAAATTTTGTAAGTTATTTATAAGTTTTGAACATATATGTTGTGTGATGCCATTTATCCTTACATTTTCTATATATATTTTTGAGGACACTTATGTTTTGTGACAGTAAACCGGTAACTATTTATTTACTTTGGTCACATTAATTATTGAAATCCAAACTCACATGACGTAGAATTCCAGCAACACAGAGTTAGAAATACATCACAATCAAATGGTAAAACTCCTTTACACATTATGATTGTAAGAACAAAGATGCTGGCTCATTTTGTCAACGTAGGTTTGGAATGAAATCTGTTGATTTTCAACGTCATATTTGTTGAAATGTTTTTGGATTATGTTCTAGCAGTGATTATTTCTTGAGAATTACAATTATTATCATTAAATAGTATTAAAACTTTCAGAGAATATATCCAGACATTTCACCAATTCATGTAGCACCAGTATATTGTATATAATTAGGATGGTGCCTGTTTGAAATTGCTTCGAGGTCAAATTTTTGTCAGAGTGTTATTGTTTGTGACTGTCATGGTAAGTAATATCTACATCTTTTAGTTGTTTTTGTGTTGTGTGTGTTGTTATATTATATTATAATATAAGAATGTTAATTTATTCATTGAATAACACAAAAACAATGTGTGGAAAATAAGTATGTTGTATGTCGGCCTAAATATAGTCTTGAACAGATGGAAATTGTATGTAATTTCTTCATGTCTTATTAGTTTTCTCAGTCCATATTATATTAGTTTGGATAAAACAATATATATACAACAGGAATAGGTATTTAGGAGGATTTTATCAGTGTTGCCACATATTGTTCAAGTATTAGATGTATCCATAAATTATTTTTGTGATTTTTAAATTGTAGTTTTAAGATTTTCCCCACAATTTTCAACTTCACAACTTACAACTATAATACAAACAACACACAAACGACAACATAAAAAACATGATAATATGCATTATTCACTCCATCATTTACATTAGCCGAGATGTCATTCACTAATATCGTGGACTCCTCATCCAAGTCTGTGTCTCTAAATATTTTTGAGGAGCACTGATTCTAGTATAGGAAAGCAAGACAGTAGAGTTAGGCCTGTCTTTATTGGTGTTCCACTTTGTGATAATGAATCTGTCCACAATGTGAATGGTCTGCACAAGAAGTGTTGTTTTAATGTTTAAAAGCTAGGCCTCAACAGGTGTGCAGTGTGTTGAAATAGTGCTCTTCAGGAATTCTCTTCCAACAGTGAAAGTGTGTTCATGTGTGTATCAGATGGAGCATTCTTAACTACTGCCTTTGTGTGATTGATCTGTACTCCAGAATAAGTACACCAGGAGGCAATACAGTCTAAAACCTGATCCGACAGTATCTTTCATGACTCTTCCCTGTCTATGTATCAGGATATCATCTGCAAAGGATGGTATCCTATCTCTGCCATCAAGCTGCTGCTGTGTGATAGTCAGTGTATACATTAAATAAGAGGGGGTTACCTGGGGTAGGCGCCAGGGCATATTGTTCTGGATTTAGATAACCAACAACCACATCTGAGTGCCACAGTTCCCTGAAGCAACACCGCTGCTATGTATCTAATGAGGAAAGAATTAACATGGAACAGCAAGAGCATATTGAGCATATTGATAATATACTCAACCGTTATACCCTGAGAGATTAACTGAAGCAGAGATCTGAGCACCTATGGACATGCCCGGTGTGCCAAGATAACAACATATCTAAGATACTCAACCGTTATACCCTGAGAGATTAACTGAATCAGAAATCTGAGCACCTATGAACATGCCTGGTGTGCAAAGACGACAATATATTTAAACCTAAACATAAATACTATACATAGAATATCATTTTTCATATTTTTGTTACTGTAGATCACATCCAATCATCATATCTCCCTTGGAATTATGGCAATTAAATATAAGGAGTTTCCATAGTGTAGTAGTTATGCCATGAGCCTTGTATTCAAGACATTGAGGGTTCAATACTGGGCAATGATGTCTTATTTAAAGTGCAAGTTTTGGAAACCGCTTGGGATTATCATTTGAAGCTACATGCTATGAGTGGAACTCTCAGCAGGCAGTGTGCTATATTGTTGAGAGGGTATATATATGGGGAACCTGAATACAATGAAACCAACCCTCTAAGTTTTTTGTGTCTTTGAGGTGAAGCTTACATGATAGACTTTACAACAAATGACAATATTGATGAAATAATATTGATGAAATAAATGATGAAATGCAATAATTTACATGGTTACAGTTCACATAATCTGCACTTTTAACTTGCTATTGATAGATAAAAAAAAGCAAATCTTGAAGTTTGAGAATATTTTTATCTGTCCTGACATAACTGTCTTATTAAGAGGAAAGGAAATTATATTCTTTCTTTTTCTTTTCACTTTATGCCCCTTTATACCCAGGGATAGAAGAGTTCTCTGGAGATTGCTTTTTTGTCTGCTTCATATTGTTTGTTTTTGTCGATTCTTTTATTTCTGTAATCTATGGTTTGCAAGGTCTGCCCCTGGTTTTGTACCCATTGTGTCTGCATAGTAATTCTTTTTTGAGGGGGACTGTTTGATGGTAGTCTGGAAGCATGGGAAAACCACAATCTGTTATCCTCTGATGTAATCCAGGATTGACATTGTTTTTGTTAGTCTTCTGATGATTTTGTTCCTGATTCTGTCTCTTATTGTTACTCTTAGGATTCTATGTAAAATTCTATTCACTGGTAAAATATTACTTTTATTACAGTTAAAACATAGCCTACCTTGTGTTCCATTTTTACAGATGAAAGCGTGGACCGCAGGGCGGACTGGGCGACAGCGTCCATCACTGGGTACAGGTGTGATTTCAATAAATGGTTTCTCTTTCACAGTGACAATCTTAAAAAAAAAGATAACATATAACCCTAAAAAAATTGATACGCCTACTCAATAACAAATATGACATTCATATATTAATACCCAAAGACAGATAGGACATTCACCTGTTAATATCCAATAACAAACGGGACATTCACATGATAATACCCGATGACATATAGGACATTAAAATTCTTTGATTAGAAACTAGCGTCATAGGACATAGGGAACTTTCGTAAGTGCTCCGCTCTGTTCCAGCAGCCATTTAAGTATATTTAGACTCAAAGTCCCAGTCAGGTGTTGATTACGGATCTTTGACTTTTTCTAAAAAAAAATACATGTTCTTTCCTCTTCTCCAATCACCTCCATTTCTGTCATTCTCTGTATATGTACATTTTTAGTCCCGCTGTCATCATCTTCATTTTACAATGAATTAATGACTGCTTTAATCAAGTCAGCTTTATCTCTTCTCAGTACTGTGCCGTCCATTGCAGCGTTGCCTGCCAATGAGTCCAGTCCTTCTCTATCATTTCCTCTGACCCCAGTGCGACTCGGGCAGTGTATCCATGTAATGCGCTGAACAAATGAGTTGTTCAATAATGCAATCTACTCCTTTATCAGCATATTCCTTTCTATCTTGCGCAACATGCTTTGAGAGTCTGTGAATATTACGGAATAGATGGATGCATCAATTTTTTTTTAATCAACCAACATAATGCTGCAGTTATTCCCTTTATCTCTATCCTCATGTTAGATGTTACAGTGGAGTATGCATATGCAGATGATCTCTCAACTAACTTCAAGCAGTTTCCATAGGCAACAAAACCCCAACCCCATTTATTTGTATTTCAGGACATTCACGTTAAAATTTGATGACAAAACATTCACATGTTAATATTCAATGTCAAGGCATTCACATCTTACTACTTAATGACATATAAGACACTCTTCTACCAAACTTAATGACAACTAGGGCTCTCACATATTAATATTCAAGGATGTAAATGGGTTTATATTGTTCTCATGTGTCACAGAGTTAGCAGATAACCATGATTCTAAGATACGTTGATGTGGTGCACCCTGGTAACAGATGTATGATTGGTCTTGTGACTTATATCTGTCTAACATTTTTAGGGATCATATACCCCGGTATGTGGCTGTGGTCACCTGTGTGAAGCTGGGACCCAAGAAGGGAGCAAAAAATAGTGACATTATTAATTGTCAGGAATGTCATGTTAGTGAGAGATAGAGGTGACTGTTCCATCCAATAAAGGGATAAAGTGACCAATAAGGCATGCTGAAGTCGGATGTGTCAGGCTGAAAGGTGTATATTTTTCTATATTTTCTGTGTTATTTTATCTGTTTTGTGAGCTTGTAAAACTTAATACCCCATGTTCTGTGTCTCTACCTATTACTAGCAGACAGTAGAACATAATTAATTATTTATATACTATACTAGACACAAATGAGTAACATGTGATATGAGATGTCTAAGGAAGTTTGTTGGTGTCAATATAATAATAATAACGCTGGTCAACATTGATATCATTACTGACTTAAAAAGGCCCTAATCTGTAGTATCTTGGTGTTCTAAAAACGGATATAACCATAACACATTTTATTAACTCTTTTTTTGAAGATATTTCATGTAGTTCAATTTCTGTGTTTCACTGTGTAAATTTATCCAGTATGACTACAATGAAATTGTTAATAAACCTAGAATGATGTAATATATATTGCACCACATAGCATAATATGATCATGAATGCATCATCCAGAGTTCATTACATCATTTTCTGATTATGCAATACTACTACCAGGCAGCTGCAGAAGCTTACATCAGCAGTGTACAATATAAAGCCCAGTCGGAAAGGTTCAGCATTTAAAATATTTCAGTCTTTGTGCAAGACAGTTTAAGCTACTGTTACATAAAAGTTATTTTTAAAATCCATTTACGTACAATACAGAATAGTAATGCTTCGACAGTGTGTTAATTTCATGGCAATTTCTGCTATATCTGTGGGGAAGTGACAATTGTCAAACAGAGGTAAAGTCTCAGTTCTCAAGTGAAGAAGGCATATCATCTTTACTTTGGATGCAAGGTTGGTGCCCAAGACCTTGTCTTGGTCAACACATATGCTGTGCTACATATATAATACAGCCTTCACAGTGGTTGAATGGTAAAAGACCATCAATGCTTAGCGCTATTGCGGTTCCAGTGTTCAATGTTAATTATAAAAATAACTCATGACCCACAAGAATGGAAACTATTTGTAGACTCATCGAAACTGAGTCTTAAGACTGTGCTTTTGCACAATGGAAACTGTTTTCCATCTATTTGAGTAGTGCATGCTGTCCACATAGAAGAGACATTCGATAATTTTAAACAGATACTGAATTACATTGTGTATAACTAGTACAGCTGGCAGCTATGTGGTAATTTGAAGGTAGTTGCCCTTTTAATGGGACTACTACTATTACTACTATGAAGCAGGGATATACAACATACATGTGCTTTTTATGTGAGTGGGATAGCCAAGCAATGGATTTGCATACAAAATGTAGTAGTTGGAGAGAAGAATATCCAGCATCCAACTCTGGTCGAGTCTCACAAGATCCTGCTATCACCCCTTCACATCAAACTAAGTTTTATGAAGAATTTCGTGAAAGTCATGGACCGGACTTTGCCAACTTTCCAAAACCTGCCTGAAAAATTCCCTTGACTCAGTGAAGCAAAGATTAAAGAGGGAGTTTTTGCAGGTCCTCAGATTTGAGAATTATAAAAAGATGGCCGGTTCAACAACTTGCTGCAGGGTGATGAGAAACAAGCATAGAATGCTTTTCATCTAGTGTCCACCAACTTTCTCAGTAATGTTAAGGCAGAAAACTACAAGGAACTAGTAGAAGACATGCTGATGTAGAAGGAACTAGTAGGAACTACAAGGAACTAGTAGAAGACATGCTGATGTAGAAGGAACTAGTAGGAACTACAAGGAACTAGTAGAAGACATGCTGATGAAGTATCAGGTACTTGACTGCAATATGTCTCAAAAAATCTGCTTTCTTTATTCTCATCTGGATTTCTTTCCTGAGAAATGTGGAATGGTTAGTGATGAACATGGTGAACGTTTTCATTAAGATATCGCAACAATAGGACAAAGATACCAGGGAAAATAGTCAACTATTGGCTGACTATTGCTGGACACTCTACATAGATGCTTCCAAACATCTGTACAAGAGACAAGCAAAAAAATATAAGAAGTAGTATATGACTTGATCTTTTGCAAGTATTAACCGTTGCATTATTACTAATGGCAGGCATTTCATGATGTAAACATTCAGTTTTGCAGATTACAAAAAAACTAGAGCCAATTTTGAAATTTGACTGTCATATTCATGCTCAGCATTTCAAAATTGATAAGACATTACTAATAGGCCCTATCATTTCAGTTTATTGTCTATTCCCAGGTACTTTGTTATTCACTCTTGCCGTTAAGTGTAGAGGTGATAGGAGCTCAAGCTTGTGTTCAAAGGCCAGATGTGTCGCCTCAGCTGTGCTATGACCGTGTTTGTTCAAGATGTCCCTGACATTTTCTATACATCTTTTTTGTGGTCTTCCTCTGACTTTGTACCCTGATCTCATTTGGTTATATACCTGTAAGGGCAACTTGTTATGATGCATTCTCATAATGTGGCCAAAACACTTGATCTGCTGCCTTCTATGTATTCTGTGCAAGGTGTTATACCTATTCTTTCCCTGATGTCTTCATTTCGTAATCTATCACACCCTAGTGTAGTGGTTAAGCTGTTCGCCTTGTGTTCAAGAGGTCATGGGTTCGAATCTGACTCGTGTCATCTTGCGTACAAGGTGTATTTTTGGAGATCCCTGTGGATTATCACTTTAAGCTATGGAGTTGTGTGCTATGAGTGGTACTCTCGGCAGGCAGTGTACATATAGAAACCGAGTACAGTGAAGTCAATCCTCTATGTCTTTTGAACCTTTTTTTATGTCACTTATCTTTCTGTAATGTGAAGATGAGAGAGAGACTAAGTTTGGCACTGGTAACACAGTGTTGGTAGGAATATACTGTAATTCATTTGTCTTTTAACTTCCATCTCGATCTTGGGATGAAGAAGTAGTGGTGACAACTGGTATGTTACTGCATTCACCTTCTGATATCTCGTCTCTATCTATCTATCAAGACTACTATTTTCTGTGAAAATACGATATTTGAACTCCTATCATTTTAGTAAAATAACTTTTGTAAAAATGTGTTGACCAGTGAATAAGACCCATAACCCGTTAGGGTAGTAGGGGTGCCACACTGGATACATCAGTACAAAATGTCTTCCAAACAGCTCTGTCCTTAGCCATCTGGAGAAGCGTAGACACCATTCTTTGATTTTAACAATCCAGGATTTTCTCTGCCCTCGTCTCCTCCTTCTACTTTCAATTGTTCCTTGCAAAATAATTTTAGTGGGAGAGTCGTGTCTCGTTACATGTCCAAACTAAACAAGTTAACGCTGTGTCACCACTGTCAAAAGTGGTTCTTGATAACCTGCAAGTTTGTTTATTTGCTACTGGACAAATATATTTGTCTTGTATTCTATATAATGAATTATTAACAGAAGTCTGTAGCATTTGTTCTCAAAAGCCTGAATCCTTCTTTCTGTGTCTGCATTGAGTGTCCAACTATCACACCCATATAAAAATATACTTAGCACTAACGATCTGTATAGATTGATCTTTACTCTAATACTGATCCTACTTCTCCAAATCATATTAAATATTGCCATGGCAGCTACTGCCATCTCAAGTCTTAGCTTAATCTAATTTCAGAGTTGCCATTATCACAAATTTGGAACCTTAGATATTTTAAGGTGTTAACTTCTTCAAGTTTGTGACCGTTTAATTGGATATATTGGTGTCAATAGAACAGACTGAATAAGAAATGAAGACATCAGAATATTAATAGGAACTATACAATGCATAAAATACATAGAGTGACAACAGATTAAATGGTTCAGCTACCTTATGAGAATGGAACCTGATTGCCTAGCATTTATATCATACAACAAAAGAATTTATGGTTACAGAGAAAGAAAAAGATTAAGAGGTAGATAGATCGATAACATCAGAGATATACTACAACAAAATGGCATCACAACAACAAACGCAATACACTAGGTTAAAGTCAGAAAACATAGACTCCCCATGACACTTCACAGCGCTGGTGGCTAGGACAAGACAAGACTGCACACAAAATTAATAACATAATATAGACCATATAATAAGCTATAGAATATATTAGAAAGATACAAGAAATAACAAATGGAACTAAGTAAATAGGGGTCACAATTTTACCGTGAGATTACTAGATATTTTCTCTCCCTTCGGTTTGACATGAGTGTTTCCTGGCCATGTCAAGTTTGTTTCCATCATCCTTAGTTCCATTACCTGTCAGAGAATAAACATCAAAATTATAAGACTTTTAACTAGTGACATTTATTTCAAATTATATAAATAAATTACTACAGCTTGTCACAGGAGATACAGCTTGAAAAAGAATTGGTTCGATGTAACACCATAGTACTCAAATTCATATGCATAGGATATTCATTACACAGAATGTTTTTGACTTCTTTAAATGTCAATTTCCAGTTATCCACACATGGTAAATTGTAGATTCAATAGTGTTGTATCACTAATGCACTGTATGGATTGCTATGTCAACTCCAGAAGACCTGTATTTGTTAATGGCATTGAGCTGCCAAGACTAGAACCAGTCATCAGCAATTAGATATAGGCCACAAAATAGTGTTGTGAATTAATTAATATACATTTGTAAACAACAATATCATTAACAAACAAGCATAAACATGGCCTGGTGGTGATAAAAAAACAATGACAGCTGCAGCAACACTTAGCCCTTTCATTGCTCAGGTCACTCCTGCTTTAGGTGTACTTAAAGAGGAAGAAATGATGAATGGATAAAATCTGGTGAAAATCTGTCATGTTGTCGAAAGGTAATAATCAAAACTTGGCAGAGAATGTGGGGAGTAATGCAATAGAAAAGCTGATCTAAAAACCAAACTGATAACTGAAAACACAGAAAAGAATGATGTGGTCATAACACTGATGATTTTGTATGGAGTTGGTCAAGATTGGGCTGGGGCTTTTCTACAATTCATTGTTGAAATGGCTGTGTTATGAGTGGATGGAGTATATTCGGGTTTCATACCTACAAGGACTTACGTGGATATGTTGCCCTGGTCACACTGGAGAGTAATGAGAGAGCTGACGGCTAGTGCTCAAAGCACGTGTCAGGACAGATGACAATAGACAAAGGGGGACATCGTAAACTCCTTATGTCTGTGTCTGTTGGACAAGGACACCATGGTGGATAAGACTGTAATTAAGAGATATATGGAGTTTGGAATAGCTTGAGGGGATAGTAGAGGGGGGCAATTTATGGGCAGGCCTGGGAAAATATAAAATCAATGCACCATGGAAACTATCAGCATACATACCCTTCGCCATATACCTTTACTTGCAGGGCTAGCGCTATTGGGTCAGTACGAGGTCAACTCCTTGAAGTGGAGATGGGACTTAGTCCAGCCAACAGAGGCTGGAAACTAAAATTGGTTGGGTCATTCCTGACATCAAACAGGGCCACAGCCCTCCTCAAGCAAGCACAGGTGCTGAAATCAGAGATACCAGGCTGAGAGGCAACAGAAACCATGGTATCATGCAACATATATCCTTGTGTTGAAGCAGGAACAAACCAACAATAGACTCACACATATACAGATCGACAATCTCTGCTATTCTCAACATCACATTAGTACCAACCTTATCCTTGTGACCATACAGTCCTACTGACATGGCTCTTTGTTTGCCATTAATATTAATAATTTCATACATTGGGTTCAGTCTGTCTCCCTCCTGGCTGAAGCTGACCTGTCCAGTCTCCCCATTCAATTTGGTCTCTATCAAGGCCCTAATAACAAGAAATTAATAGGGTAAGTAGAGGCAAAGATCTGCACTTTTTACATTTTAGTGTATTCTAACACCTAGACACATATGGGACAACAAACTGTCATCAGTATATAGTTTATCTATCCATATTATATTAGTGAGGGTATTTAAAGCATAAGTCTTACATGTAGACAATAGAATGAGAGTTTATGAACTTAGGTAAATGCAAATATTTGTCTTATTTTATGGGGCAAAGATCCGCAGGCAAAAAGGTCGTACAATCTATTAAAAAATTGAGGGAGATTGCCACAGTGACAGGTCTAGCAAACCAGCAGTGTGTAAATGTGTTCTATGAATAGATATGTATAGTTTTGCAACTTTAACCTGGAAAAAAGACATGTTAGAATAAAAATAGTTGGTTTCATTTTAAAGCTAATTATGTCTTTGTAAGATTGGATGATAGTTATAATCATATATATATATCAGTCTCTCCCAGCTTTGGAGCAGCATCTGCAACTTCCTCATGTCATGACATCGGCATATGCTTCATACATTTTGAATGCGGATTTTGCCCAAAATGTGTGGATCTTTACTCCTCATCACACTGTTAGCAACTATCATAAATTCCTATGAAAAAACAGCCTGCGAAGATAATGTGCTTAAGAACTTAACAAAACATATATTTCAGTTAAAACATTAAAAAAACCACAATATTAATGATAACAGCAGGAAGAGAGTGAGAAGTTTAAAAAAAAAGAAATCAAACAATGTTTTCTTTGTTGTTTATTTTTGAACCGCAGGAATTATGAGCAATTAGCTCTTAGTTCCTATGTGCAGTGGGAGTTTTTTCCAATCTTTCTTTCATACCCAGGAGACTTTAGCTTTCAACTTGGTGCAATGCCTATTGGAGGGGCCTTCTACTCAGAGGGGGTTATGTTATGAGCTGAGCTGATAGTTTCCTTGGTGCACCCATTGATTGTCTTCCCTCCGATGAGGTGCTTCGCATCCAGCAAGCTGTTCCTCCAGTAGGAAGACCATTTCATTACCTTTTGTGTCCCTAGGTCCCAGACCTAATTTCTTCTGTATGAGCCATGTTGGGTAATGGTGACAGTCAAATTAGACTCTGGGTTTCAGATAAACTTACTGATAGACCTTTCACTCATGATCTCATAGACTTACTCATAGAGCTTTAACTCATAATCACAGATAAACTTATTCATAGACATTCCACCCATAATCTCAGATAAACTTACTGATAGACATTCCACCCAAAATTTCAGATAAACTTACTGATAGACATTCCACCCATAATCTCAAATAAACTTACTGATAGGACATTCCATCCAAAATTTCAGATAAACTTATTGATAGACATTCCATCCAAAATTTCAGATAAACGTACAGATCTTTTACTCATGTTCTCAGATAGACTTATGCATAGACCTTTCACTCATGATCTTAGATAAATTTACTACTCATAGTCTTCTGTCCATAATCACAAATAAATTTACTCATAGACCTTTCACTCATGATCTCAGATAAACTTACTCATAGATCTCCTCATAAGCCCAGATTCTGATTCTATTTGGAATCACAAGTTCTCACTATTTTATAGCTTTTATACCAGTCTATAAAATCTGCATGTATAGAGTTTTGACTCCCATATAAAGTGATTTGAATAGACAGATATGGCGGGATAAAGTCTTGTCTAGATGGCAGAAGATCATCAGAAGCGTAAGTTGTTTGAACATTACAGGAGCCAATAGTTCCCCATCTACGGATAGTAGAGATATTCATCTGTGGTTGTCTAGCAGAGCAGTAGATTATGTCCTAAAGCTTTTTATCTCATTCGTTACAGAGTATTTTTAGCATTTAGACAGAATTAATATTTTTGAGTTTTTGCACATCCATCACGGAAAAAAAGGAATAGTAGTTCTAAATATATTTTAATTATATATATATATATATATATAATAGGCATAGATGGAAAAGACATCAGACTAATTAGAAATATATATATTAGGAACAGACTGCATCAATAAGGTGTGAAAATTGCTACTCACATACATAGAAATAAGAAGAGGGGTAAGAGGGTAAGACAAGGATGCATTTTATCACCAAGCCTATTTAATATCTACACAGAGAATATCTTTAAAGATATAGAAGAAATTTCAGGACTCAAGATCAATGGGAAAATAATAAACAACCTGAGATATGCAGATGACACTGTTCTTTTAGCAGAAAGTGAACATGAACTACAAAGAATAATAGATCAAGTCAATAAATAAAGTAATGAATATGGACTGGATATAAACATCCAAAAAACAAAAACCATGATAATCAGCAAAGACACAGAAGAACAAGAGCTAAACATAAGCATACATGGAGAGAAACTATAACAAGTAAAACAGTATCAATATCTTGTAAACAGAGTCATAAATGATGGCAGATGAGAAACAGAAGTTAAAAGGAGAATAGAAATGGCTAAAAGTACCTTCAATGACATGAGGAAAATAGCAACATCTAAACAAATTACAAACAAGTTAAAAATTAATATTATAAAATGCTACATCTATTCTATATTAATGTATGGCTCAGAAACATGGACACTAAATAAACAGAAGACAGAATTGATGCCTTTGAGATGTGGGTATATAGAAGAATAGGAAGAACATCATGGGAGGGAAGAAAACAAACAAAGAGGTTCTAAAAATGCTTAATATGAAGAAAGAATTACTAAGAGAAATAAAGATCAGGCAAATAAAATATTTTGGACACATTAAAAGACATGACACCTTATTGAAGACCTTACTTGAAGGTAAAATCAAAGGGAAATGAGCAAGAGGTAGACAGAGATACAAGTGGGAGAGTAACATCACAAGATGGACAGATTACAGTCTAGCAGAGCGCACCACCAAGTCAAGAGACAGGGGATGTTGTAGGTCTATTGCAGCCTATCTTCATTGCGGAGACTGCACTAGATGATGATGATATATATATATATATATATATATATATATATATATATATATATATATATATATATATATATATATATATATATATATATATATATATATATATATATATATACGAGGCGTGTTCAAATGAAAACGGGACTTGTTACACCACGCGTGATAGAGCGCACTGATATTGATGACATTTTGCACTAGTAATGAGTATCCAATAATTTACATACAGTCACGTGTTCATCTTCCCAGCATGCATATGTGCTGCAGAAGACTGTTAACAATATGGCGGGTGTGATTCCGAACCCGTCCAAAGTGAATCAGCGTGCTGTGATCCAGTTTCTTTCATTTGAAGGATGTCAAGCAGTAGACATTCATCGGAGAATGAAGGCAGCATATGGTGACAAATGTTTGTCGAGGACCAGAGTGATGGAGTGGGTGCGTATGTTTAAAGACGGAGGTTTCTGCTGGGAAGGTTATGGTGACTGCATTTTTTGACCATGAAGGGCTTTTGTTGACTGATTTTAAGGAACCTGGTGTCAACATCAATGCCGCCCATTATAAAGACACTTTAGACAAGCTGCATAAGGTCATCAAGGCTAAGCGACCAGGCAGACTTTCTCAAGGTGTGATTCTTCTCCACGACAACGCTCGTCCGCACGTCGCAAAAATTGTGCAGGAAACATTGGCAAAGAAGAATTGGGAAGTTCTTCATCACCCAGCCTATAGTCCCGATTTATCCCCGTGTGATTTCCATTTGTTCGGACCGTTGAAGAAAGCACTAAAGGGACAGCGATTCAACAGCGACGCAGACGTGAAGATAGCGGTGACCACATCGTTCAGAGAACAGCCACGCAACTTTTTCTCGGACGGCATTCGACGTCTACCTAAACAGTGGGATGCTTGCCTAAATGCATACGGAGATTTTTTCTGATGAACCCAGGTGCATTCTTATTCACAAGTGGTTGCTTTGTTCAATTCCGTTGAAAATATTAAATTGCGTATGATACTTTTTAAATAAATCCACAAGTCCCGTTTTCATTTGAACACGCCTCGTGTATATATATATATATATATTTTGAAACAATCACAAATTAACTTTGAATAAAATTACTTTTGCTAATGAAAATTTAATTGAAAAAATAAAATATACCGTTAAATTCCGAATATAAACCCATCGGATTGTAGGCCGAGAACCTAATTATCCCTTCCCAAAAGTGGAGAAAGTGGAAGGTCCGACTATAGACCGACATCCCCAACTTAACAATGCCGGCAATAATGAACTTCATCATCATAAGAAAGAACCGACATGCTAAATGGAAATTAACACAAACTTTTGCAACTCTAAGAAAATGGCATTCCTTTCATTTGCTTCACTCAGGTAACTTGAATGAATCAAGGAATGAAACCCCAGTGGCTACTGTATTCTGGATCAATATATCCGAAAATAATGAATACCGGGGTAGGATGACTTCCCTATCCATGACTATAGACGGTTTATGAGGTGGCAAGACTTTGGGGAACAAAGTTTTTCCTGAATGAATTGTCTGTGTTGGGTGTCTGGGCGTTATGACGAGGAACAGTGCTAGTGAATAGTAATTACTATGTAACTATTATGTCACCGGCTTCTGACAGTGACCTTTAAGTGGGAAACGATGAAAGGCAAGACAGCAGATCACGTTTGTTTTTATAAGATACAGAAGAGTTTGAACTTTGTTCCTGGTTATGTTTACCATGTGGGGAGAATATGGTAATAAAATAAACATAACAGAGGATTGTGAAATTGATCTCGTCTTCCACTAAATGTACAGTGGTTGGGGGAGGGAATCAATTAGGTGCAATTTTACTACAAAATGCCTATGATGTGTTGTGATTTGGAACCTCGTTTCAAATCTTCTATAAAGAAAGATTGCATTTAGTCACTTATCTGAATGGCATCACATAATGTGAGGGAAACTTGGATTGGTTGAACCGATTGAAATGGGTAGGGCCAGTAGTCCATCTGCGGCCTCAGTGGGCTGGACTAATTACCGGTAACAGAATATAAGGCTGACTTAGCTAGCCAAGAATACTGCACAAGTAGTTTAGCTTCCAGTTCATACATTTTTATTGTCATTGTGATTTTATTCCTGTAAGTGTAAGCAGGAAATGGGAAAGATGAATGGATGAATGGCCAGACAAAAACATGCCAGATCAAGTTTGTTTTTAAAAGATACAGAAGAGTTTGAACTGTGTGACCTGTATGTTTACCTTATACAGTAATATAAACTGAGGCACAGCTCAGACAGTTTCACTATTGATTTCTCTCTCCCATTCCCCTCCCTCCAACACTGCCTAAGCGGCAAAGTTTTGGATGTCAAAAATGTGAGTGTTTGTGCAAGACCGTGGTATGTAGAGTAAGACCTCTGTACAGAATTAATTAGGACTTCATTCTTTATGTTTCTGATTATTGTCTTGGTCACTATTTATATACTTGGAGTTGCATGTTAAAAATTGGCAAGGCCGACCAGCACATGCACGGAAATACTCAAAATCTGCCTTTGATGTATTTTTACATTTTCTGTACACCACACCTGTTATTCCATATTAAAAATGTTAACTTTTAGTTCGGCCACACACGAGGCATTTCAGCTATTGTAGTCCTGAAGGGGTGTAACAGACCTGACATATTTATTACCCAGCGCTGAATGAAATAATTCGCGTGGAGGCTTGGATTTCGCATCTGGTTCAAAGATACCGTTTCTCAATTTTGCGAATTTTATACAGCAGCCAGAGTTTGTGCATTTGCAAGCACAACTCAACATTTTCCATCCTCATATTTTTGTACAAGTCCTATTAGGTTGTCATTGTTTTTGACCAGTGCACATTCAATATTTATACAGGTAAGAAAATTTCGTTATTCTTCATGTTAATTTAGTAGGCCTAATATCATTACTTTACATACAGTGTCAAATTTGTTAGATCATCGTTTACCATAAGAATGTACAAAATAAACCTATTATGCCACGATCAAACACTAGTTTAGCATGTATATCTAGTTAGATCTCATTTTACTTGTGCAAATATGATCAAAGTTAGTTAAATTGCGCAATTAGATAATGTAAAAGATTCATTCTTTGTGTAGCATTAACGCTATGAACTTGTCTTCATGATAATTTTTCAATTCGTGGTCGGCAAATATAAATCCAAAATAAACCTATTATGCCACGATCAAACACTAGTTTAGCATGTATATCTAGTTAGATCTCATTTTACTTGTGCAAATATGATCGAAATTAGTTAAATTGCGCAATTAGATCATGTAAAAGATTCATTTTTTGTGTAGCATTAACGCTACGAACTTGTCTTCATGATAATTTTTCAATTCGTGGTCGGCAAATATAAGTCCAAAATAAACCTATTATGCCACGATCAAACACTAGTTTAGCATGTATATCTAGTTAGATATCATTTTACTTGTGCAAATATGATCAAAATTAGTTAAATTGCGCAATTAGATAATGTAAAAGATTCATTCTTTGTGTAGCATTAACGCTACGAACTTGTTCTGTGTGATAGTTATCAATCGCGGTTGGATTCCCATAACCGTTCGAATAAGTTCGTTGCATGCTACACATACACAGAAAAGTAATTTACTATTGTAATAAGTATATGTTATACGTTTCTTTTGTGAAAATGTGTTAATAATATTTTAAAATTTATTTCAAAACAGGATGGATCACTGCAGTTCACTACACATGCGATTTTTGAATGATTTGTGCAGAATTTGTGTAGGAAGAACATTATCTAAGAAAGATAAAAGGATGCAGAAGAAACCACGGTCCTGTAGCTTATATCAAAGTGACCTGGCTAGTATTTATGGGATACATATCATGGACGATAGTGAAACAAAACAATGAACCACATTGTGTGTCAAGTGTGTAATGTGAAATCATAAACTCAAAATCAACAAGGATAGTAAATCTCTAGCTCGAGCCAAATTTATATCTACTAACAGTGCCCACATCTGGATGGATTTTAATCCTAACCTAACTGTTTTAGAATGTTCCGTGTGTAGTCATCATCAAAGTATGAACTGTGGCAGCATAAAAAGAATGAGAGTTTTTGATAATTCTGATAATGATCATGATGTATCTGTGCCTGTGTTATTTCCTGCTACAGAAACAGAGGAAGATATTCTAATGTCAGTGACAGCAAGATTGTCTCCACAACTCACCAATAGTAATAACAATCCAACAAATTTAACAGTACCCACAGCTCGCCGTTGTCTTCAATATAATAATGGAATATTTTCCACATTTGCAACAACTGCATATCCACAATGTAGCTATACCAGCACACCTTCCATATTTACACCTACATTTGCACATCTTCACTATAACAGCACACCTTCCACATTTACAACACCTGCATATCCACAATGTAGTTATACCAGCACACCCTCCACATATTTTAGACCTTCAACGCCCAATAACATACACGATTCTGCTATATCTAGCATATATCCTGCAGTTACAACATGTACAGTTTCTGAATTCAGAAAGTTAACATCAGACAGTGCCACTTCTCCCATGATGAAACATGACTTTAGTTTTAAAAAATCTATCAGCAAACCTATATCAGAACCATTGACAAATAAGGAGGAATTATTACTCACACATCTAATTAGAAAGAAGGATGGGCTGAATATTATATATTATATTATATATATTTACTATATATAATCATATATGATCATGTATCTCGATCTCCAGTATTGTGTATCCAGATCGTTGTTACATAATAAATAAAGATTGAGTTATACTCATCTTTAAGATATTGGATGCAAGAAATGACAATATACGGAATTTAATTTTGTTTTAAATAAAAATCATAAAGCAAAATATTCTGCAATCATTGTGTTCAGTTTGAAAGTGAAATATATTTTGTTGGTTGAGTGAAATGCTATTGCGAAACTGTGTGTGCATTTTACGTTATTATACTATACACTGTATTCGTTGCCACAAGAGAAGGAACTAAACAAAGTTAAGAGGTTCTAAAAACACTTAATATGAAGAAAGAATTACTAAGAGAAATCAAGATTAGACAAATAAAATATTTTGGACACATTAAAGAAATGACACCTTATTGAAGACCTTACTTGAAGGTAAAGTCAAAGGGAAACGAGCACGAGGTAGACAGAGATACGCGATACGTGTGGGAGAATAACATCACAAGATGGACAGGGTACAGTCTAGCAGAGTGCATCACCAAAACAAGAGGCAGGGGATGTTGAGATCTGTTGCAGCCAACCTTTGTTGCAGAAATGGTACTAGATGATGTCTACCTGCCAAGTTTCTGGCTTGCCTCCCCTGATTTCACCAGGGGACAATTGAAGGGTTTCTCTTATTTCCCTTGAATTTTCTAATTGCAATTGAATTGACAGTGGGCGTGAACAGTGAACACGCCCACCTCTGGTTTATTGATATCTCCTTAAAAACTAAAAGTCCATCCAGTTTCAGGTGTGACACAGGTCTTATAGTCTAGTAGACGGTCAGTAACTGTTGTAACATTTGCTTTACTGCAAAATGAAAGTGTGTGACAGTGTTTAGACTACTGGTAGTTGGTGTTTCCCTACACAAACAAGACTGGGCCTTGATGATAAACATGTGTTCCTGGTAGATCAGCTTAGGCTACTGTATTTCGTTTTTTCACAGACCATTACCGTATTTTGGTCAATATATAACATCAGATACTGGTATACTTTTCTGACAAATTTCGACGTTATGATATAAATATATTTACCGTAACGGTAAAAAAACGGTAATACCCATTGCTAAAAATAGCATTTCCGGGGAAATTAAGCTCAGTAAAAATGGCGGGCATGTCGGAAATAAGGATATAGACCTAGTAAGTGAGTTTTATCAAGAAATATCGGAGATTTCGAAGGAAATATTGTATGATATATAGAAATTAATGTAATTTGAGGCCTAGCATTATGGTAGTACGCTCTAGATTGCTGGAGAGCCCTAGTCATTTTATCCTGGCTTAATATATCGGGACATGTGAATTGTCACTGGCATTTTTTTTAAACAGTGTTTTTCTCCTTTTTTACTGTGATTTGGACGTAATTTTTTTTTTAAATTTGATGTTACTCGAATATAAGACGAAGAGTATGAAGTCATCTCTGATTTTTGTCCAAAAATTCTCGGGTTATACACGGAATTTAATGGTAATTTATGAATTCAAAAAG
This sequence comes from Meghimatium bilineatum, assembly GCA_034231615.1. Taxonomy (NCBI): domain Eukaryota; kingdom Metazoa; phylum Mollusca; class Gastropoda; order Stylommatophora; family Philomycidae; genus Meghimatium; species Meghimatium bilineatum. The sequence goes on along the minus strand of CM067319.1, from coordinate 14,056,707 downwards.
AAAATTTGTTTCAGAATTGAAATATGAAAACAAACTTCTGGATCAATAACTTCCACCAAAACTGTATCAGCTTGTAGATAATCCAATTATGAACCAAAAAAATGTTTAGTTAATGGATATAGTTCTTCAATTTTGTCAGTTATTCAAAAAAATATCTGACCTGATTCATTGATATATGAATGTAGATATATAATTTTGATCAAGATATTTCTTACAAATGGCATAAATCAGTAACACGAGGTTTAATACCAGTTGCCAGTAACTGTCAGATTGGATCTAAATAATTAATGTGACCAAAGTAAATAAAATAGTTAAACTTTCATGAAACATAAGTTCGCTTGAAAATATATATAGTAAATATAAGGAAAAATGGCACCACATACAACACTCATTCAAAACTTATCAATAACTTACAAAATTGATATCACAACACATCAAAATCATGTCAGAAATAATGTGAATATATTACACATTCGATTGGAACCATCCTTATGTTGATATAAACACAGAAATTGATTTAATAAAACAAAACAATCTCTTTATTGATGGTCCGTAATCTGTAATGATATCATAGAATCTTTTAAAAGACAGCACGTAGGGAAAGAGTTAATATGCAAAGGTTACAACAAACAACCAAGATCTCATATCAGTTAAGAACCAAGATCTCATATCAGTTAAGACCTATTACAAACTGTGTAGCATGTTCTACTGACATATCATGGACACAGGCCTAGATGACAGGGTCAGTACTAGTGGCACAGTGTACCATTTGCACAATCTAGTTAGTCATAGATGCACATCATGCTTTTAACCTTATCCCCCACATCGCAAACTCTGTAAGAATTTTTTCTCTCTCTTTCTCTCTTTTTTTTTAAAACAATAAATCTGGATCAGAGGAATGACAGCTGTCCCACAGTCTTTCTGTTGCAGCTGGAAATCTAAAGTTCTCTTTCGACTTGAAATAACTTGCTATGGCAGACAGTGGTCTTGCTCTAATGTGGATGGGTTCAGCCAGGCTAAAAATTTTATTCACTTACAAGATACTTAAGCCACATTTTCATGACAAAACTGGCCTTCATGGGGATGATTGAAATTAAACTTACTCAGAGACATTCATTTAATGATCTCAGATAACTTACCCATAGACCTTTTTCCCATCATCCCAGCTGCTTGTATCTTTGCATTCAGTGGGGGGATTGGAAATTGTCTCTTTTTTCAGCAGATTTGTGAATGCTTTACCTATGACCTTCACCGCATCCCTGATATGATTGATCTCATTTGTACCATTCACCAAATGCACACCAAGAAATCCTATATTAAAAAAAAAAAAAAAGCAAAATTTCAATAACAGTTAAATGATGAATATATTATTCTTTATTTCCTCTCTTCAGGCTGTGGCAAAACATATGAGGTATGTACCTAACATATACTACAAAAGTCTGTATCCAGCTCTGTGGAGGAGAGGTACTAAAGTCAAGACATACTAGGACTAAAGTCAAGATAGACAAGGACTAATGTCAAGACAGTCTAGGGCTAAAGCCAAAACCTTCAAGAACTAAAGTCAAGATAGGTCATGGACTAAAGCACAAATTATGAAGGAATAAAGTAAAGACAATAAAGGACTAAAGTCAAGACAATTAAGGACTAAAGCCTAGGTAGTCAAGAATGAAAGTAAAGCCAGTCAAGGACTAAGTCAAGATAATGAAGGACTAAAGCTAAGACAGTCAAGAACCAAAGTTAACCTTCACCGAGCCGATATGATATCCAGCCGCCGAAAAACAAAATGGCCGCGCGCGCTGATGGCGGGCCGTCCTGCCCAGCGAGATTATCGTGAGATTTACACGTACCACAGTCGTGCACATAGCTGGGGACATGCGCAATCGAAGCCGGTACATCCCCCACTTCCGACATGATCGTTTTTTAGAATGGCTGGCTATTCGTAAAAGTTTAAGAGCAATTAATCTGACCACATCTGTACGATGCCATGATGATGGATCGGTTTTACAGACCTTTATTTCATCGTATTTCGAATAAAATAACATTGAATCGTGGCTTGAATCATGGATTATTAGGTTCTTTAGTTTCACAGCAGTGAATATACAGAATGCCGTGCTGGTATGGGGACTTGTACGTTTGATATCGAATATTTTGAAGTGGCAGAAAAAATAACTCTAGGCCTAAGCTCAAAGAACGATTTTACTGCAAATCTACATGTTTTATACAGTTCCCCCGGCTATATTTTGATAATTTCGCAGTGAAAGAACATAAATACAACAGATTTACGTGATTTAGTTGACAGTGTTGCCAAGGAATTCGATATGTAAGGTAAGTTATTTTTTTTCCTTATTTTTTCCCTCTTTATTTGTTATAAAATATATGTTTTTTGTGAAAAACGTCTTTACCACTTTCTCATACGTCTGGTATCACACACACACGTACATAAATTACACCAATATATGCATAATTCAATTCTTTATTTATATGTGCAAATATTATTTAAATATCTCTAACAACCAAAAAATTATCACATTTTCAAAACAGTCACCATCAATAATGAAAATTTTCAAAAAAGAATCCGGTGGCAGGGAGACGTTTCGTATTTTTTAATCTGGCTTGCTAAAGGTTAGGCCATTCAATGACTAAAGGAAAGATATTGAAAGACTAAAGTAAAAAATTATTAAGGTAAATTCTCACCAACAGGTACATATGAGGCTTTGAAGGACTCAAGTAAAAAATTTTAAGGTAAATTATCACCAACTGGAACATTTGAGGCTTTGAAGGACTCAAGTAAAAAAAAAATAAGGTAAATTATCACCAACTTGAACACATGAGGCTTTGAAGGACTCAAGTAAACAATTTTAAGGTAAATTCTCACCAATTGGAACATATGAGGCTTTGAGTGCTTGTTCTGAGACAATCCAAGCCCAGTCTTGACTAGTCATACCTAAAGCTTCAGCATCACGATAGATAACAGCAGCATCTTCTGTTCTGAAAAACGATCACACAACACATTGGAATGTAAAAATTAAGTTGTTTCTCACTATTACTATCATTAAGTTATCAACTAGCATATGGTAAGCCTATTAGATCATCATACTGGAGTAGTAATTTTATGGTCAGGATGTATCATGATGTAATTTTATGGTCAACATATCTTATTGGCATGATGTATTGGATTTTAAAGTGAAGAGTTTATCAAACTCTGAGATATGCAGAAGACAATGTTCTTTTAGCAGAAAGTGAACATGAACTACAAAGACTAATAGATCAAGTAAATAAATCAAGTAATGAATATGGACTGGATATAAATATCCAAAAACACAAATCATGATAATCAGTAAAGTCACAGAAGAGCAGGTGCTAAACATAAAAATACATGAAGAGAAACTACAACAAGTAGAACATTATCAATATCTTGCATACATAATCACAAATGATGGCAGATGTGAAACAGAAGTTAAAAGGAGAATAGGGATGGCTAAATGTACTTTCAATGACATGAGGAAAATGTTAACATCTAAACAAATTACAAACAATCTTCTTTTTCTTCTTCTTCAGCGTTCATTCTCAAACTCCCACTCTATATCTCTTGTATCAGGACCATGGTCCTATTAGATTTCCAGAAGGATGTATTCCAGAGAATGGAAATGCGTTGTGCTGCTGTTTTATTTGCGCCATTGGCCCAACACATCCATCTTCGGCGGGACCAACAATCTAAAAATGAGAAATATAAAATGCTACATCTATTCTATATTAATGTATGGATCAGAAACATGGACAATTAGAAGACAGAATTGATGTCTTTGAGATGTGAATATATAGAAGAATAAAGAGAACATGCAGATAATATAATGAGAAATGTAAGAGAAGAACTAGAGGAAAATGATTTCCATCCAAAAATATTGGTAGGTACAAGATTCCAGAAATACGATATGCAGATGACACATCCTCCTTACTAAAAAATCCTTTGGGACTGAAACATCTAATCATAACAACAAAGAAATACAGTGAGATCCAAAATCTAGGCCTATATCTAAACGCACAGAAAAAAAATTATGGCAACAGACAAAACAAAGATCAAACCAATAATCAACATAGACAATATAGAACTAGAATGTGTAAAAAAAAAAATCAAATATCTCTGAGCAAATATAAACAGTTCTGGAGATTGTTTAGTCAAGATTAGAAGACACAATTGCAACACTCAAATTAACAAAAATGAGAAAATGGTGGCAAAGTAGTAATAACATCCCTAAAATAACCCTTTTAAGATTATGTGTTTTCCCAGTGGCAACATATGGATGCAAGACTTGGACAAGACAATAACCAAAAAAAAAATAAATTCATTTGAAATGAAGTGCTACAGAAAGACCTGCAAATATCATTGACAGAGAAAAAGAAGAACATTGAAGTTATTAAGTTTTGAAATTACTGAAACTAAATGAAGGGTGACTTCCAAATGCCATCATAAAAAAGAAGCTACATTATTTTGGACATTTAAAGCGACATGATGGTATCGAAAGACTGATTCTAGAGGGCAGAGTGCCAAGCAAGAGAAGAAGAGGAAAACCAAGAAGATGATGGATCAGCGACATCGAAGAATGTATGCACATGTCTCTGGCCAATGCAGGCCTGCTTTGCCTGGAACAGAGAGGAGTTCAGAGTATCCATGATGAAGACAATGTTCCGGAAAGAATATGTCACTTGATATATATGGGGAAAATATGTGTGCTAATTCATCACTCAATTACCTTTACTCTTCCTTGCCCCCTAAAAATCAATTCCTAAAAGACTTAAGATTTTACATTTCAATGACCAACACATTAAAAAGACAAACTGATAACTTACGAAGCAGTAAGCAGGATGACTCTTGAAGTATGTCTCGTTATGGGCTCTAATTCTGATGTGTAGTTTTTCTCTCCAGGTGCGTATTTGACTGCTAGTTCTATCTATACACAAGAAATCATTAGAACTGCTTAATTATCACATGGTGATGGAGACGAAATCTTTATTTGGCAATGAATGAAAACATAAACTACTGCACTGCATCAAGCATGTCAATACATGCAGTGAATCTATCAAGACTGTCAACTCTCGTAGCAACTAACTAAGATCTAATCTTCTAGTTCAGGGTGCAAAGAATATGACCAGTCTTCTTTCTAAGTATGTCATAGTAGGCATCTAAGAAAAGTTGGGGGATAGGTTGACAATCTGTTACCTGTGAAAAAATGATCAATGTCACATCTTGTCTCAATTTCTAAATTTTGTCTTCTATTAAACAATCCCCATGGATGATGAAAACATGCAGGCCAATGGATATTGCACCTTTGTTCTTTTGTGGCAGACTCCAAGGTGATGGGGAGTGCTTACATGACATTACTGAGGATGGGTTAACAAATCTGACATGAGATTAATGAGACAGTCTGCCGAAGATGGATTTGTCAGGCCATTGACGCAAATAAAACAGCGACACAACACATTTTCATTCTCTGGACTACATCTTTCTGGAAATCTAATAGGACCATGGTCCTGCTACAAGAGATATCCAGTGGGAGTTTGAGAATGAAAGCTGAAGAAGAAGAATGAGACAGTTGGTCCAGAATTGTGTGCTGTGCCTCTGGCAGGACTTAGTAATCCTGGGATACTGCTGCACTGGAATGCTTCCCTTCGAAGTCTAAACATGCATCCATAACCCCATCCCCCTATACATACATGCCATAAGACAGCCTTATATGAGTCTTGGTTACACCTCAGCTATATAACTGAGAATAACCTGTATAGAAAGGTAATGGTCTATCAAGAGCTACCTCTCACAGCTAAAGGGATTATTTCATCATCATCAAAACTCTAAAAGCATGCATGCTGCGGTATATCTTTTTCTAAAGCGTACATTCTCAAGCTCCTGCTGAATTTCTCTTGCAGCAGGACCATGGTCTTACTAGATTTCCAGCAGGATGTAGTTCAGAGAATGGAAATGTGTTGTGTCACTGTTTTATTTGCATCAATGGCCCGACACATCCATCTTCAGCGAAGCTGTAGTATATAGAAAAGTTTATAAGAAAAGAGTAGGTAGCTCTTTTTAACAATGTCTTAAGTATCACATAGATCACATAATGTCCAGGTCATGCTAGAGACCGAGGCAATGAAAGAGCTGACAATTTGGTGGGCAATGCATATAGCAGATGGGACAGTATAAGAAGAGATAGAGTGGAGATATTTAGGGAAGTTATGGGTGCACTACAAAATGATGAAGGAGGTTGAACAAGACAATGTTCCTGTTCAGAGAATGAGAGAAATGGGAGTGACCAAGGGAGAGGGGAGAATGTGCTTCTTGTCTGGAAAGATCAGAACATAAAATAACAATTGATTAGGACAATTAGAATATACACTATTAGATGGTTCATTGACTGGCAATCTAAGCATTTATGTGAAGGTCCAGTGTCATGATGGGCCATCCCAAATGGCGTAGGTGATCAAGTTTCTCTATGACTCTCTGTCTCTTGTGTTATCAATAAGCTCGGTTTGTGAACTTCTCCCATGCCATAATACTAGTCCATCTAGCAACTTCCCTCTTTGTTGTCCCCGTCTCTTCCCCCCTTCATCTTTGAAGTGGTTATTAAGTGTTCAAGCTGTGTTCGTTCTTCTCAGCACATGCCCTAGAAAACTTGACTGTCTGCGCCTAATTTTTTATATGATTGATCTTTTTACGTCAGCATCAATGAGAACATCTGCATTAGTTTTCTTAGCTGTCCATGGTATTTTCATTATTCTTTTCAGAAACCACATCTCTGTAGCCTCAAGTTCATTTTGAATTTTGTTGTTTACATTCCATGCTTTACATCCATAAAAAATAACTGGTCTGATATAACATCTCAGCACTTGAATTCGGGTCTGCATTGAAGATGTTCTATTCCACAAAATGGTTCTCATTTTTTGGAATGCTGATTTGGCTTGTGCTGTTCAGCTCTTTATCTCACTTGCATCTACTTTCTGATGTTAACAGGGTGCCAAGAAATTTCACTTTTCACTTGTGTTAATTTTATGTCTTTAATCATTATGTTGCATCTTGGTGGTGTATGTCTCTTCGAGACAACCATTATTTCTGTTTTTCTTCTTGTCCAAACAGAGGCCTTTGTTTTCACTTTCATTCAATACTTTATCCAGCAGGGCGTGTAGTTCTTGCTCGACTATGCTACATTCCTGTAAACTATGCTTATTCTAAAATTATGTTTTCCTGTCAGAGTTTGGAAACAATGTCCAATATAAACCTATGTTCATCTGTCAGAAAAGCTTGATAAGGGGTAATGAAGTTTTGCTAATAACTAGACACACACATAATCACACACACAAAAGGCCCTTATCATGGTTACATACACATATACATGTAAAAATGATGAGCAGGTATGACACAACTGGCGTTCACATGTCAAGCGAGATGTCAGAGTTTAAAAAACAACACTCACTCTAAATCTATGTTAATCTTTCAGAGTTTGCAAACTACGCTCACTCTAAAACTATATTAATCTATCAGAGTTTGGAAACTATGCTCACTCTAAAATTATGTTCATCTGCTAGAGTCTGGAAACGGCTCAGAATGGATCTTCCTTCTTCATCTGCACTGTAGAAAAATACGACTTTAGGCCATTTTAATTCTACTAGTAGTTTGATCCAAACATCCGCCTGGTGAGAATATGGGGGTACTGTACGCAGGAAATATTTATGTACATTCTGAAAAAGAATAAATACATTACTTCAAAAATGTTTATCCTTTAACAATTAATTTCAAATATTTAATTATAATTTAGTATATGACATTCATCATCATCAAGCAGCATATCCTGGGCAGGATGTAGCAGTCATCACAGCTTTTTGAAACTCTGGCTAATCTTGAGCTAATCTTCCTGCTTCAGTGAATATTGCGTTTAGGTGCTCTTTGATGTATTGTTTCCATCTTCTTCATGGTCTATCAGTTTTAAGCTGCTCTGGTATCATCTTCCCCATTATGGTCTTCTCTAATCTGTCATGCTGTTTGATATGAGCAAAATATTGTAGTGTTTTAGTGAGAACCTTGTTGTTTAGCCAGTTTTCTTTTACATTCAATTCTATCAGGATGTCCATATTGGTGATCTATTTTGGTCCATTGTATTCTGAGGATTCTTCTGTAAAATTTTGTTACAAATGCGGCAAATTTTTTTTCTTACTTTATTAGTGATTGACCAATATTCTTCTTCTTCTTCAGCATTCATTCTCAAACTTCCGCTGGATCTCTTTTGTAGAAGGACCATGGTCCTATTAGATTTACAGCAGGATGTAGTCCAGAGAATGGAAATGCATTGTGTTGCTGTTTTATTTGCACCAATGGCCTGACACATCCATATTCGGCTGGGTCCAAAATTCACATCCATATATTACTGCTGAGAATATGCAGGCTGTAAGGAAAATTAGTTTTGCTATTTTTTTGCACCCCAATTATATGTTTGTCATATGGATCATTGCAAAAAGGTACAGATAAGCTGAGTTATGAACCAGCATCAAAACACAAGGTTCCCATAAGAGCTCAGCTTGGTAGTTACTGGTTGACCAGAAATTCGCTGACTAGAGTTGCTTGCGTCACTTGCGCAGCAATGTCACCTATCTATTTTTCTAGAGAAAAAGCCCTGGTACCAAACCTCCTTGTGGCTGCGTCAAACAAGGGAGTAATTTTTATTTAAAGCCTAGAATAATGAATGGACTTGAAACTTGTTTGTTGGACAGTGGGTGACTGATTTAACATTACCTACCGCAGCTTCTTGTATCAGTGTATTCGATACAATTTAAAGACATTAGAAACTACATTTTGCATAAGCCTATATGTCTGTCTTTCCCTAGGTGGATGATGGTCTATATTATCCACACTTGCAGTTAACCGTAGGGGTGGTTGCCTCTTTTTTTGTTCTAGGCCAGATGTGTCACCTTGGTTGCATTGAGTCCATGTTTATTTAAGGTTAATCTTGATGAATTCTATCAATCATTTTTTTGGTGTACCTTTGGCTTTATGTCTGGATATTCTTTTGTTATATGCTATTTATTGGTAATTAGTTTGGCTTCATTCTCATAAGGTGACAGAATCATTTTACTTGTAGTCAAGCCATTTTACTTGCTGGTCTATATGTGTAACTATAAATGTCCACCGCACATGCACATACAGATGTATGTGAGGTTGTTTCAATGTTAAAGTTCCAATGAATGGTACTATCAGTAAACGACATGGTGTTTCTTGAGAAGGATTTAGTGCATTTGTGGAAACCTGAATACAATAAAGTCAATCCTCTATGTCTTTTAACTGATTCAACCTGGGAAGACTCATACGAGTCAGGAACAACTAGGTTGTAAATCCGAAGTGACTTCATTGAGTATTCAGAATGTTACATTTATTTTGTCAATTTCAGTATTTATATCAATATAAAAGGATGGTTCTGATCGAAAGTGCAATACGTCCACATTATTGCATCATTTTGATGTGTATTAATATCAATTTTGTAAGTTATTCATAACTTATGGGGATATGCGATGTTATTTTTCCTTATATTCTGTATGCATATTTTTTAGTTTACTTATTTTTTATAAAATGATAATTATTTTATTTACTTTGGTTGCATTTATTATTGAAAACCAACCTTTTAACTGTTATTTAGCCTTGTGTTTGCACATTTATGCTATTTGTAAGAGAAATTTGTCACATGTTTATCCGACGATCTCGACCTAGTCTCATGGTTCGATGTAGAAATGTGTTCTAAATAACACATTTTTGATGCATTATGTAGGTATACAATACATTTTTGTGTTTGTAATTGGATTATCTACAAAACTGATACAGTTTGAGTGGAAGTTATTGATTTGGAAGTTTGGTAAGTTGAAATTTCATGTCCAAAATAATATTTATTAGTCATTTACACATTTTATTTTCTTGTTAAAATAAAATTTTAAATATTAATATACATTTTTCCAAAATTAACATGTGATAATCACATTTTCTGTCCATTTATGTTTCAAAATATATATATTACATTATAATGTAAATATATTTAGAAGTACTGTTTCTTATTCCCATGATGCATGTGCAAAAAAAACCAAATGTAACAAAATTTAATTCTGTCCAAACACTAAAAATACTCCGGGTGGAATCAGTTAAGCCAACTTTTTTACCATTATCACTTGAAATATCCAGCACAGGAGGATATTAGAAAAATGATTTTTCACCAGGGCTAGATAAATTGAACATAATTTATGGAACAATAGCTCACAAACACATGCATTAGCCTCTATCACGCAATGGCATTTGGTCAAAGGGTACGAGCCCATTGACAGCTGGATCAGCAACCAATCAACCAATGATAAAAAGAACCTACCACATCAGAAAATGCTGAGTCCCTAGCTGATATCCCAATGACAGGTATGAAGTAATAGCCACACGTGTATGACACAGAAATAGGTGAGTGGTCTGTAGAGTTGGGGTGAGATGCCACTACAGTGAACACATGTTGAGTCAGCAACCTGTCGCAGATATCCAAAGCTGAGCGGATCGGATTACTATCCATGAGAATGGATGTAGCATTGAATCGAAGATGGGTGTCTGCAAAGTTTTGATTCAACGCACTGACAGCGGCCTTGAATTCATATTCCATTCTTTCAGAACTGAGTGATGCACCAATGGTAATGACCTATATTGTAAATAAAATATGATTATAAATCTACTGAAAACAATGAAATAGGGCTAGACATGGACACAGAATTACAATATGGACAAAATGATGTGTAATGCAAATCAAAATATTCAGATTCTATTAAAATGGAATGATGCATGATCGAAATCAAAGTATTCCAAGATTCTGCTATCTAAAATGGAATAAAGGATAATAGGCCTATATATCAAAATATTCTGATTCTACTAAAATTGAATGAGCAATAATAGAGCTCAAAGTATTCACAGACTCTACTAAGAATGATGATAATGGCTATTTTCTAAGTATTCGATTCTTCTTCAGCGTTCATTCTCAAACTCCCACAGATTCTCTCTTGTAGTAGCACAATGGTCCTACTAGATTTCCAGCAGGATGTAGTCCAGAAAATAGAAATGCATTGTGTCACAATGGTAGCTTTCCATGCTGTATTTAAAGCAAAACATGCCAATAATTTATGTGATGTGTGAACCCTCACACCACATGTCTCTTGTTGAGACACAACTGATGGACTAGATCTGTGTTGTGTGTTTCATTTGTATAGAAGCATGCGATGTGATTAGTTTACATTTAAATCGTGCAAATGTATTGTGCAAGTGTCATATGATGAAGGTCGTGATGTGAATGTACAGGATTTGTAAGTAATTGTTTTCATATTATGATAAATAATTAATTAGTATAATTTAATGAAGATCAAATTTTGATGTACATTAACAGTTTATTTGTAACATGAATTATATGAATATTATAATACTTTGCACTTGAATCACGGGGTAAACTATTTATAACAAAAATATTTGATTAATTATTTTATTTACTTATGCAAAAGTAATTACATATTGCAAACTATGATAAAATCAATATTGTGATAATCGAATCCCTTAAGTTTAAGACACAGATATGTTACTTCCATTTTGTGATAAAAAAAGGTAAGAAATTCACTTCATAATTGATTTTATTTTTTAGATACAATAATACTTGAGCTATTATGTCCCAGTGTTTCTGCACCATATCTAGCTAATCGTTCACATGAAAATTTAAACATTTAAAAAAAGTTGTACACGTCAAAACAATTTGATTCAAATAAATAAACTAAATATATTTTTGTTAATTTGCATTTATTGATATAATGATTTATTTTCCCTCCAGGTTGATAGAAAGAAATGTGGACTCTGAGTGGGTGTTCTTGTCATCAGGTTACTTTTGTAACCATTTGCGCTCAAATTTAGCGATCAAATATTAGACATGTTGCCACTTTTACAATCTCATTATTTAAATTTAATCAAAAGAATAAGAACAACACAAATTATTTTAACATTTTATTAAAAAACTATTTAAATTAAAAAGTCGAGAATATTATTTTTGTTTGTTTGATTAAAGTCTGAAGTTAAACATTTGTGTTATTGTTAAAAGCTTATTAAACATTACAATGTGATTTTTTTTCTGAATGTTTTTCTTTCATTGATGCATCGTCACCTCTAACCTTCATGAAACTTTCTCTAAATATCAGGATCTGGTACTCGTAAACCGCAATATAAAAAATATCGGTTTTGCGGTATCCGTAGTTCCTATCACATCCAGAGAAACATAGGTAAAATATATGAGAGTTACCAGTGACAAAAGGCACAAACTTAATGGAATTATATATGATATTAAATTTTCAAGACTCCACGAGGTGTGTCAGAGATGGCAAGTACAGAGAAAAAGATTGCCTGTGTCACCTCTGTTTAAGAAATATTTATATAGTTGGAGAACAACTATCAAGTTGTTTTTATATCGAAGTTGTTATTATAGGGTAAAAGTGACCCAGAATCCATGCTGAAATCGAATGTGTCAGGCCGAATGTTGCAGAGCAGACATCTATAGACTATGACACAACGCATTCTGTTCTCCAGATTGTATAAAGAACATGAACACCAAAACTGCACTGTATAACATGATCATCATACCATTACTATGTTACCAATGTCAAATATGGACACTAAGAACAAAGGACAAATGAAAACTTGTTAAATGAAATGACTTGTCTACGTAGAATTCTCGGATTAACAATAAGAGACAGAATCGGAAATAAAAACATTGGAAGGCTAACAAACACAATGTCAATCCTGGATTACATCAGAAGACAACAGATTAAGTGGTTTTCACATGCTTCCAGACTACCATCAGATAGTGGCCCTCAAAAAGCATTACTGTACAGACACGAGGTACATGGCCAGGTGCAGACCATGCAAAAGAGGGATTAAAGAAATAAAAGAGTCAATGAAAACATACATATATGAAGCACACAAAAAGGCCATCAACAGAGAACTCTTCTACCCTGATGCTGCAAGGCATAAAGGGGTTTAAAGTGAAAGGAAGATCCTGCTAATCTGCAAGAGTTTGAGAATAAACACAAAAGAACAAGAATGAATTCGATAGTTATATAAATAGACTTACTACAGGAAACTTTACCTGATCTGATGTCCATGCTGTTACTGAGCATGATAAAATAGTTGCCACAAATATGAGATGCTTCATGCTTCTAGCAGTCATGTTGACTAATAGCTGTGCTCAACTGGAATTATATAAGAGATATTAATTCAATAAAGTGTGTAAACATGGAAATAAACAAGTTACTTATAACTCATCAAGTCAGATACACATGCAAAACTGGGTAGACTAGCACTGTGTAAATCAGGATGGAAAAGTTGATATCTTTAATCATTTAGCTCTACAATGCCGAATTTTTGACAGCCCATTTTTGACCTTTCAACCACCAGCAAAAAATTTCTACAGACACCTTTAACAGTCACTAACGTACTCATTTGTATGGATCACTAAGTCAACTTCAGAAGACCTGAACTTTTATAAGAATGGCATTGTGCTGACAATAGTAGCATTACTCAGCATTTGGATATTGACAACAACAGCTCTACAACTGTTTAAAAATAGTTCCAACTAGCACAAATTTGGTCATTATTCAACATGCAGTATAGATTGTGTCTTCATGTAGGTCTAGAAAAGTTATTGAGGTGTGTAAGTAGCACCCAAAAAGTTCAACATTAGTTCAAAAGTAATATCCTATACGTTAGTACCAAATATAAAAATAAACAGAAATAAGTATAGGCTTAGGCCTAAGTTTTACTAACATTGAATGCACACAATACTAGTAAATGTCAATGACTTTCAAAATCTTGGATCAACTATCAACATCACAGGAGACTGTCCATCAGAGATCAGAAAGAGTAACAATGATCCTACAAAAAATAAAATAAAAGATAATCTATGGCAAGTGACAAACAGAAAAACAAAGTTATAACTATTAAGAAGCTATATTTCTCCAGTGACAACATATAGCTCTGAGAATTTGGCAATGAGATCAGAAATGGCAAAGTAAGTATCAGCATTTGAAATGAAATGCTATAGAAAGGTTCTAAAATATTATGGACAGAATGATGATCCAAAAATGATATCCGTAAAGATCTGAACACACCCGTAGAAGATTGGCTTCTGAAAACTATTTAAAAAAAAAAACAGAAGCAAACATATTTTGGACATATAAAACAACACAATTGTTTGGAAAAATTAATCATGGATGGAAAGGTTCCGGGAAAGAGAATAAGAAGCAGATGAAAACTGGAGATTCTGTGTGCTGATGCATCCAATGTGGTAGGTCTTTCACTACGACCCTAGACCCTAATGGGTTAGGGGTTTATAGATGGATAGATCCATATTCAAGTGTACGATTCTGGTCAGTTTTTAAGAAAAATAGTAGATCCATTGGTTTGTCTATAATCACTTGGTTAGATGAGCCTATATGACTACATTTTTCTTTTCATAAAATGCATTATAGCCTAAGTAATAGCTTATAGGCCTAATTTCATACTAAAACTAATTATGACCATGGAATGTAGGATCCTTCTTGTACACATATTGAAATTAGAAATCAAATCAAGTTAGATCTATACACTACATTTGTTAATTTTAGTACAAACCAGCTTCAGTTAGTACAGAAATACACTGTAAGTTTAACTGCTCTAACACAGGAGTTGCACGATAGCTTGAGCAACATATTTGACAAACTATTTTGGGCCTACTCCACTATCTTGAGTAACATTACATTATAAAACTAAACTGGCTTGCATATATGCACATCATATATGCACTTATAGGCATATACTGACTGTATGGCTTACAACAAACCCACTTTTACCTATTGTTACACTATAGCTTGTCTAGTGATTTGGAAAATGAGCGCGTATAACAATACATTTAGTGAGCACTTCCTAGATTTTGACGATGGCAAAAAGAAGCTTAGTGTCGTCGTCTTCGCCTCCGTTATCATATCTAGATTTCATACACACGCTAATGAGCACACTTACACAGTTAACACAATGTCCCATTCACTAACATAGGTCTTGTATTGTAATGCATGTAAAAAAAAAAAATCACACTCATTGAATGAAACCCATTCACATTGTATTGGCAATAACAACAACAGGTATTGATTGACCTAACACAGCTTACTAAGGCTTACTTTATTTTACTTTACTCAGTTCTTCGAAGGTGTTTTCAAATATATTCATAATTATACAGTGTACAATTATTATCATTGACCTAAGCTACCTTAGCTATTTAATTATCCCCACGGAAGAATTACTAGCACTAGGTGGTTCATTCAAGTGCTGATCCAATTCATTTAAAAATAGGCCTACCTCAAATTTTCAAAGAATGCAACATCCAGAGCAACATTAACCACTAAAGCATGTAGAACCGTTCGATAAACTTGTTTAATATTAGTATACAATATGGAGTCTATGGTTGATCATATTATTAGAAATAAACTCTCCTCTAAATTGTGGAGCTGCTACCAGCGCCAACAACAACAACTCGCTACTCACGTTTGGTACCGCGCCGTCGTCTGCTCGTGAGCACAATTACGAATACCAATATTGATCAAGTATTTCATAGTTGCCATATAGGGATTTTCGATTATTATTTTATCATTTCTATGTTTTTGCTGTTAGGCCGTCGCAGAAGAGAAAAACATTCGGGTTTTGGCACGTTTTGTCGCTTGATATGTAGTAATATTGTGATGTATCACGACATCGGTGACTTCTTCATTCCACATTCTTCCTCTGTCTCTTTCCGTTTTTACTCTCATGTTGCATGCTGCTGGCTATATTATTTAATTCTTAAGTGGGAGAACCATTTAAATTTATGTTTTCAATATATTTGACCACAGACGTTGTTCCAGCAATTCTTGTAATATCTTAAATCCTCACATGATCTCTTATTTGTTCTGTTTTCTGCTTTTCTTCAACCAATTTCACACGAAGTAAGCTTGCTCTCTTGTTCTTTAGTTAGTGTCAATGTTTGACACTGGTAACACAACGTGATACTTTAGTTCAATATGAAGATTGAATGCATGATTTTCCATTTAGATCCCACTGAAATAGATATGCTTTTCAAGATTGAAGAAAATTGATAATTTACGTAATTTACTTTTTGCCGTGTCTCTGTCCAATCTTCCTTCGCCTGAAGTCTGTAAAAATGACTCCCAGATATTTAAATGTGGGCTTATGTGCACTTGGTTCCTTATTTGACAATTTTTCTTTATTTTATTTTATTTCCTGCATAGGCTATAAGCCTATCTATTTAATATACTGCGCTTTTCGCGCTAGATCTAAACTTTAATGAATGAAAAATTGCAAGAAAACAGTATGCTGACCATATGGTGTATAAATATAAGGGGAAAAAAGGAAATGAGTTAAATGTCTGTTTTACTTCGAAGGCACACAGAATTGAAGTTTCGATTTAAAAAGTCTTTATCAAAATGGGACAAACGACTATAAAAGAACGACACTGTAGTCGTAGACTACTAAACATAAGCGCCCTTTTCAACTCATTTAGTGCCAACATTAAAAAAAATATATTTTAGGTTTTTATTGTTGTTTTTTCCCCAAAAATCTCCCGATAATGTTCACGTGTTGCAGTCAATGACATGGTTAAGAGAAAATGAGTGGCTACAGCCAGCCAATCATGCAATATTTGGTATTGCTAAAATATTTGTTGACAATGTAAGTACTCTCTACCGCACCGATTTGTCGTGAATAAAAAATCATATGAAACAGACAAAGACAATGTCATACTTAGACTTTAGGTAGAAATAATTACAAAACAAATATGAACTACACAAGTGAATAGCATTTCCAAATTAGTGAAGATGTAATTCTAAACGTGTTCTCATGTTAGCTCATTAAAATGTGGACCTGGAACGTGTTTTTTTTAGTAGGATTCAATCAATCAAGTGCAATGCCGAATGGCGTAGGCGATCATGTTTCTCCATGACTCTCTGTCTTCTGTATTGTCAATAATCTCGGCTGGTGATCTTCTACTGTGCCACAATACTAGTCCGCCTAGCTTCTTTTCTCTTTGTCGACCCCTATCTCTTCTTCCATTGATCTTTCCAGTGGTTGTTAAGTGTTCAAGCTGTGTTCTTCTCAGCACATGCCCTAGAAATCTTGCATGTCTGCCCCTAATGTTTGATATGACTGATATTTTTATGCCCGCGTCAATGAGAATCCTCATTAGTAGGATTGGAGTTATAAAATCAAAATTGCTGATTAGATTAAGTAAGCATTAAGAGTTTGTAAGTTATTTTGACTGTTAAATATCGAGTTTAAAATATGGTATTTAACGTTATATCCTGTTTAGGAGCTGTCTTTGAAAACTATATATTAGTGCCATATTAACGTTTGTTTAAACAGTCTTCATCATTGTATATTAGGAACACATTAACCTGTGGATAGCTACATAAAATTTGGAACAATTATCTTAGATTTCACAAATATGGCATAATTGTCATTATAATATTAACTCATAGTAATGAATTATAATTCAATATCATGCAACAGGTTAATGAATAAGTTAGAGTTTTTATTTCATGCTTTTCCAAATAGTGTAATTTTACGTGTTTTTTTTTTTGGCTCAAGATTAATGCTTTATAAACTAAACCAGTTGGCAACTATATAATGCGTTGATGGAATATTTTATCAATTTATCACAGCGTGTCTTGTATGAAGAATTCACTTTTGTAACATTACTTACTGAAATAACCCACCACCTTTTCTATCTCGCATTGTTCTCTCAATTGTGCTGTTTTTTAAATCGTCGAGATCAATTTTTAATTATGTTCTCTCTCATGTACAACTTCGTTGTGTGAAGGCGTTGTTGAGTCTCCAGTATGAGACGGACAGCTGACCACACCAGAACCTTCATAATCGCATCTTATGGCATGCATGTAATGTATACAGTGTTGCTATTCTTTGTTCCCTTCTCGGACCTCAGCAACATACGGGTGATGCAAATCAAATCTGATTCTTGTTCCTGCGACGATGAACAAACTATCAGCATCCCAGGCATAACGTTTGCTACAGAACTTCAGTAAGTACTAATTGTCATTCAAACTCCAGCTGGATCTCTCTTGTAGCAGGACAATGCTCCTATTAGATTTCCATCACTATTCCTGAGAATGGAAATGCACCGTGTCACTGCTTTATTTGCGCCAAAATGGCCCGACACATTCGTCTTCGGCGGATACTACAAAACAATCATGAGACACTTGATATTTCTAATTCTGACAACCAATTTTGTTTTTCTTGTGATAGGTATAAACAGACAAAATCTCTGCTAAAAATATCTTTCTAATTAAAAAAAATGTTCTAACTAATTTTATAATAGGCTTATTGCCTTTATGATCTGGCAGCCGCACGTTCATTTAATAATAAAGTCCTATTATAGGGGCCTATGGTAAATTATTAAAAAGCACGAAAATTGGTACCATATGGCAAACGAAAAAGAGGAACACCAAGAGAGATTCTTCGCAGAACAACCATCAAAGAGGGTATGACTATAGATCTCAACAACACAACATTGTGTATATGTAGGCCCTATGCTTACAGACTTATATTTTATCATAGGCCTACTTAACTGTCCGATATTTTATTCCATCTATGATTGTAAGTATCTTATGAAGGTAACTTAGGTGGAAATTGCTGAGCCTTCTAGCGTGTCTGGCATATAATGTCCATGTTTCACAGGCATAAAGTAGCGATGGTATTACTGCTGCCTGGTATACTATGAGTTTGGTTGGCATATAGTTATTATTCCCCTTGTGTCCCAAACATTTTTTCAGTTTTTCAAATGTGGCACTGGCTTTGCTATTCTGTTGTTTATCTCAATGTTTACGTCACGTCTTGTGAGAACGTGCTGACCAGGTATGTGAAACTATTTACTGTTTTAGGTTCTTCTTCGTTGATGGGATTTGAATGTGGGTTGTTTGGTGTGGGTCTAAACATGACATGTTTTATTTGTAATGACGGTGAAGCCAAAGTCGTCGCAGGCTTTAGCAAATTTGTTCAGAGTGGCCTACATACTGTCTGCAGAATCAGCATACAGTAATATGTATAGAGGAGTTTCTGAACATTATGTCTCGCACATTAGTTTTGAGTTGCAAACGCCGAAGGTTGAAAAGGTTGACATTTGTTCTATATTTTAATTGTATGCCTGTTACGTCACTTGATCTTGACGTAACAGGAAGCGCATGTTAGCATGGCAGAAAACAATAGGCTGAACAGTGTTGGAGGAAGAAATCATTTTTGTTTGATCTCATGTGTTACAGGGAACGCTGGTGATGACACACAATCACTGATAACAACGACCATCATGGAACTCTCGCGAATTTGCAGGATGTTGATACATTGTGGGTGGGGGGATTTGGCGAGCACATTTCACCATTCCACAACTCATCGTTTACTGTGTCAAACGCCTTTGTGGGGCCTACAAATGTAGCGAAAAGTTCCCATTGACGTTCTTTGACTTTTTCTTTGAATTGATGAACAGCAAGATCAAGCCACTGCCCAGCGACCTGCACGAAATCCGTACTGATGTTCAGGCAGAAGATCATCTGCGAATATCTTTGTAATTCGGTTTAGCATTACACGAGTTAATATTTTGCCAGCTATAGATAGCAAAGATATCCATCTGTGGTTGTGACATGGCTGCTTATGTCCCTTGCCTTTATATAGGTGGACAATTGTAGCATCATTTAGGTTATGAGGGTGTATAAATAAATGACTAACTAAAAGCCGATGAAAGCAGATTTAAATATTCTGAGTACACAGGAAAGGAAATTATACATTCAGGAGGAGATTACCATGAATTGTGTTAGGAATACTGATTAAGAAAGAAATAGATCAAATATACATCAGGGGTGTGTGTGTTTGTTCGTCCATCACAAGATTTTTTACATCCCCTTTTGAAAATTCAGTTAGAATTATGACCATGCACAATAGTTCGTAGATGGCTGATGAGCCCTATTCGAGATGTAAATGTTCTTGGACAGTTGGGGGGCATGGAATGACCGCTGTAGGAGGATTTTTAGCCTATCTGTGACTTTATAGCTCCTCTCCACTATTGGGTTGCAGCATTTCTCCTCTTTTCACAAGATGATGCGCTCTTTTTGACTGTAGAGCGCCGTGTAGGTCTATTTTTGTTTACATCAATTGGTACTGGACATATAACGACAGAATGATGATGCTTAAGATTAAAGCAAAACATTTTGATCTGACTATTGTACAAACATACTCGACCAACTACATACTACACTGAAAAGGAAATAGAGAATTACTGCGAAGACCTACAATAACTACTCAAACCAGTAAAATCAACAGACATTCTAATAGTCATGGGAGACACAAGAAAATTGTAGGGTAACTTGGACTACGGACAAGAAATGACAAAGGAGAAAGACTTATACAATTCTGTGAGGAGAACAACATGACCAAATGTAATACATTATTTGAACATGAAAATAAAAGATTATATACATGAAAATGTCATGAAGACAGAAAGAGGAACCAGATAGATTATATTATGATCAATAACATATTTAGAAATAGTTAAGAACAATAAAACATATCCAGGAGCAGATATCAACCCCGACTATAATCCAGTGCTGTGCAAAATACATGTCAAGCTTAAAAAAGATAAAACATAAAAGAAATCAAGATCCACAGATAGACATATCCGCATTAAAACAACCAGACATACAACAAAATACCTTGTAGATGTAAGGAATATATATGAACATCTAATGATAGAATGCATGGAACAATACAGACGGGAAATTCCAGAAGAGAAAATATACAATAAATGGGACAGCCTAAGGAAAAGTATTGAAACATCAAATGAAAATTTACCAATAAGAAAAGCTAAGAACAAACAAACATGGATGACAGATGAAATATTAGAGAAAATTTAAGAAAGAAAGCTAAAAATACCTCAAAATATTCAATTATAAACAATGAGATACATTGCAGAGCAGAACAGCGAGAAAAAATAAATGCTAGAAACAAAATGAGGTGAAATAGAAAATATGTCAATACAACAGAAGACAAAAGAAATGCTTAAGGAGATTTGGCAGATCACAAATAAGAAAAATCCTATAAATAGGGACTGCAATAAAAATAAAATGGGAAAATAATATTTCATAAAACAGAAGTACTTACAAGATGGTCAGATTATGTGACAGAACTGTTTGATGACATGGAATTTTGCAATGACATATATGAAACATGCCACATACCTAAGGACCTGACATTATCAATATTCATACCACTACCTATGAATCATAGGACTGTGGACTATACAAAATATAGAACAATACGTTTAATGAGTCTAACTAAAATACTACTCAAGATAATACATGAAAGAATTAAAAAAAACAAGATAGAGACTGAGGTCGAGGAAGAGAAATTCGGATTTAGGAAAAACAAAGGAACCCGAGAAGCTATATTTAGTATTCGACTGTTGATAGATAAATATTTAGAAGCCCAAAAAAGTATCTATATTTGCATCATAAACTACAGCAAGGACTGTGACAGAGTTCAACATGAAAAATTAATCAAATGTCTTAAAGAAATAGACATGGATGGAAAAGACATCAAACTGATTAGAAATATATATTGGGAACAGACTGAACCAATACGGTGTGAAAACAGCTACTCACCATACATAGAAATAAGAAGAGGGGAAAGACAAATATGTATTTTAACACCCAGACCTTTTAAAATCTGCAGAGAATATCTTTGAACATATAGAAGGAATGCTAAGACTCAAGATCAATGAGAAAATAATAAACAACATAAGATATGCAAATGACAATGTTTTTTTTAGCAGAAAGTGAACACGAACTACACAGACTAATATATCTTCTTCTTCTTCTTTCCTTCCTCTTTTACCCTTTACGGGTGTCGAGGGAGATATAATGTTCTTGTTCTAGCTTTTCTGGCAGCTTCAGATAATGTTATTTGGTGTTCGTGTACTGTCTCTTTGATGTTGTCGATCCAGCGTACTCTAGGTCTACCCCTGGCTCTTCTTTCTGCTTCTCCTCTCTTCATATATGTTTTATAAACTAATGAATCACACGGCATTCTTTGCAGATGACCAAACCATTGTATCTGTTGGTTTTGTATGTATTGTAGAATTGATATGACACCCAATCTTTCTCTTATGACATCGTTTCTAATTATGTGTCTTCTGGTCACTCATGTGGCTTTTCTCAGACATCTCTGTTGTAACTAATAGATCAAGTAAAGAATATGGATTGGATATAAACATACACAAAAAACAATAGCCATGATAATCAGTAAAGTCACAGAAGAACAGGTGCTAAACATAAAAATACACGGAGAGAGACTACAACAAGTAGAACATTATCAATATCTTGGACACATAATCGCAAATGACAGCAGATGTGAAACAGAAGTTAAAAGAGGAATGGTAATGGCTTAAAGTACTTTCAATGACATGAGAAAAATAATTAATATCTAAACAAATTACACACAAGCTAAAAATGAGAATTATAAAATGCAACATCTATTCTATATTAATGTATGACTCAGAATCATGGACACTAAATACACAATTAGAAGACAATTGATGACTTTGTGATGTGGGTATATGATGATGATGATGTTCGTCCGTCGTGATCGACGATGACCAAAAACTCAACCATAATAATAATAACAATAAACAATAAAATAATAAAGTTAATAGTGCGTTTTTAAATGACTAGCAAGTCCAATGCGCGCACAAAATGTTCTTTTACAGAATTGACAACAATAGAAGGTATCTGTGTGAGGTTGAGATTGATGCCTTTGAGATGTGGGTATATAGAAGAATAGGGAGAACATCATGGAAAGAGATGAAAACAAACAATGAGGCTATAACAACACTTAAGATGAAGAAAGAACACCTTGTTGAAGACCCTACTTGAGGGTAAAGTCGAAGGGAAGGGAGCAAGAGGTAGACAGAGATACTAGTGGGAGAGTAACATCACAAGATGGACAGGTCGGTTTAGCATAGTGCACCATACAAACAAGAGATAGGGATGTTGGAGGTCTGTTACAGCCAACCTTTGTTGCGGAGACGACACTTGATGATGATGAAGTAAAAGCATGACAATAGTCATAGTGGCCTAAAGTAGTGACACTACACAAAGGCCTTGTCAAAGAAATGTTACTTAACGAACAGATACCACCAAGCTAACTGTCACCTGTAGGCAGGCTACATGATTTACATAACCACATTGGCGGTCAGCTGTATCTGATGATTGATACCATCGCATTAAAGTTAAGTGCAACGCCGTATATAAACGGGTGGGTTTGTGGGGTTCAAATCCTCTCTTAGAAGAATAGAATATGACATGTAGTACTAACAAACTGGTAAATAGGGTTCCGCCCCTACATTTTCATTAGTTATGTTTTCAAAAATAATAGCAGTGTTCTACAAAAACAAAGCGATTAGCTTTTTTTTAATGGAGGGTAAACCTCACCCCATTTTTATTTATATTAAAAAAAAACCCAAAAAACTTGGTATAGTATCCTATTCAGGACGTAGCCATCAACTCAGCATTTTTTGGCTGTAGTGATTTTTTTTATATTTTTTAAATTTATATAGTTTATATAACGTTTATTTATATGACTTTTATTTATATACCAAAGCGTATCTACGGTCCTGATTCAACTGAGTTGCATTCCTGGCTTTTTCCATTGTTGTGTATATATTTAATATATGAAAGAGCATGCACACATGCAGCTGTGTAATAATTTGTCTTGCCATCATCATACCACATATCCTGGACATGATGTAGCTTAATACCAGTGTGTCCATCTTCTTCTTGGTTAGCTCCTTTTTCGTTTCTCTAGCATCATTCTCTTTATTATGGATTCGATCATGGTAGATATAATTACCGTAAGGAGGGGATTTTACTTTAAAAAAATTTAAATGGGGTATTTAGTCCGATTACATGTGTAAATTTCACAACTTGACAGAAAATTAAAGACCTTTATGGAAAAAAATTCGCTAAGGGAGTGTTTTTGCCGATCTATTGGGTCAGTTCCTAGTACTAAAAGTCATGTTCGGATTTGCTTGGGGGAGGGAGGTTGTTATGGGCCTGACGGGGCCTATGGCAACAAATATTGACATTTTCTGGAAAGAGCCTAGTTGTTTAACAGTTTACTTTTACAATCAATTTTTCAAGATCTTTTTGATTTATGTTGTTCTGATCATTCGTCTGTAACATTAAACAAATATCGGTAATTGTCAAAGATTCACACCCACATATTGTCACTTGGAGTAGCATGTAGGCCTACTATGTTGTATTCTATGCTACTTCCACCTCAGTCTCATATGGTAGCATAGATGCCTATATTCTTTTAATAACTATAGATTTGTTCTATTATAATTTCAGCTGTTTTATTTTTTTCTCTATCCTGAGAAATGCAGTGTGGTCGAAACGTTGAATCTGTGTACGTCTTATTTATAAAACATAATTTTAAATACTTTTGGTAGCATCATATTTTTCCAATTATCACCTTGTAGAAAGTTTTATTGCAGTTTTCAGTTTTTATTTTAGTTTCACTGGAAATATGCAATCTCTACTGAAAGTTCGATTTGTTATAGTCCAGCCATATATTTTCATTTATGTCAGTATATTTGTGGCGATGGACAACCTTTGTCTGATTTCTTCGTAACAGTCAGCGTTATTGCTGATAAGAGAACCAGTGTACTTAAATCTGTTGACTCGAATACGCTGCTACGAATGAATAAGATAACAAAATACGAGATACAACAACAGGTCAACATAGCCGGTTTGTACATTACGACATGCAAAAAATTTAAAAAACATTGTGAAATAACGAAGGAAATTCGTAAATACGTTATCCCATAACTCAGTAGTGTATTGCATGTTTATTTTCACCGACATGTTGTTATTGAACATATTAAAGACACACAAGAGAAAGATACTTAGCAAACGTCAAACAACAGCAACCAATTTTGAGATTTTTATATGGAATCACAGAATTGATAGAACAGCAGAATTTATAGAATCACATAATTGATAGCAACATCGAATATAGGCTTACTTCTCTGAGTAGGAGGCTACTTTTCAAAAAATTGCGAACCGTTGAAAGTTGGAGTTTTCTGGGTATGAAACAAAGCTCCGAGCACACTACTCTCCGATTTCACATATGAAGTAAGAGCAATCGCTCGTAATTCATGTGATCGAAACAAGAACGTGGGGATTTTGGGCAGACCCATGATACTATATGTTCGAGTGAAACAGTTCGTCACATTAGTGTAACCACATGGCCGGATTTAGACTTGATAGGGCCCTAAGCTATTTTAGATATGTGGACCTAAACTATTTTAGATATGGGGACCTAAGCTATTTGAGATATGGGGACCTAAGCTATTTGAGATATGGGGACCTAAGCTATTTGAGATATGGGGACCTAAGCTATTTGAGATATGGGGCCCTAAGCTATTTGAGATATGGGGCCCTAAACTATTTGAGATATGGGGCCCTAAACTATTTGAGATATGGGGCCCTTTAACGATTAAGAATATATAGATAGCGAAATAAAAATTTTTTTGAACGTTCCACGCTATTGGGGGCCCTAAGCTATAGCGTGTTTAGCTTATAGGTAAAACCTGCACTGTGCAACCATTTGATATTATTTTTTTAAATGACCTTTAATGATTCTTTTCAACTGTTGGGGTTACTATTGGTCATACCCGAACCTTTTACTTTTGCCATAAAAATATTGGAGATTAAGGTTCGGCGTGCCATAATATGGCGAGATATTTAAGATAACAAAAAACATTGTAATCGTATTTCTATGTTGCCTTATAACAACACTATCGGGATCGTCCATCCCAACACACGCGCATAAGTCAAGATTGGCAACGATGTGCAGCGCGGGAGTGAGAACTTGTTTTGGTACACAAATTCTGATTACGTATGTAATATAGATCACATACGCCCACACATTTCAGTCTCACACATCGCGCAAAATTATAACGTGTTGCATGCAATATTTGATAACCTGTTACCTAGTTTGTGATTATTCACCCGACTTTTGTCTCCACCCTATCACAGGTTATTTTATAGACCTACATGCACCTGCAGGGCATAATGAGGAATGCATTTATTTAAAACCAGCGAGCCATGGCAATCACGAATGTGTAGTCGAATATTCACCCGCTTAACAATAACCATCAGAGGCGGCAGTGACAGTATTACATAAGCCTAAACTGTGACTTTCATTTTGTACTATTATACTACTATCATACTATTGTTAACAGCAAACATAAGCATTGTAATATTCACTGGCAATTCTGACTCTTGGCCTAACTCAGATCGAAAGACTGGATAGAATCCAGAAATGCTTATCATACTTGGGTGCACAAGAGACACACCGACAAGAGCTATGTGGCCTTGCACGGGCCTACCTTCAAATACATGCAGATATGGAATTCCCGTTGTATTCCAAAATATAGAAAGTTAAAGATCTTGCAACCACTGGTCGCATTGGTAGCCATCAGGCTGAAAACATCTTTAGAAGGTGTTAGCTTGATCTTTACATCTATATCTCTTGATTCAATGATGCCAGTTGGCGGTAAATTTTAAAACTGTTATTCATATCCACTTGGGTATCATCAAGAGCTTCTGATGTATCTTTAGAAAGGCAGACATGTGGCCCTTTTTAGCATCATCTCCATAATTCACAGCAGCCTCAATATAAGCTCGGTACAGGTACGTGTTTTCACTAGCTGTGACAAGTGTCATTCAATGAGACATTGATTAGGGAAAATAAACTGTGCATGCAATAATTCAAAGGATCCACTTCTGCATTGGGTCGTAACTATCGCCGTTGGAGTTCTTTGATTCTTACATGTAAAAACGTGTTGAAAAGATCCAAGTAATTTTCACAGGTGCCCAAAATAATAAACTCTATGGGAGCACCTGGTGCTAAAGCGGCCAGGGGATGAATTTCTACATATTGGCCCTTGCCTACAACAGTTTGGGTTTGTGGTACACTAAACAAATCAAGTCCAGAATGAAGACATGTCAAACCAATGTTTACTCAAAGCCAAATCGTGTAGCATACGAAAGTGCGAAGTACATTTCTTGAATAGCACAATGTAGTGTGAATTGAGGCTAATGGTAATGGTTCTAAATTCTTTGGTTTTTTTTCAAACATTCTGCACAATATAAACACACTCAGATTTCGATGATCTCCTTCTAGTAAACAATTTAGTAGCATGGTCATCCACCTCACTCATCAAGTCATCGATAACAACTTGTCTTGGCCTATTACCATTCCATTGTTCTATGTCTGGCAGACCTGCAATAAAGCAAACACCGGGCATGGGCTAAAACATTGACTGTCATTCACAGTAACACTAGATAATTTCATCTGGAGTAGGGTTCACCAATGCATTCAAATACTTTAAGGGGGCAGATACAACGTGGACATTGAAAAATACCGATTTTTAATTGTACGAAGATATTGGTATCAAATTAAAGAGTATGCATTTATGCACATTTTGCTTAAAGAAATTGGGTCGTAGTGTTTATAATTTTTGAGATATGTGGGGGTAGGTCAGAGCTTTTTAAGAAATATTGCAAATTTTTTTATTATGTTTGAGAAAAACAGTGAACAGTGCATGTTAATTTTAAAACAACGAACACCTCCCTATGTGGCAAATAGCTAGTTTTGAATTTGTAAATATTTCTTGCACACGTCAAGTTTAGGTATCAATTTGTAATCAAGTAATTAATTCAAAATGTCTAAAAATATTATTTATCAGTACTGCAGAAATATTGATGAGTCCTTCAACAGTATGATATGGCAGATCTGCACAAAGCACTCATACACTGGGTTGACTGCTGTTAATATTGCTGTTGGCATTGCAACCTTAGTTTTTAATGATGGATCACAAGCTCTGCAAGCTCCACTTAGGCTGTTGGAAGTGACATGCGGAAAATTCATGTTGGATTACTTCACAAGAACTGATTATAAGAGACTGTTAAATGCACAAAATAAGATTACCGATGCAACCCTAGAAGTCAGAAGAGCCAGGAGAAGGAGGATATTGGGTCTAGATGAAGCAAAAGTTGAAGCTGAAGGGTATTTATACCTTCCAGGAGGTTATTAAAGTAAGGAATTATATTTTAAATGTGTACATTTTCTTATCTTTCGTTCATGAAATTTTGATGTAACTCATAACACTTCTGCACTTATAACTTTTTCAAATATTAACCAATATTGATGAAATTTGGCATGCATATTGCTTACATAGTTCCATAGAGTAAAGATGCGATGGGGGCAAAGATTCGCAGTCGTTTTTCCCGCAAACCACATGGCCACTCCGGACGCTAACATCCGTTTCTGCAGATCAACGAATTTTCATCGGTCAAGGGCAGGTCATTTTTGAGCCATTAGGTAAATTCATCTTTTAACGTTCTTGATCTACCTTTTTTCCACTTCTCACTCTTTGTCCTCTGTTAACATTATTGTCATGTTATTTTACATATCTAAACTGAAAACTATATTGTATTTGTAAGTTATTAAGCATGTTACCGTGTCAAGATAATTTTTGCTTTCATGATATTTTATAAAAATTGTGAACAGAGTGATTTTGGGGTAAACCGCACACTGACGGGGCAAACATGCGCTGCGGACTCAATGCGCATGTTTGCCCCAGTCACTTCCCCCTCATGTTGCCAAATATTTAAACCAATATTTTATTGTCACGTTATGTTTCTTTTTAGGAATTACAAACGGAAAATTGAGAAAATGATGCCACTGACTGAAAATGAAGCCGTTGCTGCTATAGATGCACAATCTCCACGGGTAATAGTTGTACGATATCCGCCGATAATAGATGCACGTTCTCCGCTATTCATAGATGCACGATCCCTGTCGGTTATAGCTGCACAATCTTCACGGATTATAGTTGTACGACCTCCGCAGATAATAGATGCACGAACTCTGCCGATGCACAATATTTGCTATTCATAGATGCACGATCCCCACTATACATAGATGCACGATCTCCGCTATTCATAGATACATATTCCCCGCTATATATAGATGCACGTTCTCCGCCAGTCATAGATGCACAATCTCCGCCGGTCATAGATACACAAATCTCCGCCGGTCATAATTGCACTATCTCTGCCGGTCATAGTTGCACGTTCTCCGCTATTCATAGATGCACGTTCTCCGCTATTCATAGATGCACATTCTCCGCCAGTCATAGATGCACAATCTCCGCCGGTCATAATTGCACTATCTCCGACGGTCATAATTGCACTATCTCCGCCGGTCATAACTGCACTATCTCTGCCGGTCATAGTTGCACGTTCTCTGCTATTCATAGATGCACGATCTGCGCGATTCATAGATGCACGTTCTCCGCCATAGATGCACAATCTCCGCCGCTCATAGATATACGATCTCCGCTATTCATAGATGCACGTCCTCCGCTATTCATAGATGCACGATCTTCGCCGGTCATAGATACACGATCTCCGCCGGTCATAATTGCACTATCTCCGCCGGTCAAAACTGCACCATCTCTGCCTGTCATAGTTGCACGTTCTCCACTATTCATAGATGCACGATCTCCGCTATTTATATATGTACGATCTCCGCTATTCATAGATGTACGTTCTCCGCCAGTCATAGATACACGATTTCTGCTGGTCATAACTGCACTATCTCTGCCGGTCATAGATGCACGTTCTCCGCCATTCATAGATGCACGTTCTCCGCTATTCAGTTATAGTTTCAAACGGATCTAAGCACCCATTCTCTGTATTAATTTTATTTTCATATTTACGTATTTTCATTTTTTTCGTATGGAAGTTACATAAAGATACATATGCCTAATCTTTGTGCTCTATAATTTTCCCACACTATGACTGGCTATGTTAAGATAGGAAGTGACGTTATTTTGCTGGTTTCGTCAATTTCCCCATGATTTCGTAATTGTTTTTGCGTGCGCGTGTTTGCCCCCAAAATTGGGGCAAAGGTGGGATTTTACTCATGTTCCTAAAATCTCATTTTAAGGACTAAACGTGATTGTATGTTGTAAATACTCTGACGATTGTTAGATGGATGGATAAGCTACACACTGCTGCTAGTTTGGTTTCTCATATGTACGTCTATTTGTCAGAATACACAAAAAAATGAAAAATGCGCATCATTGCCCCCGGCTACCCTATAGTAAATACTAAAAACTTTGCTATGTATGTATAGGCCTATTTACAATTTTTACAACCATTCAAATTTGGATAATTTTCACCCGAAAATGAGTGCACTTTGAACCAGCCGGTATGAAAAGTTTTAAAATATATTCTAATATCCGTAATATGTGCCATTGCTATTCCATTTTTATGCATACATTTTAAATTATAACTCATTTGTACTTATATCTTCTCATAACATTTAAAGAATTGACCTTACCATTTTGAACATGAAAATTTAAACATTTTTGTTCAAGACCAAATAATTTCTAGTTACATTTATACAGAAAGAAACATTGTACCTTATAATTATAGTGTATTCATTCAGGTATCTAATGTGAAAGTTGCAGCCTTATAACTTTAACCATTTTTAAAATATGATTTCCTTTTTAACGCTACCTTCTCCTGCCTAGTTGTACTTTTCCCCATAAGAGCTTCTGAACAAAAACCGTTTTTCCACACCCAGTTGGCCCTGCAATCATAGCTGTAAAAAGATGCTTCCACCATATATTCATTTCTATTACTGATCTCTTGTTAGCGTGTATTAGGTACATATCTGGTTATTGCCCCTATTCCTAAAACCAATGGGGTCCGTACTGTTTCACCATTGATCTGACATTTTCCACCAGTTATCGCTCCTTTGATGTGATTGGCTTGTTGAGTTGGCTGCATTAGCTACTGCGTTGGCTGCATTGATGCAGCAATACACATTGAAATGCTGGTATATTACTACTCGCATGTCCCAAAATAGAGAGAGGTTCAGGGAGTTCATTGGGAAGACAACGTTCTGGAAAGAATATGTCACTTGATACAACAACACTTTTCAAAATCCCCAATTATATTTATTCTATATTGTTTGTACTGTATAGGCCTATAGCGAATGTCTGTTATTACATACAATACATATTATGTCAGTCCGGATCAAGGTGCTATAACAGGATTCCACTGTGTTATCTAAAAATTCAACAGTAATCAAATGACAATGCACAGCAGTGGTTTTCAATGTGGACCCTATAGCACCCCTGAGGCATGATCACTGTGACTTGTAGGGGGATCACAAGAAGGTGATAACTTAAATTATAGACAATAATTATAGCGATAAAGCTTAATAAACCTTAGTGAATTCTATAGAAGGCCAATGAACATTTCTTTTTAAGGCATCAGGGGTGGTGGGGGTCATGGAAGAAAATTTATCACAAAAGTGGGCCATGGACCAAAAAATGCTGAGAACCACTGCTATACAGGATACTCTTCAGTTTTTTCATTTTATATAATATTTTACCAACTACAGATAATTTATTTGTTATATCAGATTCATGAAGAATTCTTAGTGTGACTTTGCTGCTCTGAACTTAGGAATGTACACTGCTGTGCTATCAACCTCATCATCACTATTTTCATATGGAAGAATACCAGCCAGCTTTTGTGCAAGTTCAGATCTAGCAACATCTGGAAGTTGGTCCAGGAGATTGGGATCTTCTATATTTCCTTCTGCCAGTTTTGATGGAAAAACTATGATGCCTGTTGAAGCCCAATGACCAGTAAGAAGGAGATTGTTGTATGCATTAACTTTGAGATCTATGTCATTTTGAGATGCCCAAACTGCAGGTGTCATACACACAAAATTAACAAACCTCCATCTATTCTGGTGTATTCTTCCTTTAATTGGTCTGGCATTTGCATGTATGAGTCGTGAGTCCCATAATAGCATTCCCCCTTTGGGACAAGCAACTCGCTTACGGACACAACCTCTCTCTGACCACCATTCTAAATCCTCCTTTGAGACTTTGGTACACCTATTAATTTCCAGCCTGCACAAGAAGTCATCAAAGTATTTATGAGATCCCTCAATAACTTCAAAAGTCCAATCATCTTCATCGCAGTGCTCCAAATATACAGCTCCCTGGTAAGCATGCAGTCCTTCGCGATCAAAACATTGATCACAATGTAGCCATGACTGATTTGGAGACCAAAACTCCTCTTGACCATTCTCTGGTGGCCTGCCAATGGACACTGCATCAAAACTTGTTAGCAACTTGTCTGTATGCCAGAGCTGTATTGAGAAAACACATATTATATGGATACAATGAAAGTATATAGACTACATGAGAAAATATACAATGAAAAAAAAGATATTGCATGGATACAATGAAGAAAGAATGATATTGCATATATACAATCAGGAAAAGAATTATGTTTCATCCAGCACTGGTCAATAAAAATAAAGAATTCAAGCAAGTACTGTGCAGAAGTGCAGTAACCTAGTTGATAGGAGCTTGTTTACAAAACTGGGTTACAGAGTCCCAGTTTCGAAACCACATCCGGACAAAACTAAAATCTGGGTCATTATTTCTCTCCTGACATGACCATCCTCCAGTAGATCCAACTGTAATAGGGTACCTGATGCAAGGGTTGGGCAAGGTAAACATAGCAAGGAAGGGAACTGGACACCTCACTTAATATCCTAATATTTGCTGTGGCTTAGTATATGAAGATTATCTTCACTCCTGACGTCCGGTTGCTGTCAGAAGTGTTTGGAGGGCTTTTTGTGCTATGTCCATGTGGTACACTACGACCTGACATGTTATGGGCTTTATAATTATTATTATTATTATCATTATATTATATTCTTAAAATGCTTCTATAGTACCATTTCGAAGGCAGCAATTCTCTTTGTCATTAATTTATTAAATAAGTATTCTTGTTTCATAGCTGTAAATTGCTACTGGAAATATGCTTTTTCTGGTCAGATGTAAGTCAATTTTACAGATGGTGCTTTGTCAAAGATTTTCACTTGTGCTAAAAAAAGGTCAAAGGTATAAAGGAATGACTTTATTGTATTTGAGTTACACCATGTACACAGTCCCTCTAAATGAAGAGGCACACAGCTTGTGAAGAATACCACTAATATCATGTACTCCATAGTTTCACACGATAATCCTCAGGGATCTTCTAAAAAAAAAATCTAAATTATAAACATGACGACGAGAGCTAGATTAAAACGTGCAACCTCTTGAGCACAAAGCGAATGGCTTAACCACTATGATAGGGAGATCATTTGTGCTAGTTTTGAAGTCACTTATTGCAATTCCTCTCTTTATTTCTGCTGCTCAATCTCCTGAGATGTTTATATTTGCACCCAAATATTGAAAATCGATTACATCTTCCAGTTCATGATTATTAATGATGACTTTTGGTAAAAAATGACTATCTGTTGCCATGGTTTTTGTTTTCTTTGTATAATTATTAGTATAATTTTTGGGTTTCACTGTGATATTTTGTTGATAGAATCAGTGGTTCTTTCCCAGATCGCGTGCCTACCAGCACTCATAGTTATTAAATAATTGTCTGATCATAATTTTTTGTAGTTTGTGACATCATTATATAAGTGAAATGGCTGCAATATCAATGCTTAATGTGCCTACAACTGATATAGAGTTTAGGAAGGGGATGCTAAGGTTAGAATTAGGGGGTGCTCACACTCCCACCCTAAACTCTAGTATTATCCCTTCTCCACTGATGCGCATTCGTCATTAAATCATGGTATAATTACAGTTTCTGCCTTTTTTGAGACACAGATGTATAGAGTTTAGGAGGGGGGCGCCAGGGTTAGAATTTAGGTCTAACCATACCCCTGACACCCCCCCCTAAACTCTAGGATCATCCCTTCTCCTTTGATGCACATTTCTGGCTTTAAATTGTGGAATAATTTAACCTGTAGTACAATTAGCTATTTTGTTTTTTCTGGCAACATGGCCTCCTAATGACATAATTTCATTGATGGTGCAACAACTGTGCACACTAGTACTGAACCTGTGCATAATATCTACCTAATTTCACATTCCATAAACAGGTGAAATATGTGGTAGGCATGCAATCTGGGAAAGAACCAAATCAGTTGTTTAAGATCTTCCTCGCTAGTTGTTAGAAGAACTGTGTCATCTTCATGTCTAATGTATGTTGCCTTCCAGTGTTGAAAGGATGAAACTCTGTATGAGCATAGTCGTAACAGAACTGTCTCCTTTCATGAAAATCATACTGATAGCCTGGGGTTTACTGCTATCTTTGTCAGAATCATTAATATGGGAGTATGAAAGTGAACAAAAAATAAAATCAATAAAAATTACTTTAATTAAAATTAAAGAAACCTATCAGGTTGTATGGTGGGCACGAGTAGAGATGATCTTCTCATTGCTAAATCTGCTGATCCATGACAATGTGATCTGTTTCAGAGAAAGCATTGAAATGTTTCATGCTGAACTGTTCATTCTTCTGTCTGAGCACTTATTCTTCCAATCTGCACATTATTAAGTTCTCAAATGTTAACTATTCTCTATAGAATGTAATCTTCCTCATGTTTTCCTAGCTGTCTGTACCAATGACAAATGCATTCACTGATGTTTTGTAAAAATTTGCGCATTGCAACTTTGGTCCGCATTACTCATATGGATAAATCAATAATAAAAATAAAAATTCAAATAATCCATAAGAATAATCTATATAATTCACAAGAATAGGGCACATTATAGAAATGGATAAATTACACATAAGAAAATAGATTATGACAACATTTTGCAAACAGCTAAAACTTCAAAACAGATATTAATCAAACAAATTTGGCAGATCAAATCTCACCTGCGAAAAAACAGGATATGCCTTTAATCTAACTTCCCATGTAGGCTTCATGTGACCAATTCTGTACCTCTGTATTAGGGAATATTTACACTGGGGAAAAGTTCCAGATGGGAAGCTATCTAACCATATCCTGTATGATGCAATATGTTGTTCACATTCTGCTTCTGACAGAACATCAGGGACAAACGTGTATCCTCTCTCCGCAAGATCATCTCGTTTCTGTTGTGTAATCATCTTCTAAAACTAATATGAAACTGTTTTAGAAGGAGAGGGCAGAAGATGAAGTGAGTGATTAGTAATTTTGTATGCATTATAAAGCAGGCACACTTATATTAACAGTACGATTCATCGATATAAACAGTTTCAAATTGTCTTTTCGTACTTGTTAACTTTTTGAGATGAAAATGTACAAAAACCCACCACAGAGTCCCTAAACACATTATAGAATAAAGAAAAATCTCACCACAGAGTGTTTGAACAGTTAAAACACCATACTAAAACATAAAAATACTTCCCATAAAGTTCTTACAAGTTCAGAAAAAAACCTTCTGTCTTTAAACAACTTACAAGATCAGAAAAAAAACCTTACAGTTCCTAAACTTCATGCAAAATGAGGAAAACCTACCTCAGTCTCAAATCCTTACAAAATATTTAAAAATACTATACAGAATGGACGCATTTACCCATAACTTATAATAATGCAACAAATAATTAACTCTTTTGCAACATTATGTTTTCATCTCCCATATCGCAAAAATATATAAGTCAAATCCCTTGCCTGAAAAAGCAAAACAGAACAATTAAGAGATATCACTGAGCATCATGATTCCTGGTGGCTATTCATTTCAAAAGCCCTTCACATTATGGTAGTGCTAATGCTTCAGTCACTGGTTTGTTACATTGTCAGTCTTGTGACTGGGAACACCTTTCTCTGGAATATCAATTCATTTTCAGTCTAGTTCTCTAACCACATGCGATTAACGTTAATCACCAATTTGCTTGACATTGTTCCGTATGACTTACTTCCTTCCTCTTAATAACATCAACTCTTGTATTTTACTTGTTATTGAAAATGTTTGTATCTGTACATGTTCATGAATAAGTATTTGTCTGTTAAATCTCATTTTTGTATTTCTGTTATTCTGTTTGTATTTATGTGTGGTCAACATATAGTTTTTTTTATTCCTATCTGTTCCTCCATTCATAGTTAATTATGTAATGTAATACTTATTTTTATAAATTTGTTTCTGCATTCACATATCTGTACATATGCTGCTATTATTTCATTTTCACTTTTAAACATGCAAGGCCAACACATATTTAGTTAGTTAGTTATTCCTCTAGGGCAAAAGACTGAAAATATCATAGGGTGGATGACCTAGATTTCCATGTCTCTCGTTTCATTGCAATTTGCTTTAGGTTTTCATTGTTTCTGATACTGATGGTGAAACGTTCTTTTGTAATCACACATTCATAATCTTGTAAGCCACACATATAGGCCTATATATATATATATATCGGTATAGGCATATGAGGTTATATTGTTCAATGTATCCATACACCTATTTTGGGTCACATATTTGTACGCTTACATATTTATATTTTAATGCATGAATATATCTACATGTGGGAAAATGTTTATGGGAACACATGCATATATTTTTATATGTGAATACATGCATACAACGTACTTAGACATATTATTTGCAGAATACCAGTAATCACTATAAAAGTATATATATTTTGAACGAGGATATAATGAACTATAAAACTATGCTAATGATACTCTAGTTGGGTTAACTTCACATGACAAAAAAATGTTTTTAACACAAGTTTCTCTTTTTTTTTTCTATAAATTTTCAGTGTATTTTATATTAAAGAAGCAAATTATACATTATAATACACTGCAAATAGTACTGTCTCATAGGATAGCCCTTAGAATGCAGGTTCATATGATATACTTTCAAAAATTCATCAATGCACAAACTAGGCTAACTGGAAAACTTGGGACAGATGTAATGTGAATAGCATTTACTGTTTTTTAGCATAGTACACTATGTACTTTTTTGGGGGACTCTAATTTTAGTTTTAAAAAAACAACAAATCAGTAATTAAACATATTAAGTGTGTTGCCAGACACAAAAAGGAGATAAATAATTGCAACATTGTTTACCTTCCATATATGT
This sequence comes from Meghimatium bilineatum, assembly GCA_034231615.1. Lineage (NCBI taxonomy): Eukaryota > Metazoa > Mollusca > Gastropoda > Stylommatophora > Philomycidae > Meghimatium > Meghimatium bilineatum. Next base: position 14,019,520 of record CM067319.1, on the reverse strand, counting down.
TACAAGAGATGATTAATGTGGTCATGGGGTGGAGTTGGCTGTCCTTTCCCATATAGGGTCAAAGTGACTTAGAAGCCATGCTAGATGTATCAGGCAGAAAGGTGCAGACATCGCAGCAAAGTTGTAAATGATGACACAAAGCATTCTAGTCTCAAGACTATATTCTGCTAATTTACATGAGTTTGAGAACGAACACAGAATAAGGAATATATTTTAAAAATTCTTCTCATTGAATACTGTTTTTAAATATTTTTGTAAGATCATACAGACCAAAAGACACCATTTTAATATCCCTATTTCAAACTTTACTAGTTGGCCCCTATATAAATCCTGCCATTGAACTCACATCTGCAATGTAAGGAATGGATGTTACTCTGAAAGCTAAGATACAGTTACTTTCAAGAATATGCATGGTACATCACCAAACTTGAATGTAAACTTAAAAAAAATTGTCAAAAGGAGTAGAGGATTAACTTCACTGTACTTGGCTAACCCTATATGTATTCCATCCCTCTCACCAAAGCTACATGCCACCTGTTTAGAGTACCACTAATAGCAAGTAACTTTGTAGCTTCAAGCAATAATCCTATAGCTAGAAGCAATAATTTCATAGCTTTATGCAATAATCAAAACTGATCTCAGAAAAAATTTCACTTTATAAACAAGACATCCACAGCAAGATTCCAACCCATGACCTCTTGAGCACAAAGCAAACGGCTTACCCACTATTGCCAGGGAGACCCCCTTGGCTGAGAGGGTTATGATATAAGGAAAACTTGCAGATTGGTTAGGTATGATTTTGACACCTGCATGTTTTGAAATTATGCAAATGTATATCTTGAATAAGAAAACTGCTATGGACAAGAAAAGTCACATTATCTCTCAACTTTAGATATGAAAGTTGGAATGTGCCATCCCACACAAGGTTAAAGTGATTCCAGAAGCCATGCGATGATGAAGTTTGATGTGTCAGGCAAAAAGGTACAGATATCACAGCTAAACTATAAACCATGACACAATTCTGTTCTTTGGACTACATCCTGCTAAGCTGCAGGAGTTTGAAAATAATCACGGATGAAGAAAAATATTTCACAGGTCACTGATCTTAACTTTAGCTTGTAATAGTCCACTTATCCTTAAGCTGTCATTACAACATAATCCATGCGAGACTGTCAGCAGTTATGGAAGATTTGTTCGCTAAATTAAGTTGGACCCCCATTCATTATGTGTTTTGAGTATTGTTTGGTTTTCAGTTGGATCCTGAAAATATACTTGTAAACACCTTGGCTATTTTCAGCATGCGATTCCAAGTATATAAATAGCAACCAATTGAAAGCTAAACAATAATCATAACATGTAACGAATGGGGTCCAACTTAATTTAACAAATAGGTCTTCTATACTGCCGATTGGTCACGGTCCATGTATGCTCACGCTGGGTCATCATAGTTCACTGAATTTCATTTATTCTATACAATATTGTCCTTAAAAAATCAATTTCAGATATTTTTATCAAACATAAATGTGTCAATTTGCAACACTTTACCCCAACTATAAAGAGATGTCATTTAGTAAAACATTTAAACACTTGCAGGTGTCATTTAGAGAAACTTATCCATCATACAGAGATATAATTTACACAAACTTATACATCATGCGGAGGTGTCATTTAGTAAAACGTTTCAACACTTGTAGATACAATATAGGAAATCTTCTCTACTTCATGCAAAGCTTAATTTGAAATCATCTTTCTCTATCCCTACTTGCTGAGAAATAATATCAAATATTCTTTCCCTATTTGCAGAGAAATAATTATCAAATATTCTTTCCCTACTTGCAGAGAAATAATTATCAAATATTCTTTCCCTATTTGCAGAGAAATAATTATCAAATATTCTTTCCCTACTTGCAGAGAAATAATTATCAAATATTCTTTCCCTATCTGCAGAGAAATAATTATCAAATATTCTTTCCCTATTTGCAGAGAGATAATTATCAAATATTCTTTCCCTACTTGCAGAGAGATAATTATCAAATATTCTTTCCCTACTTGCAGAGAGATAATTATCAAATATTCTTTCCCTACTTGCAGAGAGATAATTATCAAATATTCTTTCCCTACTTGCAGAGAGATAATTATCAAATATTCTTTCCCTACTTGCAGAGAGATAATTATCAAATATTCTTTCCCTACTTGCAGAGAGATAATTATCAAATATTCTTTCCCTACTTGCAGAGAAACTATTATCAAATATTCTTTCCCTACTTGAAGGAAGATATGTAATTTAGCAAGTCATCTCTCCCTACTTGTATAGATGTAATTTAATATAGCATGTCACTCTACTAGAAGATATATTAGCAACTCATCTCTCTAACTGCAGAGATGTAATTTAGCAAATCATCTCTCCCTACCTGCAAACATATAATTAGAGTATAGGCCTAATCTTTTCCTACATGTAGAAATGTTATTTAGCACATCATCTTTCCCTGCCTGCAGAAATATTTCATATCTCTTGGTAAGTGATATCTACTGATCCATTGTGTCTCCTTACAAAATCAACTGATAAATGAAGAAATTGTGCTGATTCTAACCACCAGTTGGATCTCTCATTGATCATCCTGTCAATATTCATTGATCATGCCAAAATGTATTAAAAGCTAGCTCCTTCATTTTAGGGATTTTTCACCATTTAGAATTGAACTAATGCTAGCTTTCCTCCATTCTCTTGGCAACTTATTTTTCATAAATGTCTTATTGGGGGGGGGGGGGGGGGGGGGGTCTAGAATGGTGGATGACTCATAACCATAAACAAGTAAACATTTCATTAGTGAGCAGATCAGGTTCATCATTTTTACCTTTCTTGTATTTTTCCAGGTATGATTTGAGCTCAGAATCTGTAGAATAGTATTAAAATATTTTGCAATTAATAACATCTCCATTGTTTTAGTATATAATTGATTACATTGCAGATGTTCCTTTGAGGTCATTTGTTGATTATTTTGGTATGGTGCTCATTTAATGTTGCAGCAATCTGTACTTCCATTGTCAGTAGGCTTATAATATTCCATAATAGATGACGGATAATAATTCATTTTATTTCTGAGAGGTTTTATATAAAGAGTCATGTCCATCGCCTGAAGTTATATATCTTTATTGGATTCATGTACTAAGTCGCAGCAATTATTAGGTGAGGTGGCCAGTTCCCTTCCTTGCTGTGTTTACCTTGCCTAACTCATGCGTCTGGTACCTATTTACAGTTGAATAGATTGGAGGAGTGGTTATGTCACGTGAGAAATCACAACCTGGATTTTGTTTTGTCATGTCCTGGTTTTGAACCTGGCACAGTACTGTAACCTGGTGATTGCTAGCAGGCTCACTATCAACTAGGGTACCACGTTCCTCTTGGATATTACAGATCTTTATCTTTTTTGGAATTTGACACACCTCAAAGCATGTCCTCATATATTATATAATCTATAGTCTTATCTACCACTCTGCATGCCAGTAATAAAGTGTTTATACACTGTTGTTGAGATATGTATGAAAGGGATTCAAATATAAATTACTTCTGTCAAATTGGGTTTTAATATAAAAACATAGGCTGTCCATAAATTTATGTTAACAATGTTTTGCCGATTTTTACAATGCACGTCAATAACCATGAAAAATGTAGGGACTCCCCTGCTTAAATGTCAAAGTTTTAACCCCCCCCCCCCCCAACTAATATTTCAAGCAAAAAAAGTATGAAAGGAGCAACATAAATAGTCCGATTTGTTTAGATTTACTTCAAACTTTTATAGCAACACTGTTTACCTTCCACGCATGTCGTAAAAGGCGACTAAGGAGGTTATGGGATGGAGTTGGCTGTGCCATCCCATATAGGGTCAGTGACCCAAAGCCATGCTGAAGTCGAATGTGTCAGGCCAAAAGGCGAGATATCGCAGTAATGCTGTAAATTATGACACAACACATTCCATTCTCCGGACTACATCCTGCTAATCTGCAGGAGTTTGAGAATGAACGCAGAAGAAGACTTCAAACTTTTAATAAAATGTGTGTATCCTGTAATTTTGGCGTCAACTTTCGTAAATCCCACCCCTTGTCAACAACTATCAAACTTTTTCAGACTATTCCTCCAATTGTTGACTTAATTTATAGACAGTCTCCTATGGCTGCCAGTTGTATATGCCTACTCGTAAAATGTACGGTTCATATGAAGTGTAGTGTACACGGTACCGGGAACTAATGACCGCTGGCTGGTTTCAGTTCGGTGACAATTTTTCTAAACTTAGTCTAAATTCATTGCTAATAACTTACCAAATTGAATGTATTAACAGTTGACTTTGTCACTAAACACTAACAGACACTATTCCTCACAATTTCAAATAAACAGAGATATATAGATGCATGTTCTTTATCAGTTTTGTTATATTTATTATAATTCATATGATTTACTTCCTGGTTGTGAATTGTGGACTGATTCGTAGTTATTATAAACAGTGCAATAAATTAAACTTTTCGTGGAACTCTTCTGGTCGTTGTATACGTTAACGAAAACTGTTATAGAATACGTGATGAAAAGATCTAAAGATAATAACAAATATGTGTCGAAAACAAGCAGCCGCGATGAGGGTTGACAGTAATGTAGGACAATTCCAAAAGATAGAAATAAGCGTTAGATAGGCCTATGGTTGAAAAATGTCAATATAGGCCCTATATAATTTCTCCCTCAAAAGGCCTACAGATGATATTATGCGAAACATAGAAAGCATGCCATGAATAGCAGTTGGAGGATACATTCTGAATAATCTGAGATATGCTGACGGTATAGTTCTGATTGAAGGGAGTGAACAAGAACTTCAAGGGTAGAACAAGAATGAGAAAACAAAGGCACCAGTCTAAACAAGATGAAAACAGATGTAATGGTTGTTTCAAAGAAATAAACAAGGATAAAATGTAGAATTAATATCTTTCGTTTGTTCTCTCCCGGATAACGTACGATATATTTTGCCTTAGATAATGAGTTACCAACTCCTTTCATCATAAAAGCACTAGAAACGTCCCTAAAAAGCACAAGAAAGCACTAAACAAAATTTTGGAAAGCACTAAAAAAAAGCACCAAATATTTTCCTTAAAGAAATACAAGCTAACACATAAAAATTTAGCAATATCAGTTAATCTGATAAATAATATTATTTCAGATTGCATAATCACAGTCATACAACATTTATTTCATTTTTGTGACTTTTCCCTGGTGCATTTAGTGTTGTCAACATGTTTTTGCCAAAAGTCAATAGTCTCATGCCAATAATGCACACACAAAATAATGAGAAAACACAAATAAAACTATAGCCTAATATTCAAAATATGTTTCGAGTTTTCACATTCTAATTCTTGACCATCAGTTAATATTAGAAATATGTTTATTCAAGATCTGCCAAATCCCAGTCAGACAAGTCTTCTGCAATTTCTGTTGCATTTTCTGGCTGTACTTGTGTATCAGATGATGATGCTTGAAACAACTTTTTATAAGCATCTTGTGATCCAATTTTGTGCAGGACGTCCTTAGGTAGTTTATAATCAAAACATCATTTACCATATCTTTTCATTCCATATTTAATAGTCAGAACAGCTCTCAAACTAGTCATTATCATCAAGTGAGATTCTTTCAAGACCGTAGTCTTTCCTATGGATCTCGTGAATTCTCTGCGGTCTTAAGCAAGTTGCCCTGCATCTTCCAGTGACATGCGCAGGCATTCTTGAATGTCTTTTGTCCAACGGCGTCTTGGTCGGCCTTTGCCCCTGTTGCCTTCTATCATCCCCTCCAGTAACACTCTCTCCATGCCGCCGTGTCTCTTAATATGACCGAAAAAACTAACTTTTTCTTTAATATGGTGATATAGTCTGGGGTGATAGTGATGCAAACTAGTGATGCTCAGTCTATTTAGAATTTTTTGTGTGTAACCCCCATGTTACTGAAAACACGTTCTACGTCAACATTGGAACGAGGTAAAGTAAGTACAGTTAAAACTAAATCTGCAAGACTTTGAAAAGGGTTTTCACCAGTTGCATCCCTGTATCAAGCTATTTCTGCCCACAATGTGTGTCATTGTTATGTGTCCACTACATATGGTGAAGTTTTCTCCACTGGAAATCTATGCGGGTGAGAGTATCTGCGTCATCAGTAAACATTTTAGCCAGATCTAATATGCAAGGCTTAATTGGCCGTAGACATTCACTTTCACTACAACATGACATGGACTGCAATATGTGAACGTTATCTGGCAAACGTAAACGTAGCCGTGTTAATAACTCCACTAAAAACTGTATACATTTTCCACGAATTTCTTTCTCATCCAGAAATTTGTAGATTGCCATTTCTTTTTCAAACTCATAACCTATATATGTATTAGAATCTATATAATCTTCAATAGCATCAGTCTGTGTAATGTTTTTTCCAGGAATACCAATCTTTGAACAGATAGAATCAGTGAGATGGACTAGATTGTTGATTAGTTTTGTTGGATCTTGTATTTCTGCTTCAAACTTTTTATTCACGCTTTGAACTTCTCCAAGAATATTTTTGAGAAATATGAGAAAAATATAGTTTTTCATGTCACAAAAAATAGAATATAGAAGTTCTGCTGTATAACAACGCTCATGCATTTTAGTTATATTAAAATTAGTTATGAGCTCAACCCAGTGCTGCAATATTCTGACAATGGCAGATTCAATAGACATCCATCGTGTTTGACTTGGTTGATTGAATAAGCTTATGTGGGGGTTGCCCATCTATTATTAATGCAAAAATCTCACTGTACTTTGCTTGACGAAGTGATGAGTGAGAAAACCAGTTATATGTTTTTCTAATCATGAACTCTAGACTCATGGGAAATGCACTAAAACGTACTATGAAATATTTGAAAAGCACTAAAATAGTGCAGCCGCGCTATTTCAAAAATTTTGACACCAATTGATATGAAAAAGCACCAGATTTAAGGCGAAAAGCACCAAAATGGCAACCCTGCTGAAATATTATGCGCAGGTTCATTACCTGTGTTATAGTGCGCACTGTAGTCGTGCCGTCAATGAAATTACGTCATTAGCAGACCGAGCCGGAGAAAACAGGTACACTACAAGAATCAGTGGATAAATTGCGTGACAACATGCCAACTTTTTAATTTCATATGCTATTGCACTATCTCGGAAACTTAAAAAGTCGTAACTTAAAATACCGATCTAGCGATTTGCGCGTAATGAACTGGCAATCCACCTCCCACTCAGTGTGCAGCGCGCATATCGAGTGGTCGGGAACTCTCATCGCGCAACGTGTCGAATGTTGGATGCGTTGGTATATGCGTCTTTATCGGAATTTTGTTCCGTTTAATTATGTTAGCTATTTGTTCCGTAAAAACCTGTCCACTGATTCTTGTATTGTACCGAAAAACAAAATGGCGAATATTAACCAAATTAAATTATACCACAATTTAAATGCCACGAATATGCACCAAATGAGAATGGATAATCGTAGAGTTTAGGAGGGGTGTTAGATCTAATTCTTACCCCCTCCCTCCTAAAGTATATATATCTCTATCTCAATAAAGATAGAAGCGCATTTCACCTTTATCAGTCGTAGGCAAGTTCAGCATTGATACGGCAGCCATTTCACTAATAGAAAATGAACCGGCAAAGTGATAAACTACTAAACAATTGCATTCGTCGATGACATCACAAACTACTAAAAAATATAATAGGACAATTATTTAAAAATTGTGAACGATGGTAGACTCGCGATCTGGGAGAGAACCCTTTCTTTTTCTTCATTCGCATTATACCCCTTTATGCCTTGCAGCATCAGGGGTAGAAGAGTTCTCTAGAGATGACTTTTTTGCGTGCTTCATATATGATTGTTTCCGCTGACTCTTTTATTTCACAGTAATTCATTACTTGCATGGTCTGCTCCTATTAGGTTGTCTTCTTCATTAGTGTTGGCAATGTTACATCGATATATGTGTTGAATAGAAAAGGGAGATATAATACATCCTTTGCCGCACGTCAGAGTGTATGTGGAGTTTGTCCGAAAGCCCAGCACTTGTTCTATAATTGCATATTGACTACTTGTGCAACTATTCCTGCACAAGTTACTTAGATGTTGTTGAACCCCATATTTTGATAGTATTTTTCAAATCTGTTGTCTGTCTACTCTGTCGAAGGCGTTTTCTTGGTCGACAACTGCGATATACAATGTTTAGTTGATTTTTTCTGCTAGTAGTGTGCGAGTAAAAATGCATTGGTACACAGGGCCATGCCGTGATATGATACAGAGTGGCGGCTGCTTACGGCGAAATAGTAAAAGGGCGGCATAGGGGCCTAAGCAGCGAAATCAATTTTTTTTTTAAATAAAAAATTTAACGGGCCTCATTTCGAAGATTTGCATCATAATGAGAAAATCTACCCCACGGCACTGTCCGCACATCTCTTGTTCGTATGGAATCCGATTTGAGTGTTGCTAAGCTTTGATTCGATGAATGCTAGTAATCTTCATCTGAGTTCTCTACATTTTTCCTACGAGAGTTTTAGTTCTACACACTGTCGGTCCGCAAGACCAGTCACAATGTCGTTTCAGAGTCTCCGAATGGTTAAACCGTATTGTAATATATTACATTTAGAAAACTAATCACATAATCCATTTATAAAGCCCTGAACTTTACTTACTTTTAAGCAAGTAGGTATAACAAACCGTTATCACAGAGGATAAGTCTAGTATCTTTGCATCATTTCAACATCAGATGGCCGGTGAGATCAAGAGCAGGACAGCACATGCCAAATCAGCATCTCAAAAAATGATTATTATTTTATGCAATGGAGTAGTATCAATGCATACGCGAGTTGAGTACTGAGATGTTATATCGAGCCAATTCTTCTTTATGGATGGTAAAAAAAATAGCTCAAGATAGCCAGAAGCTATTGAAATGTGGTTTTTAAGAAGAATGGTGAAAATTCAATGGACAGCCAAAATAACTAATGTAGAAGTTTTCAGAGACGGTGGAGTAAAAAGACAAGTTATAGCAAAATTATAATCTGACAGTCAGTCAAGATTTTTAGAGCATGTGATGAGAAAAGGAAAACGTGAAGCGGTGATCTGAGCATCTATGGACGTGTCTTGTGTGCGCAGAGGATAATCAACATACCTATTACTTAATAATATAACAATATATTTCAATTGCATTACATACTAGACATTCTTCACATGTAACAGTGCATTTCAATTGCATTCTACTTTACTACTTCTTAAGTTAGTTTTCAGTGTCCATGCGCAATATTAATCCACAGATCGCTCACTAGGCATGTCCGACCACTTGCTGATTCCTAGGTACGTTTCACCACTAGCCGCTTGTCAGGTACGTCCCGCTACTAGTCGTTTGCTATGCACGTCACGCCACTAGTGGATTTCTAGGTTTGTCTCACTACTAGCCGATTGATAAGCAAGTTATAATGCTAACTGCTTACAATGTACATCCCATCATTAGGCACTTGCTAGGCGCTCTCACCATTACCCGCTTGCTAGGCACTTTTCATCATTTGTCGTTTGCTAGACACGTTCCACCACTAACCACTTGCTCAGCGCGTCCTACCACTTGTCGCTTGTTAGGCACTTCCCATCTAGCTAGTCCGACCACGATCAATAGAGGCAAATATATTATAAACAAACGTTATATAAAACACCATTATACTAACAAAACAGACAGCGTTGTATCCATTATTCTCTAACTTCAAGATGTACAATACAATCACAGATTTCATAGAGCCTTGCTGAGATCTGGCGCGCGAAGAGCTGGCTGCATTGGTTTCATTCTTATGTGGCCAAATCTCCTGGTTTGCTGTCTCTCGATGTAGTCTTAACATGAGATGGTCTTTATTTCTTTCCTGATGCCTTTTTTTTTATCCATCGGTCCCTTCTGGTGACATTTATAGCTATCCTCAAACATCTCATTTCAATGCCACAGGGATCGCCTCTATCTCCTGTACTTTTCAATGTATACACAGTACATATCGCTGGCAATCAAATCACAGGTGTTGGCAGAACGATGTCATATACCGATGATATCCTGGTGTATAGACAGGGCAGAAATCGAGAAGAGTGCGTCGTGGAACTACAGAAGGAGCTGGGCAGACTGACAAATTGGTGTCGAGATACGGGAGCAGTGGTTAATCCGTCTAAGGCATTCGTGACGTGGTTTTCCTTGAATAATCACATGGTAAAGACACCTATGCCACAAGTTTTGTTGTCCGGGAAAAGTTTAGAAAGAACTAGTACAATGAGATATCTGGGTGTGTTTTTTGACAGAAGCCTGAGTTTCAGGGAACATGTTGACCACATTATCATAAGGGCAGGCAAAGGCTTAGCAGCAATGAAGGTTATGGCTTCTGCGCAGTGTGAGCAGAGATTGTTATTTCTTTTGTACCAGGGTTTGGTTGTGGCTGTGGTGGAATATGCACTGGCAATTCTGACTCTTAGCTAAACTCAGATCGAAAGACTAGATAGAATCCAGAATGCAGCAATGCGTATCATTCTGGGATGCACAAGAGACACATCGACAAGAGCTATGCGATACCTACTTGACTGCCCAACAGCTGAGCATAGATTACAGTATTGCCGTGCGCGGGCGTACCTTCAAATACATGCAGATAAAGAACACCTATTGCATTCCGAAATACAGAAAGTTAAAGGCAGCAGACTCAAGAGAGGGAGGTCGTGGATGGGACGTGCTGAGGATGTCATACAAAGCGTGTGCAGATTGCAGGATGTGGCAGCAGGTGCGGAATGGATAAGTCTACCCACAGATTTCGAAACTTGTTTGAGAGTAGTAATATCACTTAGCAGGGAATGCAGAGAATGGTGTCCCACAGCTGTGGAGAAAGAAGTGCAGGCTTTAATCAGTGAGAATACCAAAGAGGGGGATGTGATTATATACACTGATGGATCTGTAATTAGGCATGTTCCAAGTGCTTGGACCATTACAGCTCAGTGCGCAGGTAAAACGATCAAGGAGGAAAGTGTTGCCTTTGCGGTCACTACGAGTAGTATGACCACGGAGACTGGCGGTGACCAAGGGATTTGAGTGGTTACGCACAGAGAAGGTAACACAGGTCTGCATCTTGAGTGACTCTATGAGTATGATTAAGAAGGTACAAGTGGGTCTCGTTCGCGAACAGTGGATTGAGGCTTTGAGAAAGGCGAGCTTGAAAGTGGTTACATTTATTTTTGTGCCGGGACATGTGGGCGTTCGAGGCAATGAAAGAGCGGATCAACTGGCATCGTGCGCGATTGTGGCACAGGGCGATGGGGCAATGGATCGCGCTGACGTTTTGAACTCCTTAAGAGATATAACACGCGAGAGTGAGACTAATGTGGAGGATGATTCCTTTTCAATGGCTAGGATTGAAATGCGGTGTTGCTAGAGGTGAACTTTTTGGATGGCGCAGAAGAATGATGGTCAACCAGCATAGGACCGGTACTGTCAGCAGAAGTGTAATGGCGGATACACTCAAGGAGAGATCGGCGCAACTATGGACGTGTCCAGTTTGCAGTGATGATGATCCGACGACTAACTAACTAACTATCTCATTTCACACATCTGTGTGAAATTAATGTCTTTGTCATGTATCATGTTTGTCATTGGTAACACAGAGTTGGTATAAAAAACTGTTTATCAACTGTTGTTTTCTAGCTACACAGATTGATAGATTGATTGATAGGTGTTTGAGTATTGAGACATCTGGTAAGCCATATCATTAACTGTCTGACATTCTGTTTCAATCTCTATCGAGTTTGCGATCCTATGTAAAAATGCTCCCTAAATATTTGAACTCGGAGACCTGCTTTAGTATTTTTTGCAATTGACTGATGCATTTAACTGACCTGGTGTTCTGCTAATTGTCATAGTCTCTGTTTTAGATGTGTTCAGTTTCATGTTGTTTTGTTCGCAGGTTGTATGGAGCAGATGTGTGGGTGTGTGTGTGTGTCTCTGTATCCTGGAAAGTACAAACTATATAAAGAGAGTTCATTGCTCAAGTTTTTACTGGTAACTTTGCGGTGTTAAATTCAATTTCGCAGGACACAAAAGGGAGAATGTTTATTTGATAATCCCAAGAATTGCGAGGGATTAACTCTTACTTCCTATGTGCAGTGGGTTGGTTTTTCTCAGCTTTATTTCATACCCAGGAGACCAGCTTTCAGCGTAGTCTATTGGAGATTGTTTTGAACATTGATATTGTGTAGTTAACTCAATCAAAGAACTTAATTTCATGCCTGTCCTGTATGAGACAATGCTTATCATTTGAAGACTTTATGATAATTATTTACTAGTTGTATTGTTCATTAATGTGTATTACAGTGTGGATAAAATATGTAATTGGTATTATCTTTGTAACTTGTCTTGGGGATATGTTGTCTGGTATATGTAGACTAGGCCAGAAATAATAATATGGTGATAGGAAATACATTATTTTCTCATCACCCAAGACGGCTATGGACATGGAAAAGTCCAGATAATAAGACACGCAATCAAATAGATTACATCATAATAAATAAAAGATTCCGAAATTCACTGAAGTCTGTTAAGACACGTCCAAGTGCTGATTGAAACAGTGATCATGTTCCAGTTGTGGGAAAGATTAATATTAGGTTAAAGAGATTAAAAACTACAAGGGTAAATAACAAACATAATGTGAATATGCTGACAAAGAATACAGAATTACAAGAACAGTATAACATAACAATTCAAAATAGGTACAATTCAATAGAAAAAATATAAACCATTGAAGAACAGTGGACGATGTTAAAAGAATCATTGCAGCAAACATCTAAAGAGATCCTGCCACCCAAGAAACATCTGAATAAGAAAGACTGGATGACAGAAGATATGTAGAATATGATGAAGAAAAGAAGTCAGATGAAGAATAACATCGAAGAATACAACAAGATGAACAAAGAAATTAAACATAAGTGCACCAAGACTAAAGAGGACTGGTTAAACGCAAAGTGCAGTGAAATAGAAAAACATTATCATATAAATACAAGTGATACACATTTACAAATAAAGGAATTAACAGGCAGAGGGCAGACTCACAACACTGGGTGTCTGAAATCTAAGCAGGGACACCTAATAGGAGAAAATGAAGTCATGCACAGATGGGAAGACTATATTAAAGAATTGTACGAAGATAACAGAAATGATATTAACTTAAATTACAACAATGAATGTCCAAGTATTTTAAAAGCAGAAGTAAAGGAAGCCATACAACACTTAAAAAACAACAAATCATCGGGTCCAGACAAGATTACAAAAGAAGAATTAGAAGCCCTGGGAGATTATGGTCTTGAAATTATCACCAAAATGTTAAATGACATCTACAACAGTGGCTATATTCCATCAGATTTGCTACAATCAATTTTCATAGCCCTACCAAAGAAACCTGGTGCAGTGGATTGCGAAGACCACAGAACAATCAGCCTTATGAGTCAGATGACCAAGATTCTACTGCGCATAATAATGAGGCGTATAAGAGGAAAAATAAAACCAGAGATAGAAGACGAACAATGCTGATTCGTAGAAGGAAAATGCACAAGAAATGCCCTGTTTTGTATGTTATGTCCGTATCTTGAAAAAGGCCTATTGGTCCGAAATGTCGACTTCTGTGTTTTGTTTTGTTATATGTACCATATTTACATCCGTTAGTGATAGTGTGTAGTGTTTTAGTCTTCTTACCATTTTATATATAGTAAGAACATTAATGGAGAGGGCCATAGAAGTACAGCAATACCTTTATCTGTGCTTCATAGATTACAGAAAAGCATTTGACAAGGTGAAGCATTCTGAGATTATAACACTGCTAGAAAATCTTAACGTTGATGGGAAAGATCTAAGAATAGTAACAAAAATATGTATTGGAAACAAACAGCTGCGATGAGAGTTAACAACACTATAGGTAGATTTCAAAAGATAGAAATGGGTGTCAGGCAAGGTTGTGTAATGTCACCGGACCTTTTCTCCCTGTATACAGAATACATTATGCGAAATATAGAAGATATGCCCGGAATAAAAGTGGGAGGATACAATATAAATAACTTGAGATATGCTGATGACACAGTACTGATATCAGGAAGCGAACAAGAACTGCAAGCCCTATTAGATAAAGTAGTGAAGGAAAGTGAAAACAAAGGCCTCGGTTTAAACAAGAAGAAAACAGAAATAATGGTTGTATCAAAGAGACATACACCACCAAGATGCAACATAATAATTAATGACACAAAATTGGCACAAGTTGAAAAAGTGAAATATCTTGGCACCCTGTTAACATCAGAAGGTAGATGCTCAAGTGAGATAAAGAGCCGAGCAGCACAAGCCAAATCAGCATTCCAAAAAAAATGAGAACCATTTTTTGCAATGGAAGTCTATCAATGCAGACCCGAATTCGGGTGCTGAGATGTTATATCGAACCGATTCTTTTTTATGGATGTGAAGCATGGACTATAAACAAGAAAATTCAAAGTGAATTGGAGGCTACAGAAATGTGGTTTCTGAGAAGAATGATGAAAATACCATGGACAACCAAGAAAACGATGCTGGCGTAAAAAGATCAATCATATCAAACATTAGAGGCAGACAGTCAAGGTTTCTAGGGCATGTGCTGAGAAGAACACAGCTTGAACATTTAATAACCACTGGAAAGATCAAAGGGAGAAGAAATAGAGGTCGACAAAGAGAAAAGTTGCTAGATGGGCTTGTATCGTGGCATGGTAGAAGTTCACCAACTGAGCTTATTGACAACAGAAGAGACAGAGAGTCGTGGAGAAACATGATCGTCTACGCCAGTCGACATGGCACTTGATTGATTGATATGTCGTCTGGTATATTTTGTCTAGGAATATTTTGTTCGGCTACCCTGACGATCGCCCCTGTCTAGTTTTAGCGTTGGACTTTGATAAGGAAGGAGAATGGGAGTTACAAATAGCTTCTCATTTTCATCTGGCGGACCTTTTCTAGGAAAGCCATATTTGTTTTCTTTCCCAATGTCGTTAAGTATTTGCAGTGGTGTCATGTGACGTATTCCTTCCAGAACGTTGTCTTCCCAATGAACTCTCTGAACCTCTCTCTGTCTTGGGCGATGTGGCTTGCATTTTCTAGCGATGTATTCATATTATCTTTAATGTCGTCAGTCCATCGTCTTCTTGGTCTGCCCCTTCTCCTTTACCCAGGTACTCTTCCCTCCATTATTTGTCTTTCTAAACAGTTATGTCTCTTTATATGACCAAACAGGCGTAGTTTTCTTCTTATTTGGAGTGGTGGGTGTTGTATATTTATGTTTTTTAAGATTTCATCAGTTGGTCTATTAATTATGAGGTCCTCTTTATCTAAGGCAGGAGGGAGTGGTGTAACTCACTCAAACTCCATCTCACTGCATTTTCATGCTGGTTTGCATTAACGTTTCTGTTGCTGTTTCGAATCTGTGCCTCGTGGATGCAGGGAATTCTTGTATGAATGTGGGTCGCCTACGGGATACTAATTTTCTCTGTTCACCCAAAGAATGATTTGTCGAACTCAAAAGTGATGGCTAAAGTGCCGGCCAAGTAGAACTAGTTAACTCCAGCAGTCATGGCTACAATACCGGACTAAGTACGGCTAGTCGACCACAACAGTTGTAACTACAATACAAGATCAAGTCGGGCTATCCCCCCCCCCACCAATGTTATGTTGTTATGTTCCTCAAGGGCCATATGCGGCGCATAGGGCAGAAACCATAGCTTTCCATTTCAGTCTTTGTGTTGCCAGGTCTTTCAATTCTTGCATGTTGTTTAGGTTCATTGACATGCATTCTCTATTAATAGTTCTTCGTAGAGTTTCTCTAGGTCTCCCTCTTCTTCTTACTCCAGGTGGCATCCAATATAGTGACTGATGGGGAATTCTTAGGCTGTTCATTCTGAGAACATGGCCGATTAAGTTCAACGTCTTTGTCTAATGAAGGAAGATATATAGGTTTATTTGTTTTTCTCTCTTATAGTTGTGTTAGATTTAAAGGCACTCCACTTAACATTCAGAATGGTACGTAGGCATTTGTTTTCAAAGGAGTCTAGTCTCTTATCTGTGGCTATTGTGGCTTTCCAACTTTCACATCCATATGATAGAATAGGGATGATGTTGGCGTTAAACAACCTGAGTTTTGTGGTGTTTCTTAGTGTGTTTGACGTCCAGATGTTACGCAGTTTATTGAAAGCACCCACTGCAAGGGCAATATGGTGTAACATTTCTTTTGATGAGTCTCCATCCAGTGCTAGATATGTAAAATTATGACTTTTAATAATGGAACATTTTGAATTTTTATGTTGTCGTTGGATCTCGTAAAATCTAGTATATGAGTTTTTGATGTGCTGATTTTCAGGCCTATCTGATTTGAGTAGTGTTGGAGATTGTCAAGCTTAGATTGAGCATCTGTGTGGTTTGCGCTCAAAAGGGCCATGTCATCTGCGTAGTCAAGATCTTCGAGAACGGTATTATTAATCAAATTTATTCCTGTCAGCTCATTTTCAGTGCTCTTTCTCATGACCCAATCAATAGCGACGCAGAAAAGTAATGGGAACATGATGCATCCCTGTTTAACGCCCGTAACAACTTGGAACCATTCTGACTTCTCAGTGTTTGTTTGAACACATCAATGTGAGTTGGTGTAAAATGCCTTTATAACATTGATTATTTTAGTAGGAAAACCGTATTGTTGTAGAATATCCATAACGTAGGCCGATGAAGACTATCAAATGCTTTTTCAGAGTCAACAAAGTTGATTATGAGCGGGGAATCAAATGCGAGTGATTCTTCAATGATGATGCGAAGAGAAAATATGTTATCTGTGCAGGAGCGAGCTGATATAAAGCCTGCTTGTTCTTCTCTGAGTAGTTTATCAGCAGCATTCTTTAATCTTTCCAAGATGATGCTGAGGAAGACCTTGCCTATGACTGATAATAGGGTGATACCCCGCCAGTTTTTGCAGTCTGAGGGGTCGCCTTTCTTGAGGAGTTTGATGATGATACCATCTTTCCATTGTTGAGGTGGGTTTTCATTGCACAAGACATCATTCATAAGAGAAAGCAAGTTTTGTAGTGTGTTATCATCAGAAGCTTTAAGCATCTCACGTGTTATTTCGTTCTGCCCACCTCTTTGTTTGATCGTGGGTTGTTGATAGTAGTTTTCAGTTTTTATATTTAATGGGTACGTTTGTTGTGACTGTTGTGTTACATAGTTGCTTGATTATATGATGTAGTGTTTGGCTGTTTCCATTCTTTTTGCGGCATTTTCTGATTGTAATGATAATTCGTTTATATGTGTTCTTTTGTCCTGTTGCTCGCTCTTTTTTATTTCTTTACATTATATTTTCCTCTAATTATGCCATATTTTACTGGTTCTTTAGTAGATAAAAGTTGTAATTTAATCACTTTTCTTAATTTGATTTTATTCCATGTTGTGTCGCTTAGGAATTTCTTTTTCTCACTAGTAGTATAACCCACAACTGAAACGGCTGCTTCTTTCATAGCGTTTTTGATGTTGTCCCAAGATGTAGTTTTATTGAGATCTTCAGAATGGTTAGTGGAAAGATTTTGCAATGTGAGAAACCCCCCCCCCCCCCCCTTCCTCCAGTAAGTAAAAACTGAAGTAAAAACTCCAATGAATTTTATTTGGTAAAATAAAAACTACTTCTTACGCTAAGTACTCTTTTCTCAACTGAACACGATTGGGCCAATTTGGTTATTTAAATAGCCTTTAGCAAAAAAGAGGTTGTGGTTCTTGTAATCCAGTCACCACGATCTCATATATTGCTTAACATTGCGAAGTGGTAGGATGTAGTCTAGAATGTGTATCATCGTAATCCACCGTAGACGGATGTGTCTGGCCAGGACACAAATAAAACAGCGACACAACGCATTTATATTATCGGAACTGCATTCTGCTGGAAATCTAGTAGCACCATGGTCCTGCTACAAGAGAGATCTAGCGAGAGTTTTAGAAAATAATTATGAAGAAGTATCATAATAATTTACAATTTAATTGTCTTCTAATGTAGATGAATGTCGTCTCGACCTTCGTCATTTCTCTGACCTAAAATAAAAAATAATTGTTGATGACAAATTGTGTCAATTCGTTAACGAGTTATGTCGCAATAGACGATTAGCAAGATTAGATGGGTCAACTAAATCCTGTGGATATTAAATATTTATCTACAAATTACCAGATTTGCCACATGAAATGCTGATTTGCATTTGTGACTGTATTTACAAGTATTTACAACACCATATACGGTAATTGTTATTATCTTGAGGACATGTAATGTCTGAACTCTGTCCCCATTAACCGGCTATTTAAACTGTAAGATCAAATTCTGTTTTCATCCTAGACTTGACAATCCACACAATTCACAACTCAAAGAAAAAATGAAGAATCTTCTAATAGCGATAGGTAAGTTTGTGTGTGTGCGCGGGCATAGCTCAATATGAAGTCTGTTAATAGTTATGTTACTTCTCTACAACCTATGTATACTTACACAAACACACGCACATACACACACATGCCAACATAGGAAAATATTCATATATAGAAAATATACATATATAGACAATATACATATTTTAACACTGGATTTATACTATTACTACTATTACTACTACTACTACTACTATTAGTAGTAGTGGTAGGTCTAATAGTAGTCACTATGACTCGGCATACGTGGAAATGGCAATAGATAGATATATAGTAATATTAGTATGCCTACTACTACTACTACTACTATTACTACTACTACTACTACTACTACTACTACTATTACTACTACTACTACTACTACTACTACTAAAACTACTATTTCGTATGCTAATAACAATAGGGATCTCTCAGGTGTAGTTGTTAAGCCTTTCACTTTTTGATCAAGAAGCCACGAGTTCGATACGTGACTTTCTGTTTATAAAGTGAATTTTTGCAGAGATCCCTTGGGATTATCGTTTGAGGGAACGGAATTACGTTTTATAAGTGGTACTCTCCGCAGGCGGCGTGCTGATTCGTTGAGGGAGACGGAGTAAATATGGGGGTAACCAAAGTACAATGATGACTATCTTCTACACCTTATTAAACCTTAATTATTATAAAAGATGTTTGTCCATGTCAAGTGAAGATGGTAATTTGTTTCATGAACTTATTGAAATAATATTAGTAGTGATCCATTTTTTTAGACATTAGTGTACACATGTCAACCCATTACATGGGCGCGCACTGTTTGCGTGGCAACCAGGGTATGGACTTCTGGCTCAGGGTGCAGAGAGAAGGGCCACTGTCTTCTTTCCAGGCATGACACAACGGTTAAGGAAAGTGAGAGATAGGCTGACAACGTGTCACCTATGAAAGAAATCATCGTCAGAACTTGTCTCAATATCTTACTTATGTCTTCTATAACATATTCCCTACGGATGACCAAGATGTGCAGGTCAGCGGACATTGCACCTTTGTCGTTTTGTGGCAGGCTCCGAGGTGACGGGGAAGGCTAGGTTTGCCAATACTGCGGATGGGTCAACAAATCTGACATACAATGAGATAGTCGACCCAGATGTATGTGCTGTGGCTCTGATAGAACGTGGTAATCCCGATAAACTGGCGCATTATAATGTCACCCTTCTTGGACTAAACATGCATCCATATCCCCCTTACACATCCATGCCTTTGAGGTAATCTTATATGAGTCTAGGTGTGGCCTCACTGAGAATAATCTGTGCATTTGTTAGAAAGGCTGTGAGCTGTCAAGAGCTACCTGGTCACAGCTAAATGAATCAGCATCATCGTCACCATCGCATCCACATACCGACGGATACAATCATTCGCATCCACATACCAACTCATACAATCATTCGCATCCACATACCAACTCATACAATCATTCGCACACGTGCCAGTTCATCTTCCTGCACGCATCATGAGCGCTATACACACATACACAAACACACACCACACAAAAAGGACATACACACATACATACACATTTAGTGTCCTTCCACTTTCTGCATATATCACATGGTCTTGTCATATTTCACAGGTTTTGTTGCTGCTGTCAGCTTCTGCGCCGCAGCTCCAGCGATTACAACAGGAGCACCATGCACCAGTAACGACTATACTACTCAAACTCTCAACTGTATCAGCAGCAACAATATCACAGACTTTTACATTAAAGCGTCCACCCTCTCGATCACAGCCCAGGTACGTACGCACACAAGTGCTCCCAATGTATTTCTCATTGTCTATCAATGTCTATCACGCGGTCCAGTGTCTTAATCTGTTCATTATTGACTTTTCAGATGTCTTAGCACCGCAACCTTGTCTTATTTGACTTGTAATGGAATCTACCGACAGTTTTTCCCATTTATTCCTCTTGGTTGGTTGTGTGATTTCTGGATCCAGTGTCAGTGGATCATGTACTTGGATATAATGCCACCATTTTTGTGTTCTGCTGTTGTGTCCTATATAGGGTGTTCCATTTATCTCGCCGTGAAGGGAGAATCATTTTTCTGACATCATTCATCGTCATATATTTAAAATATCACTAGGAGGACTCGCATCTTACCCAACGAGCTGGAGCATCTTTAGCTATGAACACAGATTAATGAGACTATCCATAAATTACGTCAACAATTAGTGAGAAAGGGGTACGGAAAAGTGACAGCTTAATAATGGGGGAGGAGGGTAAACAAAAATTGACGCCGCCATGACGGGTTTTAATATGCTAATTAAATTGTTGGAATTTGAAAATTGTTTCTAAAATTAATAAATATGAGACAAAACATGTTTTTTTAAAAAAGGAGGCGGGGTGGGTGGGGGGTGTGAGGGTGGGAGGTGGTTTACATTTTTGAAACATACTTAAGCAAGGAGAGGTCCCTGCATTCTTGGAAGTTGTTGACAAGGGAGAGGTCGTAAAATATTGAGAACAAATTGCTGAGGGGAAGTCTTGTGGATATAGCAATAGATAGGACTGAAAGAATTCGTAGAGTGAAAGAATTCGTAGAGTGAAAGAATTCGTAGAGTGAAAGAATTCGTAGAGTGAAAGAATTCGTAGAGTGAAAGAATTCGTGTGGGAAGTTTTGTGGATATAGCAATAGATATGACTGAAAGAATTCGTAGAGTGAAAGAATTCGTGTGGGAAGTTTTGTGGATATAGCAATAGATAGGACTGAAAGAATTCGTAGAGTGAAAGAATTCGTGTGGGAAGTTTTGTGGATATAGCAATAGATAGGACTGAAAGAATTCGTAGAGTGAAAGAATTCGTGTGGGAAGTTTTGTGGATATAGCAATAGATAGGACTGAAAGAATTCGTAGACTGAAAGAATTCGTAGAGTGAAAGAATTCGTGTGGGAAGTTTTGTGGATGAAAATTCTTATTTTCGGAAAACCGTTTTCAGAAAATAAACAGGTCTGATAGTGCAGGACATTCAATAATGTAGTGTTTACTGTTTCCTCCTCTTGTCTGTTGAAGTGGATGCAGTATGTTGTATAGTCTACGGTTATTCTTTGTAGGTATTTGTTAAGTTGTACATGTGTTTTGTTAAGTTGTACATGTGTTTTGTTAAGTTGTACATGTGTTTTGTTAAGTTGTACATGTGTTTTGTTAAGTTGTACATGTGTTTTGTTAAGTTGTACATGTGTTTTGTTAAGTTGTACATATGTTTTGTTAAGTTGTACATGTGTTTTGTTAAGTTGTACATGTGTTTTGTTAAGTTGTACATGTGTTTTGTTAAGTTGTACATGTGTTTTGTTAAGTTGTACATGTGTTTTGTTAAGTTGTACATATGTTTTGTTAAGTTGTACATGTGTTGTTAGCATCCTAAATATTATGGTTTGATGTTCACGGTGTAGCCTATTAATGCTGTCGTGTGGATCTGGTTTTGACATGTCTGCATAAAGCACACTTCGTATTCAGCCAGTGACGTGCGGTCCATCCATTGTTCCCTACAGTTGTTTTGAACAATGTGATTAGCTGCTCTTAGGTTGGTTGAAATTCCTGGTTGGGACATACTTGCTCCATTTTTTCCAGCTTATCAGCACTGGAAAGTTTGGTTGCTGGTAACGGTCGCCAAAAACGACGATGGATAAGAGACGTAAAAATTGTACATGCTCTTGGTTTCGACAGGTCAACTGGCTCAGAATCGTAAGGAATTAAGAACAACCGTTAAGAGGAGAACATTCTGAAAAGAACCTGTCACATGAATAAGAAACAGTAATTATTCCCTTGCTACGATGTCGCCGCTTGTACTTTAATATTTAACTGAAGTTGTTCATCTATTTTGTTGATTATCATAACTTGTTTTGTCTAATATTGATGACTGAATGAAGAAAGAATGTTGCACTATTGTATTGCTAGCGTGCCATTACAATTTCAAACACACAATATTTAATATTATAACAGGATATCAAAGACCAGTGTGCTAACCCTCAGCCATTCCGACAGGCCATTCATTGCATGAGCGATGTATCGAAACGATGCAGTTCCGGAGGTGAGTCTGGACCATAATTATACAATCCTTGTTTTTTAAAATGTTATTATTAGTTGTCAGACGTTCGTTGTCAAAGAACAGACAGATTCCAATTTGTCGCAATCTTCTGATTATTACAAACACCCAGTGAACTCAAACATAACACTCGTACTTTATTAGGGCCCGAAAAGATGATCATAAAAGTAGTAACACTGTGACATCTCATGAACATTCTAAGACAGGGTAGCCATATTGTCCATTTTATGGCCAAGTCTGTCCCTTTCTGAGTAGAAGGCTCATCTAATAGGCATTGCATCAAGCCGAAAGCTGAATTCTCTCTGGTATGATTGAAAGCTCGGAGAAACTTCCCCATTGCACATAGGAAGCAAGAGCTAATCGCTCGTAATTCATGGGGTAAGAAAGAAAGAATGGCAAAATTGACCAAATTCGACCATATTTAAAGATAAAATTCGACCACGACATTTTTGATCCGGTCATTTTATGTTTTTTTTTGTCATCTGTGAAAAAATGTATATAAAATCTACTTTCACATATTTTTTTTGCTTAAATTTAACTAAAATAAATTTGTGGCAGAAATTTTAATGAATATTAAATTAATTATAAACACGGTCTCTCAAGACCGTAGATGTGTGGTAGGGGAGTAGGGTTCAAACCCTCCCCGTCTTAGAAAAATAGTATTTTTGAGAAGAAACCTTCACCGTAACAAAATCGTATTTGGGATCCCGCTAGCTATGTTTAGAACGTGTAAATAAAGCATTAAGAGTGAGTGTTTCCAAAAGTTATTCAATTATCCATTTCTAATGTGTACATGTAGAATATAGA
Source organism: Meghimatium bilineatum (assembly GCA_034231615.1). Lineage (NCBI taxonomy): Eukaryota > Metazoa > Mollusca > Gastropoda > Stylommatophora > Philomycidae > Meghimatium > Meghimatium bilineatum. The sequence goes on along the minus strand of CM067319.1, from coordinate 13,996,120 downwards.
GTGCTTGTTTAAAAATTTATTCAATTATCCATTTCTAATGTGTACATGTAGAATATAGAGTGCTTGTTTAAAAATTTATTCAATTATCCATTTCTAATGTGTACATGTAGAATATAGAGTGCTTGTTTAAAAATTTATTCAATTATCCATTTCTAATGTGTACATGTAGAATATAGAGTGCTTGTTTAAAAATTTATTCGATTATCCATTCCACAAAATGTCTAAATGGAAACTTTGTTACGATGGTTCGCCAAAAACAACAAACAAAATAAGAATATAAGTGTTTAAGGTAGAAGATTATAGTAAGGAAAATAATTCAACTGTAAATTCAGTTGTAAAATAGTGAAAAGTAAATTGTATAATTTGACTAGACTTTTTTTTTATTTCTCTGTCCTCTTGAAACATGCTTTTCACAACCAGGAGGTATGTATATTCATCCATTTTCGTACAGAAGGTGGCCTCTACACAACCAGGAGGGCGGTATATTCATCCATTTTTGTACAGAAGGTCCCGTCAAAGACGGATGTGTCGGGCCATTGGTGCAAATAAAACGGCGACACAACACATTTCCATTCTCTGGACTGCATCCTGCTGGAGATCTAGTAGTATTGCTACAGGAGAGATCACACACAGGAGGGCGGTATATTCACCCATTCTCGTAGAGATGGTGGCTTATACATTGCTCAACGGTTGAAAGTCAAATAATATCTCAGAAGAAGATAAGAGAGTGGCTCTTTGCAGATGACGCTACAATAACGGCACACTCAGACAATACAATAACTGCAACTGTTGTCAGTTGCCTTTTCTGATGTCTGCCGCGAGTTTGAACTAATAATCAACAAAAAGAAGATATACATTGTGTCACAAGTTGCCATCAAGCAGACACAAATAGTCAACGATGGTGATGGCTAGAGGTAGTTGACCCATTCATATGAATAGGATCCTCAGTCAATAATAAATTATCACTGTATCAAGAAATAAGCACCAGGATTGAAAAAGCATCTACAACAATGAACAGACTAGTAACAAACCTAATCAATCAAGTGCCATGCCGAATGGCGTAGGCGATTATGTTTCTCCACGACTCCCTGTCTCTTGTGTTGTCAATAAGCTCGATTGGTGAGCTTCTCCCGTGCCATAATACTAGTCCATCTAGCAATTTCTCTCTTTATCGTGTCCTTCTTTACCTGTACCCTGTCTCTTCTCCCCTTAATCTTTAAATTGGTTATTAAGTGTTCAAGCTGTGTTCTCCTCAGCACATGCCCTAGAAACATTGACTTTCTGCCCATAATGTTTGATATGATTGATCATTTTACGCCCGCATCTATGAGAACATCTGAATTAGTTTTCTTTGCTGTCCATGGTATTTTCATCATTCTTCTCAGAAACCACATCTCTGTAGCCTCCAGTTCATTGTGAAATTGTTGTTTACAGTCCATGCTTCACATCCATAAAAAGAAATTGATTCGATATAACATCTCAGCACTTGAATTCAGGTCTGCATTGATAGTGTTCCATTGCACACACAAAAATATGCGGAGCAACAGAAAAATAGCTATAAAAACGTAACTCCTTGTTTACCAGGTTGTGTGTTGGGTTCCAACATTTCTCATTTAACACCAGTTTGTACTTCCCTGATATTATTTGTCGAGTGCCAACATTTTTAATTTAACACCAGTTTGTACTGCCCGGATATAGTTTGTTGGTTGCCAACATTTCTCATTTAATACCAGTTTGTACTGTCCAGATATTGTTTGTCTGGTGTCAACATTTTAAAGTCCACACCAGTTTGTACTGCCCGGATACGATCAAATAAAGTGTTATCCACATTGCTTCAACCTAATTTCAAAGCAATCTGTTTCCAAAATCACTACGAGGAGATACTTTTAGAATCTTGGTTGATATGTTCACACTGGGACTGCACGAAAGCAATGCATGTCCGTTTGCACCTCGCTAGACGTTAAAACGGATACACAACAACACACGATGGTACAAGTAGACATGTGATTCCTTCAACATACTGGGAAATATTCTCTGTGGCTCAAATTAGTCTTGTGAGTCACGTCCATCATCGCCATGGATCGTAGATTGTATTTTTTTCCCCAGCAAATAAACAATACTATCGTCTGGAAAGACGGAGTTGCGCCTACTACTACTAATTTTACTATGTACAAGATATCCAAGTACCATAATTGCTTCTATGTCTAGAGAAAGCTCATACTCTTGAAATAATAATTAAAACTTGAAATAACATTGAAAAACTATTGAAATCCCATTAAAATAACTAAAACCAAGATAACAGTGTATTTGTTTCCGTGCAGTGGACAAATTTCGATTTTTGTGTGAGAATACACGCTTTTTGGAAAAAAAATATAGTGTTCATAAAAATATAAAATTGCACTGAACTAATGCACTCTGATAATCTTCTTCTTCTTCTGCATTCAGCATCTGTGGTCATGCAATACCGCCAGGCCTGTCGTCAAGACGAAATCCACTGTCATCTCCAGGTCAGAGCGGCTGCCCCATAGCTTTTGCCTCAAGTCTGTATCCTCTTGCCAGGTCTCTGCTCTTTGTATGTTGGACAGTCCTGAAGTATGTGTTCCGGGGTCTGGGTTCCGGATCCACATGAACATTCATCTGTGTATGAGATCCTTAATCGGTAAAGGTGACCCAACAGTCTGCAGTGGCCTGTTCTAAGGCGAAATATTGTGGTCTGTTGATATCTTTGGAGGAGATGTACTGCATCATGTTCGTATTCCCCTTCCATTTGTTTCTTCCACTTTGCTGTGGATGTGTTGCGGATTATTGTTTTTGCTTCTCCGTAAGACAGTGGGTGTCTGTGTTGTTCCATTTCGCTTCCTGCCTTTGACAGAGCATCCGCTTTCTCATTTCCCATGATTCCACAGTGTGATGGTATCCATTGAAGGGCAATAGCTGTTGATTTTTTTATCTGTCTTAGCTCATGTGTGATGTTGTGTAGAAGGCTTTGATAATAAAATAAAGTCCAACAAAGATTTATAGGTAAATTTGAAAGTAGATAATAAAGACAACATATTTATTGTGTTTAATGGTGAATCCACTAATATAGCCTGTAGCCTGACTAAAGAAATAAAAGTGCTTGTGTATTTTTTAAATATGGACTAATATTAACATGGTCTAATGAAAGAGATAACTGTAACAAATTGTGTATTTTTATTTTCTCAGATGAATTAAATCCCATGGCCGCAGTTGAACAAATGTTAGATTTCGCATTAGCGTATTGCAACGATTCTAAGGTCAACTATGACTGCCTTGCCAAAATGTATCAACAAACAGCAGAGCTACAAAGTTGTGTCGAGGCACAGATTGTCAACGTAGACTTACTGAATATAAATACTAATAATCTTATTTGTTTAATTTATAAAATATCGACTCCTTGTTACGTGAACTTGGTTGGAAAATGCGACAGTTATACAGCCACTGTTCTTGGTAACAGTCTGAAACAGAACACTCCTTTACAATGTTATCTATCTATTGTTGGCTAGACAACATGACCAGTCACACCTTGATGAAACATCTCTTGTTCTTACAAAAATCATCTAAATAAATTTATTTTCAATAACACAATTATGTGTTCGTTTCATTTTTTTCCATCAATCTTCATCATCCTCATCGATCTTCATAATCATCAATAATCTTCATTACCATCACCAATCATTATCAGGTAGCACGTCATAGGCATGATGTAGCAGTTATCAAAGCATGTCGAAGCTCAGACCTTGAACTAATATTCCTGCTTCCTTGAGTATCATGCTAGGATGATATTTGATAATTTTCGGGTGATATTGCCTTTCATAAATATTGTCATTTGTTAAGTGATTTACTTTTGCTGTGTGTCTGCAATATAAGAGATAAACTTGGCTGTCTGAACCTGCATTATGTGTCTGCAATATAAGTGATAAACTTGGCTGTCTGTACGTATGAAAAAGTGTGATAAAACGTACTATTTTTTTCTGATTTTCTGATTTAAAAAAAACTTTGCTCAATTTAATTAGTATATGATGTTATCCGATCCCGGGAGTTGCTAGCTTTCACTCTTTCTGTCATGTACCAGGTGCAAGTAGGTGCATATCTTCTTCAGCTGTGGCGTGTCTGTATAAAGGGTGTTGGTGATGGAGGGGTTTAGTGGTAACAGTTGTTTTCGTAGGTCTGGTGGTGCATTCAATAAGGTGGTGTTTTGCTGTTTCCTCCTCTTGACGGTTGCAGTGGTTGCAGTATGATGTATGGTCTGCGGTAATTCTTTGTAAATGTTTATTAATTTGTGACGTGTTGTTAGGAGCATTTTGATGGTGGCTTTGAAGGCTGACCATCTGTGTATTCTTGGATAGGGTAGGAGTTGATAGTATCTAGTGCACTAGACTCGATGGTGTTTTGGTTTGTTGCCTTGGTTACTGACTCGTCAATTAGTGTAGTGTTTATTTGGGCAGTATGAAAGATGTATTTGGTGGCATATTTGATACTCTTTCATACTCCTCTCTATTTTCAGGATGGTGAGGTTTCTTGTTAAGCTCTTCTTCTAGCTCTACTGGGAATTTTTATTGTAGTCTTGTTTTGCGTGTCCATTTGTTGGCGACGTCTTTGTTAGGGTGGTTTTGTAGGATTCGTTTGTATTTTTCCACAGCTTCTAAAGTTGTATTTTCTCTTCTAATGTCTTGTGTCTCTATGTTTGCCTTGATTTCACAGGCAACTGTTGGTGTTGATCTCATGTCACTTCAAATGAAGCGAGGAGCCGGACTTTGTACTCTGTCCAAGTGTGTGCAAGAGTATGGCGATGATGTGGTTTGCAAAGGGAAAAGTATAGTCTAATATGGATCTGACGTATCTTATGTATGTATATATATGCACAAGGTACTCCAATGCCGTCTTAACGCATAGGCCCGTTGGGCATTTGCCCGGGGGCCCACGAGCATAGGGGCCCCAAGCGAATGTTTGTAGGGTTTCGGAAAACACGTATAAAATTTAGTATTATTTTATAAAAATCTCATAATTTATTTATATGCGAATGGGCCCTTCAAGTTTATCAATCATTCCAACCTTGAACCATGACTATAAAACATGTAAATAAAATCTCTTTTCTGTTTTTCATGTTTACTGTTGATTATAGTTGCATTTGTACAGCATGTTTTAACAACAATTTTGTTGAAATTAGTATAGTGACAATAAAATAAATAATACATTATTTTTAATATTATCAACCATTTTTTATTCCTGAGGGGAGGGGGCACTCTTTCTTTGCCCAGGGGCCCAACACTTATTTCTTTGCCCAGGGGCCCAAAATGGTGCAAAGACGGCTCTGAGGTACTCCCAGTGCTGTTATAAGCTAGTGAAACATGGACTGTGAAGAGACGTAATGTGAGGAACCTCAATAACTTTCCCACAACTTATTTCAGAAAAGTTATGGACATCAGACGGCAGGCCAAATTTCGAATACCACAGTCCTTGATAGGTCTGGTATCCCTAGCATTGACACTATTTAGTTGCAGACACATGATGATGATGACATAAAGTGAACGTGAACTACGAATACTAATAGATCAAGTCAATAAATCAAGTAATGAATATGGACTGGATAAAAATATCCAAAAAACAAAAACCATGATAATCAGCAAAGTCACAGAAGAACAGGAGGTAAACATAAACATACATGGAGAGAAACTACAACAAGTAAAACATTATCAATATCTTGGACACATAGTCACAAATGATGGCAGATGTGAAAAAGAAGTTAAAAGGAGAAAAGGAATGGCTAAAAGTACCTTCAATGACATGAGGAAATTATTAATATCTAAACAAATTACAAACAAGTTAAAATTGAGAATTATAAAATGTTACATCTACTCCATATTAATGTATGGCTCAGAAACATGGACACTAAAACTACAATTAGAAGACAAAATTGATGCCTTTGAGATGTGGGTATATAGAAGAATAGGGAGAACATCATGGAAAGAGAAGAAAACAAATAAAGAGGTGATAAAGACACTTAATATGAAGAATACTAAGAGAAATAAAGATCAGGCAAATAAAATACTTTGGACACATTAAAAGACATGACACCCTATTGAAGACCTTACTTGAAGGTAAAGTCAAAGGGAAGCGAGCAAGAGGTAGGCAGAGATACAAGTGGGAGAGTAACATCACACGATGGACAGGTTACAGTCTAGCAGAGTGCACCACCAAGACAAGAGACAGGAGATGTTGGAGATACGTTGCAGCCAACCTTCGTTGCGGAGACGGCACTTAATGATGATGATGATGATATTCCTCCTTCGCAAGCGAAGATGAGCATGGCACGAAAACATTAAATGCGATGGGAAAAAAATGAACAAAAATAAATATACAATAATTAAAATTGGTAATTAACTAATTTGGTTTGTGAGTTCGTAGATGAGTCCGATTCGTGCACGGAAAGTTCTATTCCGGCATTTGCGGCTCGAATATGGCTTATTAGCCATCTACGAAATCATTGACAAGGACATATTGAATTTCAAAAGAGAATGCAACAAATGGTCATCATTACTTGTGATTGACGAACATGCATATCTAAATGTTGTCTTGTTGGTTCCTCAGGATGTACTTGCAAATTGTTTTAGCAAGTTCAACATCATAAACGCTTTTTCTGTGATAATTATTAATAAAGTTGTTTAAGGTTTACCTCTTGTCCAGGTGAACATATAGGTATGTTGGATTTTCTTTACGATTTATTTAATGTCCTTCAAGAGTGATTTTACGTTTCCTAATTTTGTTTGTTTGTTGCTAAGTGTAAATATGGTATGGTGAAGCATTAACAGTAGCAGCATTAAAAGTGCTAGTAGTAGTATTAGTATATATAATACTGGTATCGAGAGCTGGTATTCCAAGCATTGACACGATCCTGATGCAGGCACAGATTCGTTGGGCAGGTCATTTGGTGCGTATGCCAGACCATCGTCTGCCAACGGTACTTTTCTATGGTGAGCTGGAGAAGGGTATACGATCTCAAGGTGGCCATAGGAAGCGCTACAAGGACTCGTTAAAGAACTCACTAAAAGCCTTTGAAATAGACCACGATACATCGGAAGAACTTGTACAAAATAGATCTACATGACGTTCTAAAATTAAAAAAGAGCGCATCATCTTGTGAAAAGAAGAGAAATGCAGCAGCTCAACAGCGGAGAGCAGCTAGAAAGTCACGGATAGACCAAGATCTGTCTACTGTCGTCATTCCATGTCCGAACAGTCCAAGGACATTTACAGCTCGAATAGGGCTCATAATCTACGAACTCATAATCAAGGATATAACTAAAATTGAATTTTCAAAAGTGGATGTAACAAATGGTCATCATCACTTGTGATGGACGAACAACATATATACATATACAGTAGTATATAAATGCATATATATGCATTTTGTTATTTCTATCTCCTAGGATTTATGAGCGATTAGCTCTTACTTCCTATGTGCGATGGGGTGGTTTATACTGGGAGTTTGATTTCATAACCAGATAACTCTAAATCTCAGCGGGGTGCAATGTATGAGGAGAGGTCTCCTACTCATAGTGGTAAAGTTCTAGCGATTTTGTTTCTTTTATAACTTTCTACAACATACATGGAAGACTTCCGGTGTCAACATGGCACCTGATGATGATGATGACAACATGCAGAGTTGAAGTCATGAGCGTCAACTTTCACGTCCAGAATCTGTTCCAGATAGAAGTTCTGTTCCTCTGACAGCAAAGTTAGCAAAATGTCGAAGAAATTATCATAAGTTTGAGAAATGTCCAACATAAGAGATGATTGTGGACAAGTTTGAAGAACAAAAACATTTACTCGAAATGTAGCAGCGGGTCAATTAATCTAAGAAGCAGATGAGAGCATTTCTTATATTGTGTGTAAACTGTGAGCACTGTTTCTTCAGCTGCTGGAGAAAGATCAATTAGTTAAAGGAGATTGTACTATTAGATAAATTAGTTAATGAGATTGTACTATTATATAAATTAGTTAATGAGATTGTACTATTAGATAAATTAGTTAATGAGATTGTACTATTAGATAAATTAGTTAATGAGAATGTACTATTAGATAAATTAGTTAATTAGATTGTACTATTAGATAAATTAGTTAATGAGATTGTACTATTAGATAAATTAGTTAAATGAGATTGTACTATTATATATATTAGTTAATGAGATTGTACTATTAGATAAATTATTTAATGAGATTGTATTATTAGATAAATTAGTTAAATGAGATTGTATTATTAGATCAGTTAGTTAATGAGATTGTACTATTAGATACATTAGTTAATTAGATTGTACTATTAGATAAATTAGTTAATGAGATTGTACTATTAGATAAATTAGTTAATGAGATTGTACTATTAGATAAATTCGTTAATTAGATTGTACTATTAGATAAATTAGTTAATGAGATTGTACTATTAGATAAATTAGTTACTGATATTGTACTATTAGATAAATTAGTTAATGAGATTGTACTATTAAATAAATTAGTTAATGAGATTGCATTATTAGATACATTAGTTAATGAGATTGTACTATTAGATAAATTAGTTAATGAGATTGTACTATTAGATAAATTAGTTAATGAGATTGTACTATTAAATCAATTAGTAAATGCCATTTTACTTTTAGATCAATAAAATATTTTGAACATATTAAAAGACATGACACCTTGTTGAAGACCTTACTTGAGGGTAAAGTCGAAGGGAAGCGAGCAAGAGGTAGGCAGAGGTACAAGTGGCAGAGTTACATCGCAAGATTGACATGTTACAGTCTAGCAGAGTGCACCACCAAAACAAGAGACAGGGGATTTTGAAAGTCTGTTACAGCCAATCTTCGTTGCAGAGACAGCACTTGATAATTATGACTCCTTCTTCTTCTTCTTTCTGTCCTCATGTACCTTTCGGTGTTGAGGGGAGAGTGAGTGTACGGTCTTTTGCCCTTCTATTTGCCTCCTCTGCTGTTATATTTCCGAGTGTCTCTAATACACTATTTATCCACCTTTTACGAGGACGTCCAATAGGTCTCCTGTTTTCGTATCGTTTGTTAAGTGTTTTTTTTGATAATACTTTGCTCTTTCTGTCTGGTTATGTGGCTGTACCATTTAACTTGTTGTTTCTGGATGTATTCTATTGTTGACTTGATCCCTAATTGTTTCCTTAGTGCTTAATTCCTGATTTTGTCTCTCAAGCTAACTCCAATCATACGTCTCTCACATTTCATTTCAGTGGTATGAAATCTTATGTATTGTTCTAGAATCTAATGTCCAAGTTTGACACTGATAACACAATGTTGGTAAGAAAATGGTGTTGAAAAGCGCTTTCTTTGTTTCTAGTGTAATATCTTTGTTTCTTAGTAAATGTTTTCATTGACCAATGACCTGACAGAGCTTATTACATCTTGCGTTTATTTTTTTTTGTGACTGAGTTCAAGATGGCCGCTGTCTATTCTAATAGGATAAAGTGCCGTGTTTATATTAAAATAAATATGACTGATCGATCAATTAGTTAATTATATTGTACTCATTGATCCATTCGTTAATGGTATTATACTGTTCTAGAGAATGAATATTTGAAGTAATTATCGTTATAAAAAACGCCGTCTAATGTAGAAAATGAACTGAGATCTACACCAATTTGGTCATGAAAGATTGGTTACAATAAAATTATATTTTTCATCGTGGTAACAGGGTTGCCAAATAATAGAAATTAATTATAGTCATATTTCATATACAATTTTTTTAAAAATATGACCAAGCCACTAACTTTTAACACATTTTGAAAATGATCAAAAATATACTATGACCAAAAAATACATTTCGTGGTCGTTGACATTTAAAAATAGAAAAAGGGTAAAATTAAACCATGAAATAGCTAATCCTGGCAGCCCTGACAACCATTATTATTAACAAATATATTGTGATAGTCCAGTTTGGCTGTTTTCTTATAAATTTTCTATTTGTAGCAGTATTCTACCTGCTGTTTTATTTATTTACCTGAATTATTTGGTTATTACTGTGATTTAATAGCTTAAGGCCGACTTTTACTTTACCAGACTGTTCTTGCCCCCATTTCGTAGTTTCTGCCGAAATGTGAGCTATGTTGTGGCGAAAATGGTCCATATCAACTGGATAACATTCTAAAAGCATTTGGCTAAGAAGTTTAGTTCAACTATTTGGTCAAGAAGTTTAATTCCACTATTTGGTTAATAAATTTTATTCCACTACTCGGTTCAGAAGTTTAATTTCACTCTTTGTTCAAGACAAAAAGTTTAATTTCACTATTCGACCACGAAAACGATGGACCACCGAAATAAAGGAGACGACAAATTCCACAATATACTCAGCACATACGCGGGCCATCTCCAGAGAACTCTTCTACCCCTGACGCTGAAAGGCATTAAAGGGTTTAGCGAATAGATAGAAAAAAAGAATAAAATTAAAACCGAAAACATGAAAGTATGTTTCTTGTCGTTTTTACCGCCATATTTAATCATGGGTGATGCGTCAGCGAGGCATTGTCCAAACCGTTATCACTGGCACATATTTCTGCTAAGACATCCTCGCTCTGCATGAAGTATCACGATACCACGACGACTGCGGTAACACCTGTTAAAAATTAATTATAATTAATGATTATAATTATAATATGTTTACATAGACAGTGTTATGAAATGGTTATCATCATGCGCCTTGCAGCTCTACAAACTATACACATCTGATCTACACTTGTCTTACCAGTAGTTCCAATACTCCGTGTTTATCCAATTACCTTACTAAACATGTTCTAATAAATTACTCATAGTACCTGTTAACAAAGGAATAGCTGGCGGAATGATTTATACAGCAATAAATATCAGCGTTATATATCTATCAATAAACGTATATGTGATTTATTCGGTAATAAACATATGCGTGATTTATACAGCGATAAACATATGTATTGTGTATACAGTAATAAATATAAGCATTATATATTTACTAATAAACATATACGTGGTTTATATAGCGATAAGCAGATACATATTTATAATGCTTTTTATAAAACATATCCATATGCGCTATATATTTAGAAATAAACATATAAGTGATTTATACGTCAATAAATAGACACATGATTATTAGTGCAAGATACATATACGTCATTTATATCGCAAAATATACCAACAAATATGTGACGCATACAGCGATAACGAAATACGTGATTACTGCTACAATAGACAGATACGTGATTTAACATCAATAAATCGATACATGATTTTAACTGCAATAAACAGATAAGCTATTTACACTATATAAAAACAAAAAACAGTTACATGACGTATACTGTAATAAACAGAGATGTGATTTGTATAGCAATCAATAGATATACTGCTTTTATGCTGTTATTTATACTGCTATAAATAGGTATGTAATTTACACTGTAATAAACAGATACTTATTAATGCTGCAAACATCAGATACGTGATTTATACTGTTATAAACAAAAACGTGATTTATAGTGCTATAAATTAATGCGAAATTTATACTATAAAAGCGTATATACATATGATTTATATACAAATAAACATATAAGCCTAGATGATTTATACAGTAATAAACACATAAGTGAAGTATACTACAATAAATAATATCAATATTTATACTGCAATAAACAGATACGACATTTATTCTGCAATAAATAGATACGTGATTTATACAGAAATAAACATATACGTGAATTATACTGTAACAATCAGATTCTTTCTTTATAAAGTAATAACGTATACATATCAGACAGCAATAGAAACGTACTTAATGTAAATAGTGCCTATAGAATAAATAAATTGTCAGTTAAATTTGATGGGTCGATCGTTGCGTACTGAATAGGATTTACAACATACTTTAAACAGATATGTGATTTGATATATCAGTAAACCGATACATAATTTGATACATCAGTAAATAGATACGTGATTTGATAAATCAGTAAACAGGTACGTGATTTGATACATCAGTAAATAGATACGTGATTTGATACATCAGTAAATAGATACGTGATTTTATACATCAGTAAATAGATACGTGATTTGATACATCAGTAAATAGATACGTGATTTGATACATCAGTAAATAGATACGTAATTTTATACATCAGTAAACAGGTACGTGATTTGATACATAAGTAAATAGATACGTGATTTGATACATCAGTAAATAGATACGTGATTTGATACATCAGTAAATAGATACGTGATTTGATACATCAGTAAATAGATACGTGATTTTATACATCAGTAAACAGGTACGTGATTTGATACATCAGTAAACAGGTACGTGATTTGATACATCAGTAAACAGGTACGTGATTTGATACATCAGTAAATATATACGTGATTTGATACATCAGTAAACAGGCACATCAGTAAGCACACACGAGGGCCATCTTCAGAGAACTCTTCTACCCATGACGCTGATGGTTAACAAATGATTTAGTGAATAGATAGATAGATAGACAAGTTTGACAGTAAAACATTTAATGAAATGAGGTTACTCATGAAGGTCAGCTAACAAAAGGAGGTATGTGCATATGTTTTTGGGCGTCAAAAGCTCAGAGATACAAGAATCATGGATTGGATTCTCATGTAAAGCCGATCTTGTACAAAGCTTCCCAAGTTTTCCCTATGATGGATTAAGCTATCGTCTTATTACACTACGTATACAAGCGAGCAAGCAGAAGTTTACATAGTTAATTATCTACTATGCTCCGGCAATGACGAATCCAGATGAAGCAAAAGATACATTTTATGAGGAACTTGAAACAGTAATCTTATTGACGCCAAAAAGAACAACAAACTTATCGTTCTGAGTTTTTTTCAATCCGTATTGGGAACACTCTTAACACTAAAATACGCTACCATGCACTAGCACACATATTTTATTCCCCTTGTGTACATAGTTTGGACTTAACTCAGAACACTTACCTATAGAAATGTGTGTAAAAGTAAAAGAAAATAGAATTGGTTTATATATAGAAAACGCTATTTTTTAAAACTATTTTTTATGCTAGAAGGTTTATCTAGTTAAAGTGGTGTTCAAAATGTATCAGTTCGCGAAGGTTCATTTCTGCATACAATCGCTCTTATCTTATTTGGAACATTGGTTGTGAATGATAATCAGTCCTGGAATGACAAGAGATAGGTAAATGCAACAGCAATTAATTACGCATCGTCAAGCCAAAACTAAAGTGTGAGACACGATGGTTAGGGAACACTAAACCGACTTACATAAGCCTGCAACAACTTTGGCTTCACCATAGACACAAAGAAAAGAAAGATAAAGTATCAACCCGCACCACAAATTATGCGTATTTCAATCATCGTATACAATTTAAAGAAGAAGAAGAACTTCAAGCATTCAATAGTTTCACTTACCTCGGCAGCACTTTTTCACAAACCATAAACATCAACACTGAAGTAAACAACAGAACATTAAAAACTAGTGCCACATTTGGAATACTAGACACACAAGTATGAGATAGAAGGGGTTTAATGATTACTACCATACTGATAATTTACCAGGCAGAAATATAATCATATCTCTATGCCTGTGAAACATGGACAATATACGCTAGATACGCTAGAAGACTAAACCATGTCCACTTTATCTACCTTAGTCCAAATACTTAAAATCCATTGTTTGAAGAAAATATAAGACAGTGATGTGCTGCTGAAATCTAAATCTGTAATCATACACACGATATTGTTTACAACACGAGTACGCTGGGCATGATACATGGTCAGCATGAAAGATCGTCGTCTACCCACACACAAAAAACTGCTATATGGTATTAGGTATGAGGTATACCGGACACGTCCATAGGTGCTCCGATCTCCGCTTCAGTAAATCTCTCATAGTATAACGGCTGATGGTTCCGGTTCTATGTTGGCTCACTACTCTTTTTGAAATCTTTGTTAAGGGTTCTCTTCAGGCCACGCCCATCCTCGCTCCCAATTCTTGCATTCTTGTTAGTGATTCATGCTTATTCATCTCAGAATCCTCTGATCTTGAGGACTCTCGAAGAGCAGGAGGACATATGGAGAACTTCTGATCGGCACCCGCAAGGCAGGAGGACTCGAAAAAAATAGTTTTAAAGGAAAGGGAGTTTTATAAGAATTAAGTAATCACTGACTCAATTTAACATACATTCATGGGAGTTTCTTGCACAGGACAGATCCGACTGGCGTCTCAGAATCAAGAATGGTGTATGAACTACAGAGAACCTCAAATACGATGTTGCGCAACACAACCGTACTAGAATAAATGCGACGGATCAATGTTCCACACACTCCTCCCACTCATGCTCAGAATGCGGTAGAAAATTGCATGCACGCAAAGGTCTCATTAGAACAAAAGGACACATCGCCGACATTATCTTCATCATCATCCCAGTTGATATGTATGATCATCGTCGACTACGACAATTAACAATATTTCAGTAAATTTCAAACTTTTGTGTCAATCTATTGTCTGTCTCATTATCTAAAACGTAGATGAAAGTTTGAAAGTTGTCGATTTTTGTAGAAGAAATTCAAATGTACAAAAGATAAAATATACATTTACCAAGACGATTTACTAAATGAGGAACTGATCTGAGCTTTGTGATGTTTTAAAAATTACTTTATTAATTAGATCAATTCAATACTGCTTAAAGCAACATCGAGAAAGCAATATTTTTTAACAAGCTGGTAGGATATCCAGGTGGAAGATACATCTTTAACGGATACTGACAGGACACCCTTGTGGACCATACAGCTTTAATGCATTTCCGAAAATGGTTCCAGTGTGGTCGTCACATCTTTTCAAAGCGTCAATTGTACAGTTGGTGCTTGCTGCTGCAAGCCGGCAAGTAGCTGCTGGAGATGAATGATCCAATATGTTAGTTTGAGATGCCATACAAGTTAGCATGGCTGCTTGCTGTTGGTTTACTTGATCAATGCAGTCAAATTTGAAGTTTGGATCACTGCACATGACACCTAACACTTGAGAATTCTGTTGTACGGAACTTTTGCTGAATATGGGATCTGAATTTGAAAAAAGAAACGTTATTTATTTATATTTGACGAAATTTAAATAATTATAATTATATATATATATAATTTAACTATCATCATTATCAGATGCCGTTTCAACTGGCGTAAGCGATCATGAACCTGCACAGCTCTCTATCATTAGTATTTTGTATTGGACTCGTTGTTGACTCTATGCCACGTCAAGTTGTTAAACTGTCCAATATTTTCTCACGTTGCTGCACTTTGTCATTCTTGCTTTCAATATTGCCTGTTGTAACTATGTTCTCCAAACCTGTCTGTCTCATAACGCGACCAAAAAATGAAGATTGTCTTTTCCTTATATTATTGATTACGCTCCATTTTGCATTTGCTTTTTTCATCACCTCCACATTAGTGTTTTTGGTAGTCCATGGTATCCTCAGCATTCTTCTATAAAGCCACATCTCTGCTGGATTTAATTTCTCACTATCCCATTTGTTTGTTTTTTGTCCAAGAGACACAACTATATGTTAGTATATAAGTAATATAGTGGGGTGCAAAGGGAACGCATTGCTCTCGGCGGACCCACGGTTAGCAGATAACCAAGATCCCAAATGTACCTCCTCGTGGTGCACCCTGGAAACAGAAATACAACAGTTCGAGCTGATTCTGGCCAAATCATTTGGGGATCGTGTCCGATAATGTGGAGGTAGTAGATGGAAATAGATTTGAATGCATAAGAGACAGGCAATATCTCCGACACCACCAGCACCAACACATGCAGCTGCACTGCCGAAACACAGTGACGCTAGTCAGTCCAGTCCAAACATTGGAGGGGCAGCCAATGGAAAAGAAACGAAAAGGTAGATCCATGGCGAAAAACGAGTAGTTTTCATACCGAGTACGATGAAAGGGCAGAACTGAGCCAGAGGGTAGCGACAACTGCAAATAGAAAGTGAAATAGGAACTACAAGCTCTGTTAGCTCGAGTCGAGCTACTAGTTACCTGTGATTCTTATGGGCAGAGATCCAGACCCAATCATGGGTACCCTGCAAGCAGGGCCGGTCTTAGGCCATTGCAACCTATGCGGCCGCATTGGGCCCCGCACTTCATAGGCCCATAAATTAATATTCTAATTTATTTTATTATCCTCTTCCCTACCCAAACTTGGCACCGCGCAATCCGTTTCACATTGGGCCCCTCAATTGTTAGGGCCGGCCCTGCCTGCAAGGCAAGAATTCTTGGCCTAACTCTAATGTCGAACCTTCCGATACCGAAAACATGCTCGCAAAGAGAAAGGGTTCCGTACCCGATGGGCTCAGGCACAAAATGGGCAACGATTTTAGCCCTAGCCCAACTCTACTGTCAAGATTCCTATACCGGAAATACACTTGCAGAGAGAAAAGGTTCAGTAACCGATGGGCTCAGGCGCTATTGGGACAAGGTCGCTCAAATGGAGAACGCCGTGCTCTCAAACGTGTGGTGTTAGACTCTAACTTGGGCGAGGGGTTCACGATGTCGGTGAAATACACTTCGCCTATGAAGGCGAAAGAGCCAGGGTCCAGCTCTTCTGTTGAGTTCTTCTTCTTACGGAACCAGGTTCGCGGATGAGAAACGGTTCAGTACCCGATGGGCACAGGCACAGTACGTCCAATTACACGAGGCAAATTCATAGATGGTGGAACACCTCGTGCGCGATAGACGTGAATGACAATCGTCTGGGCGAAGAGTCACCACACACCCGCGTGCCTGGCGTGAGATAGGGAGACTGTCACAGGCTAAGGTAGCACACCCGAAATGTCAAGGCATGCCAAAATCGGATGTGCTAGGCCTACAAGGCGCATAACGGTGGCACAACGTAATCACGATCCCGGCGGAAATCGCACGGATAACCGTGCTCATTACAATGGAGCGAATGCAACAAGCAACAAGCATTTGCCCTGTGTTACTCCAGCCACCTACTTTCTGTTTAGGGTTGTTACCCTACACTGGAACATTTAAGACTTCACAGAGCGTGTCGGTTACAAAACCCTTTGCCTGTGGAAGTAAAAATTAATGTGCTGATCGATAAATAACGCGTCTGTGGTAGACAAAGAAATTTATACAAATTGTTCAGTTGTTTGAAATGTGCGCAGCTCGTGGGCGTTCACGGCACAAGTAAAAGATGTTTGCGTTAATTCCAGCAGTTCAGGCATGAGTTTTGAGCAGATTTCATCACTCAATGATATCAATGACCAGAGTAACCAATTTCTTAGTTACATCTGAAGTGGCTTGTTATAACGTGACAATTTCTTTCACCGTTATCGTTACCGGTAAATTAAAGTTAATATAGGCCAATATGAGAGATACCGAGCAGGTTAAAAACAGACAGAAATGATACTTTGTCTTTTTTGTGTGTGTACAGAAAATGAAAGTCTTCAAAGATCACGTTCAGTAATGGTTGGCTATTAAACAAGGAAAACTAAAAGTAATGTGCAGTTATGTAGGTCGCAGAAAGTTATAGACTGCTCATTGGGGTAGCTAGTGTATATGGCGCCCTTTGCAAACATAACAATTTAGCACCTACTATCCAGAAAAAAGGGCTAAAAGAAAGGAATCACTTTCAATTTGTGAGATAATTTGGGTAAACTTGTAATGTTCTAACTCCCAGAACACCATCTTTATCTATGGACTCCGGTGTAGGAAAGTGATTGTTTCGCTTCCCTAGGAGGTCGGTACCCGTAACGGATACCTCCTTGCTCCCCACCCCTAGATACGTTTCTAATGTTATTGTACGTATAAAGTTTGACAAACCTGAAATGGAGCAACGGGTCAACTCATCTGACATGCAGTTCATGAAATTCTGGTATTGTGTTAAATTAGAGCACTGTTTCTTCAGGTTCTAGACAAGATAACAACAAGGGTGGGTTAATTATCTTGAAATGTTCTTATGTTATGTCATGTTCTTATATGTTCTTATGTTATGTCATGTTCTTATAGTATCTCTTATAGCGAAATGTTCTTATGTTCAACATTTGAGCAAGAGCATTGTGTGCCTCAGCATGTTCAATTGAATCCATTAGGAACTAAAGATTTAATTACAGACTGAAGATTTCGGAGCTGTTAAAGCCTTGATAAGCCAGAGACTTGAAAATATACGTGTTAAAATTCTTGACTAAAACATATTTATATTATAGATGTGGTGCGATCGAATTAGGAAAACGTGCTGACTAAGTGGCTTGGTGAATAGGTTTCAACTGAACGGACCTGATTCAAATCCCGTCTACTACTTTCCGACTTCGCCCAGAGACTAGACAGCCAGAATTGTAATGAGTTGGAAAGATCACACTGTTTATAATAGCACACTGTTACATTGGAGGCAATATAGTGAGGAAACTGCTGAAATGTTTTGTCACTCCAGCACAGTCATCTTGGAATACATTAAGGTCTTTGAACTGCGTCATTTAACTTGGCTTATCGAGCGTGTCAATTTCTGACTAAGTAGTTTATAAAAAGTGATCGCTATACGACAGCGTCAAGCCAGATCAGCAAAAATGAATAATACCCTCTGCTGACCATTATATCTGAAGTGGACGGTAACTCCGGAATGTATTTATCTATTCACCGTTTAGGTCCCTGCGAAGCATAGATCTTAAATAAACAACCTCCATTTTGTTATATTTTTAGCTTTTGCTTCCAGCGCCTTATGGTCGTTCAATCCTTTGTGTCTCTACATCTAATTTTCTCTTTCAGGTATTTCTTGGTCTTCCTCTTTCCCCGTGGGATCTAGAACAATTGCTGTCTTATAAAGCTTTTCCTAGATCATCTTAATGTGTGTCCTTTCTCCGGCGCGGTTTCCTTAGTTCTTCTTTCACTGGAGTTTGTTTATTTCTCTGGATGAGAGGCTCATTGGTAGTTGTATCACGCATTTCAAACCTTCTGTTCTATGCAGGCATCCATTGATAAATGTTTGTAGTTTCTTGGTTCTCCCTTGTTTCCATCATGATAAGGAGAAAATATCCACATACATCTCTGCTTAACCCAATTATTGCTAAGAAAATCTATATACATTTTTAAAATAACAAAATAGCAACTGTGTGTATGTATAACAACTATATATAAATAATAAATAATAATTGCATGTATAACAACTATATATAAAAAATATATACTAAATGCATGTATTGGTCATGTGACGTATTCCTTCCAGAACGTTGTCTTCCCAATGAACTCTCTGAACCTCTCTCTGTCTTGGGCGATGTGGCTTGCATTTTCTAGCGATGCATTCAATAATTGCATGTTTAACAACTATATATAAAAAAATTAAAAAAAAAGAACTGCAGATTAAGGATTTATGAGAAGAATTTCACGAAATCTTCTTGTTCATTTTCAAACTCATACAAATTAACAGGATTTAATCCGTAGAATGAAATACGTTCTACCATGGTTTACAGATTTTCTGCCATATCTGTATCTTTAGATATGACACATCCAATTTCAGCAGTGCTTCTGGATAACTTTAACCATGTATTTGATGGGAGACTCAACTCCGTGTCGAAAAGCTGTTTAGTTATCTCCTACGACTTGCACGGCAGGTAACAGTGTAACAATTCTTTGCTCCACTTTCGGACACCAGCGAAACAAAGATGTAACAAACTCTGTGTAAAGCTACTGAGTGTTTATGCATGCACATTATAACATAGTCACAGACGCACACAATATGTCCAGTTTCAAAAACAAGAAACAAGACACACATTTTCTACAACTTCTATATGTTGCTTGTATTGTTTACCTCAGTTGTGAATTGTCTTTGTGCTTTAAGCCAAGCAACGTCCAAACCGTTATCAGTTCCACATTTTTCTGCTATGGCATCCTCGGTCTGACATGCGGGAGCTGCGTAGCACGAAGCTGCGATAATGGCGGCTACAGCTGTAAAATAATTATATACAATTACGTTAAATGAAAAGATTCTGTAAGAATGTTCATGTTACTAAATGAGCTAACGAATATACTTGTGCGTCCATTCTCAAACTCATACAGATTAACAGTTTATAGCAATGATATTGGAATGCCCTGTGTCATGTTTTACAGCTTAGCTGCGACATCCGCCCTATTTGATCTGACACATCCGAATTCATCTGGGCCGCTTTTATCCTCTATGGAATGTGACCGCCAAAGAATTCTTTGCTCCCATTTCGTCACTTCAAAACACACGGGTAACGAATATACAAATTTACTCGACATATGCCACATCAATAAATATTATTATAACAGTCATCAACAATGGAACAAAGGTGTCTGAACAAACACTAGGACTGAAATAACAAAGTACTAATAGGAATATCCCTCGA
The DNA here is from genome assembly GCA_034231615.1 of Meghimatium bilineatum. Taxonomy (NCBI): domain Eukaryota; kingdom Metazoa; phylum Mollusca; class Gastropoda; order Stylommatophora; family Philomycidae; genus Meghimatium; species Meghimatium bilineatum. The sequence goes on along the minus strand of CM067319.1, from coordinate 13,975,722 downwards.
AATGCAACACCAAAGTAAATGGGACCAGTCTGAAGTAAAGTCCATATATTCAAATATTTGGGTACTTTGAAAATATCAGATGGAAGATGTATTCAATAAAGTCAAATGTATAACGGATCAAGTAACGACACATTTCACAAGATGAACTATAGCCTTCGTCAATTGAAGTTCATAGAAGATATGAACCAATACTAATGTATGGAAGCGAATACTGATGAATTAGTAGAACAGTAAGAAATTGTGTAGAGGTAGTAGAGTTTTAGTTCTGTAGAAGAATGTTAAGAGCACCATGGGTAGATGAAAAGCCTTATGTAAACATCTTGAAAGTGGTTAATTCAAAACAGAGAACTGCTAAATCGCATCAGATGAAGATAGTGCACTTTTTGTGGACTAAGAGCACAAAGTGTTACCTCAGAATCCAACAACTAGATCCTAGTTTCTTCACTTAGTCATATATCTAGATTCTAGCTTCTTGACGTAGTCATATATCTAAATTCTAGCTTCTTGACTTAGTCATATATCTAGATTCTAGCTTCTTGACGTAGTCATATATCTAGATTCTAGCTTCTTGACTTAGTCATATATCTAGATTCTAGCTTCTTGACTTAGTCATATATCTAGATTCTAGCTTCTTGATTTAGTCATATATCTAGATTCTAGCTTCTTGACTTAGTCATATATCTAGATTCTAGCTTCTTGACTTAGTCATATATCTAGATTCTAGCTTCTTGACTTAGTCATATATCTAGATTCTAGCTTCTTGACATAGTCATATATCTAGATTCTAGCTTCTTGACTTAGTCATATATCTAGATTCTAGCTTCTTGATTTAGTCATATATCTAGATTCTAGCCTCTTGACTTAGTCATATATCTAGATTATAACTTCTTGACAGTCATATATCAAGATTCTAGCTTCTTGACGTAGTTATATATCTAGATTCTAGCTTTTTGACTTAGTTATATATTCTAGATTCTTGACAGTCTGATATCTAGATTCTATCTTCTTGACTTAGTCATATATCTAGATTCTAGAGTATAGTGAGGAAAGAAAAGCACTAGGGGAGACAAGTGAGTCAAAGAAAGGGGATGAACATAAAAAAGGTAAACAGTACAAGAACAAACAGTAGAATAAGAAAACATTTAAACTCACCAAAAACTAGAATACAGTTCATCTTGTGTTTTTGGAATCTCTGAATGCTGGAATTATGACCATAGATTGTTGTCTATACTTTAAATAGATAGTTATTAGACCAAAGTTTGTTTATCAAATAAAAAATTAACATATTCATGCTTATCTGTGGCCTAGATTTTCTAGTTTAATTTCGAAATTTCATCCAGGTGACGGGTTAATCCAAGAGGGTCTTGTATTGTGTAATGCTGTCAGAAAGCAACTGTCTTGTATTAATATATGACGTGTAAGATCAAAAAAGCAATCATAAATTAAAAAATAATGCTAATCAATGTTTCGACCAATGCGCCTTTAACAGACATTAAAAAAGATACACGTCAGCAGTATTGTAATGTGTAACAAAACATATATGAATCGGTATCCATCAAATCCATCTCTCTTATAGCAGGATGTAGTTCAGAGAACAAAGAACTACTTTGAGTCTCCGTTTTATTTGGGCTGATACATTCGACCTCCTCGGCGTAGCAATACATTAAGTTTTTCTTTTACCATTTCCACCGATAGGAGTAATAAAATGAATAGTGGGTAGACGGAGACAAGTTGTTTTTTTTTTTAATGAAAGATTACTCTGAAACTCCAGAAGTAGGACCCAACCTTAATCCAAACTGCAAGACGATCTTATGTTGGGCTCAATTTGAAAGACATAAATCTCCAACGGCTTTGCAATGGGCAAAAGTAAATGAACAATGTAATATAGAAGCACTGAGGATTTATTAATACAAATTTCCACAACAGACAGAATTTGAACTAGGTACCATCAGGTCCCACCTAATGTGCAGAGCAAGATTTATTTGAAGTATTTAAAAAACTGTCCTCACTTTTTTTGTCAGACTCATAGGTGCCCAGACTCCGTCTTTTTTTCATAGATGGTAAAGAGTATGTATGCTTATCGTTCCCATTGCACGCAGGTTTTTATGCGCCTAATCCGACCTTTCTCTTGCCTTCTCTGCTTCTTCCATGTTTGATTTTAAATCCTCCAGTCTCCGTAATACCGTTTCGTATAGTGAAGTTAGTTCTCTACTAGGCGATCCAGTATCCACTTCAAGATTTAATCTTTGTCCATATTCAAAGTGCCTACTGCGTGCTCTTGTAATCAGCTTGTTAGCTAGCTCATTACCGCGCACTCCATCAATACCTGGACAAAGGTATACGAATTCCTGAAGGACAGCGGTATCTATGTATGCTGCTCATTCATGACGTAGCCATCCTCAGTCCCCATACTGGATGTCGTTCTTACGTAATCTCCGCCTTATTCATCTACAAGTGTTCCTCCTACTCAGAGAAACCCCATCCAGAATTCTCTCCACGCGCACTGACTTGTCAGATCAAATAATCAGCATTGGATTTATGTTCGAATCGCAAACGTTAGCAGATTCCATATATCGTGTGCTGATGGATGTACACGGGTTTTGCTAACCTGCAACATTTCGAAGATATTTTATACGTGAATGGGACTTCATCCTCATGTTTCTGCTGCATAATTGTGCGTTCTATGTGGACTCCCTGGTAAGTTTGTTTGCAGTCACAAGGTGAACCAATTCTTAGTATACCTATAGAACTAATAAAAATACTAACAGTGACAAGTAGAAAGTGGATATACAGATTGTTAAATGTGATATGGAAGACACAAATGACACCACAGAAGTGGAATACAGCGGTGATTGTTCCCATCTGGAAGAAAAAAGATAGTAAGGGGGACTTCACTAAGTATAGACGAATTTCACTCTTAAGCCACATAGAAAAAATGTTTAGCAAGATACTAGAGAGAAGGATGCGCACATATATAGAACCACAGCTCAACAACACACATATTCGTTCGAAAAAATAAAAACTGTACAGATGCAATCTCTGCCCTCAAGCAACTTTCAGAAAGAGCGACAGAACATAAAAAAGACATATATTTGGCTTTCGTGGACCAAGAGAAAGCTTTTTGACAGAGTGGATAGAGCACAACTATGGAGATCATTACAGACATATGGAGCTCCCCAACATCTGATAAGTCTTTGTCAGAGCATATACGCCAATAATCAATGCGCAGCAAGAACGAGCATAGGTACATCTGGTAAATTCCAAATTCATTCGGGAGTGAGACAGGGATGTGTACTATCCCCCTATTATTCATAACATACAAAGATCACATCAGCAAAGTAGCAAATACAACGGAAGAAAACAATCTGCAGGATAATTTAAATGTATAGCAATTTGCAGACGACCAAATACTAATAGCTTCATCAGAAGACGAACTATGAAGACAGACATATTAAATAAATCAAACATGCGAAACCTTTAACATGAAGATAAATATAGAAAAGATGGAAGTAATGAAGATATGAAGAACAGAAAGAAAGACCAATATATATATATATTGGTATATAGATATATATATTGGAAACAACAGACTTAACCAGGTGACAGAATTCACATATCTAGGAAGCAGTATAACAACATACGCCAAGAGTAGCAAAGAAGTACACAATAGATATATTAAATCAAGCCAAACTCTATAGCAAATGTCACATATTTTCAGGGGGAAAAAGGAGATTTAAACACCAAACACTATTCAAAACGATTATTATGCCAACGCTGTGCTACCAATTTCAAACCTGGACAATGATAGCACAAGACAACCGTAAACGTGTGACAGCTGAAAGTAAACAAAAAAATAGAATTGGTTTAAATAGAATACGCTATAGAAAATTTTTATTATGCTAGAAGGTTTATCTAGATGAAGTGGTGTTTAAAATGTATCAGTTCACGAAGATTCATTTCTGCTCACATGCGCTCTAGTCTTATTTGGAACATTGGTTGGGAATGATAATCAGTCCTGGAATGGAGTCCTAGGAGGACAAGCTATAAGTAAATGCAACAGTAATTTACTACGCATCGTCAAGCCAAAAATTGCAAGCCAAAACTAAAGTGTGAGACACATTCACCATAGACACAAAGAAAAGAAAGATAAAGTATCAACCCGCACCAAATTATCCGCATTTCAATCATTGTATACAATTTAAAGAAGAAGAACTTCAATCATTCAATAGTTTCACTTACCTGGGCAGCACTCAATAAACATCGAAACTGAAGTAAACAACAGAACATTAAAAACTAGTGCCACATTTGGAATACTACGCACACATATAAGGAATAAAAGAGGTATAATGCTTACTAAATCAATCAAGTGCCATGCCGAATTGTGTAGGCGATCATGTTTCTCCAAGATTCTCTGTTTCTTGTGGTGCCAATAAACTGGGTTGATGAACTTCTACCTTGCCACAATACTAGTCCATCTAGCAACTTTTCTCTTTGTCGTCCCCTATCTCTTCTCCCTTTGATCTTTCCAGTGGTTATTAAGTGTTCAAGATGTGCTCTTCTCATCAAATGCCCTAGAAACCTTGACTGTCTGCCTCTAATGTTTGATATGATTTATCTTTTTACGCCAGCATCAATGAGAACATCTGCATTAGTTTTCTTATCTGTCCATGGTATTTTCATTATTCTTCTCAGAAACCACATTTCTGTAGCCTCTAATTCGCTTTGAATTTTATTGTTTACAGTCCATTTTTTTGTTTACAATCCATAAAAAATAATTGATTCGATATAACATCTCAGCACTCGATTCGGGTCTGCATTGATAGTCTTCCATTGCATAAAATGGTTCTCATTTTTTTGGAATGCTGATTTGGCTTTTCTTCTTCGGCTCTTTATCTCACTTGAGCATCTACCTTCTGATGTTAACAGGGTGCCTAGATGATTCACTTTATCAACTTGTGTTAATTTTGTGCCATTAATTATTGTGTTGCATCTTGGTGGTGTGTGTCTCTTCGAGACAACCATTATTTTTTTTATTTTTTAAACTGAGACCTTTGTTTTCATTTTCTTTCACTACTTTATCCAACAGGGCTTGTAGTTCCTGTTCGCTTCCTTAATGATTACTACCAAACTGATAATTTACCAGACAGAAGTATAATCACTTCTCTCTGCCTGTGAAACAAGAACAGTGTACGCCAGACAAGCTAGAAGACTAAACCATTTCCACTTTATCTGCCTTCGTTCAATACTTAAAATCCACTGTGGGAAGAAATTATAAGACAGTGATGTGCTGTTGAAATATAAATCTGTAATCATACACACGAAATTGTTTACGACACGAGTTACGATACGACACGACATGAAAGATCATCGTCTACCAAAAAATCTGCTATATGGAGAACTTCTGATCGGTATCAGCAAGGAAGGAGGACAGAAAAAAGAGTTTTAGAAGAAAACGAGTTTTAAAAGTTTTAATACATCGCTGACACATTTCAACATAAACATAAATTCATGGGAGATTCTTGCACAGGACAGATCCGACTGACGTCACAGAATTAAAAGTGGTGCATTTACTGCATAGACCCTAAATGCGATGTTGCGCAACAAAACCGTGCTAGAAGAAAGGCGACGGATCATTGTTCCACAGACTCCTCCTATCCATGCTCAGAATGCGGTAGAAAATTCCATGCATGCAAAGGACTCATTAGTCAAAGCCGAACACATCGCAGACATCCTCTTCATCATCATCCCAGTTATATGTATGGTCATCGTCGCCTACGACATATAACATTTCAGTAAATGTCAATAGTTTGTGTCAACCTATTGTCTCATTATCTAAAACGTAGATGAAAGTTTGAAGGTTGTTGGGTTTTTGTAGAAGAAAGTACAAATTTAAGAAAAAATATACATTTACCAACACGATTTACTCAATCATGAACTGATCTGAGCTTTGTGATGTTTTAAAATTATTTTATTAATAAAATCAATTCAATAATGCAACATCGAAAAAGCAATATTTTTTAACGGGTTGGCATGACAACCAGGTGGAAGATACATTTTTAACGGGTACCGACAGGACACCCTGGTGGACCATACAACTTTGCCACATTTCCGAAAATGGTTCCAGTGTGGTCGTCACATCTTTTAACAACGTCAGTTGTACACTTGATGCCTGCTGCTGCAAGCTGGCAAGTAGCTGTTGGAGATGTATAATCCAATGAGCCAGTTTGAGATGCCATACAAGTTTGTACGGCTGCTTGCTGTTGGTCTATTTGATCCATACAGTTAAGTTTGAAGTTTGGATCACTACATATGACACCTAACACTTGAGACATCTGTTGTACGGAACTTTTGGTAAATATGGGATCTGAAAATTAAAAAAAAAAGAAACTCACAAATATTATTTAATAATATTTGACGAAATATAATATATATATATATAAATATATATATAAAATTTATTTATGATCATTGTCAGGTGCCGTGCCAACTGGCGTGGGTGATCGTGGATCTGCACAGCTCTCTATCACTAATAATATGTATTGGGCTCGTTGTTGACTCTATGCCATGTCAGGTTGTTAAACTGTCCAATATTTTTTCCACGTTGCTACCCTCTGTCTCTCTTGACTTCAATATTGTTTGTTGTAAAAACGTTCTCCAAACCTCTCTGTCTCATAACGCGGCCAAAAAAAATGAAGATTGTCTTTTCATTGTATTATTGATTAAGCTCCGTTTCGCATTTGCCTTTTTCAACACCTCCACATTAGTTTTTCTCGCAGTCCATGGTATTCTCATCATCCTTCTATAAAACCACATCTCTGCTGCATTTAATTTCCCACTTTCCTGTTTGTTTATTGTCCAAGAGACACATCCGTATGTTAGTATATAAGTAATGTGTCACTGCAGTGTTCTGTCTCACCTGTAATGCTTGGGTCATACTTCACAATATATTTTTCGTTTTTCTGAATGCTTTTTCTGCTTGCCATATTCTTCTAATTTCTTTTGAGCTTCTTCCATCTGACATTATCGTTATAACTAAATACTTGAATTGTTGGACTTGTTTTAATACTATGTTTATTCTATAATGCTATAGTATTTAATACTAAAATTTATTCAGTGCCTATATACTGGACTTTCAGACATAGATATGTTTAAGATGTCTTGATCATGTGAAAAATATTATCAAGCGATTGCATTCCTAAAGACATTCTTCTAGATGTACATTCATTGTGTGGACAGAAAAGGGTGGACCAAAACTGAGCTTCAAGTACATCTGCAAAACGGATGTGAACGATTTTATGGTCAATTCAAAGTATTAGAAAAACGTGACTAATAATCGTACAACATACATAGTGCAGCGCTACGTCGATGCATTAGATCGCTGCTGTAATAGACTTTGAGAGTGTTACAGCAGAATTCCTTTTGGGCTTCCTAATGGATCAGCTTTACAAGCTCTAAATCAGCACTTTACATGTGAATTGAATTGTTGCGGCACTTTAAGAAGGAATGGTAGTATTTAGATGTGGCAGCTGGATCTCTGAACCCACATTGATATACAAAGACTTTCAACAGGGCCCACTATTGTCTCCTTTTGTTTTCAATCCATGTAATTCAATATTTCCTTGTATTTTCAATTCAAAGAAAGTCAGAGGAGGTCTGAGTGCAATAAGTCATGAATGATGTTCACTGTGAGCAGCGCCACCTGGTACTTTTTGGCAGGGTCTTGTCCTTTTAGTCATTGAATACGCTCTACGCTCTCAGCCATACGCAAATTAAAAAAAAACCTATAGAGAGCGCAGAACGAGGCAATGCGCATCCTACTCAGATGCACAAAATACACAGCGTATTTAACGATGCCATACCTCCTAGATTTCTCACCCATGGAGTACTGAACAAGATTCTGCTGAGAGTGTTTACCTGCGAGTTAGTGGAGACATAAATCATCCTCTGCGCGGAGAAATGAGAAGAACTACTAGGAACATAATTAAACGAGGAAATCGTGCGTGATTTTGGCAAAGGATATTCAACGTGTATGTCCACCCAATGACATAGATCCTGATGCACAATGGGAGAAAGTACCATCAGAACTACACACTGTTTTTTGAGAACACAACAGACTTGACAGAGCGTGTCGGTTACAGAACCCTTTGCTGTGGAAGTAAAAGTTCACGTGTTGATCGATAACAACGCGTCTGTGGTAGACATAGCAATTTATACAAATTGTTCCGTTGTTTGGAATGTGCGCAGCTCGTGGGCGTTCATGGCACAAAGATGTTTGAATTCCAGCAATTCAGGCATGGGTGTCATCACTCAATGATATCAATGGCTAGAGTAGCCAATTTCTTAGTTACATCTGAAGTGGCTTGTTATAACGTCACAATTTCTTTCACCGTTATCGTTAGCGGTAAATTAAAGTTAATATATAGGCCAATATGACAGATACCGAGAAGGTTAAATACAGACAGAAATGATACTTTGTCTTTTTTTTTGTGTGTACAGAAAATGAAAGTCTTCAAAGATCACACGCTCAGTAATGGTTAGTTTTTAAACAAGGAAACTAAAAATAATGTTCAATTATATAGGCTGCAGAACGTTATAGACTGCTCATTGGCGTAGTTAGTGTTTATGGCGCACTAGGTGAACATAACAATTTAGTGCCTACGTTCCAGAAAAAGGGCTAAAAGAAAGGAATCACTTCCTATTTTTGAGACAACTTTGGTAAACTTTTCATGTTCTGATTTCCAGCACCCCATGCTTATCTATTGACTCCGGTTTGAGAAAGTGATTGTTTCGCTCCCCTAGGAGGTCGGCTCCCGTAACGGATACCTCCTTGCCCCCCACCCCTAGATACGTTTCTAATGTTATTGTACGTATAGAAGTTTTGACAAACCTGAAATGGAGCAACGGGTCAACTCATCTGACATGCAGTTAATGGTATTCTGGTATTGCGTTAACTGAGAGCATTGTGTCCTCAGGTTCTAGACAAGATAACAACAAGGGTGGGTTAATTATCTTGAAATGTTCTGTTCTTATGTTATGTTCTTATATTTTCTCTTATTCTGAAGTGTTCTTATGTTATTTTCTTATATTTTCTCTTATTATGAAGTGTTCTTATGTTATGTTCCAAATTCGAGCAAGAACATTGTGTGCCATATCAAGTTAAATCTAATCCATTAGGGGCTCTATATTTCATTAGGGACTGGGCATATCATTAGGGACTGAACATTTCATTAGGGACTGAAGATTTCATTAGGGATTGAAGATTTTATTAGGGACTGAATATTTCATTAGGGACTGAATATTTCATTAGAGATTGAAAATTTCATTAGGGACTGAAGATTTTATTAGGGACTGAAGATTTCACTAGGGACTGAACATTTTATTAGGGACTGAACATTTCATTAGGAACTGAACATTTCATTAGGGACTGAAGATTTCATTAGGGATTGAAGATTTCATTAGGGACTGAACATTTCATTAGGGACTGAAGATTTCATTAGGGATTGAACATTTCATTAGGGACTGAAGATTTCATTAGGGATTGAAGATTTCATTAGGGACTGAACATTTCATTAAGGACTGAAGATTTCATTAGGGATTGAACTTTTCATTAGGGACTGAAGATTTCGGAGCTTTAACAAGAGACTTGAAAATATACGCACTGAAAGTCTTGACTAAAACGTATTTTTTTAAAATAGATGTGGTGCGATCGAATTCGGAAAACGTGTTGACTCGAGTGGCTTGACGAATAGGTCTCAGCTGAACGGACATGATTCCAATCCCATCTACTACCTTCCGATTTCGCCCAGAGACTAGACAGCCAGAATTTTAATGAGTTAGAAAGATCACACTATTTATAATAGCACACTATTGGAGGATGTAGTAGGAAACTACTGAAATGTGGAGTCACTCCAGCACAGTCATTTTCAAATATATTAGGGTCTTCGAACTGCGTCATTTGTCTTGGCTTATCATGCTTTTCAATTTCTGACGATAAGTAGTTTATACAAAGTGATCGCTATACGGTAGTGACAAGTCAGGTCAGCAAAAATGAATGATACACTCCGCTAGTCATTATATCTAAAGTGAGCGGTAACTCCAAAATATATATTTACTTATGAATTCACCTTTTAGCTCCCTACAAAGCATAGATCTTCAATAAACAACCTCCATTTTGTCATATCTTTAGCTTCTGCTTCCAATTTTAGTTTAATCGTTTGTGTCTCTGCATCTAATTCTTTCTTTCAGGTATTTCTTGGTCTTACACTTTTTCTGTGTGCTCTAGAACAATTGGCGTCTTATAATGCTTTTCCTTGATCATCTTAATGTGTGTCCTTTCTCCGGCGCGGTTTCCTTAGTTCTTCCTTCACTGGAGTTTGTTTATTTCTCTGCGTGAGAGGCTCATTGGTAGTTGTATCACGCATTTCAAACCTTCTGTTCTATGCAGGCATCCATTGATAAATGTTTGTAGATTCTTGGTTCTCCCTCGTTTCCATCATGATAAGGAGAAAATATCCCCATACATCTCTGCTTAACCCAAATACTGCTAAGAAAATCTATATACATTTTTAAAATAGCAAAATAGCAACTGTGTGTATGTATAACAACTATATATAAAATAATAAATAACTGTGGTTACGTATAGCAGCTATATATACAATAATAATTAATAACAGTTTGTATGCATAACAACTATATATCAAATAATTAAAAAAAACAACTATAGATTACAGATTTATTAGAAGAATTTCACGAATTCTTCGTCCTCTTCTTTGTTCATTCTCAAACTCATTCTGATTTACAGGATGAAGTCCGGAGAACGAAATATGTTCTGTCATGGTTTACAGATTATTTGCCATATCTGCATCTTTAGATCTGACATATCCAATTTCAGCATTGTCTCTGGATTATTTTAACCATGTCATTGAAGACTCAACTCCATGTCTAAAAGCTGTTTAGTTATCTCCTACGACCTGCATGGCAGGTAACAGTGCAGCTATTCTTTTCTCCACTTTCGGGCACCGTCGAAATAAAGATGCAGGACCGGATTTACGTATAAGCTAAACAAGCTATAGCTTAGGGCCCTCACTGTCTTGGGGGCCCCAAAAATATATTGTTACTGACATATAATATCTGGACTTATAAAAGGCCCCATATATCAAATAGCTTAGGGTCTTATCAAGTGTAAATACGGCACTACACTTACGTAACAAACTCTGCATAAAGCTACTGAGTGTTTATGCATAAAAAAAGTAAAGCAACCCATAGCATTTATTAATGCCGTAGGGGTGTGAGATGTTAACGATCTCACATTTCAGAGGCTCTGCAAATGAGGGCGGTAGCCATCTCCTCTCCCTCGCAGTCTTTACTTCCCGGATTAATCCGGTACCCATTTAAGGCTGTGTCGACCTGAGAGATATATCGATGGGGTCTTTGTTACCTCTAATATTTTATGGTAGTGTGTCCTGATATAACCTAATTGGACTTTGTCCGCTGGTTGAAAGGGGCACGCCTCTCCAAAAGAGAGGCAAACTCATTAACTACCAGAGCCGTTGCGATCTGAAAAACATTTCCGCCTCAACTGGGGAATGGACCCAGGACCACTCATATGCGAAGCCAGTACGCTAACCACTGAGCTACGCTGCTCCCTGTTTATGCATACACAACACAAAATAGTCACAGACACACACAATATGTACAGTTTCAAAAACAAGAAACAAGACACACTTTTCCCCCATTTTCTATATGTTGCTTGTATTGTTTACCTCAGCTGTGAATTGTGTTTGTGCTGTGAGCGAAGCAACGTTAAAACCGTTATCAGTTGCACATTTTACTGCTATGGCCTCCTCGGTCTGACATGGGGGAGCTGCGTAGCACGAGACTGCGATAATGGCGGCTACAGCTGTTAAATAATTATATACAATTACGTTAAATGAAAAGATTCTGCAAAAAATGTTCATGTTACTAAATGAGCTAACGAATATACTTGTGCGTCCATTCTCAAACTAATGCAGATTAACAGTAATGAGATTGAAATGCCCTGTCATGTTTTACAGCTTAGCTGCGATATCAGCGCTATTTGGCCTGACACATTCAACTTCAAACCAGCTTCTGGGTCGCTCTGAGCCTCTATGGAATGTGACCGCCAATGAATTCTTTGCTACCATTTCGTGACATGAAAGCACACGGATAACGGATATACCAATTTACTCTAAATATGCCAAATCAATAAACAGGACTTACAGTAAATATTATTATAACAATCAACAACAAATGACTTAGTTTGAACAAAAAAAGAACTGAAATAATGGAAATAACAAAGTACTAATATCCCTCGAAATGCAGCAACAAAGTAAATGGGACCACTCTGAGACCAGTCATATATTCAAATATTTGGGCATTTAAAAAATATGAGATGGATGATGTATTCAATGAAGCCAAATGTACAACTGATCAAGCAATATTTCACAAGATGAACTATAACCTTCGTTAACTGAGGTTCATAGAAGATATGAACCAATACTAATGTATGGAAGCGAATACTGATGAATCAGTAGAACAGTAAGAAATTGTGTAGAGGTAGTAGAGTTTTAGTTTTGTAGAAGAATGTTAAGAGCACCATGGGTAGATGAAAAGCCTTATGAAAACATCTTGAAAGTGGTTAATTCAAAACAGAGAGCTGCTAAATCGCATCAGATGAAGATAGTGCACTTTTTGTGAACTAGGAAAATACCGTTACCTAAGACTTCAATACCTAGACCTAGCTTTTTGACTTAGTCATATATCTAGATTCTAGCTTCTTGACTTAGTCATATATCTAGATTCTAGCTTCTTGACTTAGTCATATATCTAGATTCTAGCTTCTTGACTTAGTCATATATCTAGATTCTAGCTTCTTGACTTAGTCATATATCTAGATTCTAGCTTCTTGACGTAGTCATATATCTAGATTCTAGCTTCTTGACTTAGTCATATATCTAGATTCTAGCTTCTTGACTTAGTCATATATCTAGATTCTAGCTTCTTGACAGTCATATATCTAGATTCTAGCTTCTTGGTAGTCATATATCTAGATTCTAGCTTCTTGGTAGTCATATATCTAGATTCGAGAATATAGTGAGGAAAGACAAGCACTAGGGGAGACAAGAGAATCAAAGAAAGGGGGTGAATATAAAAAAGTAAACATTACAGGAACAAACAGTAGAATAAGAAAACAATTAAACTCACGGAAAACTAGAATACAGTTCATCTTGTGTTTTTGGAATCTCTGAATGCTGGAATTATGACCATAGATTGTTGTCTATACTTTAAATAGATAGTTATTAGACCAAAGTTTGTTTATCAAATACAAAATTAACATATTCATGCTTATCTGTGGCCTAGATTTTCTAACTTAATTTCGAAATACATCCAGGTGGCGGGTTAATCCAAGAGGGTCATGTATTGTGTAATGCTGTCAGAAAGCAAATGTCTTGTATTAATATATGACGTGTAAGGTCAAACAAATAATCATAAATTAAAAAAAATGAATATTGATCGATGTTTTGACCAAAACGCGATTAACAGGACATACAAAATATACACGTCAGCAATATTGTAATGCGTAACAAAACAGAAATGAATAGGTATTTTATGAATCGGTATCCATCAAATCCATCTCTCTATTTTTTCCAAAATATATCCAAAATTATAGCAGGATGTAGTTCAGAGAACCGAAATACTTTGGGTCTCCGTTTTTATGGGCTGGTACATTCGACCTCGGCGTAGTAATACATTAAGTTTTTTTTAACCATTTCCACCGATAGGAAGACAAACATATAGTTAGTATACCAGCCGTACAAGAGAACTGGTTGTAATACTATAAGCTGTCACACACCTCAGAAATAGACACAATCAAACTTGCTTGACTATTTATTCAGCTACCTGTTTCGCTATAGACATGTCAACGGATGTTCATGTTTTTTTAGTTTATTTTGTCTCTTTTATTAGTCGTGAGTTAATAGTTCTAGTGGCAGTTGTAGCAGTAGCATTAGTATTAGTAATAGTAGTAGTAGCAGTAGTAGTAGTAGTAGTAGTAGTAGTAGTAGTAGTAGTAGTAGTAGTAGTAGTAGTAGTAGTAGCATCAGTAGCAGTATTATTATTATTATTGTAATTATTATTATTATTAGTAGTAGTAATTTGGGCATCAGTAGTAGTAGTAATAGTAGTTGTAGTAGTGCTAATAGCAGTAGTAGTAATAGCAGCAATAGAAGTAGTAACAGTAATAGCAGCAGCAGCAGTAGTAGTAGTAGTAGTAGTAGTAGTAGAAGCAATAGCAGCAGCAGTATTAGTGGAGCAGGAGTTGGGGCAGTAGTAGCTGTGAAGTAGTGTAGTAGTAGTAGTAGTAGTAGTAGTAGTAGTAGTAACAGCAGCAGTAACGGTATTTGCTGTTGTCGAAATAGTAGCAGTAGTATTGGTTGTTGTTATATTTGTAGCAGTAGTAATTATTGTTATAATAGTTGCAGCAGAAGTAGTTGTTATTATGACAGTTGTAGCAGTAGTAACAGTAGCAATAGTAGTAGCAGTAGTAGTAGTAGCAGTAGTAGCAGTAGTAGTAGTAGTTGTAATAGTAGTAGTAGCAGCAGAAGTAGCAGTAGTAGAAGTAGTAATAGTAGTAGAAGTAGCAGTAGCAGCAGTAGTAGTAATATTAGTAGTAGTAGTACTAGTAGTAGAAATAGTAATAATACTAGTAGCTGCAGTAATATTAGTAGAAGCAGTAGAATTAGTAGTAGCAACTGTAGCAGCAGTAGTAGTAGCTTCATTAGGTGTAGCAGTAGTAGTAATGCTAGCTGTAGTAGTAGAAGTAGTAGTAGTAGTAGTAGTAGTAGTAGTAGCAGCAGAAACATTAGAAGTAGCAGTAGTAGCAGTAGCAATAGCTGTAGTGTAGTAGTAGTAGTAGTAGTAGCAGCAGCAGCATTAGAAGTAGCAGTAGTAGCAGTAGCAATAGCTGTAGTAGTAGTAGTAGTAGTAGTAGTAGTAGCAGCAGCAGCATTAGAAGTAGCAGTAGTAGCAGTAGCAATAGCTGTAGTAGTAGTAGTAGTAGTAGTAGTAGCAGCAGCAGCAGTAGCATTAGAAGTAGCAGTAGTAGCAGTAGCAATAGCTGTAGTCGTAGTAGTAGTAGTAACAGTAGTAGTAATAGTAGTAGTAATAGTAGTAGTAGCAATAGTGGCAGTAGTTTTAACAATAGTAGTAGCAGTAGTACCAGTAATAGCTGTAGTAGTAGTAGTAGTAGTAGTAGTAGTAGTAGCAAAAGTACTAGTGCTAGCATTTGCTATAATAGTTGTAGCAGCGGTAGTATTAGTAGTAGCAGATGTTCTGGTGATAGCATCTGTTTTAATAGTTGTTGTGCTAGTAGTATTTGTTTTAAAAATTTCAGCAGCAGTAGTAGTAGTAGTAGTAGTAGTAGTAGTAGTAGTAGTAGTAATAGCAGTAGTAGCAGTCATGATGGTAATAGTTGTAATAGTTGTAGTAGTAATAGTAGCAGCAATAGTTGTAGTAGTAATAGTAGCAGCAATAGTTGTAGTAGCATTAGTACTAGCAACAGTACAAGTGGCGGCAGATGCTGTAACAGTTGTAGCAGTAGTAGTTGTTGTTATAATAGTAGCATCAGTATTAATAGTTGTTCTAGTCGTAGCAGTAGTAGTATTTTTTTTAAATGTTATAATAGTGTAGCCGTAGTCGTAATTGTTAATTTTTGATTATGCCACTGAAACCATATGTGATGGGGCTAGAGAGTGAGGCTGACGACATAGCGCAAGTCATGGCTTTCATCGCTCGCGCCAGTGCGGCATTCGGGAGCCTTCGTGCTAATGTCTGGATCAGACGTGGTCTCAGTTTTACAACTAAGTTGGACGTGTACCGCGCAGTGGTTCTACCAACACTGCTTTATGCTGCGTCATCCTGGATTGTCTATGCGAGACACGCTCGACAGTTTCACTCTTTTCACCTTCAGTGCATAAGAAACTTCATGGGAATAGGTTGGCAGGATCGTGTACCAGACACGGAAATCCTTTAAAAGTCCCGTATGCAAAGCATCCATTCAATATTGATTAGGTCCCAACTCCGCTGGACTGACTACATCGGCCGTATGCCAGACAAGCGTCTTCCAAAGAGATTATATAAAAGATGCATTATTGATGATATAAGAAAATGATAGGCAACATTTATTGGGCACATAATGAGAAGAGGAGGCATTGAGAATATAGTGACAACGGGAAAGATAGAAGGAAAACGATCAAGGGGAAGACCTAGAGAAAAGATATTGGACAGTTTGACTAAATGTCTTCGATTGATGACACCAACAGAGATGATGACATATATGAGAGATCGATGTACATGAGAAATATGATAGCCGACGTCATTCGGCACGGCCCTTGATGATAGGAAAGTTTGCGTGTGCTAGAAGAAAGTTTGTGTGTATTATAGGAAAGTTTTTGTGTGCTATAGGAAAGTTTGTGTATTATAGGAAATTTACATCTGATATATGAACGTTTGCATGTGCTATAAAATGTGTGAAAATTGATGGTAAATATCAATTGTGAAAAATCATCAACACCACTCTTCACACTCTCAAATACGGGCAAAGCAGGAGAGGAGAGATAAACGTTAGACATGCACGTTTCCAAACAGAACAAAGAGCCGGTGAATATGGGCACTACACTAGATAAAAGATTTATATGGGGGCCTTACTAAGAGAACAAAGATTTTAAAAAAGAACGAAAGTTGCCATCCTGAGAAAATTGGCAGGAACAAAATGGAGGGTCAATGAAGAACAATTTAAAAATGTATATAGAGCTATAATTACTAGAGTACTAGAATACGGATCAACAGCATGGATCTCGGCAGCGAATTCTATATGCACGCTCTGGACAAGGTACACAATGAAGCCCTTCGTGTTATTACAGGTGTAATGAAGACCTCTCCCATAAATGAAATGGAAACACAATTACAGGCATTTGTTGTTGTTATTCGTCCATCACAAGTGATGATCGTTTGTTGTATTCACTTTTGAAATTTAGTTAGAGTTATGTCCTTGACAATGAGTTCGTAGATGGCTAATAAGCCACATTCTGGCCGTAAATGTCTTTGGACAGTTCGGGTATTGGATGACCACCGTGGATAGTTGTTGGTCTAGCTGTGACTTTATAGCTACTCTCCGCTGTTATGCTGCTACATTCCTCCTCTTTTCACAGGATGTTGCACCATTTTTTTTTTACTGTAGGACGCCATGTAGCTCTATTTTTTACAAGTTCTTCCCATGTATCTTTTAGTATCTTCTTTCTTGTATCTTTGGCGCTTCTTTTAGCCACGTTGAGAACGTATGCCCTTCTGCAACTCACCATAGAGAAGTATCTTTAACAGGCGATGATCTGACATATGTAACAGATGACCTGCTCAACGAACCTGTGCCTGCATCGGAGTAGTATCAATGCTGGGGATACCAGATCTGTCAAGGACTGTGGTATCCGTAATCGTGTCTTGCCATCTGATGTTCATAACTTTTCTGAGACAAATTGTGTGAAAGTGATTAGGTTTCCTCACATGACGTCTATACACAGTCCATGTTTTGCTATCGTATAACAACACTGGGAGTACCACTGCTCTGTAAAGTTTCAGCTGAGTCTATAGGTTAATGCCTAATCTATGCCACAAATTTGCGTATAATTTACCGAAAGTGCTGCTTGCCTTGACGATCCTTGTATACACTTCATCATTGTTGTATACACGGTAGCATTTCGTGAGCGTAACACGTAAGTATGTGAATATTTTTACAACTTTCAGTGCCATTTACCTTTTGTGCAAGGCTCATGATTTATGTTTCCAGTGGCTGGTTATATGATTTATTTTTTATTCGTATTACACACCCTTACGATTCATGTGCGACATTAAGACCATGATTCAAGCAGAAAGTACAAGCGATTGCAAGCACACTCAATAAAGACCAGATTATGTGACCTAGCCAGTGGAAGGCAGAAGAGAAGCAGTTTTATTCACCGGTTTAAAAAAAACTAAACTAAACGGCAAATTAACTACCAGAAATAACAAACGATATAACATACATTTCCCGGTTCCGTGCGAGCAATATAAAAATCTCATTATCAGAACCACCTAAAGAAAACTTACACTATGAAAGAGCTGAATACTCTCCAAAAGAAAACAATAATATGCAACATTATTGAATATATGTACCCCAGAAAATCGTGGATACAAGTATACCGATGGATCAGCAACCAGAGCAGTGAAGAACGCAGATGCAGAAGTATACATAAAATATCAAGAAAAAGAACATGAATCCACATGTTCATCAACTGGAATCTTGTTCTTCAACTACTCTTCGGAAGTAAAGGACCTAAGCATTTCCGCAGAAATAATTAAAAACACAACAAGCCAATGTCAGCAGGTAGTGTTTATTACTGGTACAATGTATGTTATACAACTTGACAGCAATAAACTGCCAGACCTGAAGTAAGTCATACTAGAAGTGAGTTTCCAAAGGAAGAATAGTAATATACTGGATACCATCCCACCGTAGCGTACCAGGAAATGAAAAGGCAGATATGCAAGCAAAAGATGGAACAACATAGGACCACAAAATTGGCTGCCAGGAAAAGAACACCCTCATCAAAGTTACTAAGAATGGACCAACAAAAAGACAACTGCAGTATTACTATTTCGACAGAGCGGAATAGATTATTACCTCCCGCATCAGGACATGACACAACAGACTAAACAGCCTTTTAGTACAGAATACGACTGGTTCCTTCACCTCTGATTTTATGTAGTCATGCAGCATTGACCGCGGAACATATCCTGCACGACTCCATTACAGTTAAACCAATTGAGGGAGTAGTACTGGTTCGTTCCCTGAGACACACTCACATACAGTGAAATGTGATACCTTGAGATGCTTTCAAATACAGCAACATTTTTTTAACCCTTATAAAACATTACATATTATTGTCTATTTATTGTCTTTCCCCTGGTGGTTTGTTATCCACTCTTGCCGTTAAGCGTAGTGGTGATTGGAGCTGAGTTTGTGTTTCAAGACCAGATGTGTGGCAGCGGCTGTGCTATGACCGTGTTTGTTGAAGATGTCCCTGGAGTTTTCTGTCCATCTTTTTCGTGGTCTTCCCCTGGCTTTGCACCCTGACTCATTTAATTATATGCATGTAAGGGCAACTTGTGATGCATTCTCATAATTTGGCCAAACTACTATATCTGCTGCCTCTCTAAGTATTATGTGCAAGGTGTTATACCTATTCTTTCCCATGTGTCTTCATTTCGTAATCTATCAAGCCTGGTGACCCCTGCAGCTTTCCTCAAGCATTTCATCTCACACGTCACTATCTTTCTGTAATGTGAAGATGAGAGAGACCAGGTTTGGCACTGGTAACACAGTGTTGGTAGGAATATACTGTAGAACATTTGTCTCTTAACTTCCATCTCGATCTTGGAATGAGGAAGAAGTGGTGACAGTTGGTATGTTACTGCATTTGCCTTTTGACATCTCATCTATATCTCTCTATCAAGGTTCTATTTATTAAACGTTTATATTTGTGATCGAAAGTGTTAATGCATTATTTCTTTCATTTTAACATGTATCAAGAAAACCGAACATGTTGTGTAGACATATTCAACTGCAAGAGATAAGAAAAATATAAAATTGATATGTGTTATTAGAAATGTGTGTATGTGCTCAAGAAATTACAACTGACAGAAAATGTGTGTGTGCTATGGAAACGTGTTTGCATTATATGAGAAAGGCTTCATGTGTTACAGTAATACTTGCGTGTGCTATAGAAAGTTTGTATGTGATACACGTGAGATTTATGTGCTATATGAAAAATGTGTGTGTACTTTACGTACGTTTGCTAACAATATTTGTTATTTTAAATAATTATAGGTTAGCTCGTGTGTGCTACAACAAATTTGTATGGGGTATATGTAAGTTTGTGTGTGTTAAATATATGACTGTTGGTGCTATATTGAAAATTGCATAGCTGCGTGTTATTTTCAATGAACTATAAGGAAGTTTGTATGTACTATAAAGAGTGTTATATGTTAATGAAATGTTTGTATATTCTGAAGGAATGTGTGTGTGTATGTGTGTGTGTGTGTGAGAGAGAGAGAAATAGAATTATAAAAATATCTGTGCGTGTTAGAGGAAAATGTGTGTGTGTATGTATGTGTGTGTGTGTGTGGTAGAGGGATGTTTGTGCGCTCTAGAGGAATGTTTATTTATACAATAGGAAGGTGTGTTTGTGGTACAGGAAAGAGAGTGGGTACTATATGCAAGCTTGTGTCAACTATATGTAAATGGGAACGCGCTATAGAAACTTGTATGTGATCTATAGGAAATTATTCTTGAAAATATCCAATGAGATCAAGAACAGGATAACACACGCCAAATCAACATTTCAAAAATGATAAACATTCTATGTAATGGAATAATATTAATGCAAACCCAAGTTGGAGTTTAGGATGTTATTTACTTTACTTCTTTATGGAAGCGAAGTATGGGCAGTAAACAATGGTGCCCAAAATAAGCTGGAGGCAACTGAGATGTGGTTTTTAAGAAGAATGATGAAAATTCCATAGACTAATGTAAAACTAAAGTAATAAAGAACATTAATGTAGAACTTCTCAGTGATGCTAGGAAAAAACGGCAAATTATAGCAAATATTAGAAGCAGATAATCAAGATTTTTAGGGCATGTGATGAGAAATGTAAAACTTGAACATTTAGTAACCACCGGAAAGATCAAGAGAACAGATAGAGAAAAATCTCTAGATGGCTTATCACTATGGCACAAAAAGAAGTCACTAACTGAACGTATTAATAACACACGAGACAAAGAGTTGTGGAGAAACGTGATCGAACACGTCACATCACTTAAATGATTGATAAGAAGTCGGTTCTATATACAAGTTCATGTGAGGTAAGATTAACGGTGCTACGGGCTCATTTGTAGTTGATATAGTCAAGTTCTTATATGATATAGTCAAGTTTGTATGTGATATAGTCAATTTATTAATTGATATAGTCAAGTTTGTACGTGATATAGTCAGGTTCTTATATGATATAGTCAAGTTTGTATGTGATATTAGTCAGATTCTTATATGATATAGTCATGTTGTTATGTGCCTTATTTCTGAAAATGTCTATAGTTTGTGTCAATATATTCTCTGTATCATTATGTAAATGTAGATGAAAGATTGAAGGTTGTTGAAATGTTTTAGATAAAAGTACAAATGCAAAATATAATATACATTTAACAACATAATTTACTGATCAAAACAAAATTTGCGAGCTTTGTAATATTTCAATTTATTTTAATAATTAGGTCCAGTAAACAAAACTTTCATACAACATCCAGAAAACAATTCTTTTTAACGGGTACTGCCAGGACATCCATGTGGAACATACAGCTTTGCCGCATTTCCGAAAATGGTTCCAGTGTGGTCGTCACATCTTTTCACAGCATCAGTTGTACACTTAATGCTTGCTGCTGCAAGCTGGCAAGTAGCTGTTGGGGATGTATAATCCAATGTGCCAATTTGAGATGTCACACAAGTATGTACGGCTGCTTGCAGTTGGCTTATTTGACTAATACAGTCAAATTTGAAGTTTGGGTCACTACAAATGGTACCTAACAATTGAGACATCTGTTGTATTGAACTTTTGGAGAACACAGAATCTGAAATTAAAAAAGTAACTTACAATTAGCATTTATCAATGTTGAACGAAATATAATTATATATATTTTCGATAATAATAATAATAATAATAATAATAACAATAAAAATTATAATAATAATAATAACAATAATAATAATAGTAGTCGTTAAATAAAATGCATAGTAAATATATATATCAAATGTGAGACGGAGCTTATTCAATAATATAAGAAAAAGAGTCATCATTTATTGGCCACTTCATTGGACAGGGAGGTTTGGAGAACATAGTCGCAACAGGATTATTTCCGACGACAGGTTATTGCCATGTTACTTGCCGTAAGCGTTTTTAGAGGAAATTGTGAGACAGTCAATTATACATGAATACGCGATAGGACTGCGGTATCACAGCCTGGTTGTTAATCTAAACGTTTATCTCAGCTCTAAGAAGGTTAATGAACTTAATGAGACATAGGAAAATTAAACAAT